>BCNH02000008.1:7226203-7269161 GCA_001662345.2 Metrosideros polymorpha var. glaberrima | reverse complement strand
GTGGTGGTGGGGGTGGTGGTTGAGAGACGCTTCGAGTGGAGGAGGAGGGAGGGAGGGAGGGAGGGGGGAGGATAAATGAAGAAGGGCAAGGGGAGGAACTATGGGTTGTTGCCGAATTCTTTCAGGATTATCTCTTCCTGTCTCAAGACCGTGTCCTCCAACGCTAGCACCGTCGCGACCACCGTTCGCTCCGCCGGAGCGTCGGTCGCTGCTTCGATTTCTGCTTCGTCCGAGGATAACAAAGATCAGGTTTTTCTTCCTCTCGCGCGCATACCGTTTCTGACTTTAAAGTTGGCGTTCGCGGATTAGTTTTTGTCTGGTCGGTGATCTTTCGTTTGGGAAGTTCTCGAAGATGTGAAAATTTTGGATTTTTTAAGGCGCGCTAGAAGTTTTCCTATATTGTCGGAGGTGTATTTCTGTAGTTTGTGACTGTAGGTTGCTTTGATGATACTATCATGGCCGTGTCTGCTTTGCTGTCTCTAATGTTTAGATAGCCAAGTTGCTCCAGTGATTTCTGAAGCAATACAAGTGTCTCCCGTAATTCATGAACATTGCTCTAATGAAGTAGCTTCTAGTTTCGCTGCGTGGGGTGAAGTAGTGAACTTGATTCGACTTCCATCAGCATCATCGTGGTAACTGTGCTTCGAGTTGTGCTAAATGTGTTCAGAGTTCTGCAGATTCTGTTTCATGACCGTGTCTCTCATTTGCATAGTCGGATGAATGCTGTAAAAGATTGAATGCAGTGCAAAGTTCTTTTTCTTTTTTTTTTAAGAATCCTAATTTGCAGTTCTGGGTATATGGAACATTGGACGTGCTCAAGTCTTGCTTAATCTTTCCAGATTGGTCATTGTGATGCGAGCTTTAATTCTTTATCTTTCCAGATTGGTCATTGTGATGCGAGCTTTAATTCTTTCTTAAAACATGAATTTCTTTGAATACATAATTTATATGGGCTTGTTTTTTACAAGCCAAAGCTGGTCATTAATGCTAAAAACCTTTTCAAGTTTGACATCTAATTTTATGCAAATATATATTCTTATTTGAATAATCACTAGACTTCCCTGTGAGGGCACCATTCTTCATGAGACTTTTGTGCTTCATTGCCATATATCAACTCATAGTATATATTACTTAGAACCTCACATTAAAAATCAAAACTTGGGTAAAGGGTCTTAATTGGCTTTTATTAATCCAATGAATAGTCAGAACATCTTATTTGAAAAGAAAATATGATTATTGTAGTATTTGGTAACATGGGAGTATATGCAGTGGATGGTTGAGAATTTTTTCAACAATATTTTGTGACATTGGATTAATTTGGCCAGGGAAAATCTTGATTAGTATCATTTCGCTTTAAAGCCTTTGTATCATGCTCTATGAAGTGTTGCTTACGACTTCTAGTTGAAAAAAAAAACCCTATTTCTTTCCTGTCTTATTGCTTTTGTTGCTCTTTCATCAAAGGTACTTGCTATCAGTTGCTTTTTTGTTAATCATCATCGATGAAGTTATCGAAGTTATCAGCTGAACTTTTTGAAGTATATGCTGCTTGCTTTGTTTGGTCGTGCCACTGTTTGTCTTTTTATCTCTCATCACCTGCATCCACCAATAAATATACATTGCATTAGCACCCTGATTTTTACCACTTCTTGATGGACCCTTCTTTCAATTACTTCATTTTGCTTTTGTTGCTCTTCTATCATTTGTACTTGAGATCTTGTCTTTTGTCAATCATCACCAATGAAGTTATCCAAGTTGCCAACTGAACTTTGAAGTATGTGCTTCCTGTTGCTGTTTACATTTTGTTGGGTTGTAGAGTATATTGTCTTCATATGTCGCATCAACTGCATCCACCAATATGCATATGTTGCTTTTGTACCCTAATGTTCTTCATACAGTGGCTCTCCAATTCTTTAGCTTCGAAGCCTACCATGGAACTTCTGGTTGGTTTTTAGAAATTGTCAATGTCACTTGCATAGGCATATATCTAAGTTCCGGTTGTCTGTAGGTTACCTGGGCTGGATTTGACAGACTTGAGCTTGGTGCATCCATCTTCAAGCATGTTCTCTTACTTGGCTATCAGAATGGTTTTCAAGTTCTCGAGGTGGAGGATGCTTCTAACTTCACTGTGCTAGTCTCAAAGCGTGACGGTCCAGTTACATTCTTGCAAATGCAGCCGTTTCTGGTAGACTGTAATGGTCCTCAAGGATTCAGGGCATCACACCCTCTGCTGCTGGTTGTCTCTGGGGAAAATGCCAAAAGCCCAAACCCTGTACATAGTCAAGATGGTTACATGGAATCTGATTCTGGACAATTTGTGCACTCTCCGACAGCTGTTCAGTTTTATTCGCTAAAGACTCTCTGTTATGTACATGTTTTGCGGTTTAGATCGGCAGTCTGTATGGTTAGATGCAGTCCTCGGGTTGTAGCTGTGGGTCTTGCTGCTCAAGTAAGCACTAGCTTATTCTTTAGCAGTTGCATGACTTTATGAACAGGCAGTTAAATGATATTAAGATGGATTTTTCTAACATGGAAAACGTGCATGTGGAATGTGGAAAGCCGGCATTTCAGCTTGAGATTGATTTCATGCAGAGTAGCCGATTGACTATGCTTTCTCTTACAAATTTTGTTTTACCTTGCTAGAAAGTTTTCAGTGTAGCTCGTTTAAATAGTAGGAACTCTTAATCATTTTATTTCCTCTAGTGTTTTCACTGAAAGCTTATGATTTGGCTCGGTGTATGATTTGGTTATTGAGAGGTAACACGTTCACTGAGGGACTAGACTGACACCAACAATGTAATGGCAGATATACTGCTTTGACGCGGTCACGCTTGAGATCAAGTTCAGCGTTCTCACATATCCTGTTCCTCAGCTGGCAGGACAAGGGCCGATTGGGGTTAACTTTGGTTATGGTCCAATGGCTGTTGGGCCAAGGTGGTTAGCATATGCTTCCAATAGTCCGCTAATGTCAAACACAGGCCGTTTGAGCCCTCAAAATCTCACTTCTCCTGGTGTTAGTCCATCTACTTCTCCAGGCAGCAGCAATTTGATGGCACGCTATGCAATGGAATCTAGTAGACATTTGGCTGCCGGTATCATGAATTTGGGTGACATGGGATTCAAAACTTTGTCAAAATACTGTCAAGAGCTGCTTCCAGATGGATCTAACTCTCCTGTATCTTCAAATTCAGGTTGGAAGGTTGGTAGGGCTACGGCATCAGAATCAGATAATGCTGGGATGGTTAGTAGTGTATTAAACCTGAAACGTGTTTGTCAAAAACATTGCTGCAGAATCCTGCGATTGCATTGGCATTTACTGAAAGTTACGGGATTTCTCGATCATTTTATTCTGTTTTTGTGGTTCAGTGAATATGTGGTTTGTTTGTTACCTAATTTAGATCTTTCTAAGCGATTGACCTCGTATCGGCAAGATCTCCATCCCACTTTTACATTCATAGCTTGAAATAATATTGTCCCCAGCAACAAACTTATTTTCTTCACATGTTCATGATGGAGAGTTATGAATTCAAGATGATGTCCTAGTGAAACGGGTAGAAGTCTGAAGGGGTACAAGTCTGAAGGAATTGTATGTTTTGAGTTGACTAATAGCTAGTTCGTCCTATAGTTGAACAGTTACAAATCAATTGTTTCTAGATATTTGGTGATCATTACAAATGTAGAATTTGAAATTCCTTGAAGCCAAAAACTATTGGTAATTTCAGGTTGTTATCAAGGATTTTGTTTCTCGAGTTGTTATATCGCAATTCAAAGCCCACACAAGTCCAATCTCTGCATTATGTTTTGATCCTAGTGGAACTCTTCTGGTCACTGCCTCAGTCTATGGCAACACAATTAATGTATTTCGTATCATGCCATCTTGCACACGAGGTGGATCAGATAGTCAAACTTATAGTTGGAGTTCTGCCCATGTGCATCTTTACAGGCTGCATCGCGGAATAACCCCAGCAGTGAGTACTATTTTGTTTTCTCAGGTGTATTGTCACTTTTGTGTATGAATTTGATGTTCATCTGTTTCTCTTATGGCTGCTCCTTCTCTGTGCGCTTTTGGCAGATTATCCAAGACATATGCTTTAGTCCTTATAGTCAATGGGTCGGTATTGTTTCATCGAAGGGAACTTGCCATGTTTTTGTTCTATCCCCTTTTGGTGGGGACCCAGGATTCCATAATCACAGCTCTCAGAGTGAAGAGGCTTCTGTTTTGTCAGTTCATTCTATACCTTGGTGGAGTAATCCATCATCTTTGAGTAACCAACAATGTTTCCCACCGCCTCCACCTGTTACTCTTTCGGTGGTAAGCAGGATAAAATATAATGATTCTGGATGGCTTACTACTGTTAGCAATGCTGCTGCTTCTGCTACGGGGAAGGTCTTTGTACCGTCTGGAGCTGTTGCTGCTGTTTTTCACAATTCAATGTCTCACAGTCTTCAGCATGCCAATTCTAGGATCAATCCACTTGAACATTTGTTAGTCTACACTCCATCAGGGCATGTAATCCAGCACAAACTTCTCCCTTCACTTGGGGTGGAAACTGGGGATGCTGGTTCTAAAGCTCGGCCTGGTTCCTTTTTGCAAATACAGGAGGATGAGCTTAGGGTAAAAGTTGAACCTGTTCAATGGTGGGATGTATGTAGGAGGTTAGATTGGCCAGAAAGAGATGAATGCAGCATCTCTATTACTTCTGAAAAACAAGATGCTATAAGGTTGAGTGTTAATGTAGTAGATAATGAAAGTAATTGTGGAGTGGATTTTCCTGATATGAATAGAATCATTGTTGGTAAGAAACCTTTGAAGGGTGGCTTAACAAAGTCCCATGGGAGGTCTCATTGGTACCTATCTAATGCAGAAGTGCAAGTAAGCTCTAGAAGGTTGCCAGTCTGGCACAAATCAGAGGTAAATTAATTCGAAATGTAGATATGTTGGTTATCTATGAATTGTAAGCTTGCTATTCATTTGTTCTTTTTTTCTCTCTTGGTTAGATATGTCTCCATACGATGGGTTCCCCATCAATTAGTGCTCGTGCGTTGGGAGAGCTTGAAATTGAGAAGTTGCCAATTCATGAAATCGAGATAAAGAGAAAGGAGTTATTGCCTGTTTTTGATCACTTTCATAGCATCAAATCCAGCTGGAATGATAGGTGATAATACTTCTTCTTATGCTACGATTTTTATTCTTTAAGTTTCTGTTAGGTTAAGATTTTTCTTGAATTGTATTACTTCAGATGTAAATACGAGTCTTCTCATATGTATTTAAAGCTTGTATATAATCAATCTCTAATCTGTTCTGATGTGGTGAGTAGCTTATTCAATTGCTACTACTATCCATGTCATTTTGTATGGTGTTCTTCTGCTTTCTGTCTTTCCATGTTGCCAAAAAAATTTGGTTAGTTTCAAAAAAATGTGTTTATGGCTGCATGCACATTAGTGTTATATTTGGTTTTTGCATTAAGTCATAAACTTTACTTTGTCAGCTTGAGCCTTGCAAATTCCTTGTTTGGGAATTTGATTGTTTCTAGTTGAGATATCACTTCTTTTGATTGATCTCTTTTTGAAAGTCATTTTCATTTCCTCTCCATATACTTTCTCATACCACGCACAGGTTCTATGATTTGGCTAGAAATACAGCCACTGATTTAAAATGCCCTGTTGTAGATCATTTCATCGTCTCCATGCAACAAAGTGGTTTTTTTATTAAGATTCTCTCTCTCTCTCTCTCTCGTGCGCGCGCGCGCGCGCATCTGCGAAGGAACTTCTTTTGTTTATTGGAGGTGTTATTTCTGCTCATATGTTTTACTGTTTTCTGCAGAGCTTCAACTGTGGGAAGATATTCTAGTTTTGCCTCTTCAGATATGCACCAAGTCAAACTCAAGCCTGCTGAAGAGACTGTTATATGCCACTCAAAACCGGCATCTCTTAGTTCTACTGAAAGCTCAGATGGTGGTAAGAATTTGAATGTTTTCTCAGTTTAGAAACGATGTCATGGTATAGCTCTTGTCTACATGTGTCTCTCGTAGATCCAGCAGTCTCTCATGTGCTTTTCAGTCCATTACAGCCTCTGGAGGGCTTCTGTACCGATTGAACTTACCTGGTCTCTTTCAATTATTCTCAGGTTCATCAAGGAGGATTGAAAATTTACCTGATTTAGATCAAGTGAATACTGAGAAGCATTATCTATCAACTTGTCAGTCTATGGATGAGTTTTACCCAGAAAGAAGGGAAAACTGCTTTGTTGAGCCTTCCATGCTTAAAGAGTCCTCTGCTGTGCTTCTTGCAGCTGAAAATGTAAAAAGATCAAGGGAACACATTGATTATGGTGCACACCACGAACCCCTTTTAAAGAATAATCTTCTTTCCATGGTAAAAAAATCAGATGGTCCTGCATCTTCAAGTTCAAACACCGTAATTGTACGCGAGGTTTCTGCACCAAGCACTGCTAGTTTGGGTTCAGCTCATGACATCCTTAAGGAGGCAGCTATACCTTCAACCACCAATGATCACGTAGAATTTGGGCAGTTATTTAAAGAGGGATATTGTGAGGCTTTAGAGCTTGATGGATGCCACGGGTTAACTGAAGTTGTATCTGATGATGTTGACAGCAGCAGCCACCATGAGAAGGACAAACTTGTGGATGGGGAAGAGGATGAAATGCTTGGTGGTGTATTTGCCTTTTCTGAAGATGGTAAGTTCATTGCTTTATTGAAAGTCTCTACGTGACTTGATTCTTTCAATGTGCTTTAGCTCAAGCAGCAATCAATCCTTTGTTTCTGCAGGTTGACTTTGCTTTCCCATGATTCCGCACAAATTCAGTAAGTCAGGGAGTAGGTGGATTATCTCGTGAAGGACTTGCTTTAGATCAAGCGGCATCCATTCTGATCCTACTGCTCATGGTAAGAGTCCACCTTGGTGGCTTAAGCAGTCTGCCACAGTATCTCGTCCCCGACTCCAACAGATAAAAATGACGGAAAAAGGGACGAGATGATTGGTTCGAAATGATTGTGAAAATCTTTGTTGTGTACATTTTGTGCAGACGAAATTCTTAAATTTATGAAGGTTGGTTGCTTTGGGGCAGGGGATGAGTTAAAAAGCTCTTGCTAGGAGTAGTTGGGTCTGCTTTCCCTGCCTGTAGCTCTGTACAAAGGCTCGTTGTATAGATAATTTGGTTTGAACAAGTGTTCTTTTGCAAGCTGTATAATTATGTATTGTCTTCTTGCAACAATGGAAAGGAATGACATCTAAGAGGAAAAAGCAAATGAGATATTGTGATCAATTTTCTTTTCTCGTTTCATTTGATTTGATGCTGAATAACAATTGGTAACACCTGAAAGTTCGGATACCCTTTGTTATCTAGTGGTGGCGCAAACTTAGCGCAGAATGTTTCATACAGCCTTTAAATTTCAGGCATGCTTGTTAAGTTCTTTACTTAGTTCAGGTACTGATACCTTTACCGTTAAAAATCTGATGACTGAGGGTCTTTCCTGCCAACATAACACAGTGCCACTCCTCTATGCTCCTCTCCCTCCCTGCATTTCAATGAAATAATAAGGGCAAAAGCCATCCAAAATCCTAAATTATGTCCAATGTGACATATTTACCCGTAAAAAAATCTGTCTACATGGATTTTAGAAAGCAAACAGTGTTGGGATGGCACCCGCGTGACTTAAATGAAATAAAAACGACATTATTTTGGCCAAAAAATTATCTAACGGAACTTCGACGGAAAGTAAATGTATCACATAAATACAAGTATGACTTTCCACAATACTTGGATTATACGCTATTAGGTAGGTATGACTTTCATAAAGATTTGGATTCAAATCATTGCAGTTGCGTGTTTTATTGGGGCCATCTACAAGAGCAAAGACCTACGTGTCTTCGATAATCACTCGGTATATGTGAGACATAGTAACTCCAAACGCTCGATAGAGACTAATCGGGTGCTCAAAGAGTTCAAGATGCCCGTTGATATGTTAAAGAAAAATAAGAAAAGGACAAAGTCCTAGAAGAAATGAATTACTTACCAAGACTGGAGGTGAAATAATATCATAATTTAAAGTATACTTTCATAATGAGTACACCTCACAATGAAGGAAACAAAGTTATTATTGATAATTTTTGCCAAACCTTACCGAGCTAAGTGTGGAAACTCATTAAATAGGGTGATCGGATATCATGACTTACAAGAGCTCTTGCCTTAAGAAAAATTGCAGAATGACTATAAATATGCACAGCTCAATTCAACCCCATTTCCCATCAACCACTCCATATACATTCTCATTTAAACTCATTTCCATCTCACGTATCAACGGACATGAAGCTAAAGGTATTATCTTCATGTTTCAATTAATCATTCGACATATGCTTTACTTTTTTATTGGAAAAATTAATGGGAAAGAAAAAAGATTTTCACATGTTGAATGAGTGCTAATTGATAAGGTCGTACCATGGTGCAGCAAAAGATAATTATAATGATACCAATGAACAGCGACAAATCCAGATCAAAAGCCTTACGGATTGTTGCTCGTGCACAGGGTCGGTAATTTCGCTCTCGTCCCAAAAAATTCACTCTTGTTTGTCTCGAGTTTTCCCCCTTTTTTAAGAAATGTTTTTTTGTTAATTTCTTGTTGGACAGGGACTATAATCTCTGTGTCGATAGGAGGATCGAACGGAGACGAGCTGGTCGTGACAGGAGAAGGAGTAGACCTGGTCACCCTGGTTCAGTCGCTCAGGAAGAAATTCCGGCAGGCGACCATATTGAGCGTGCAACAAATTAGCGATGGCGAAGGAAGGAGCCGCCAGTGCCGCTGCGCAGATTATCGTCCAACTCAGGATCGTGGTTACACATGGCCGAGGCAATATTTGCCGGCCTATTATATTGAGTACCCGCAATACCCGGTTTACAATGTAGCCCAGCATCCACCGGACATGCCGAACATATGCAACATCATGTGATAAAGATCGACACCCATTGAACAGCTTCCTCAGTTTTTTTTAACTAGGAACCTCAAGAAACAATGGCTCGTGGCTGTACAAAGTAATTGAATTGCATGCATCTTCTGGTAGTTCAGTCTCTTTGGAAGGTGTTTTTGTGTATACTTCCTAGAATGTTTGTGTAGGTATTGTTGGGTTTGCCTTAGAACGAAGCAAATAAGCCGTAGGAGATTCTAGGCGTTGTCGTGAAATTGAAACCTTTCTCTTGTAGTGAAGGCATATAGAGTGATTTTACACAAACTCTGTAGCATTGTATGTGGGAATCGCCGTTTGATTGATCAACCACATACATTGGCTCTGTTTAACTTCCAAGTAATTGTAAATGAGCTTAGATTATTGTTGCTTAATAAGTTTCGAATCTAATCGCAAATCAAGGCTATGAAAAATCCAAGAAATCAGAACCTTTCTCGATCGAGTCTAATCGTTTTCGATTCGACTCAAACTCGACCCGACCCGACCTGACCCATCTGTTTGACTGGCCTAGTATTGATTATGAATTTTCTGGTTTACATGGATTTCACGATCTCATGGGAAAATCTCGTGTTCGCTCATGAAAATGCATCGACATAAGGACTACAGATTTTGGCAAGGCACGAGTCCTCTTGGCAGTACTCAGCGTGCTGCAATTTTCCTATGGTGAGCTTACGAATTTCCACCATTCCCCAAGATTTGAACTCTTCCCTTCCCACTAGAGGCATTTCCGATCTTCACCTATCCGAACCCGCAGATGCATTTCCCAGATTATTTTCTCTTTCCAGGAGCTTAGAGCATGGGACTGATGAATTATGCAGAGAGTGGATCCGACTGGTGGAAAAACTAAGGCGAAGATGATTTTAACAGACCTTTTCTTGTCTTCCCAAGCGTTTTCTATGGAAGTCGCCGGCCCTCGCCGGTGAAGCTTGTTGTGTCCCCCTCGAGCAACTGTCTTTTCCAATTTTTTTTCTTTTTACTTTTCAGCATTTTTATTTTTCTAATCGCCCTTATTAAGGTTTAACTAATGATTCGAGTGAGAAAAAAAAAATTTTAACTTTTAGGTATGACCACGTCTTCCCATACTTGAGTTGAGGTTAACTGCCACGTAAGAAACGAAAAATAATTATAAAAGAAAAACATGTTAGCTACTTTCGTTAGTCAAATCAAATTGCAGTTCTCCAAGAGATTTCATTGTATCAATTTGACAATTTTTTAGAATTCGATTGCATTTTCGTGACATGTTTTAAGATTTTTGGTTCATCCCTTCTTCTTTTTTATATTTTAAGAGGAATTATTTATTCCAAAGTAACAAATTGAGAGGGGTAGATAGTATTGAAAAATAAAATAAGAGAACAACTAACAAAATAGATTTTGAATAGTCAACTTTCGTGATGCACGCTTTGATTTTTTTTTTTATTATTATTATTATTAGATCGAAAGATGATTCTTTCTGCAACTAGCCAGGAGAGTAAACAATTTATGATATAAAAAGACAACTTCTAATAAATGGAAAAAGAAAAAGATGTAAAACCTAGAAAAGAAAGGGAAAATTGTAGGAATCACTAGTCTTAAAACCTAAATTGACGGCAATAAAGATTTGATTTTCGTGAATGATTTGATTGATTGTGCGATACCTTCTTTATTTTAACTTTCTTTGCATTATTTACTCATCAAATTCAGTTCTTGGTTTATTCACATAATATCTCAAACAGGAAAGAAAAAAAGGTGTTATTTTTATAAGATCACTCTTTACTCTAAAATATAAAAATGGGTTCGATGCAATTAAAATAGGATTAAAAGAAAATTGATTTTCGAATTTTGTTCAATATGGTTTCAAATTTCTTACTATTTGTTTTCATAATACAAATTTTTACGTATATTCATGTGACATGTTTTAATTTTTTACTATTATTCGCATGATGTTATCATATATCAGCAATAATTACCTTCATAATTCATTTTCGTACTATATCATTTTTTGCTCCCAAACGAAGCACTGAGAAAATTACTCAATTAGTCATAAGTCTATCATATGAATGTCAATTCAATCCTAAACTTTTCAATTTTGCCAATTTAGTCTCAAACATTTACGCCAAATTTTAATGTAGTCTTTCCGGTCAATTTTCGCCAGAAATCGCTAACATGGCAATTCAATCATCAATGGTTATTTTACATGGTACACCACTGTGAATTCAATCATAAAGTTTCCAATTTGCCAAAATTTAGTCTTAAACATATGCTCGAAATTCCAATGTGATCTTTTCGATCAATTTGTGCCGGAAATCGCTGATGCAGCGGTCCAATCATCGATGGCCATCCTATATGGTACATCAACAAATTAGTGGTTTTAAGCAAAAATTGGCCAAAAGGACTATCATTGGAATTCCACTCAAAGGTTTAGGATTCAGTTGGCAAAATTAAAAAATTTCGAACTAAATTGGCATCCATACGAAACAAGTTCAGCAAAACTAATACAGTGTATAAAGTGGATTGTGTCTCTTGAGTTGGTGGCATATAAGGACCTTAGTTTGTCCCTAAAAGGCTACACTTGGACCACGAGGTGTAAAAATAAGTCGGATATTATCGGGATCGGGGCAAGAAAAAGATTTTTACTCAACAATGGGGGATTGGGGCGTGCAAACACCGACATATTCAAATAAAAAACGTATTTATGGAGCTCACCTGAAAACAGGAAAAGTCGCAGAGGCACCACTAAACAATGTTTGGATGAAATAATTCATTGGAAACACACGTCACATCCATCTTCGTCTCTTCGTGAATAGGGTTTTCTTTCGGAAGCTCTTTGCACCTCCGATTAAATGAAATTTTCTTCAATCAAATTTTTTATGAGCGGGCGACATATATGACCATTTCCTCATGTAAAACATCAGTGAATCCACTCCCGTATGCTCCACTACGACTCGGCGCATCCGGATCTGTTATCACCTGCGCAAAAAGAACAAGGCAAATGAAATGACTCTTTGAATAATTCGCAGTACCCACCGTCTCAGACCACGCCGTGCATGCGGGTTGATCCAACACCCCCTCCAGAATGAGAATCCGTCATTGTATGCACCTGGTTCATGCATCCCTGCCATATTTGTTCAACGTGGATGCATGCACTAGGTCCATATAATAACCTATCCTCCGGAATGCGCTACCGGCGATACGGACGTGACGTGGTGACGTCCCGAGGTGTAGAGCTCATCGGGTTGGTCAGAGGTGTCGACTTTGGGAGCGTCGACCTCGACAGAGGGCTCGATGTCACAGCCGCCGGCAACGTGCTTCGAGCCGTAGCTCCATGTCCACCCACGTCGCCGCCGATCATGCGAACCACCACCGAAGGATCGACGGACGAATCCATTTTGACCACCGCACGAAAATGCAGTTCAAGTTGGAGGCTTTTATGGATAAATTTGGTAACAAAACCCGACCCCAAAAGAAAAATTTGGTAACGAAGGGCTAGAGACATGCAAATGAATAGTGAGAGACTAAAGTGCAAAAGGCATAAAGCGCAAAAGAGCAAAAGGGCTCCTGTAGGCATCCCAGAGAGGGAAAGACCAGCATCCCTTTTTCTTACGGTGCAACATGTGGCTCCCTGTCCCCCCCATCCTTTAAAGATGATCCTGACCTGACCCTCTCACTTTTGGGGGGAAAGAGAGCGAGAGAGCTCGGGTGGTCCGTTCCCCTCGAGATGAGGTCACCCAAAAGGCAAGTTATCCCCCGAATTGAATGTCATTCGTGCTCGATGGAGCTAGGGTTTTCGAGTTTGAGCTCGACCCTATTAGGTTTTGGCTGGCTTGAGTTTCGACTTTACCTCATTGACTAAAGTTTACGTGTTAAGACTTTATTTATTTCCCCTGAACTTAAGTGTGGTGGGATCGTTTCGAAAAATGGTGTGATGGAAAGTCTTTTCTTAGTCAAGAAAAGTCTATGCTTAAATACTAGAAAATGATCGTTTGTGGAGTCCAGCTTTAAACTTTATCAATACCACAACCGTCCGTCTATATCTCTGGGACCAATGACCTCATGGGAGGACTCGAGGCGTTGGTCCTGGGAACAGGGCGTCCAAACACCGCATCATGGAGCTCGGGTTGAACTTGAGCCCTCGACTCTTAACCCGAGACCTCAGCCCTGTACTGGCGATCCTGATGCTCAGATTTGATACCTTGGCCCTAGACTTGGGTTTGGCCACCGGGGTTTCCGATGCTCGGATCTAAGACCCGAGGGGCCAAACCCGAGGTCCCAAAGCTTGGATCGAAGACCCTGGCACGTGAACCTCAGTCCTTGAGGTCAAACCGGAGCCTCTCGGGCTCGCACCAGGTTCTCCACACCTAAACCCTAGTCTCCAATGACACCCACACAAAAAAAAAAAAAACCCTAGTCTCCAATGCCCAAACAAGGACCGCCATGGGACGAACACGAGACCATGGCGCCTAGAGGCCAGACTAGATCTCTCAGCCCTCCACTTGGGACCTTGGCCCCGTTCATGACCCCGGTGCCTGAGCATAACACTTCAACCTCGAACTTGCGACCCACGGGGATCTCGACACTCAAATTCAAGACCCCAGCCCCGGACTCAGGTATAGCCCCCACAAGATTAGTTGGACCTTTAATTAATTAACAGCCTTTTTTTTTTTAATGAACCTTCTCTTTTCTTTATTCCAAAAGAGCTCAAATTAATATTTCTGTTCAATTATGTAAGTATAATTCTCGAACTTACCTAACCACAGCTAGAATCACGTTCTCGAGGATTTGAACCTACAATTTCGGGTTTTGGAGACCCACGTTCAACCAAATTTAACTAAGAGTGCTCTTTTATCTTCTTATCACACTAGCTAAAACTAAAATTATTAAAAAAAACAAAAAACAAAAAAGAGGGTTTCTTTAGTAACCCGAGTACATCTTGTGTGGAGTCGGGAACCCAGGTGAGTACTTGTAAGGAATTTCGCTTCGAGCCCCTTTGTGTCCCAAACATCCATTTGAAGAAGCTTTGGATCTCAAGAAACTGATGTTTCCCCATCTCTCGAGCCACCTTTAAATATGTAAATTTCGTTTAGTTGGCATTTCTGATCCTTCTTTTTTCAGATTAGTCAGGCGATTCCATGGTGAAATCATCCAACGACGAGAGCAACATGAAGTTCCATGCCTATCCATATATAGAAACATGAAATGCTGTCGTCCGTTTTTTTTTTTTTCGCAAGAAATTATGCCCCAATTTGTGCCTGTGACTTTATATATTCCTTTCGGCCTTTGCGTTCCGCAAAGATGGGGAATCTCTTTTGCATTGAGAAGGACTCGTCCTTTTCTCCAACCTGGAATTTCTCTTCGCATTGCTGCACGCATCTGTCTCTCCGAGTCTTTCTTGCTGCCCCCGCCCATGCAAACCACGATCAGAAATGCCTTGTTAATTTCTGTGCACTCCCTTGCCCTTTGCCTTTATTCCCGAAGAGGAACACCATGAAACCGAAAGAGATGCTTGTCCGAGGCACCAACCCAAAGGCCAAAAGAAAAGGAGAGAGAGAGATGTGCTGCGGTGCTCCAAACCCCATGCTATGCCGACGTACACCTCCATCCAGAAACCCTTGGCCGTTCCCAAAGGAGCAGTAAACGTGCTGGCCACCTTTGTCACGTTTGTACAGCTCCATCAGCTCCCTCCTCCCCCTCCATATGAGTTCTTCGAGCGTCAATATGCATCGACATCCTCATCATTGTTGGGCCATCGAACGTAGAACCACCTCCGGCTAGTAGGATGCATCAAGCAGTTTCGGCTGGTTTCATTGCTTTTCACCACCAATTGTAATGGTTCGACTCGATACACATGGCTGGCCAAAGTAACCCAATCGGCCCACACAATTGTTTATGTACCAGTAGAAGATTCAGTAGCTAGTGCAGCACCTACTTCCTCGGGCGAAACTTTGGGTTGAGGAGTTACTCGAAATGTTACTAAGATAACAGTATCTTTGGCTTCATAATCATAAGTATAATAAGTCGGCTTATAATTTGTTACAACTTGTAATCCAACGTTTACTTTAGTTTCCGTCTGTGGTGACATAAATCCCTCCCTGCACCTCATGAATTAAGAATTCTCACAACAACAAAGTCGACCCCACAGAATTTCGAAGCTAATGAAAGCTTTCGCAGTAATAGTTCACAAATTCTTAAATGATATTGTCAACTAATCATAATGGTTCTTGGTCATACCATGACATACATCATTGCAATCCCACTCTTGTTTTTGAAGTTTGGAATCCGTCCTTGTCCATGAAAAAAAGAAAGGGTATCAGTATAGACTAAGGCATAAAAGGCCCTGCTGGAAAAAGAAAAAGAAAGGGCCAACGAGACAAACATGACGTAGACAAAAGCGTTAGAATGGTAGCGACAGATGTCAGATGATACGAAATTGATGGAGACAGACTTTATGGCAAGGATAATAATCAGGAGGAGAAGACGGTCCCTTTTATTACCGATAGTAAACTTTTTTATTGTGATAGTAATGTTTTCAATATATATAACAATTTAGTGCTTGTAGCTTTTGTTACCAAGATAAGAAACTTTTAGAGGGAATGGACATTGGAGTAACCGGCACCAGAGCTTATGTTAATCCTAGATAGAGATATAATATGTTATGTTGTGCTTGTTGTTTTGATTTGGTATAAGGGCTTTGGTGAAAGATTTTGGGGGCTGGATCTTTGGGCAAAGTATGCAATCATAGTACAAATAATACCATAGTTTAGGCTGATCAAAAAACAATATCGTAGATTAGATTATGGTAACTGATGCAACAATTATAGGATCTACATTTCTGGTGGGAGTATTATGGTCATTCATTAAACAATAACACCTCTTTTTCAATGACTTATAAGGGTCACGTGCTCGTCCATGTATTGGTGTGCGCATCTTGCCTCTTTTTACATTTTCGAGAAAAATCATCGTTTCAAATTATGATAAGCACTTTTGAGCACTTGTTAACAAGTTCCTTTTATTAGACAAAATGGACTTAAATAATCTTATGCTTAGATTGCATGAATTCGAATATCACTTATGATTTTAGCTCGGAGTTGTTAACAATAATTTCAACCCGTAATCCTGTAAGTAAGTTTTTACAACGTTTACGTGGATGAGGTATATTGCATGCATTTACGGAGAAAGTCGGAATTTCGGATATCGGTCAAATTATTAAATAAATAAATAAAAAAGTACCTTTTGATGATATGTCCTGTAAGGAGCATCAAGGGTTTTTGCTTTCCCTCCGACAGTCAAGAAGCAGAACGAGCTTAATGTAGACTCCTAACCATCAGTCATTGTGCTTAGACTCTTCGTCAAAACCGCACGGATTCGTGAGAGGAGGTGACGGATGAGTAGGCTTCCCCTTTCGATTCTCGAAATGTTAATCCGGGACATGATGAGATTCTCGATCGATGAGGGACTCAATATAATTGACCTCGATAGTCTTGAATGCTCCTTCCATCTACGAGAACGAATGCCGGTCGGAGTTCGTGCAGGATGCTGAGGCTATGTCTCTCAGGAACATACATCATGTACTTCCAAACCAATGTAGAAGTTATTATTGAAATGAAAATGTACGGATGAAGAGACATAGGAGGTGGGACTGGAAAATACATTGATGGAATTCGGAGTTGAAATATCCAACAAGGTTTGACTGAATAATGGCTTTGTTGGTGTTGTCACCCCCTTGTCACTTGATTGTTGATGTGATTAGGCTTTTAAAATAAACTAATGAAGAAATCCAGCTTGATTCACGTCAAATTAACATTCTTGATCTGATTCTTTCTTTCTCTCTCTCTCTCTCTCTTTTCTTTTTTTTATTTTCCGGGAAGTTTGATTAAGCTGATGAGAACCAAATTTCAGCTTTTTTTTGGGTGATTAGATTAATTTAATTACCAATTGTTTGGATTGTCAACCTTCTAGACCCACATCCTAATCCTTTTCCATTGCTGACTTCGTAAGGACTCATGCCTGAGACAGTGTATCTAAATACAGTAATTTGAAGCTCTTCAACTTTTGATTGGAGCTTGCCATGTGCACTTGCAATTGAGGAGCAACTATCACATTCGGCCAGTGAGAATTTGCCAAAATTACAAAATAAGAGGCCATTTAGTTGCAAAAGGGAATGCAATAAAAAATATCGAATCCAAATAAAATGCATATGAAAAGTCTTTAATATTTTATATTTAATCCCGAGAAATAAACATTGGATTGTTTGATTGAACTTGGGGCTTGTCTGATAAGAGCTGAAAATTAGTATTGAAAATTTAACTACTGAATTTTCAATGTTGATAATTTTAAGCGCTGAAAAATGAAAATATAACAGTCACGATGAAAACTCACATCCACAATGATATTATCATTCCTCGTCGAACACAACACTCTTTTGCTAAGCCTCTTGGACCACAAGTAAATAGATACTGGAATCCTAATCTTTCTTTGTAGATTGAACAGATATTCTCTTTGATGCTTAGTCTACATTAGAAAGAGAACATCGAGCCTAAATTGGATTGGACGATTTATCAGTTCGCAAACTATCGAGAAGCTGCCCAGCCCTCAAGAATTCCGACTTGTTGGATGCATGGCTCCATCAGTAGCCGTTTAGAGCTAGCCACCTTGGCCATTCTTCGAGTTAGGAGTCTAGAGAAATAGGAGGAGCATCGGTAAGATTTGCTTCCTAGGTTTCTACCCTCATGGGGTTCAAATCTCTTCTTTTTCTCATGACTCTATAATTCATCAGAGGCTTCTTCTTTTTTTCCCCTTCCTTCTTAGGTCTAACCGGCCCTTCCTTATGCATAAGCTGAGCCCCGGTTAGATCTTTAAGGCCCAGTCCATGAGGATTATGCCCATCACTTCCCTTTCGGCCCATGATCTTTTGCACACTTATAGAGGCCCCATTGATAGAAAATGTAATTAGACGTAATTACTGGCAATTAATTACTTGCAATTCCTACTACAACATAAGCATCAAATTTAATGAAATATTCAAATATCATCAGCAATCTGTAGATACGTTCATTAAAAAGTAAGTGATTTTTTTAATTTGATCCGGCCTATTCATCGCTTAATCGGTTAATAAATTAGGGTTGCTTTAGAGAGCGCTTGTGGAATGCTTCTTAATCAATTAAATTAATGAACTTTATAATTTTCAATATGCTAATCTTTCTTTTATTATATATAATTAATAGATTAAAAACCCAATAATCTTTTATTTTATACATGCTCAATTATCATCTCAAGCGTAATATTTTTTTGACAAAAGCCAGAAATCACTTTCTCTTGGGGATTTAAATTAACCGCCCAAAAAAAAGTCAATCCCAAATTTAAAAAAAAAGTTAAAAAAGGAAAAACTCGGCTGTATAAAATACAGAGGCTTTGTATATTCTTAGCTTTTCCCCCAAATCTCGCAACGTTCCAATATCTTTGGTTTCACACCAGCCTTCCGAATTCGTTGCTTCCCCCATCAAAATCTTTGCAGACCGAAAGACAGCGGCTCGCGCTTCGCTCCGGTTGGTGCTGACCATGCCAAGATTTCACGGACAGAGCAACCACACGCCTGTGGACATCGTGAATCAGCTTCAGAAGCAGTACGTCGAGTACTTGACTTCTCTTTTTCAGGAGGTCAGTGGTTCCTTCCCTTTAGTTTTTCCCACCCTCTTTTAGGAAGAATCGTGCTTATCTGTTTGTGATTCGTGGTGGGTCGATGTTAATGTGAGTAGTTGGCGATTCGTGATGGAGAAAGCTCCTCTTTTTTTGGGGGGGGCTCTTTGCTGGGAAACGTTTGACATTATCATCTCGAAAGATGATTCTTTTATAGAAAAGACGATTACTTTTGTGGTGTTTGGCGAGGTTTTGTTGATGGGGTTTTGTTTTTCTGGCGAATTTCCTAGAGAGTTTTGGACGACCAGTTCACGCAGCTGCAGAAGCTGCAGGATGAGAGCAACCCAGATTTCACCGTTGAAGTGGCGACTCTCTTCTTTGTGGATTCGGACAAACTGATAAACAATATGGCCGCGGCCCTGTGAGTAGAGCAGTTCGCTCATCGTTTTTGTTCGTGATTTAGAATTTGAATGTGAGCGAAGAGAGATGTGAATCTTGTCTAATTGGGATTTTTGTCAATCTCTTGGGCAGAGAAAGATCACCTGTTGATTTTAAACAAGTAGATGCTGATGTTCACCAGCTTAAGGGCAGTAGTTCCAGGTATCTCCTTTTTCAATTACATTTCGTCTTTCTTGTCCACACTGGTTGAGTGCTTTCTGTGAACTAGGATTTGTGTGTATTTTGACAAGAACGTACGAATTGTTTGGGGAATATACTGTTCAGTCACAAATTCAAGGAATACACCCTGCATTGGAAAAATACGTTAGGGGGGTTTTTCGTTTGGTGATGCCTGTGCTTTCAAATTGGTGATGCCTGTACTTTCAAATTGGTGATGTCAGTCCATGTCTTTCGGTGCATTGGTGAAAATAGTTCCCCCTCCAATTTCCATTAGGGTTTCCCACAGAGTTGGGTTACGTGAAATCCTGTGAGGCTGCCATGTAGATAGTTCCTATGAAAATCCTATTAAATTTGGATGTGAGGATTATTTTCACCGATATACTAAGTAAAAGAAATTTCACTAATTTAAAAATGCAAGATGTTATTGCATAGAACACCAGAAGTACAGTGTTTGTCTAGACAGTTTGCTTTTTAAAGCAGTCCACCCTGGTGAAAAGAACTCTTTTCGTTTTTTGATGTACTTCATGGCTTGTCTTATTGTCTTTTCCTCAATAAGCAAAGTAAGTATTCTTTTGCTAAATTTTTACAGCATAGGTGCAACGAGGGTGAAAAATTTGTGCATTACCTTCAGAAGTATCTGTGAGGCACAGCAGTATCAAGGGTGAGTCCTGATTCTTGTTTTAACGGAACTTGTTCATTCTTTGAGGCCTTTTTACAGATGAACCATTTTAGAGTGTCTATCATGAACATGCTTAGGCTGCTTTGTGCTTCACTCTTGTTCCTACTTATTATAGAAATTACTCATAAATGTTAGCCTTTGGCGGTGCGTGAATCTAGGACGGACAAACATATTCGTGGTGGAGAGTATGTGGTATTGTTGAACATGCATAGGGGTAGATATATGCAACTGTATGTTTCCATGAATATGTGACAGAGAAAAATATGGCAAGGTTATATGTTCTCCTCATTTGACAACATCGATCAACATGTCCAAGAAATAGACTAGTTCAGGATTTGACTTTTGATATTATTTGATTATACTATAAATAATTGCATCTTCTCAGGACGAAAGATAGGACTGCAGTTAGTATGTATAATAACTTTCTATTAAGCGTTTCTATAAGAACCAATTCCTTTGGAACCAATTACATGAAGTGCTTTCATAATAAACTTAAGCCCTTTCACGGGCCTGCCCAAGGAGAAACTTTCAGGCAGCACACAAGCTCCCTGATCACCCAAACTAATGGCCTCATGCTAAGTTTTATGGGAAATACTTGGCACATTATGATTGGCTTGGGTGACAAGGACATCATGGTCGAGGTGCACCTAAGGATCTTTCTTGAGGAGCATCTAAGAATCTCTCAGCTTAGTTAATAATTGAACCATTTCTTGAGAAAGATTAGTTTGGCTTTTGAGTTCTACCAAAGGAACACTGCTGTCAATAATAGGGTGATGTCAATTTGAGTTTCCAGTTCTACCATACTGAGAATGTTATATGAGTTTGTTATTCCAGTCTTGTGCGGTTCCTCATAGACTATTACTCCTACTCTCACACTTAGATATTCCTTTTAGAAATATTGGAAAATATGAGTTCAAATGCCATTTTCCTTGACCAGCAGGGCCTTAAGGAATTATCAACTTTTGAAGATTCTCTTTTCCTGCAGTTTTTGTGGGGGTGTAAAGTAAACACATTTTGGTGAATAATTTAAATTCAAATAGGACACAGTTTCTGTAGTACACGTACTCTATTTCCTTAGCTAAGAGTCGGTATCTGCATGCCTTTGTAAACATAGGCATGCTATCAATAATGAAGTAAGTTACCTATCTATCCTGATGTGGCATTTCACTTTTAAAGTGATCATATCTAGTCAGGAACTAGAAGTATTGTCTCACCATAGAGCAGCATCTTCATTTCACATGTAAAAACTATTCATGTCAGTAGGGACCTTCTCTGTGATCACATAGAATTGCTGGTGTACCTGTGAGTGTCATCTATTTGAAAGCGGTCGGAATTACAAGGCAAATGCCTTAGCTTTGTGTCTTTTCCTGTGATTTTCGCAGTTTATAGTGCTTGTTTGGCAATGTAGAAACTTCAGCTTTGATTATTTTCTTTTTCTTTCAAAAATAAACTTGTTTCCTTTTTGTTTGCTCAATTTGCCACTGTGGAAGTTGCTTTTTGCTCCTCCTGCGGAAAGCTAGTTTATACAGAATCAGTATGCCTTACCAGTCATAACAGAAATCCGGGTTTTCATTCCTAAATGTTTATACTATCACTTAATAACTAGGTTACCAAATCGAAGAACATCTGTAGGGGCAATGATAGTGAGAGTTGATGTTCACGTGGAATAATGTAAGCCACATTTTCCCTCTCTTCTCTCTCTCACCAAGTATTGTCGTGCCTCTTCATGCTGTCTGGAATGACATTATAGCCGTTCTTGGTGGAGATAACTCAACAATCCAAACTATATTGGGACATTTTGTTGGCAAAAAGGACAGTAGGAATACAAATCTGCCACCACCGTCTTCTGCCTGTGTCATTATGAGTGTGACATGCTGTTAGATTTCTGTTTAACATTATTTTTATGGCAGGTGCTTGATATGTCTTCAGCAGGTGAAAAATGAATGTGCTTTATTGAAGGACAAGCTTCAAAATCTGTTCAGGGTATGTGCCAAAACCTCCTTTAAAGTAATATGACTGTTCATGAATGTTTTGGCCTAATTGTTTCTGTGCAATTCAGATTCCGTATTGTCTTTATTCATGCTTTGGTCAGAATCCTTTTCTGTCCTGACCCTGCTTGAAGAGAGGTTAAAAGATAGCTCTTTTGCTGTTTTATTGCATTTAAAGTGGAATTCAGAAGTATTTAGCAGCTGCCTCAACAGTATTAGTCAAATATTATATTTTAACCTCCTATTTAAAAAAACTAAAAATTCCTCAGACCTTTTCTCTGATTCTCCATATTCTCACTGTAGATGGAGCAGCAGATTGTGGGAGCTGGTGGTTCGGTTCCCCTGATGGATTAACGCTATTACCGGGTTTCCTCTTGAAGGAAAAAAAAGGGGAAAAACAGAGATTGGAGAGTACAATTGTGGCGGATGATGGGTAGTTCTCTTTGTAGTTCATAGGTGGGTTTATTTCCTGGTATGAACTATTTCTCTGGGTGTGCTTATCAATGTTGCTGGAGGCATAGGTATTGGAGGTATTGTTAGTAAGTATCTATAACATTTCCACTAGTGTCGTGTTGTTCCTACTTCACTTCTTACGTCTTCTCTTGTGCACGACAGATTATCTACTGATTGTTACCGCGCATGGTAGTGCACATTTTGTTATATATGACGGACAGTTACTGATCGTTACTGGACATATGATGTTCATGTTCAAACTCTTATCGAGCTCAAGTTTTCTGATTTGCTTATGTCTCATTGATAAGCTTCTAAGCACACTGTATCTATAAATGACAACATTCTCTCCTTCTCTCTCTCTCCCTCCCTCCCTCTTCCCATTTGATGATCTGAAGCGAATGACTTGCACTCTCTGTCATGCACACAAGTCTGTGATATTAGCTTCCCGAGTACTGTCAACCTGGGAGCTGATTCAGAAGTCATTACTTTGTGCGGGTTTCTTCCTGCACATCATCATCTAGTAATGCCGAACCCCTTTTCTTAGTTTTCTCAATCGAATCTTGGGGTCCAAGAAACCTTCGGACCGAGAGAATGAATGTGATTGTTCAGTTTTTGATCGTATCAAGATGGACCAGTATCTCTTTTTGAGTCTCCTTTGAGCCGCTTTTTCCATGCATGGCTTAGTTGGGAGAGAAGCTGTAGCCTCGAATTCCCTCTTGTCCAAAGCTTTGCACTTTTTCTTCTCTTCTTTTCATGTGTCTACCACAATTGGTGAAAATGGCTTGCCAGTGGAGACTTTTACTTTTCTTTTCCCTCTTTTTTGCTTTGGAAATTGAAATAATATTACAAGTTTTGGACAGGAGCATAACAAAACATTATTTCAAATCAATAGCTTGCCAACAAAAAAGATAAAGTGAGAATTACGCTATGTTTGTTTTGTCAAAAATGAATGGTTTGGAAAACATGTTTCTAATAACTATTTTCATTATCCATAAACGAATTGTTCTCCATAAACAAATTTCTAATAAACGAATAAACAAAAAATATTTTCAGTATCCATAAAAATGTTCGAACATAAATTGTTATCAATAAAAATATATATTTTTCTTGGACTAATTATTTCAAGCAATACAAGTTATCATTTTTTAAAATATATTTTTAAATTATTTATTTTTCCTGAGACAAACGGAACCTACAATAGTCTTAACAAATTGGACAATTCGTATTGTGTGGAAGAAGACAATCAAGAGTATAGCAACAGGATGTGATTAAGTTGCTTTCCACGCGACATATATTTATCGGGCTAAGCTCAAATTTGTTGATTTGTCATCGATAGACATAATTCCTTGTTGATGTTTGACTTCAAAGAAAAAATAAAGACAAAAGGAATATCTTTGAATACATTTAATTTAAGAACGACTTTTTATAGTAATGTTAAGAAAATTAACCTAACTTGAAGTGAAAGGAACATTAAAAACTCGAAAAACTATTAAGATATCTCATTTATAAAATTAATTAGCTACGATTTCAGCATTCATTAGTTATATAAATTCACTTGACTTTACATACTATAGTTAAATAACTTATATAGATATCAAAAACATGTATTTTGTTAAAATGAATCGGGAAAAAAAGAAGCAAATCTTATTACAAAAAAATAGAATTTGTAATGTCATGAGATTTATGTGTTTTGAAGATCAAACCAGATCAATCACCATTAAAGATTTGTGGGATCATTGTCAACTAATAAAAAAAAATTAAAGCTGTCAAATGAAAGCGTGGCTTAATATTCAAATTTCCTAACATGAAACTATTGTAGGAAAATTGTTGCAAGCAGTCCTTCAATCGGTTAACATTAACTTGATCCGTAGTATAAATTTAGTAACGTACAACTGGTTTGCTTCATGAATTTGGTTGAGGTATGATACCACTACTTCCTTCAACTCAAGAACTGTCGCTCTCCTGGGGCAGCAATTTTTCACATGAAGCGAGAACACGACACCAGGTTACCGAGAGAAACCCGAACCCCAACAAAGCTTAACCCGAAATGGGCACGCTCATATCAGCTTTCAGTAAAAACACTCGGCGATCGGAATAGTTTCTTGACGACACGATAGACGCGAATGCGATCACGCGGCGCGATTCGGCAACCCGGGTTCTCTCCTCCCGGTCACCACAAAACAGAGGATCAGGGCATCTTCCTTCCGAGCCTCGTGGACGGACAAACGTTTTGGCTCCCCAAATCCCAACCGCAACAAAAACAAGCCAAACCTGTGCAGTCGAAATAGAATTCTGACAATATGTCAATTCTTTTTTATGACATTAATCGTTGTAGTTGCAACTGTAACACGTCAATGTTTTTTAAGTCTCTAAATTGCCAAGTACGAGCAAGCATCGGATGCGGTCGGCTCATGTTCTCTCAGATCGCATCCACCGTTAGATCATATGAATCTCGCGCGAGCCTGAATCGGACGGCGCAACTAGGATCTTTGCCTCGTGCACGTAGCGTTGGGTGAAAAAGGTATGGTTCCCTTCGTCCGCCACATAAAAGCTCTCCCTCGCTTTCCCACGAGAAACCCCTTCCGTCAACCTCTGGCCAGTGGCCACTTCACGGAAAAGCGTTCTCCCTCCCTTACAAATTCAACGCCCTTCCGCTTCCGTCGATCTCAACTAAATTCACGGCCGCGCAGCTCGATCAGGATCCTCTCCGTCGCATGGCGACCCCCGCGGCCACTCTCTCGTCCTCCCTCGTCCTCCTCGTCCTCGCACATGCCGCGTTCCTTGCCGCCGTCGCCATGCTCGACCCCGTCGACTTCCTCTCCCTCCAAGCCATCCGCAAGTCCCTCCGCGACACCCCCGGCTCCAACTTCTTCGCCTCCTGGGACTTCACCTCCGACCCCTGCGGCTTCCCCGGCGTCCTCTGCGACTCCTCCTCCCCGAGCCACGTCATCTCTCTCTCCCTCGGCGACCCCCGCGCCTCCGCCCCCGGCCTCACCGGCCGCCTCGACCCGGCCCTCGGCAACCTCTCCTCTCTTGCTGAGCTTGCCGTCGTCCCCGGACGCGTCTTCGGGCGGATTCCTCAGTCCCTCTACCGGCTCAGGAACCTCCGCTTCCTCGCCGTCGGCCGAAACTTCCTCTCTGGTGGGATCCCCGCCGACCTCGGGCTGCTCCGTAACCTCCGCACCCTCGACCTGAGCTACAACCGGCTCACTGGCCCTGTACCGAGGGCGGTCGCGTCATTGCCGTCGCTCTCCAACCTCGTCCTCTGCCACAACCAGCTCTCCGGCCCGGTCCCTCCGTTCCTGTCCCAGACCTTGACCCGGATTGACTTGAAGCGCAACGAGCTCTCCGGTGCGATCCCGCCGGCCTATCTCCCTCCTTCCCTGCAGTACCTCTCGCTTTCCTGGAACCGCCTCAGTGGCCCCGTGGACCGGCTCCTGAACCGGCTCGGCCGGCTCTACTACCTGGACCTCAGCATGAACCGGTTCACGGGCCCGATCCCCGGACGTGTCTTCGGCTACCCCATCACAACCCTGCAGCTCCAGAGGAACGCGTTCTCCGGGCCGGTTCGACCGGCCGGGCAGGTCATGATCCCGACCGTGGACCTGAGCTACAACAGACTATCGGGGGAGATACCACCGGAGTTCTCGACCGTGCGGAGCCTCTACCTGAACAACAACCGGTTCACGGGTCAGGTGCCGGGGAGCTTCGTGGACGGGTTGCTCGGGTCGAGCATACGGGTCCTGTATCTGCAGCACAATTTCCTGACAGGGATCGAGATCAATCCGACGGTGGAGATTCCGGTGACCAGCTCGCTGTGTCTGCAGTATAACTGTATGGTCCCTCCCGTAAAGAGTCCCTGCCCATCGAGGGCCGGGGCGCAAAAGACCCGGCCGACGTGGCAGTGCCGCGAGTGGAGGAGGAGGGGGTAAATATGGAAAAAGAGGAGAAAAAAGACGACAGAAATTTACACGAATAAACCAAATAATAACCATAATAATATAAAAGGCCATTTTCGCAGGAGGGTTTGGGACTTATTAGTCGGTCCATTTTAATTAAATATATAATATCGATGTCCATATTATTATATTTTTGTGACGCTAAGAAGCTTCGATGTACAACCGGGGAAATTGGAGCCAGATGAATAGACTCTCTCTCTCTCTCTCTCTCGTGTCGATGTAATCACGTACCGATCGAGGCCGTCCAATGTCGCAAGGGCCCGGTGGCGACCTCCATTGTTGAGCGTAGGGGCAAAGCAAGCAGATGGAGAGAGAGAGAGAGGGAGTATGATCTGAATAGGAGAGAGACGGGAAGTAATGGTGGTTGTCAAGCCCCCGTGATGCAAATCAAGTCGTGGACTGGGCCGCCAAAATCCAAAGTTGAAATGTCCTTCCATTAAATTGGGTTCCCCCCCTCTCAAACCCTTTTGGCTTTTTTACAAGGAAAATTATCAAAAAAGCTTTAAATGTATTGCAATCTTGCAAATTCAGTCCTAAATATTTTTTTGTCAATTGAATCACAAACCTTTTACGTTTGTGCCAATTCAGTCCATCCGGTCAATTTTAGCCAATCGATGCTTATGTAGACAATTTTTAATAATAATTTTCAAATTTTTTCTTTTTTCTTTTCTTTTCTTTTCTTTTTACAGAACTCTAGCGGACGAGGTCACCGGCCACAAGTGAGGGCCAACGACCTTCGCTTGAGTTGGGCAAGGGCCGCGACATCCTCACTAGCCACAAGCGAGGGGCTCGCAGCCCTCGCCAGCCAAATTTGTAAAAAAAATAATAAAAGAAAAAATGGAAAAAATTATATTAAAATATTATTAAAAATTGTCCACATCAACGTTAGATGGACTAAATTGACACAAATACAAAAGGTTTATGATTCAATTGGCAAAAAAAAAATTATAACTAAATTAGCACAATTACAATAAGTTTATGACTTTTTTTGGTAATTTTCCCCTCTTTTTGTATCTTGTAGGCAACAATTAGATGACTTATCTTTGTGTGAACTTCAAAAAAGATCACAATATAATGCAAATACCTATCGGGGTGAAATTACCTAATTGAATGCAATACACAACTAGTGCACCTAGAAAATATCTTAGTCTACTCAATTAAAGGACTAAAATAACACGATTCTACTAAATTTATGTTTCTAGATTTTGACGCTGTGTAGATCGTCTCCCGCGTCATATTGGTCAACTCTTATGCGTTATTAGTTATTGTGATGCTATTTGCTAGTTTTTCCGATGGGTTACTCGTTTTTCAATACTTCTAGTAAAGTATGAGTATTAGCAGCCATGGAAATAGGGGCAAGCTAGGGCTCTTGTCCCCCTCAAAATTGCTATTGGTAGGGCTTTATGGCTTGCTAACAGGTTAAAGACTAAGCCTAACATCCCTCGCTCCCCAAGAGCTATAGGAAAAATGACATAAATGGCTCATGAATTTTGATCTAATGTTCAGTATGATCCATAAACTATTGTTAAATATTTAATGTAGTCCTTTCATTTGCTTTAACAACAAATCAGATGTTATGTGATGATTGTGGATAATTATATGCTAAATTGTATTTATAAAAATGATGAGTCAACATGTCCATCATTTTATCTATCTGCTTTAGAATAGAACATTAACATGTCCAACATTATTTGATAACGTGGATTATTGTATCATTATTTTAAAATGTATATTTTACTTAGACAATCCATGTGTAACTTTTTTTTGTTGCTCACCATTGAAACTTAACTTATTGGAAGTCATATTAACAGATTTCATTGACTTGAGTTAACAAAAGGACGGCATCGAACATTCGGGGTTAGTAGTTCCAAGTTCCAGTTCTCCATTTTTTGGAACCTGAAACCTGCCATGCATACCATCTATCCTAAAACTTACCATATCACAAGATCTATGGTCTATATGGGAACTAGCCAGTTTCCTTTTCTTTTCATTTTTAGTTAAGCAAAATGAAAGTGCACACAACAACAAAAATGAATATTTCTCATTTGTAAATAGAAACAATTCATAAAAAAATGAACATGTAAAATAAAATAAATAATAAAAAGTTCAAAACACATAGCATAAAACTTAAATTATAGAACTTCAATCCTCAATCATCCATGAAAAATTGCTCCAAATTCTAACCACTTGAAATCAAAAGAAACAACAAACATAGTTAATGACTTAATAATAGTTTTAAATTAGAATTGCTATTAATTAAACTAAAATAATCACTAGAAAAGCCTCACCACATATTCTATTTTAGGGTATTGTAGGTTCCCGAGGGGACCGAGAACCGAACCGTATAGTACAAGTTCCTAAAAATATGGAACTAGGAACCAAACTATGTCTGTCATCAGAAGCTGGAACCATGCTCACCCCCATCGAACATGTTTATATAGTCCAGGGATTAGATTAAATATTTACTAATAGTTTATGAACCATATTGAGCAAACTAAAAGTCCATGGACAACATTGCAGATTAAACCAAAGTTTAGAAACTATGTATATCCTTTCTCCTAAACTAAAAGGGTATGAGTATCCTCTATAGGCAACATTGCTCATCCAAAATATTTTGTAAGGTAAGAGAAAGTAAATTTTAGGTATGAACTAGAGCATTTTCAACTTAATATTCGATATACTATTTTCTTCAAGATAGTTCGGTATAATGCTGAGCTGGAGCATTTTAACTTAATAGTTTGATTTGCATTTTAAGCCATCTTTATGGTCGGTAAATTCATGGGTGTATTAGTTAATCTACCATCGCACCACGCCTGTGCAGTGTTCTTTATACGAGCTAACAAGTCTTTTACCAAATTTTAAATAAGAATAACCCGTATGTTGATGCCGGTTGACTGAGCTAGTTTGGAATGAATTTGTCGTTCAATCAATTACCATTTGTAACTCTTTGCAGTCGTACACTTTGACAGCTTTTTCGACGCGAAACATCTAAAAGTATATCTTAATATATAAAGTTTGATACGTTCAATCGGATATAATTTTTTCCACAAATTTTGAGATAGAAATAGTTTTGCCATTTTCAAAATTTGGAGGGAAATGTTATATGTAAAAGTTACTAAACAACTGGACAAAAGTAGTGATTAGGCCCAAGCCCTAACAAAGAACTCTGGATTTAGACCAGCCCACCATGACAAAAACCTCGAACCTCACGACCACCATCCGACGACCGCGAGCTGCTTCTTCTTCTTCTTCAGTTCTGCGCCGGCATCGCCGTTGTCGTCCGGTGCAGAGCCAGACGCTCCCGCGATCCCTGGCCGACGAACGATTGGACCCGGAGGAGCTCCATCTCAGCTCCGCTTCTCTCCGATTCGAATCCAATCTCTCTCGCGAAAACCCTGGTCAAAGATGCCGCCTTTTTCGGTCGACCCTCGTCCCTCACAATGAAGAGAGCCTGGAAGTTCTCCGTCTCGGCCCATACTGAGCTGTTATGCCTCCGGCGATCCCCTCGCAACCGCACAGCCCTGAGGCCTCACCTCTCCATCCACGCGAGGTCGCCGGCCGACCGGTTCTCCCGCGAAATCTGCGGCACGACCGCCCTGAGTTCGGCCGGGATGAGGGAGATCATGGAACTGTTCATCGACAAGTTCTCGCGGGCGGAGAACAGGGCGGTGCTCGGCGAAGGTGTCCACGCGAGGGTTTTGGAGTTGAGAAACGAGTTAGTGCAACTCAACGGGCGGGACGAGATCTTTAGGGTTTTGGATGAGAAAGCCGACCCCTTGCTCCTCTCCGTCGATGGGTTGGCTTTTGTTGAGCTCTTGAAGCAGCTCGACTCTTGGCCTCATCTAGCTCTAGAGGTGCTGATACATTCCACTTGCTCGTTTCCCTTTCCATTTACGTCCATTTTCAGTGTATTGCTGTAGGGGTTTTAGGCCTTGGTTGCTCGGATTCGATTTAGTCCATCCTGTATTGGTATTGTTAAGATGAGGGATCGATGAAAAGCCATAGAAGCATTTCTAACTTTACTAATTGTGAAATGAACTTCTGCATAATGCGTTCTCCTTTTGTTTTTTTCTCAATGAAAATAGGTCTTTCTTTGGAAAAGGAAACTTCAGGAGCGTGGTATTTCGATGACGTCGGAGGAGTATGTGAAAGGCATTACGGTTGCTGGTAGAATTAAGGATGTTGATCTAGCTTTTGAACTGTTTATAGAAGCTACTGGTAAGAGATTGAAGGCGACCTCTACTTATAATGCATTGATGGGTGCTTATATGTACAATGGTTTGGCGGGAAAGTGCCAGAAGCTTTTCCAGGAGTTAAAAGGAGATGCAGACTGTAGTCCTTCAATAGTTACATATAATATTCTTATCTCTGTTTTCGGGCGCTTAATGCTGATGGATCACATGGAGGCGGCTTTTCGGGAGGTAGAGTGTTTAAATCTTGCCCCCAATGTTGTCACATATAACAATCTAATTGCTGGGTATCTGACTGCTTGGATGTGGGACGATATGGAAAGAACTTTTCACACTATGAAGGCAAGCCCTGTTAAGCCTAATACAAGTACATATTTGCTGATGCTTCGTGGTTATGCACACTCGGGTAATTTGGAAAAGATGGAAGAGACATATGAGTTAGTAAAAGACCATGTCAATGAGAACGATGTCACTTTGATAAGAGCCATGATATGTGCATATTGTAAGAGCTCTATCATGGACAGAGTTAGGAAAATTGAGATGCTACTAGGGCTTATTCCAGAAAATGGGTATAGACCTTGGTTAAATGTGTTGCTGATCAAGGTTTATGCACAGGAGGATTGGTTAGACAAGATGGAAAACTCAATCAATGAGGCCTTTGAGCAGAAAACCTCTGTAAATGCAGCAGGTGTGATGCGGGCTATAGTGGGCAGTTATTTCCGATGTAATGCGTTAGATAAGCTTGTGAGCTTCGTGCAGCGCGCAGAATGTGCTGGGTGGAGAATCTGCCGATCTCTTTATCATTGTAAAATGGTAATGTATGGATCACAGCAGCGGTTGGCGGAAATGGAGAGTGTACTCGATGAGATGGAGGGTTTTAATTTCAACCGAACAAAGAAAACATTCGTCATCTTGTACCATGCCTACATATCCAGTGGTAAAAAAAATAAGGCAGAGCAAATAAAGGGACTGATGTGCAAGCATGGTTATGGGGTACCTCATGATGCTGTCTCTCCATAGTAGAACCCCTCCTTCCATCTTGTGCTGGGTTGTTACTTGTGAATGATTAAGTGATTATTATCAATAATTGCTTGCACGAGTCCATTTGGCCGATCATTCTGAATGAGGTATGCTTCTCATTTCTGCAGGTGCTTCATAGACTGAGTTTCAACTAAGCAATGCAGCCATTGATTCAGTTGACATAAATATTTAGTGACTCTGTCTGATTAGAAAGCAGGTTTTGCAAGTTTTTGTGTATCCACACTTTATCGTAGAATTTTCTTTGTAAATATGTGAAATTATACCAAAGTGGAAGGAAGTGCAACGCATAAATAAAAACCAATTTACAGGAAAATATATTGAAAGGATGAAGAATGGACTGTGCACAGAAGGAGCTGTCACTGATAAAGTGGGTTTCTGCTCGTCTTTTATAATACGACCTCTCTTCATGTTTCCACTTCTCTTCTTTCAAATGACCCAATGAAATGGAAGATGGAATTGGAGGCAACAAATCTTTTCTGTTGGCAAGTTGATGAACCTGACCAACGATTCACCTTATTTGAGATCAAACCCCACTAGCCAATTGAAGCTACAGGTCCTTTTGGTTTGCAGAAATTTCAGATTTTGTCTGTTCTAGTGTCATGGAATAAAAGAAATCTAGAAAACGTGTTGAGGAACTTTTTGACAACAATTACAGTGGCAAAAATGAGGAAATTTGTTTTCAAAATGATTTTGTTATTAATTGAAAAGAAGGTTTTTATTTTTCATTGTTTTTATATCAGATGAAACTTGGGAGTTTGGAAAACCAAGAGAAAATCCTCTCTTACAGTTCTGGTGGGATATAATTATGCATTTTGCAATGTTTAGTCGTGGAAAAGAATTCTTTTCACTCCTAAACATGCTCTCAAGAAAACTGAAAATTATTGTCATTATCATTCTCTATAAATAAGAACAACGACAACTTTTCTGAAACAAAATGGTCCATATAGTGCTAGAGTTGTGCTACAGTTTCCCAGACTCTGAAGGTGTCAAAAAAGGATTGTTTGAAGTCTCAATGTCTCTTTCGCTATGAAACACTTGCTATCTGCACTGAATACCTTCTTTGAATATAGGAAATACTCAGAACTCTCTGCAGTACACATTGCAAAAATCAATGACCTAGCATTTTCTGGCAGATCTTCCAAGGAAGTGACAGCACTGTTACTCAGTGCAAATTTGATGTAGTTGCATCTGTAAGTTGATTTCACACAAAATAGTGCTATGAAGCCCTGAATCTGATGTGCTTACTATAGTACCATGTGTTGAGGAGCATGCGTGCATTGTATCCACTAAATCTGATCTGCTTATTTCACTAGATTTGTTTCCTTCTACTGCTGTAAGTTTAAGAGCTCATCATCTTGCTGAGCATTGTTTAACCAATCTTGCTGAATTTATTCCGTATGGTTTTTATCATTGTTCATTATAGTGGGTGGACTTCTCTTCTAGCTCATTGTATTGGATTTTCTTGATATGATATGTCATACGTTCTCAAATCACATGAGTGGTTTTAAGTGCCTGGTTTTCTTTTTCATGCATTCAGTTGATTCATTAGCTGCTTTGATTCTGCAGGAATTGCTGTTGTCCATACATGTCCCTGGCTAAGGAAGTGCTATTTACTTGTAGAAGATGAACATGATCGGTAATGCAATTGTGCCATTTGCAGAATTCCATCCGACCCGGTATTTCAAGCAATATTCTTTCCTGCCAATCTCATGATTCATTCTGTCTGGAGTGCGTTGAGTTTTCGGATTTTCGACTCTGCCTGCTCCTTTTGGAGCTCTGAGCTTACCAGCAGTGCTTGGGAATGGGATGCATGTCAATAAGCTCTGCAACTTAGGGCATGGTATATGGGATCAGTGCACTTCATTTACCTTCAGCACTTCGGTGAATGTTTCATCTGCTACGAAGTTGACCGGATCAAATCAGTAGCTCACAACGAATTCAACTTAATTCTTTTCTGCTAAGGGTTGGGCCAACCCCAGAAATAAGAGTTTCAATTTTGACAGTCATTGTACCATCTGTGTTTCAAGATCTCTCATTCGTTTCTGCGGATTTTGGATTTTACCCAAGGGTGGGGCCAACCCCAGAAATAAGAGTTTCAACTTTGAAGGTCATTGTACCATCTGTGTTTTAAGATCTCTTGTACAATATGGGATATGAATCTTCTGAAATGACCTTGGGGATGAATTGGGGTACTCTTATCGGCATTTTGACTGAAAAAAGTGGTGCACAGTATTTTTTGCTACCTATATATTGCCCAGCTTTTGTGCTTGCAATATGCTGCTAGTACATCTGTCTGCATATGTAGAGCTCGTGTATGACATATCAATAGGAGAAAATTACACCTGGTGGATGGCTGAATACTCATTTATCTAGTTTGGGCATAAATATTGAAGCATATGTATTATCTCTTCTCCTGCCTCCGGGTAGTATGGCACGCCATCTTTATGTCCTGTGAGTTGTTTTCGACACTAATTTTGATTGACTCTAGTCTTGACATCTCGCCAATGCACATCATCAAGGATCTACTAAGTTTATGTTCTGTCATTGTTTTGAGTGCTAATCGTCGATCTTTCCTTGGAATTAGTGAGATGGATGAATGCAACCTGCTTCCAGTTGAGAGCCCGAGCCAAGCTGTGGGGCGCATTTATCGGGTTGCTATAATTTGAGTTGATCTGTGGTACGGCGTGTCCCTTGTGGTGCTGATTACACATGTGGAAGGTTGTTTTACTTATGGGTGTTTCTGCAGCAGGCAAATCAGTGAATTCTCATTTATCTGCAATCTCCTGCATCATGCTTTCCTTTCACCTTCAGTCAGGTCATTTCTTCAACGATCAAAAACACATAGAAAGCTCAAGGTGTTGTATCGTGTGGCACATCGGTCCCCTCTATATCTCTGTCCTCGGACTTACTCAGCGCAGGACATGATCCGCCTGATCTGTGTGTAAGTGTTCAAGCGATGCGGTCCATAGAAAATTAGAAACAACTCATGATTCCATGCATCGGACGGGGATTTCGTGTGTTTTTACTCTTTCCTGAGCATGTGGCTCAGGTATGTTTTGATTTGCATAGAATTCCAGAGTTCAAATCCAATATGCAGCTCTCGGAAGATCAGTTTTGCTCAAAAGGAGACGGCCCTTGACACACGAGTTCCTTTCTTCTGGGTGATGTGAACACACATCAGAGTTCCTAGTTCATATCCTAAGCGACTGACTCTTGTCAGATACGCGAAGAAGTTAATATTTCTTCGGTTGTCGAATGTAATTACAGCCGGGACCCTGATCTTGTCGGTTTAATCTACATAAATAATAAAATTTAGATAATATCTGATAATTTTTGCATTTATGCGAAGTAAAAAAAATTAGAAAAGAATTATAAGAAAAGATATACTAGGAAACTCAAAAGTAATTGCACCGTGGAATTACACATAAAAAACATAGTTGTGCTTCTTCCATTTTATTCTTTTCGCATGTCCTCGATATCTCGACATAGTGGAACCAGCTAAAGAAAAATAAAAGCGAACCGATTTAAAACCCACCGTATTTCGCCAAAAATAATTTCTCGGGTCTGTCCATAAGAAAAGTAATTTTCACGAACCTCTAAATCTCGACCTCCGACGGCTTTTTTGTTTTTTCATATTAAAATCGACCCATGAGGGCAAAACTTGATTCATCTGAAATTCGATTTCGAATTTCCTATAAATCGCCGGAGGAAAAAAGGGGGAAAAGGCCAAAGAAGAGACGACTTTACAACCTATAAGGAGGAATCTTAGATGGGTGATCGCTTTAGGTTAACTTGTTTGTTACCCCCTCCCCTTGGAATAGACCTAATGACAAGCGTGGCTTTGTGATTGTGAGTGCGGTACTCCCCAATTTTATTAAAAAGTTTTTGTCCTAAGCAGCCACACTAGACGATGACCCATTTTAAGAGATTCAAAGCACATCATTTTGTCGTATCCGGAGTAGAATAAGTCCAAGACCACGACTTCTCTAAAAAAATTAAAAAGTCTTGAGGAGGAAATTCGAATCACTCAAGTGCACAAATCGACGGAAACCAACCCCAACGATTTGAACCAGAGAAAAGCCAAACAAGGTAAGAACAAAAGGGTGAGTCGGTTTCGCGGAAAATAAGCCATCTGAAAAGCTTTTTTTTTTTCTAACGACGATCGCCCATGTCGCTTACTAAAAACAAATGAACAAAACGGGAGATGTTTCCATTGACCACGATCGATTCAAGCGATACAAGCGATCGTTTTTATGAAATCCTTAGCTGTACCGACAACTTATGCCCCCATGAAACAATGTTAAACAACAATCAAATTAGAAAGAAAAAAAAGAAAAGGTCAAATGAAATCTTTCTCTTTTTTTTCTTTTTTTTGGCTTTTTCTTTCGCCTCAATTCATGGCGGCCCCCTCGGTATTACAATACAAGACGAAAGTCGCCAACAACTCGTTAAAGGGTTTCCCATCACCCAAACCAAAAAGGCAAGAGGGAGGGAGGGAGAGCCCAAGTTTTTCTTCCAGCATGTCCTGGCAAATCAACACCCCCAAAGCTCCAAACAACGACCCCAATGTGTCCCGGACGCAATCAGGAAGTGACAAGGATTCCATCAAATCAATCACTCCCGCAAAGATTGCAATATATCCCATGATTAGGACCCGTGTCCAATCATTCTGTCCCGTGGTTTCTTTTGCCCCAATTTCTTGGTGAATTGGGTCGGTTTCTTTCCTTCTTTCTTATTATTATTTCTTTCCTTCGCAAAGGGCATCGATTAGGATGGTCGGCCACGCCACAGAAGCACACAAAAAGTCATTGGTGCCCAATCTTTTTGAGCGATGACTTTGGGGGGAACCCATCTTTTGTATTCCGGTTGCTCCCGTTTGGGTGACCTTTCTTGGAGCCAATGGTGAGAAATTTTTCCAATCTTTTTTTTTACCTTCTTGAACCTTAATGGGGAGTCAAGAATGGGATTTCAGACGTGTCCTTTTCGGAGGATTGATTGTTTATGATTTTATGTAGCTCAAGGTTCAAACTTGCACCAGTGTGCGTGGAGATTAGTGTTGGTGTCTTTACACGCGACAGCTTCGATCTGTGATGCTAGTGGCGCCCCCCCACATAGAACCCCACTTTTTATTTGTAGGGAAATCTTGAATTCATTATAAGAAAAAGGAAGAAAAGAAAAATTTTGGCCTTGCCTACTATTGTATGCAACCTCTGCTCGAGCCCGATCACTTTTGACCTTGATTCTCCTCTCCATTTATTTCTCACGATCCCTCAAACGAGCAGGGGTAGGAAATTCTCGTTTTTTTTCCAAATTTAATTGACAGAATTAGCATTCAGCTGCTCAGAATCTAAGGAAATCAGAGGAAAATACTAGGTAGTCGCATCTCAGTCCAAGAGAAAGGACCCACCATAGAGTGTGCTATCACAAAGAACTTGCCCTAATTCCTATGCTTCTTCTTAATTTTTAGAGTGTGTTTGGTTCAGTATTCTCAAAAAACTTTCAGTCTTCAAAACTCTTGAAAAAATGCTGAGATGTTTAGTAAGCAACTTTTGACCAAATTCTAGCCTTGAAAATACTGAAAGCCCAATGTTCTTTTCAGCATTTGGCTTTCAGCATTCTCAAGGCTGAACTAAACCCACCATTAATCACCCAACACAGGTGCTTGAACCTTTGATTTGGGCAAAACCACACAGCCAATTTCATGAAACGTAGGAGATTCTAGTGATGCATTTGGAAGGAAAGGGTCTTCAAAATGCAAAAGCAAACTTGAGTCCAGGAGCTAACACAATCCCAAGACCGCTGTTGTACAAGTACAGAAAATCATAGTGCGAGAGACATTGGAGAGGCGGCAGAAAAAGGAAAAAAAGATTATCTTTTCATTTCTAGGTCACAAGTATAACATACAACTCTACAGCATGGTGGAATCAAGGTAATCTGAGTTTTTTTTTTTTTTTTTTTCCGAATCAGTGATTACAATAACAACATACCCCCTTTCACTCGGGAACAGAATCGCGACCGACCAAATGTTGTACCTCCTCCGGCCATACTGACCAGCCAATCACGGCCCAGACTGGACCGGGACGATTCGCGCATTTGATGTTTCCAAAGACAATTCTTAAGCGATGAGTCCTGAAGTTTCCGAAACAATCCATTCGAGCCATCCCAGAATTTGCATACATCAGTGTCAGCTTCTTGCGTGATTGGAAACAGAGGAGACCGATCTCCTCCGTGGCATCAGAATCCTCAAACCGCCGCGAGAATTATGGTAAAAAAAACAGGAAAAATTAGAAAGAAGGGTAAGTAATATTGCACAACCCCTATAACTACACACCTTCTCGCTGCAAAAGAATAACCACAGTCTGAAATGTCAAGCTGCTGTGATGTACTTTTCGTCGCCGGGCGAAGAAGAAGATGGCCGTATTAACAGTCAGAATGGACAAACTCGTTTATCTCCTCCATGAGCCGATAGAAATGGTCATTGTTCGGCAAGAAGTAGAAGCCAATCGTCGCCTCCTTCAGGTGCAGCAATTTCACCTCGTGGCCATATTTCCCGAGCCCTTCTGCGTAGGCTAATTGCCAGTCCTGGAGGAGATCCAACCCTGCCACGACCACGAGGCTCTTCGGAAACCTGAGCCCCTCGAGGCTCCTGCCCCGTGGGCCGAAGGGGTTACACGCCGGGTGGTCTCTATCTTCGCCTTCCGGCAGGAAAGCTCGCCAGTACCAATCACGGTCGGGAACCCTGACAAAGTACTTCCCGTCCAATCTCATCTCCGATTCCGTTCTCTCTTGCCCGCCGAACAAAGCATGGAGGAGGATGTTTCCCAAAACCTCGACTCCGGCATCAGCCGCCTGCACAGCTACGTGGTGCACAATATTGCCGCCCGAGCTATCTCCAGCCAAGTAGACATAGACCTTTGAGTCCTTCCCGCTCTGGAGCCACGGTCTCGACTTGACCCACTTGAGGGCGGCCCAACCGTCATCGTAGGCACATGGGTACCGATATTCGGGCGATCGCCGGTAATCGACAGAGACGACCGCGACCTTGCAGATGTTCACGAACCGCCGGCACAGCGTGTCGTAAATGGCGGTGCTCGCGGTGGAATGAGTGAAGCTCCCTCCGTGGAAAAAGATGATTACCGGGACGACCTCAGTGGCGCTCAAGGGCTTCTCGAGGTCGATGATCCCCCAGCGGGCCTCGTTCTCGGGGGCGGCGAGGTAGACCCGGTTGAGGAGCCCGGTCGACCGATCCACGTGATCGAAGGAGAAGACCCCGTTGACAGGTATGGTGTTCGCGGGGACCTTCCGGTCGAGGAAATCGTCCAATTCGCGGTTGAAGGTCCCGTCAGGGCGGCGTAGGAGGTTGTACGCTAATTTGAAGTTGGAGATCAGGACATAAGTGTTGAGGGGGACGACGCTCTGCGGATTTCAGGGAGAGATCAATCACAATTCAGATTCATGTAAATCGATCTAGGCACGATGCTCCAGAGATTTATACGAAATTTTCTGCAAAACCTCAATCACATGACACCAAACACAGACAGAGATGTTTCATAGTTAATCGCCATTTGTCAGCAGGCACCTTGAAATGGAAGACGCAGCTGAAAGGGGGAATGTGAAAAGAGAGAGAAGTACAGACAGGACAAAAAGAGAAGAGGCCAGGAGGCTCGTATAGAACGACATCTCATGACCTACCCTCCAATCAAAATCGAATTCTAAGCCTACCCAAATTCAAAAAAAAAAAAAAAACAGACACACACAAGTTGAATCCACACCCAAAAACTGAAATTTCAGACACACCCACAAAAGTTGCTTCAGAATTAACATCTAATTGATGAAATAGCAGCCACAGGCGCGAGCAAGATTATAATCAAGCAGCTGAATCAGCATCCCCCACCCCCCCTTTCTGTTGCTGAGGAAGCAAAAATTCATCAGATAGAGTGAAGAACACGAGTACCGAAGAGGATCGAATCGAACAATCGAGGGCCCAGAGTAAAGAAAAAGGGCAAAAAAGAATTGAAGGGAAGGAGCAACCTTAGATTCGTTGACGTTGACTTCGTCACTACCAGCCATGGCAGCTTCCGGCGAATTCCTCCCGCCCCCAAGGAAAAGAAGGGAGGAGAAAAGGAGAAGCGCGAGAGACGAATTCGAAATCTCAGAGCAGAACAGCAAGATTCTTCATGGCACGACCCCTTTTTCAGCAATCAACAAAGCCCGGAACGCATTCCCGGCCCCTCCCTCTCTCTCTATCTCTCTCTCTCTCTCTCTCTGAGACTATCGTGCTCCGAGTGAGTGAGTATATGAACACGTTCAGCGAGCGCGTTTTCCCACCTGGGGGTTTTCGAGAGGGGTTTGAGGCTCCGAGCAAATCACTGTGGGCTGATGGGTGGGTGAAATTTGTCACGGAAAGAGGGAGGAGGTGGGGGGAGGGATTTGCTCAGAGAGATCGACAGAGATTAAAAACAGAGAGGAGAAAGTACAAAGGAGAGAGAGAGAGAGAGAGAGAGGAGGGGATGAACGGAGACGAAAGAGACGACAAAGGGGGCGGCCAAATTAAACTGTTTTCTGTGGGCCCTACTTCGACCCCCCGAAAATTTCCTTCGCAATTTCCATTTTCCTAAATAAATTCTCTTTGAAATACAGAAATTTTAATTTTATTATAGTTTGTGAATTTTTTCTTTTCTTTTTCCCCTTTGTATGAATAGGGTTACGTAACGTAAAGACCGGTTTACTAGGGATTAAACGATGAATTACTCATTTTTTTAATCGCTCCTATTTTATTAGTGTATATTTTTGTAAGTTATGCCGTAATCGATAATGTATATGGAGGTGTAGACTTGCATTATATTTTCCAAGATTAAAAAAAAAAATCCATCTCTATATCTCAATTTATTACTTGAAGCTGAACAGTAGATATATCATACTGAATTCTTCAAATCGAGTGAAGTGAGCACATACGTGACATCTGAAGTGAAATTTTAATATATTTTCGACATGCGATACTTTCGATAGAGCTACTCCGTAATTCAGAATGGTAATTTGTCTTCATGCGTAATATATAGTATACATAAATCGGATGAAAATTAAAATGCATCTAACATATCGGTACTCGAGTGCGAAAGAAGGTATGGCTCGAGTTCTCACATGGCTAGAGAGTCTTACGAAATTTAATGCTAAATCAATCATCCGGTCACAAATTATGTATATAATATACACATATATATGTAACACTTTTTGAAGAATTTTCGCGCTTTCGAAATCACAAAGTAGCATTCCACCATTTTTAACGCAGAGTATAATTTCAAGCACTGCATTCCACCTTTTTTCTTTTGTTTTGTTTTTACATTTATGATGTGAGTTGGTACCAACTAGAGCGACATTGTTATGCTTCGAGCATAAGACAACAACTCCATCAACGTATGTTTCATGTAAAAACGAAAGAAAGAAAGAAAGAAAGACAACATTGCCTTTGGAATTCTTGGGTCCTCTCTTGGTCACTCTTCTTGACAATGCACTTTGTTGCTTTCTGGATAAAATATTCCGCCCCACGCCAATTCTCGTACATTGTCTTTGCCCGCGGCATGAACGAAAGTCAAGAACGAGATCGCGAGTGAGCTTAGTGCATTGTATCCATCCCTATAGGTTTCGCATTGATCGTGCCAATGTTTTCTAGTTAGATTTGACATATGTTACGGCCTGTTCGAGACCGGTAAACATCAAATCTCTCGAGGCGGTTTTCGCTCTTTACATCTTAACCGGCACGATCGATCACGGGTGCATAGTAAACTTCGTGATGATCATGCCGATGTTCGAATTCATCTGGCTTACGTTATGGCCTATTTGAGACGGGTAAAAGAAACTTTCCATTGTGTTGGATAACGGATTTATATGTCAACTAAACATACAATCACGTAGCTTTTCATATGCATAGTAAGTTTTGCATTGATTATGTCAATATTGCAGTTACATCGGTGTATACCGTGGCTCATTTTGAGATTGGTAAGAGAAATTAACCATCGCGGCGATATCCCAAATTTGTTTTCCTCCTCTTATACACTGTCCAAACAAATCAATTATTTTTCCCATGACATGGTAGGCTTCAAATCGATAATGCCAATGTTGTAGTCATGTTGGTTTATACTATGACCTATTTGAGGTGAGAAGGAAATCTCCATCACATCGATCCAGATTTGTTTTACTCTTACGCTCTATTCAGATCAATCAGCTAGCATTCCTCGTACGCTGTACATTTTCACAGTGATTATGCCGATGTTCTCTAGTTATGTCGGCACATAACACGACCTATTTGAGATGGGTACAAGGAAATTTTGCATCACATCGATCGCGGTGCTGTCCTTGCTCTCTTAAACGCTAATCAGAATGATCGACTCATTTCGAGCTTACGATAATTTTCCTTAATGCTCTCATTCTAATACGGTGGCTCCCAAGGACGCCTATAAGACAAACAAAATCACATTCCAATAGTATAATTTCCCCAAAATTATCACACAACAAAGGGATAAAGACGAGCCTACTTATTAAAAGAAATCACATCTTGTCCCCAATTTTTTAATATGAGTATATAAAAATCTAGAACCACCTAGGGGTGAGTAATGATCCAAGGTTGACCCTAGATCGACCCTGGATCGGCCCAACCCGGTCAATCCTGGTCTTGTTCCCAAGGAGACTGGGTCGGTCCCTGGTCTTGGGACCCTTGAAATATGTACTGTACAAGTTGGTCTCTGGTATTAGAGTTTTAGGGTTAGTCCCGAACCAACTCTGTATATATATATATAAAATAAAATAAAATTCGTGGAATAAAAAAAAAGTTAATATAAATGAAGATATAGGCTCTTTTTCTTTCCTTTCATACTAATATATATATTCCAAACTCTAGGCCTCTCCCTTCTCTTCTTCTAGCATTGAAAATAAAAATCATGTTGAATGTTGCTTCTCTTCGCTCGCTTCTCTGCAGCTTTTCGCTAGATCTGCCTCTTCTCGCTTGCCTCACGAATGCAGCTTGCTCACCTCTCTTCTCTCACCCCACACAAATGCATTTCAGCCGTGGTTGCCTTATCTTAGATTTCTATTTGATTTGTAACGATATGCATAGTTTGATTTCTCAATATTGCATTGTCGATGGATATGTAATTTCAAATAGTACATTTATCCTTTCAAGGAATACAAAAATGAAACAAAAAAAAAAAGAATCAATTGATCTCGGATTGACCTTGGAACCGGACCAGACCCATAGGGTCGGTCCAGTCCTCGGTCCTAGGCTCAATAGGGTCGATCCTTGATCACAAAAATTGAGGATCAGCATTGTGCGAGTTGATTTTAAGGTTAGATGCTAAATCGGGCCAATCCGAACCATACTTACCTCTAGAACCATCCTTAATAAAAGCGTGGGGCACTTAAATGGGAGACTTGATTTTTTCTTACTTTTTA
>BCNH02000008.1:7198311-7215703 GCA_001662345.2 Metrosideros polymorpha var. glaberrima | reverse complement strand
GTTCATCACTAAATAATAGTTTTAAATTAAAATTCTATTTAGTACACTAAAATAACTATTAAAAAACCTCAGCACATATATTCATTCTACTTCAACTCGTAAACTCTATTTACCAACGATAATCTCCCTATTAAAAATTCCATTTTTTTTAAAAAAAAAGAAGAGCTTAAATAAAACATTCATTCATTAGATATATAATATAAAAAAGATATATACATCACTTACAATACATAATCTTCGATTCCCGATGTGGTTCTTACTTGGGAACCGGGAACCGAACCGCACAATACCAGTTCTGCTCTTTTTTTGGAACCGGTAACTGTGTGAACCTGGAGTCGGACCAATTTCTGTGGTCGATGGTCTAGTTTTGAGTTCTATTTTGGACCCATGCTCACCCTTAATGGTGACCTCCCTAGAGGGAGTCACAAATCTTGGTCGCTCCTCCCCACCCTTTTATCGACAAAAAGAAAGGACATTAATATATAAGAAACTCTCCTTCCAATGCCTCTAATATCAGCACATCATAGGACAAGCAATACAAACCAAACCCACTGATTTCCCTAGTATACAAACGATAGCTATATCGATCATCCATAAAACCGAAGGCACACTAATCTTAGGATCGGAATCGTTGATCTGGAAAATAGTGTTCATTAGATATCGGATACTTAGGTTGAGAAACACCCCAAAGAGCTCACCGTGCCCTTTCCTCATATTTTCAGGTGCGCGACTTGTAGTGGTTCAGCAGTATTTTTCAACCGGAGCATGGTTAAAAATTTTGAAATATCTGGCTGATAGAACCAGCACAATCAGGAATCAAATAGAAAAAATTACAAAAGATAAGAAGAAAGGATTTTTAACTCCGGAAGTAAATATAATATTAGTTATAATAAAAGAAGTTATCCTACTGAACTATTAGCATCATTAAAAAATATTTGGCAGAAATTAAAGAAATTCAAAAGAAGAAATGTTCGATTAATCCATAAATCATATTATTTTTTTCAAATTTTTAATTGAAAAGATATACATAGATATACTTCTCTGTATCATTAATAAGACCATTTTCGGATTCATTAGGTATTGTGTCTTGGAACCAATCACTGTCTAACTAGGAACCAAAGGTTGTCATTGGGTAGAACTACGAAAGATGGCCAAACTTGCTGGGTACTAAGAGCGACTCGGTCCGTTCCTTGTGCGCATCGCAGCCGACAGTCCGGGTAATAACTCATTCTTCGCTCATCTTGGCTCACGGCCGTTCCTCGTGCAGTTAGGCGATAGGAGCAGGCCTAGGCAAGCGAGTTTAGAAACTAGTTGCAAAACCGCCGCTTGCCGGAGCGAAACATCTCGAATTCTTGCTGTGACGAAAATTACATCAGCAGTCGGACATTTGATTAATCAACTCATAAGCCATGCGATTAATGTTAGGGAACTAACATCTCATTAATATGAAGTTGCTTTCATTAGGTCCCACACACTAGACATAATTTGTATTGATATTTCGTCCTTAGCTGCTCTATCTGACCAGTAAGCATTAGAAATTAATAAGAACGAGAGTGACATCAAAGTTGAAACTGATGCTCTAAATTTTAAAAATCCCTGTATCTTTCGCTTACTCACACACTCAACTTCGCTTCATTCGTGAATAGATTTGTTTAACTGATGGCTCTGCGAAACTGTCAAGTAGCGGTATGCATTCGATCTATCCGATTCCTCCAGCTAATGTATTCGAAAAATGCAATGAACCACCTGGTCAATACAGCCGCGATATGGTCATCGTCTATCTTTAAATAAGGTGAAAGATCACAGCAACAGTAATGTTTTCCACCAGACAGTCATGACACCATTATGAAGATAAGATCGGTTCAATAGCAACGGATTTGTGCTATTTAGAGTAATTTCCAACTGCAGTGGCACTTCAGCTCGTTTCCAGGAGTCGTCGGAGAAGCAAATTAGATGACAACAGGGTGAAAGATAAAAGGAAGGGAAGAACGACTTGCGATTGCATATCATGAAAGGATCATATCGTTCAGTCTTATGCTGTTTTCATGAAGGACATGCTGCAGACACCAGAAGAACGAGCCACAGTTAAACATCATGAACTGTTAATGTTTAGGGGACATGATCGACGATTAACAGAAGTTCTACTGCAGAAATAGTTTGCTGTCATTAAGGGGAAAGGAGATTGTCTAACTACTTAGTTCTAGCTGAATCACATCGACAAAGCAAACCACCGGACAGTGGACTCTATCGACTCGGTTTTGGACGTAAATACCTGCAAGATGCACAGCTGAATCTTTATATAACTCATTGCTCACAATTTTTTTTTTTGGGTCGAAACATTGCTTGCAAATTAGCTTGCAACATATTTGCTTTCACAATACTTCACACTCGGAATCTCTTGTTTCTTGAGAGTGCTTTTAGCTGATGCGACGAAAAAGTGCCGTTATGTACGTTAGCGGATCCAATTTGACTTTCTAGAAATGATTACAAGGCGTGACGTAAAATGATGCAAGAATTGGTACTCTAAATCAAAATGCTTAATTTTTTTTAAAAGTGGCAGCAATTACGTTCGTCGTTCAGCTCTCTTGCAATTGATTTATTATATGCGTGCAGGATATCGTTATCAGCAGGCTATAAGCAGAATTATTTAAGCTGACCCTCCAACTACCATCATTGAAAGTTGGATAGAAGTTGGTTAGTGAGAACTAGAACAAGGCAATCTGAGATCCTTGAGTGGGAATCGATCAGCTGCCTTGAATAGGCCAGTGATTTCATGATATCAAGTTCATATTTTCAGAAATTGTGCTGGGGAAAAGCTACTTCTCATTTCCCAAATTGGTCGAGGCCATCGAAAGTGGGAACCATGCTAAACTTTCTAAAATATTTTGCAGACGTATAAATCTAGACGTTGATTTAGAAGGGGAGAGAAAGGCATTATCGGCCTAATCATACACTAGATAGCAGATACCCTGCAATAGCTATTAGTTATGTAACACTGCATAAATACGTGCATTTGCGCTTGCTGTTGTTGCTGCAAAGCACACCAAAAGAGAAAAAATAATGTGACGGCCTTCAGGATCAACGAGGGTTTCAATTGCACGGTAAAAGGAGAGAGAGTACTCAACGCAGGGCGAGATTGAAATTGAAAGATCTATCCAGACTTTACCATGGAATGAGTCATCATTGAGTGTCCTAAAACGTAACCTATGATGCTCTCCCAGGGCGCGGCAAGCTTGGTCTTGTTCCGTCTCTGTCTATGAGGATCAACAACCCAGGCACATTCCGTTTTATTCTCAAAGATGTCAAGAGTTTGCATAGAAAGAATTTCCTGGTAATTACCCAACGAAATGGTGGTCGTGACTTGTCCAACAATGTTTGCCCGCAGCTACTCTTACAGAGTCGTGAAAAAGAAGCGACCGCAAAACAGAATAAAACGGTGTCACATGGAAATGCTGTGAAACGGAAAGTGATTACCAGGGGCTAGGAGTCCAGGAAAATCGCCAGAGTCGCATTTAGGTCTTAAGAGTTCAGCTTTTGAATATCAGTCAGGACCGCTGAGAAAACCTCGCAGCAGTATTCGATGGACAAAGCCAAGCAATCTAACGCCAACACCGGCACGCACGCAAATAAGCAGTTGACAAGAAAATGGTCTCCATTTGGTAGTAAATTGATTATCATTGCGCACTTGTGAGAGTGACATTGTGTCTCATTACTGAATGACGTAGTGCAGCAAGAGTATGCCGAACTGGTGGGGTTTCCTATCGTGCCAAAGAGATGCCTAGTGGTTGAATAACAACGAGATTGTTCGAATAAAGAACTAAGAAGGGTCGTCCTTCGTAGATGGGAAAAGGCACAGAAGGTGGCCCATGAAGATGACTAGTTTCTGCACACAAGACTGAAGAAATCATCTTTAATTAGAGTAGAAGGCAAGCTATATTATCTTCAAATGAGCGGCACGTAACCTCACATATGTATTATTTTATCTCGGTTACGTGCCTAATCCGACAAAGACGGGGGGCTTCATATCAATCGATTTAATAGGACTTATAAACTAATTGCGGGGATTAACTCATCTCGTGTTTGGTTAATCTTATTTGGTTTGCTTAAAAACTCGATATTACAGCTTGGCGATCCTTACCAGATAATGGCTAGCAGAAGAGGCTCCAAATCTTCTAGCTCTGTCATTTTCTTAAATCTCTCAGAATCGTCAACTCAGCTAATTGTGGTGCTTAAGGGTTGCGTAAAATCATCTACTGACAGACAAATTTTTTCCCTAGCCATAAGATTTTGCTCTTGGACCAATTTGGTTTTCATATGATTAGTGGCCAATCTGAGATATCTATCTAAGATCTGTAGTTTCAGGTTTCTGACAAACCAAATCTGTAGATGGCCGAGGCCAAACTCTATAGAGCATGAAACTTGGTCAATAACCACAAGCCCGCCGGGCATGTTTAAGCGAGCCCTTGAATATGATGGACACGATACATCATTAAAACTCGACATACGACAGCTTGGCGAAATGTGAACTGAATTCCCATCTTCCGATCATCACGTTTATGCACTGACCGTATCTTTGATAATAAATCGTGTCATTGCACGAATTAAAGAAATCATAAACAGCACAGGTCTTCTTGACTGCCTCACCTAAGGAACTTTTCAATGAAATAGCTTCACAGAAATTCCCAGAAATTCATAAGAATGAATGACCAGTCAATTAAAGAAAAAAATACCAAAGTACCTCTCTGTCGTCGGTCGTCCCTCCTTCAATGGTCAAAGGAGCCAATCAAGGACTTTGCCCCCTCTCATTGTCAAAGTCACCATCTCTCCCGTTCAAATTACTCCCAAAACCTAAACCCAACCGATGAGCAGGAAGATCCAGTTAAACCTATAATTTAATCATCTGATTACAATAAATTAAAAAACCAATCAAATATTTCATCATTGCACACGACAAACCCTCTCACCCTCATTCCTCACCCCATTCTTCCATCCTTTCTGCATATCCCTTCACAAAGAAAATCGCCAGATCACTCCCCAAATTCCTCAAGAAACACAAAAGGGTTGCCGTTTCTTGATCTCCTTTAGCCCCGAGTATCGTCCCGCCATGGACAGGCTCGTGAAGCCGGACGTGACCGAGGTCGAATTGACGTTCAAGAAGGGTCAGAAATGCACCAAGACGTTCCGGTTAACCAACCTCATGCACACCATGTCTGTGGCAATCTCCCTGTCCACCACCAACCCTTCCCCCTTCAGCTTCAACCAGCCTTACTCCATAATCCCACCTCTGTCTTCTGCGTCCTACACACTTGTCTCGGCCCCGTCTGACCGCCCGGCCCTCTCGTCGCCCCCTGACTTCATCACCGTCCGATCTTCCATGCTCCCCACCGGGAAAGCCCACCAGGACGACCTCCGCCGCCTGTTCTCGCGGCCTGGTCCCCACGTCTTCAAGGACGCCACCATGCCCATTGCTTTCATTGGCCTCCAGGTGATTGAATTCCTCATCAAACAGAACACGCAGATCCGAGAGACCGATTCATTGCTGAAGAAGGCGATTCCTGGGTGTGACAAGTCCCAGCTCATCAAGCTTTTGAAGTATGCAATCACGTGCGGGGACGCGGCAATCGTGGCGAGCCTGATCGATGGTGGCGCCGATGTTAACCATGTCAATCCCGACGAGACATCCTTGATAAGCCTGGCAATTGAAGCCGGAAATCTTGAGATTCTGAAAATCCTGATAGCTTCAGGCTCTTCGGTCAGCAAGAAGAACAAACACACCGATCCCATCCTCCACAAGGCAGCGGCGATGAACCGGGTCGACCTCATGGAAGTCCTGGTCAAGGCGTTCAAGGACATCATTGACCCGAACGAGCCCGACCCCGACGGGAGGACCCCACTCCACGTCGCAGCGGCCAACGGCTTCGTTGACGCGATCAGGTTCTGCGTTGCGGCCGGTGCGGACGCCGACGCGACGGACTCCGCCGGTTCGACGCCTCTCCACCTCGCCGCCGCCAGGGGCCACGCCGAGGCCGTCGAGTACCTGGTCAACCACTCGACGTACGCGAGGCACGCGGTAGACGGGGACGGGAAGACGGCATTCGCGCTCGCGGTGAAGAACGGGCACTCGCGGCTGCTCGACTCGCTGCGGCTGCGGGACGTCCTGCTCCGGGCGGCGAGGGTCGACGACGTCCACGGGATGAAGGGCTGCCTCGCGGAAGGAGCCGACGTGGACGCGAGGGACCAGAACGGGTGGACGCCGCTGCACAGGGCGGCGTTCAAGGGGCGGGTCGAGAGCGTGAAGGTGTTGCTGAGCCACGGGGCGAGCGTGAACGCGGTGGACGATGCCGGGTACACTCCCTTGCAGTGCGCGGTGGAGGCGGGGCACGCGCACCTCGCCCTGCTGCTGATCGCGCACGGAGCGAGAGGGAGCCCGAAGGGCCTGAAGGGCGTGGCTCCTCTCGGCTCCGACGCGGCGAAGCACCGTCTCGGCCATCCATGTTTCTTGTATCCTCTGTGTGGCGAGAAGGGACGACCTTGAGCGGAGGCTCGCACCACCTGTTCGACGAAATGGCACAACGAGAAATGGAAGGCAAAAACAAAGAGGCCCACCACCTGTTTGACAATATAGGTGTGAATACTGGAAATGTACAGAGTTTAGTGATTTGTGATTCACCATTTGGTTGGTCGAATATAAAGAGAGAGAGAGAGAGAGAGAGAGAGGATGTATTGTAGATTTGTAGTGTTCATTTCTCTCTCCCAGCCAGTTCTGACCTCCAATTTTGGTTGCATGGGAGTCGCTTGTCTCGTGTATACTGGAAACTCGAGTCTAGGAAAGAAAAAACACCGATTGAATTTGCAACTTCTTTAGGGGTTAGACGATGGACGGACGTCTTGGCTCTCGATTCCCGATTTCTTACTGCTTTACTCGTCCGGAAGTAGATCACAGAAGCAAGAAAATCTTTTCTTGGCCTGTCTGATTGGTTTTGCTTACATTGTCCCACGGTTCTGTTGCATATAGTAAGACTACTCATCTGTGTTTCTTTACCGGGAACTTGTTTCTATTCCCTGAACTCCGTTCATAAACGGTTTTGAGCAGCGTTCATGTGTTGCTGTCTTGAGTGCACGCCTTTGCCATTTGCTTACCCGTATGGGAGGAGCAAAGCGTGGATATGCCGAGCCAGATTAGCGCTACATAATCGGTAATTCAATACTAGCTGATTATTGGGCATTCCTGATGGGATCTATATGCCGCCTTGGCTAGCCATGGCCTCAAGAGGATGGATGCATTTCTCAGGTGTTCTTCAGTTGCCTTGGCCAAGTATGACCGAGGTATGCTGTCAGGGTTGTTGTATAACAAGCTAGTGTGCCGAGAATCAACGGATTCTTACAAGTCCCAGGCTGACACATCGAGTCGATATTTCTTGGAGTATGGCAATGCTCACACAAAAATAGGCAGCGAATAAGCTTAGTACCATTATCGGACGAACCCAGGATGAGAAATGCGCTATGGATGCTTGTCTATGCTTGAGTTATGATCTGGACTTGACAATGATGAGAGCGTTGCATAGCGAGTTCTTGTCAGGCTACGACTTCAAGTGGCATAAAGTTTCGATGATCCGAGCATCGGATTTGAGACATAGGATGCTTGATGTGATATGTCAAGCTCAAGCAATGTACCTGAATTCGGAAGCGTGAATCTTGGGACAACGAACAAGCAAAAATGGTTGGACCAAAAACAAGCGAGTCTCTCCATATTCGGTACCTGCTTCATTAGATCCGAACAGTATGCCGACTTTTATATGGAGAATATTCAATGTATATGAACAAACAATTGCTCTTAATCTTAGAAATAATGCTTCTTGAATAAGCACGAGCAACCAAATGAAATAAAGAGGCTATGTAAGACCCCGTTAAGAATTTAGAAAAGCATAAATGAAATTTTCCCTTCTCCTTATTCATTTATGATACTAAACTTTTTCGTTCTAATTTCTCGACTATTTCAATCCCTTTTGAAAATATTTTGACACAAAATCGGGAAAAGAAAAAAAAAACGAAATCATTTGAAAAAGGCTTGTTGTACTAGCCATACTCAGTAGGAAGTAGGAACTCTTTGTTGCACAATATAGATTAATAAAATGAAATGAATGTGTGATGTCAATATATTTTACATTGAGAAATTCTAATTTGCATCCCCCTAGCCCCAATTGCTACCACTAGGGCAAGTGTACAATTTTTGATTAGCTCTTCGTTGCTGTGTCACCCAACGTCACAACATCTCTCGTATACTTTGGATGTACGTTCCATTTCGAAATGACAAGGTTATCATGAGCAATCCTGACGGTCGGATCCAGAAGATTTGGCCTAGATGTAATGTCAACTATTGAATAAGATCATGCTGAACTTGTCGTTTGTAAGGTCACGGCGCGTTAGAAGAGCCTTCCGTTCAATTCCTAACCATTTTAGAGCCGAAATCTTTTATTTGAAGCTACAATATGGCTCAAATGAAGTCTATCTTGCAGAAGGAAATTGGCGTGGGACTTGAAAGTGGGAAACCACATAATCAAAATGTCAACAACCATACAATCAAAATGTGGATTGTTGAAATGGTATCGGAACGGCGGATTTTCTAGAATCTGGCCAAACGGACGATAATAAGAAAAGTTACCATGTTTTTCTTCATTCTCAAATCCGATCGATATGATTCTCAAGGCATTGGAAAGCTTCGGACTTGCTCTGTCCGATGATGTCACTCGATCGGATCAAGTCGTAAATTTCTCGACATCTTCCGAATGGAACGGTTACGGTTAAGAGGCGTGATATCTTGAAATCTAGACCCTCGATTTGCAAATTACGAATTCTCAAAAAGGCGCGAGCATGACCTGATTGTTTTTCAATCGAAAATTTTCTGTCGAAATTGAGGGTCTTGAATGGAATCACAGTGGGCTTAATTGAATATAGAAAAAACTATCATTTTTTTAAACATACGAACAAAAAAGAAATCCCCAAAGATTTTGGCAAGTCGGAGGCCTATTATCTTAAAAAATTCTCAACTTTAGCTTTAGTTCCATTTTTATTCTAAAATTTTTTTGTTTCATAAAAAAATCCAAACTTTTAGTCTAGTCCCAATTCTACCTTATATGTCTCATAAAAAATCACAAACTTTAGGTTTAGACTCAATTTTACCATGAAAATATTTTTGTCTTATAAAAAATCACAAATTTTTACTAGAGTCTCATGTTTGCATCCATTAACCTTCTGTCCAAAATCGCCCTTAGTAATGTGGCATTTCCATGTCATTGCTCTAGTTTTTTTTTCCCCCAAATTTCATATCCAAGAAGACGTCTTATTAAATATGAAATTTGGGTAAAAACTCAAGCAATTAGGGTTGGCTTTCTTCAATTGCTCTTACTTTTAAGAGAGTCTTTTCTTCCATTTCACTTGGGGATTTTTGATTTTGCGCTTGGTTTTCAATTTCTTGTGCTTGGGAGTTTTCCATCTCTCGTAATTAGAGAGCTTGCGCTCAAGACACTTGGCTTGAAACGCTTGATCAGCTTGTGCTCGGAAGTTTTCTATCTTTCGATTGTCAAGAGAAATTTTGAATAGAGGGTTAATAGGGGCATGTTTAGAACTCGAGTAAGAATTGATGATTTTTTATGAGACAAAAAAAAGTTTAAAATATAATTGAGACTAAATTTAAAATTGAGTTTTTTTATTGGATAAAAAAATTTAGAATAGAATTGAGAGTCCATCTAAAATTGGAAATGTTTTAGGATATGGGGCCGCAAGCCAGAAGCGATGGGGAAATATCTACGAGTGGCATCCCTCGTCGTTGACTATTGACTGTCTGTCTCTCTCTCTCTCAGAATATTACGAATTCCTTTATTAAAATTTTCGAATCTTTTCTTCTTCTCTTTTTCCATTCGTCGCCTCTGACCGTGTGACTCTTCTGCCTTTCACCCACTCAACGTTTGACTCCTCGCAGCACCCACCGGCGCAGCCCCATCTCGGACCAATTCCACCACCCTCTCTCCCGAATTCCCAGAACCCATCGCCGCCGTCATTGACTCGTCCCCCCCAAATCGAGAAGCTTCGGTTGCCGGAGTCGGCGACCGGCTCACGGGGGTCCCTCGGAGCCTCTTCGGGGGCCCCGCCGCGAATCGTCGCCCACCCTCCTCGATCTTGCTTCCTTTCGAGGGTTTGGGCTTGGGTTTGATTTGGATCGATTGAATTGCTCGCTCGGTCCCGCGGGGAAGCTCTGTGGTCTTGTGGTTCCATGGGTTCGAAGCCATGGCTGTACCCGGCTCCGACCTATCGGAACTTGGAGACCTACTGGGACACCGACGAGGACGCCCCCTGCCCCCGCGTGGGCCACACCCTCACCGCCGTCCCCGCCACCAAGTCCCACGGCCCCCGCCTGATCCTCTTCGGCGGCGCCACGGCCATCGAGGGCGGCGCCGCCTCCTCCGCCCCCGGCATCAGTGAGTGCTGTTGTGTTGCTTCAGTGTGTTTCCGTGATTTTGTTCACTCTCGTGACTCTGCTCGATTTCTCGATCAGTCCGTTTTGGATAGTTCGGATGTTTTGCCTTTTCCAATTCTCTCTCTTTCTCTCTCTCTCTCTCTCTCTCTCTCTCTCCCGCTCTCTGAAATGCTGGTTGCTATTGTGCTAGGATTAGCTGGAGTCACGAATTCAGTACATTCTTACGATGTTCTCACCAGGAAGTGGACAAGGCAACTGCTTTCTCTCATTTCCTTTCCTCTTTTTACTGTTTTTAGTAGTAGTAGTAGTGGAGCTTGATTAGTAACTGTTGTTTGTTTACCTCTATATAATTGATGAATTCAGAATGAAACCTGCGGGTGATCCGCCATCACCTAGGGCAGCACACGTGGCGGCTGCGGTGGGCACTATGGTTGTCTTTCAGGTGATTGTGGTGGGGAAATATGTGGCCGTGAATAGCTAGTGGTGTCTTTGTTTGGTTAATTTTACATGTGAATTGTGTCCATTGATAGGGTGGCATAGGCCCTGCTGGGCATTCCACGGACGATCTTTACGTGCTAGACTTGACAAATGACAAGTTCAAGTGGCACAGGTGAACTTCTGCGGCCAAATTATGATGAGTAATTTCTGCACAGAGAAGGATTTCTGATAAATATTAGTGTATGGTCTCAATATGCAGGGTGTTGGTGCAAGGGCAGGGTCCAGGGCCTCGATATGGTCATGTAATGGACTTGGTTGCTCAGAGATATCTTGTTACTGTCAGCGGTAATGACGGTAAGGGTTTTTCAATTGTTTTTGGATTTACTTTAAGATATGCTAATAGAAGTGATCAACTTTTTATACATACTGGTGACGGCTGCAAATTTAGCGGCAGATGCTTTAAAAAAAAAAATCTCTTTGCACATTCCATCTCTTTGATTAGATGAGATGGCTTAAGACATGCTTTGTGCTGGATCTATTCGCTTCTCTAGTTTTATTTGGAAAGGATTTTCTAACTTTAAAGAAGATGTGGATACATTATGTGAGCAAAATGCAGAAGCTAGTTGGGCTTGGATACCTTAGAGTCCATTTTTCTAGAGGTACTGGATCATCATAAAATTTGCTATAGTGTTGGGCCTGAACCATTATGGTGTTTTTTTTTTCTTTTATCCCCAGCAACTTGTTTATCTCATTGAGTGGTTCTTAATATGTTATTTTGGTGATGCATCGAAATGTTTTTTTATTTTCTTTTTAGAGTATAGTCATGATGATATTATTCAAGTACCTCACATGGCTTGTCTTCAAAATTTATTTGGATTATATACTTGTTGTCTCCATCAACATAATGGCTTAAGCATTAGGAGTGAACTTTCTACCACGGTATCAGAGCCTAGTTCCGCATTCTTCAGCCCAAACCAATAGGTCATTTCCCATGTAATTCTTGTTTATGTTTTCATGTGCTTCATACGGTTTCCTTCCTGATTGCATGTGAGTATTCCATATTGATTGTTTAGAAATTTATTTGGGTTTTATATGCATGGAGTCTCCATCACCCTAATAGCTTCGGATTGAGCTTTCTTTCTTTTTTTTTGTCGGAATTGGATTGAGCTTTCTAAAAGATATTATTTGGCAAAGTATTCTTCTCAATCATGGACAAGGGGCGTTTGTTCATTTATTATGACGCCTTATATTGGTCCTATGATACAATGCAATGATTTTTGCTTTCTTCATTTTATTTCTAGAATTTTCGGTTGGTCAAGCCATTATGCTTGCTTTTAGGTCTTTTCTTATTTTCGCTGAAGGCATTGTTGGAAGGCTAACGATAATGTCACTATGGGAATTATTCTTTTCTAGGAAAAAGAGTTCTTTCGGATGCTTGGGTACTGGATACTGCCCAGAAACCTTACGCTTGGCGCAGGCTCAACCCAGAAGGTGATAAACCTTCTGCAAGAATGTAAGTATATGTTACGTAGTTGGGAAAGTCAGTTGCCTCTAATTGCATATGTTAATGATGGCATTTAATAACTGTAAATAATTTCCGGTGCATTGCCACTTGGTCTATGATTGTAAGTGAACTCTTTAAATCGGAAAAGCAGATACCATCTATTCATTCTCTCAATGTACGAAAAACCAAATTAGACATAACTCTACAAAACTTTTGCAGGTATGCAACAGCTAGTGCACGATCAGATGGCATGTTTTTGCTTTGTGGTGGAAGAGACTCCTCAGGGGCAGTAAGATCTATTTTCACTGATGAACTACTTTCAATAGTATTACTGACATGAAATTTGGATGGTTTCCTCTTCCACTTGGCTTTGGTTATTGAGCTTTTTCCTTTGTAAGTTTGTTTCTATTTGATAAATATGTGGATGAAGATTTTGAATCATGTGTGAGTTTAGTTTTGACGTGATCAGAGGAGTGACCTTTGCATCTAGGCAGCCCTTTATAAGGCACTTGGAAATGCCTCATGCTTCTCCTTTAAAATTTTAGGATATTGTCTTGGCATTTACAAATTGATACATCCAATACACCCTCTTGTGATGGATTGTTGGACCACAGACACTGGGCCCCTTCAGGGGCAGTAAGAAATTTTTTCATTGAAGAACTGCCCTTTTTTTTATTTTCGGTCTGTACTGAAGAACTGCTTTCAATTGTACCGCTAGCATGTAATTTGGATGGTTTGCTCTTCCACATGGTTTTTATTGAGCTTTTTCCTTCCTAAGTTTGTTTCCATTTGATTAGTATGTGGAGGAAGATGTTGAATCATGTGAGTATAGTTTTTATCTGAACGAAGGAATGACCCCTGCATTTAGGCAGCTCTTTATAAGACTTAAAATGCCTCATGCTTCCCTTTAAATTTTAAGATATTATGTTGGCATTTACAATTTGATACATCCAATGTACCCTCTGTGGTGGTTTGTTGGAACACACACATTGGGCCTCTTTAGGGCAGTAAGATCTATACTTTCAATAGTATTACTGGCATGTGATTTAGATGGTTTGCTCTTCCACTTGGCTTTGGTTCTTCAGCTTTGTCCTTTCATAAGTTTTTTTCCACTTGATTAGTATATGGTGAAGATGTTGAATCATGTGCAAGTTTAGTTTTTTATCTGATCAAAAGAATGACCTTCGCATCTAGGCAGTAGTTTATAAGGCACTTAGAAATGCCTCATGCTTTCCCTTCAAAATTTTGAGATATTATGTCGGCATTTAAAAATTGATACATCCAATATACCCTTTGTGATTATACGTTGGACCACATACATTGGGCCTTAATTTAGAGCTCTTCCTCCTTTAGGCTCGAGAACATTACAATTTAACTTTCATAATCTCTGGGACTAGGTCTAACTTGTGATTTTCTGAACACAAATGCTCTCGATAACATTATTATTCTGGAGTTGCAATGTTTCATGATGGATCTGTTTGTGTTAATTTCAATAAGCAGGAAAGGACTAAGATAGCAACCCCCATAGTACTACAGGGAGAGTATAGGAATACTACGGTATCTAGTTGGATGTTAAGGATGGAGAGTTTTCAAGCGAATACCTCTTATTAAGAACTTCACTCTCACCTGCATGTGCTGGGTGTGCGGCCCAGAAAGAAAAAAGAAAAAAGAAAAAAGAAAAAAGAAAAAAGAAAAAAGAAAAAAGAAAAAAGAAAAAAGAAAAAAGAAAAAGAAAATATAAATCAAATTACCAAGATCTCCTGTGTCTGATAATTTATGTTTTTGGTGTTTTCGTACTATATCTTTTAAACTATTAATCTGCCTGGCATTCACAGCCACTGGCCGATGCTTATGGCCTGCTTATGCATAGGAATGGTCAATGGGAGTGGACTCTTGCTCCTGGGGTATCTCCTTCGCCAAGGTACCAACATGCTGTGGTAAGAATATGCTTTTTCTTGGTCCCACTTTGCTTAGTGAACTTGAAGAGCAATTTTGCAGTCTTTGACATAACTGGGTTTGGATATGCATATTCCAGCTCATTACCCATGAACCAAAATGTTGCGTGGTTGTAGGTCTTTGTTGGTGCTCGATTGCATGTCACAGGAGGTGCCCTTAAAGGAGGACGTGCAGTTGAAGGTGAAGCAGCTATAGCGGGTAATCTTTTTAGTCTGCGATGTATATGCAAACTACTTTTGGCATAATTCTAATCATATTTTTTTTCCAATATCATTGTTTTTCTGTGCAAAGATCTGTTTTTACAACCTTCGTGTGTTTTGATAGTTTTGGACACTGCTGCTGGAGTTTGGCTGGATAGAAATGGACTTGTAACCTCGTCTCGCACTAGCAAGGATCACTCTCAGTATGATCCTGCATTGGAGCTTATGCGCCGTTGCCGCCATGCAGCTGCGGCTATCGGTGTTCGCATATATGTCTATGGCGGTCTTAGAGGAGGTAAAGAAATTATTTTGGAAAGGATCAAGCAAAGGATCTTATCTTGTACCTAGAAGTTTCAATGACATCTTAATCGGATCATTAGCTGTTTTTTAGTCCAACACATGAACAATAAGAAAAACAATAATAAAATGGGTCCGAATTTAGCACGATTTGGATAGTAAACTTTGAACTTGTGGTTTGTCCTTTTGAAAATTTGAAGATGAAAAAGAAAATCCTGAAGAACACTATTTTTGGGACTCCAGTTATTTAATGGAATTGACAAAGTGAAGTGTGTGTAGAAGTTTTTAATATGGTAGTGACACTTGAGGGTGTCATTGAGAAACAAGTGTGAGTCTAGCCCAATAAAAAAGTGCCACAGGCAAGAGAAACCTATTTAGCTAGGATAATAATAAAGACCACGTTAAACTTTTTATCTGAAGGAAATCAAAGTAAAATTGGAATAAATTTGATTATTTCAAGATTAATAAATAAATAACACATTATTTCCAAGATTAATTAATTTGAACACAAACTTTGAAAAAAATGTATTAATTGAAATTGAATAAATAATATAAGAACTATTATGAGGCAAACTTGGAATTGAAATTGCATGTGGACTTTAGATAAGAACGTAGAATGTCAAGGCTCTATTGATTTATAATCCTTTAACTGAATGATCTAGATAATTTACACATAATGTTCCTTCATGCAGCATTCGACAGTGAATTATGACCTAGTCAGATACTTTGATAAAGTTTCATCTTTGTCCACCTGATTGATAAGTTGTTTGTTTAGTTCAGAAGGCTTTTCCATCAGTTATATGAGATATGTTCTTCCCATTTGGTCATCTATTTATTTCCCTTAATATAATCTGCATTATTTGATGCAGATATACTGCTTGATGATCTTTTGGTCGCTGAAAATTCGCTGTTCCCGTCAGATAGCGATTCTTCAATGTTAACATCGGAGAGAGCCTCACCTATTGGTAGTCCAAAATTAAATGTGTCTAGGGTTGCTCCTGCAACATCTCCAACTTCAGATAGCGCACTAGATATTTCATCTGGTGGCATGGGGTATTATACTGTTTTTCCCTGTTTCTCCTGACCTTCTTTTTCTCAAGTACAAGTCTGGAATTTGTTGTGCCTGCAGTGACATACGATTGTTTCTTTTCGCCCGCAATGTCTTGTCCCCTTCCTGCCTCCCTCCTTTCCCAGCCACTGGGCTGTGGGCCTACATGCACTCGTGATGTACACATGCCCAAACATTTTAATTAGCATCTTATCTGCATGTTTCTTAATGATGTGTGTTTAACAGTTCCAGCATGGACAAAAACTCGATGGAAAAACTCAGGGAGGCTTCTGCTGCTGAAGCTGAGGCGGCTAATGCTGTCTGGCAAACTGTTCAATCGACATCTTCTGTCCCTGCAGAAGAAACATCAGTATCAGATGAAAACTCTCAAGCAACTGAAACTGCTTCAGATGGTAGTGACACTGAGGGAGATGTTCGTCTTCATCCTAGAGCTGTAAGTCTGTGAACTTATGTCATGGTCTCACATCAAAGGGCATTTTAGTTTCTGTTCTTCGCGCTTACATTGTCATCTTACAGGTGGTAGTTGCTAAAGAGGCTGTAGGTAACCTTGGTGGAATGGTAAGACAGCTATCACTGGATCAATTTGAAAATGAGAGCAGACGGATGGTTCCGATGAATAATGAGCTGTCATATCCTACAAAAAAGTTCACCAGACAGAAATCTCCTCAAGGCTTGCATAAGAAGGTGAGTGTCACAGAAGTCAATACCATCATCCTCATTAAAACTTTTGCCCTGCTTAATTATCTCTTTTCTCTTTTCAGATTATATCCCATTTGCTTAAGCCTCGAAATTGGAAAGCTCCTGCTAATAGGAGGTTTTTCCTGGATTCTTATGAAGTTGGGGAGCTCTGTTATGCTGCAGAACAGATTTTTATGCATGAGCCAACAGTTCTTCAGTTAAAAGCTCCAGTTAAAGTATTTGGTGACCTACATGGTCAATTTGGTGACCTCATGCGTTTGTTTGATGAATATGGGTTTCCTTCAACTGCCGGAGATATAACGTATGCTCGATATGGTTTTAATCATTTTTTTTTGTTCTATACTTGTAGTAAATGTCCTAATGCATGCTGCTCTTCGCTGAAGAACAATATGACAACAGAAGAGAAAATCCAATTGTCATACGTTTAAAAACAGTACTAAAGTGATAACTGCAACAGGCATTGGAGCTGATGGTGGCTACTTCATAGTCATGATATGCTTTTTGCGAACTTGACAATGTTAAAGAGTTATGTAAAAGTTTTTGTTTAGAAATTCAATCACGAGTTTAAATCGTAGACTATCGTCATGATTTTAGTTTATTCAAAGTGAAGGCTAGGAGAAGTCAAATCTGTCATTCCCTATTATTGTGTGGTGCAGTTTATGGTGGTGACTTTTCTTCATGTTGCTTAAAGGGCCACACTTTCTCTAAATCTCTGATAAATAAAATTTAGTGAAGTGATTCTTCCGCCGGGGGGG
>BCNH02000008.1:7154724-7176413 GCA_001662345.2 Metrosideros polymorpha var. glaberrima | reverse complement strand
ATATTATTAAAAATTGACCACATCAGCGCCGACAGTTCAATGTTAGTGCTAGCCGGCTAAAATTGGCCGGATAGACTGAATTGGCATAAATGCAAAAGATTTAGGACTCGATTGGAAAAAAAAAGGGTTTAGGAATGAATTGGCACAATTACAATAAGTTTATGACTTTTTTGGTAATTCTCCCAAGTTACTTTTTTGTGACTATATCGCATAGAATGGAAGATCCTTCATGTTAGGAGCTTAGTGAATCCGAGAATTGACATGTATATGTTTAGCATCATGACACATCGCTAGGATTTTTCATGTAAAATGGCAAACATCATAATTGGATAATTAACCTCTAATTTGACTCGCATAACACTTGGTTCATAAATAATGAGCAGTCAAAAGCTCAGGAGTCTACCGCATGAGGGTGGAGTTCCCCATTATAGAAAGCAATGAGAAGATAAATTCCATTTCAAATTCTGTCTTCCTTTATTATGTCCATGGCAGGGCAACAACATCTGTATGACAAATGACGGATTGCATGTTTTTAATTAAAGGTAATCACTAGGCGACCCCGACGATTAGGTCTATTGTATTGCCCAAATCCCCACATATAGCATAGAATTCATATGAAAATATTCTGGCATATGGCCAGATTTTTCCATCTAAGCGCGTTGCCCAAGTCTATCCATTTACCTTTCGGACTAGGTTGTCCAAGTGGGGCACCCGTCTAGATGATTGTCTTTGCTCCCAGTGCATTTAGGTTTTAATATATATGAAACCATTTTTTTTTTTTTTTTGCAGATACCAGCTGATATGGTGGTAAATGCCATGGTTGTGGCCATGGCAGTGCATGCAAATCAACCTTCTTATACGATTTATCACGTGGGTTCCTCAATGATCAATCCCTTTAGATTTGCAGACTTTCAAGACTTCAGTCTCAAGTACTTCACAGACAACCCTCTGACAAATGAGGATGGAAACGTGGTCAAAGTTGGTAAGCTTATCCTAGTGGACAGCATGGAAAGCTTTAAAAAGCACCTGACCCAATATTACACTCTCCCATCAAAGGTTTGTTCCATTGACGATCACATATCATATCAATAACTCCGATCAAAGCTTGCTTTCATTTAATGTTTAAAAGGGTAGTCATAGCGAAAGATCCGATGTTCGCATCACGTCTGACGAGATATGAATGAATTTGTTAACATTTTTTTTTTTTATTGTTTGTTGTAGGAACAAAATAGTTTCCAGAGCTTGCATGGTGACTTGAAAAGGAATATTAACAACGCAATGCGAGCAGCGGAACTCTATAGGCATTACTCATTATTCAAGGGAATGTAAGTCTCAATACTCACTAATTAATGCATTTAAAGTCATGGCATACAAATGAAGTAGCCATGACACAAAATGAGAACATTAATCGTTGACAAAATCTCTTTTTTGTTTTCTCTTTCCCTTTATTCTAAACTGACCCAGCTTCGACGATACGAATACAAAAGCTTTAAGAGCCATGGCCATAGAGAATGGAATAGACTTGGACAGCGGCTTCCGCTTTGATCCAAGGTACATCGATTGGGAGGACTATTTCCAAAGAATACAGTTCCCAGGAATCACCAGTACCTTCAAGCTTAAGCGAGCAATGCTCTAAAACATAGTAGTTTGGGCATGCAACAGTTGATGTAATGGATTAATTATCTAGTACTCTATAATTATGTGTGAATGGACCACAAGAATGTAACATGCATGCGTAATTAGTTTTCCTTTCATGTCAGATACCAATGCCATCAATAATTGGTAGCTCATCCTCAATAACTTTTTATGCCATTTGAGCTCTTCCTCAATACATTGCTTCATTTGAAAAATGTACTACTAACTTCTATGAATAATGAGTTAGCTAGCAATTCTCTTGGAAGAAGGGAATCCAAGAATTGGCGCAATCACTTTGGGTCGGAGTCATCTACAAAGGCCAAAGGCCTAGACTTAATCATTGGAACTTGCAAGATATTTCATGGGCCTAAACTTAAGTGGTGGAGCGCTTGAAATTCCCTAAGAGGTCCTCGAATTTCATGGTCTAAACTAATTTGATTTAACTATTGGATGCACAAATCGTTGGATTGTATCTCTCGGTCAGCTATGCATAACAGAGTAGCCACCAAAGGTAGGCTAATGGAACGGGGTCGATCCATCCTGCATAGTTGGAGTTTCTGTTGCTCTACAGCTAAAGACAGCCATTTTATTCTTTTGTTGTGCTCTCTTTCTTGAAGGGTGCGATTTGCTACTCCGAAGCTCCTCCTATTTTCTCATGTCCCTGGGGATTGGCGCTTTGAAACTAGGTGACGAGCTCGAGATCAGTTCGATCCACGATTGAGTTTTTGTGTTCGCTTTAGTTGACATCCTCAACGAAGCAAGTAACATATCAAGTGACGTCAGATAGGGACTGCATTTTTCGGTTCCTTCTACCCCAAGAATCAACCCCCGTAAAATTTGGGGCCTGCAGGTTTGAATCTTGTATTTATAAATTAGGTTTCAAGAGACGAGGCAGAAAATCGATTTGTTTCTCCAGAAACACTAAAAGAGACCTAGAGGGAAAATTACCAAAAGAGACATAAATCTATTGCATTTTTATCAATTCAATCCGAAAATTTTGAATTGTGTCAAATTCTCTTGAACCTTTTTACATTTTGCCAATTGAGTCTATCCAGCCAATTTTGGCTGAAATTTGCTGATATAGATGCCGGCTATCCTACATGGCACGTCCGACACTGACGTGGACATTTTTAAATAATATTTTAATGATTTTTCAAACTTTTTATGTTTTTCTTTTTCTTTTTTTCCTTCTCTTTATTTATTTATTTTTTGGGTTGCCAACCACATTTGACGCCGAGGGCTCGCGTGCCCTCGCTTTGGCTAGCCAGGGCATCGCGGCCCTCGCCTAGGCCCTCAAAGGCCACAACGACGGCCGTAAGCCCTCACTCAGTGGTCAACAAGGGTCAAACGACGACACTCGCCGGTCCTCTCCCAAAAGCAAAAAAAATGTACAAAAAAAGGAAGAAAAAAGAAAAAAAATCATTAAAAAATCCATTAAAATATTATTTAAAATGTCCATGTCAACGCCGGCCAACCGATGTCCACGTCAACAATTTCTGATCAAAATCAGCCAGATGGACTCAATTGTCAGAACGTGAAAAAGTTTAAGACTCAATTGACACAATTAAAAATTTTAGGAATGAATTGGCAACAGTGTAATAGGTTTAAGTTTTTTTTTGGTAATTTTTCCAAGACCTAGATAGCACATGATTTTCTTATTTTATGTTTGATTCTGTGGCCAGCCAGGTATTAATTTGGATGAAGATGCTAAAAGTAGTTTGCTCAATGTTTGGCAGGTATTTCCAAGGTTGCACGCTGGCCTCGAGAAAAAGGTCAACGCTGCTATGCCGTTGGCAGATCTCTAACGACCCTATATATCGTTCAAGGGCGTGTAATCTTCGATTCAGTGACTAATTTGCATGCAGTACGTTAATCATTCACTTTATTGCCCTTAAACTCTAAGGCTACGTTTGGTCATCCGGATTTTTAGTTAGGATAGGACTGGATATGATATGATAAGAAATCTTGGAATTTTGTCGTATCCTATCTACTATTTGGTGAACGATAAATTTACAGTTGAATAGATAACTGGATATTTTAGGAATGAACAAGCTAATGCTACTTTTTAAATTTTTCTTTCCTTAGAATAGCTGCCGATGAGGCTTTGGCAGCGAGGAGGTTGGGAGGAGAGAATTCTGGTTAGAAGTGGTCGGCTGGCGATGCTACCGTTGGCTACCAGCGGTCGACAGTGGCGACGGCCAGCCGACAATGGCGACTAGGGTGGGTGGCGACGATGGGCAACAGTGAGGAGGTTGGGGGAGAGAATTCTGGTTAGAGGCAGCTGACCGGCGATGGTGACAACGACGGGCGGCCGGTGGTGGTGATAGCCGGCCGGCGGTGGCGATGGGGGTGGGTGGCAACGATGGGTGGCAATGGAGGGTGGCACTAGCGGGCGGTGACAAGGAGTTTGAGAGGAGAGGAAGGGAAGTGAAATCCTATCCCACCTTATCCCACCCCCTTAGGATAATTTTATTCTCCATATATTCCCTTTTATCCTATCTTGGACACCTATCAAATACAGAATAAGATATAACATGTCATATCTTGCATTTTATCCTGATGACCAAACGTAGCTTATAAGTGTTTGCACTGTTTAGACCGGATAAAGCCGGATAAAAGAGGGTTACAACTAAGATTAATAAATCCCATGTGGGGGTAGAACAAAGGCATATAGAATTTCTTCTTTTTGCAAAGAGGAGGATAGCTTGATGGCTACTGCGAGGACCACAACCTCGATAGCCGATCATCATCAACTCCAACCATCGCCGATTGTTCTCGCCTGCCATCCGATCGTGTTCCCCAACCAAAGCTTCCCGGTCGACATCTCCACCTTCGCCCAAAATCTAGTGTAATGGCGAAGCTTTCATTCATCATCCCTTCTTATTCACAACACACATGTCCACTTTATTACATATACACTTTACCTGCGATGAAAGTTTCGACCTCTCACTCGATCACACGTTGTCCTCTTGAAAATTGAAGAAACAAAGCAAGGCACATCGTTTTCTGCTTCGGTTCATGAGTGGAAGTATGATGGGGGCCGACTGGGCGCATACTCGGGTGACAATTGATGAATCGCGCAAATATGACTTGAAAAACGCATGCAAGATGAAAAGCTTGACCACCAATGGACTGTGGTCGTCAGGATCCTTAACTCATAAGAAGAAAAAATAGACAAAGTTCTTGTGCCAATTTTTTATTATCAAGGAACAGAATTCTCCTTTCTCCTGCCATGCTCAACATAAATATATCGTGGGAATCTTTTCATCATCATGTCTAGGCTTTGTTTGTTACAAATTTTACAAGAAAACCTCTTGGCTTTTCTCCCTCAATTTCGAACATTCACTTTTGTGAATCGAGTGTTTGACGAGTTTTGAACACCGCACCTTCCTTATCTAATAACATGTTAAACGCAAATACTATTTGCACGAGGTCGGTGACGGAGCAACGATAGGGGATGCAGCGACAACGAGCGATGGCATGACGAGGTCAGGCGAGGCAAGGTCAATGGCCGCTTGACAGTGGTGGCAGAAGGTAATGGCGAAGTTAGGTTGATGGCAGTGGCGCAGAGGTGAAGGGAGGAGAGAAGAATTTGTGTTTTCGCAAAATGGTACATGTCTACATACACGATATATCCGGACATTTACCAAACACTTTATAGGATATTACAGATCCCATCATCATCCTATACGACCATATCCAATCCAACAAAAAAGTCCAAACAACCAAACTCTGACAAAGTGGTTAGTAATGGAACGATAGTATCATCTCAATTTAGAGAGATAAATCATATAAATTTATCATGTAATATTAAATATAAGAAAATGCATTAAAGAAATGTATAATTTATGTGTAGTTCATAGTGAAGAGTGCATGAAATATCTATAGATTTAATAAAAGGGTTAATACCACGAAAAATCCCAAACTGGTACACATGTAACAAATTTATCTCAAACTAATTTTTTGAACGCCAAAAACATCCAAACTGGTACACTTGTGATAAATTTACCATCCATTAGTTTCCATCAAATTGCTGAGTTGGATGACACATAGCAATTAACGGGGTGTAACGATTTAGGGTTTTACACTTCGTTTATCACAAATGTGCTAGTATAAGATTTTTCGTAGTATTAGTCCAATTTAATGGAAACTAAGGAATGATAAATTTTTCAAAGTGTACTAGTTTGGGGTTTTTCGTGGTCAAAAAATTAGTTTGGGGTAAATTTGTCATATGTGTATCAGTTTAGGATTTTTAGTGGTAAAAAAATTGGTTTGGGGTAAATTTGTCACAAGTGTACTAATTTGGGATTTTTCGTGATATTAATTCTTAATAAAATTACTATCAAAATTAATAAGATATTTCAATTAAATTACAATTTAATATGATCTATTAAATATATCCACAATTAAGAGAGATATGGAGAATCTCTCATTAAACTGTGACATCCCGAACTCAAGGTGTTTGAGGGGAGATAAGATTTTGTGTGTAGGCAAAATGGTACATATCTATATCCATGGATTATTCGGACATTTACCAAATAGTTAAGAGGATATTACAAATCTCATCGTCATCCAATCCGACAAAAAAGTTCAAGTGACCAAAAGCGGCCAAAGTAGTTAGTAATGGAAGGATCTTATCGTCTCAATTTAGAGAGATACATCAATTCATGTTTAATTAAATATAATAAAATGCATAAAATAATTGTATAATTTCAATGTATTTCCATAATGAAGAGTGCATATAATATTTATAGGTTTGATAAATTAACTATCAAAGGTAATAAGATAAAACAACTAAATTACAATTGAATATGATCAATTAAAGAAATCTACAATTAAAAGAGATGTGGAGAATCTCGGGAGATATGGGGAATCTCTCAGTTGACCGTGACATGCCCTTAAACTCAAGGTGTTTGGACAAAAAATTCCAAAAACTTTTGGGTGGATGTATCTTAGTGAGTACACTTGTGATCTAATAATCCTTGAAGTACTCTATTTTAGTATGCTTGGTGCACTCATGAAAAACATCGTTATGTGTTATTTGAACAGCATGCCCGTGTCGCAATAAATGATAGTCCTACCACTATGATGAATTGCCACGTCTTCTATTGACCATCACAACTACAATAGTTTTTATGTCACAAAAGAAAGATATTATGTTTCCTTACTAAATTGATCAACTACTGCCTATTTCTTACTACGCTATAAAGTAAGTGAGCTCCTAGAAAGAAGCACTAACTTGTAATAGAGAGACGATTTAAAAGGTCACCTACCCAATCAATATTGAATAAGCTCGCACCTCTAAGGTAGAGCGAGCAAATAAATGAAGGCCATAAAATAAAGTTTCCTTAACATAATGAAAAATCCAAAGAATTGCAGCAAAGTGAGTCTTACGTGGTGCATTTATGAACTGACTGACAAGGTGAACGTCATAGGCCATATCAGGACAAGTAAAAATGAGACATACAAGACCGTCAAACTATTGTCAATAGAGTGCAGATTCGGAAGATGAGTCTCATTTTTGTCATCAAATTTGGTATTAGTCTCCATGGAAGTTCTAATAATCTCGTTATAAATACTGCTTGATAAAGAAGAAATATTTCCCTTGAGAAACCATATTTTAGGGTGATATCATGGAAACAGAATCGAGGAAGGTATCTGAGAGAATATCAATGCGTTATTCGTAAATATCTCTTGTTATTTGTTTTCCCGTTGTGTTTATTGATCCAGCTTTGACGATACAATACGGGAGCTTTGAGAGCCACAGCCGCTAAGAATGGAGTGGACTTGGAAAGGGTCATCTACCTCGATTCAAGATGTAACTATCGCAAAAAAACTCATTTTCCTGGAGTTGTCAATGCCTTCAAGCTCAAGTGAGCAATGATGCTGTTAATATAGTAGATTAGTTCCAGCATGGATTGACCTGCGTGAGAGAGAGCGCAAGATTGAGCAAGGGCGAGAGAGAATGAAGAGAGAGAGTCGTAGAGGCGGGTTGTGTCTAAGTTAGTTGTAAACCCATTTAACACACATATTATGTTGGTCTTTACCATTCTATACTCATTTATGACTCAATTAGTGGATATAACTAACTCATATAACAATTGGGCCTATCATATATGGGCTAAGAAATTGGTACCCACTTTGACATGTCCAGTGGATAGACATGATAAAAATGCAGCTATTTATGAAGCCTTTGTGCCTCCTTAATACGCCACACGCTCTTCAAGTTCCCCCTAAGTCTTGTTAAAAGACTTTTCGTCCATTTCGGTCCCAATATGGGGTTGGATATTGTCCAATTTCATAGTCTGGAACCATTGGCTTTCTCGCAAAGAGTACTCTCTCTCTCTCTCTCTCTCTCTCTCTCTCTCACAGTATGAATCGAAGTTCACTCCATATTTGAAAGATATGCATCGAACAATTTAAATTTCATTCCCAGACTCCCGTCACTCCATATGTGAAGTTGTCAAGAGAGAGGTCAATTTTTGAATGAAAAGTCTTGTTAAATATACGTGGTTCCGGGACTATTTACCGCTAATAAAAGACGCTCACAATTGGTACAACTTCACAGAATCACACTCTCACCACTTCGCAGCTCGCTCATATCCCTCAGAGGTATAATGTTCCTTTGCACTACGCAAGCTTCATGTTGCTTGCTTGTAACTTGACAATTTTAAAACGTAGGAAGCATTACCTCCACCTCTTTTGTACTTAGACAAACATAGACATAAATAAATCATATAGACTTTGTTCTGCGGAAGCGTTTTTCTTCACTTTCTCAGTATCTTGGCATTATTTTGGATGAAAATGCTAAAAGTGGCTAGCTCAAAGTTTAGCGGATCTGTACGGACCTGATTTATTCTTCAAAGGAGTGTAAGCTTCGGTGCAGTGACTAATTTGCATGCAGTATATTAACCATTCACTTTTGTTGCCCTTAAATGTTGTGCTCAAAGTGGTCAGATTGAATCGTCTAAATTTAGAGAGATAAACCAAGTGCTTTACATGCAATTTGAAAACCACTTGATCATGGAAGTAGAAACCGAGTCATGTGTTTGAGAGAATATCAATGTAAAAATCTCTTGTTCTTTGTTTTCCTGCGGTGATTATCGACTCAATCATGATGATGCAAATACGGAAGCTTCGACAGCCCCAGCCGCTAAGATGTATCTAAAGGGAGGACTATCGCAAGAAAAATCATTTTCATGGAGTTGTCAATGCCTTCGAGCTCAAGCGAGCGATGATGGAGTTAATATAGTAGATTAGTTTGGATGTGACTAATCAGCATCGTGACCTGCGAGGATTCTATCTTGTGGACACGGATCAGGGTCGTGTAACACGCGTCTGTCATTATTTTTTGCGCCAGGTTTTATTGAACTGTTAATGATATCGAAAGTCAAATATGAACTATTAACATATTGAATATATGTTGTCCAATCAAAACTTCCCATGGAGAGTCTCGCACCACGTAGACATGTACCATCCCTACATTTGACAGTTTCAACTTTTCGGATAGTAGGATCTCTAACATGGTAGAGACAGACTTTAAACATATAATAAATGATTCCAATCAAATCATTCCGTACCACCTATACACAGTGTTTCAGGGGATCATATATACACATATCGGGATAATTATGCAAAAAAATTTAAATTTATTCTTCGATGCCAATTTAATTCTAAAATTTTTAATTTAATCAATTTAAAGAAAATTTTTAAATAAAAATTTAAATTGTCCTCATTTTCTCAAATAAGGATATAAAGTGGATATTGTTTCAATAAGGATCTGAAGTGGTCAAATCATCTCAAATAATGACATGAAATGGATTTTGTTTCAAATAAGGTTATGAAGTGGCCAAATCATCTCAACTAAGAACATGAAGTAGATTTTATTTCAAATAAGGGCATGAAGTAACCATAGAATTTCATAAAAAGGCATCACTTTATTAGTTGAAGAGCATTTTCATTATTTACCTCTTTTTTTAATTTTTTTCCTTTTTCTATTTTTTTTTCTTTTTCCCTCCCCTTCATCCACTTAACGAAAAATAATCTATTTAATTAGGAAGAGTTTAAACAGATGGCATGGCGTGAATTGTCCAATTAAAATCTATTTAATTAGGTATTGTCGATTTATCCAGATTATATTTGAGCCACACCAGTCATTCTTGAAAAGACTCACCACATTATCTTGTTTCAGTAGGCCACATGTGTACTTCTCTTGTGATAAGATTTTCAAGAATGATTCTGACATATCGATAACTAACGTAATTGAATGGCAACGGGCCCGCGAGAGTTAGATCAAATATCGTGTCGTACTGACTTGGGCAAGAAAAAAATTACATGAACAGCCACCATGACCGCGGCTATAAATGATGCACCAGAAGATGGATCTTTTGCCTCAGAAAGTATTACCTCCAAATTATCTCTCTATTTTCAAGCTCGTTCAGTCGAGAATTCGTTTGCAATGGGGTTAGATATAGTCCAATTTCTAGAAGACAAGACCATACTAGTTACTGGCGCCACCGGTTTCCTAGCCAAGAGTAATCTTCTTTCTCTCTCTCTTCATAAATGAACAAGAGTAAATAAAGGATAGAAGATTATCTTGAGGTTTGCAATTAGGAACACTGATCCATATAGTTTACCACCTGGAAGGAGGGCTGAAAATAGCGATGGTTGTTACCATCTTCGGTCCTGATTGGAGGAAACTCACTCCTGTAATTTTTTTTTTTTATTGATGAAGAGACACGTCAAGAAAAAAAGAAAAACCCTAACCCTAAGCTTGCATGCACGTCAAAGCACTCTTCCTCCTCCTTTTCCGTCTCCTTCACAGCCCATTGCCCCACCACCACTGCATCACCATCAATGCCAACAACCTTCCATCTTCAACCACCTCGACCGACTGGTGCGTCACGTTGTGTTTTGTATGTGTCTGGTGTCTACGTACATACAAATTTTAAAGGTGAATTTCTTGATGGAATTCATCAATCGGAAGGCTTTAGGACAACTTCTTCAAACATGGCCATGCGAGCGAGGGAGGGTTTAGAGCATTGTTGATGCTCTTGTACTCGAATCTCCACCATCTTATTGGAAGGCTTTGTTTGGAAAGAGGAGGGTAACAGGACAGGAAAAGTTACCAAAAACAAAGATTGTATAAAGTGAGGGGGAAATTGAAAATTCAAAAGATGGATATCCAGTTACTTAGACATACACAATATTCCTTGTTGCAATCACTATTAGAAATCATCTTGTTTCCAATTGACATGTTTTTGTTTGTATTTATTGTTTTGGCATAGTTTTTGTGGAGAAGATACTTCGACTTCAACCAAATGTGAAGAAAATATTCCTCCTTATCAGAGCTGCAGATAAACAGTCAGCCGCACATCGGTTGCATAAAGAGGTAACAGATTTACAGATAAAACCTAAATTTATGATTGGCACGATAAGTCAATTATTGTTTTCAGTATATTTGATGGTACTTTAATGTAATTTCCATCTCTAGTGACAAAATGGTGCTTACCATTTTTAACATATGTTATGAGAAGTCACTTTTGGAATTTCGTGTGGGTTATGGAATGTTCTCTTGGCCAACTTTGAAGTATATTTATGGAATCACGAAAAGATCAATATCTGGTATATTATTGTGTTGTTAAATAAAGGTGCGAGAATAAAAGTCATCTTTTTTTCTTTTTCCTGTTTTGCTTGAATAATAATACTCTGTGACATGTAATTTTATGAAATCTCACTGAGACTTCTTTTACCTAGTGATGAAATTATATTCTGAAACGTGATTACATGCTCTTACTCCCTTTAAGAGAAGTTTCTTTCTGTTCGAGATCAAAGAACTTTTTAATTTAAAATTAATAAAACTAATAAAATTTGGGAACTAATAACTCAAATTAATGTTAATAATGAAAAATTTGTGGGTAATTTTTTTTTCATTATAATAGATGGTAAGTATAATTGGAGAAAGTTAGTAAGTCATATGAAAATGCTATTAATTTCATGGAATAATTGATAAACTTAAGGCTTTGATAACAAAAAGGGGAATGAAAGTTGGTAACAGATAAGATAAATTTTTTTATTGTTGGAGAAAAAAGAAACAGGTAATTCTGAAAAGAAACAAATAGAGGTCAGTAACTAACTCAAATGAGAGCTAGTGATGCAAAACGAGTTGATAACTTCAATGGAACAAAGTTGGTAATCAGTCTAATTTAGGTTGGTAATTTCTGAAAAGTCAATAAGCAAGGCCAATAAAATTGTTAAGAAGTTGGTATATTTAAGAGAAAATAGATAAACATTAGCGAGTAACTCAAATAAGAGCTGTAATCCATAGTTAGTTAGTAACTTAACAGAAGAAAAGTTGGAAAGTTATACAAATAAAGGTTGGTAATTTCATGTAATAGTTAGTAAACTTAAGCCATTGATAAGGAATGTAATTAAAAGTTGGGAGACGATAGGAAAAATAAATTTTAGTTGGAGATAAGAGAAGTTAGTAATTTCCAGAAAAAAAAAACATTGGTAACTAACCCAAATAATTGTTGGTAATGCAAAACTAATTGATAATAAGTTTAATCAGAGAAAAATTGGTTATTTATCATGATGAGTTTGGTACATTCTAAAAACAAATGGTAAATTTGAAAAGTTGACAAGAAAGGCAAATAAAAGTGGGGACTCTATAAAAAAAAAGTTGATAAATTAGAAAAACAAACAAATGTTTGTAAGGCACTCATAGTTTGTAACCTAAAACAAGTTAATAACATAATCGAAAAAAAGTTGGCGAGTCGCCCAAATAACTATTGGTGATTTTATAAAATAGTTGGTCAATTTAAGGTCTTGGTAAGAAATGTAGATAATTTTTTTAAAATATTTTTTTTCAGTTAATAATAAGAGAGTTGGTAATTCAGAAAAAGCAAGTAAATGTCGATAACTAATTCCAGTTGATGAAGCATAACTAACTAGTAATATAATCGGAGAAAAGTTGGTAATAACTTAACTAAGATTGGTAATTTCTAAAAAGAGTCGATTGTTGGTAAGCAAGATAAATAAAAGCTGGTACGTTAATGAAAAAGTTGGTAAAAGTAAAAGAAAAAAAGAAAAGCATTAGTAACCGACTCAAATGAGGCTTGGTAAACCAAAATTAGTTGTCGACCTAATAAAACCAACGCTGGTAAGTCACACAAATAAATGTTGATAATTTCATATAAGAATAAATAAATTTAAGGCGTTGATAAGAAAGACAAATAAAAGTTAGTAAAAGATAAGAAAAGTTGGTAATTTGATTACTATCACCAAGAGTTGGTAGTTTTATAAAATATTGGTAAGTTAGCAACAATTTATTGGGAAATTAGTGATCAGTAACTCTTTTACTAATATTTGTTTGATACTTATCAACTCTATTATAAATTTTTCAGTACGGATAAAAATTTATATCTTTAGAGACGGAACAATAGAATAGTCCTCTTCATATACGAATTTATTTACATTGTGCTTGACCATCTGTAGACACTTTCAAGATTTAATTAAATGAAAGACTGAGATGCTCGAAAGACAACTTTTCTTTACATATATAAAGCAAAATTTGCACTCCCCATCATCTTAGATCTCACATAATTGGTTTTGTGATATAAGTTGTGTATGTGGTCTAATTTTTGCATCCAATCTCAAACAGCTCGTAGAGAAGAAGCTATTCGATGTTTTAAGGCAAAAATGTGCACCAAACTTAAGTTCCATTTTGGAGAAGTTACATGCAATTCCAGGCGATGTTTCAAATGAGAATTTGGGAGTCAATGATTTTGATTTGAGGTCAGAGATGTGGAGAGAAGTCGATGTCATCATCCATTCGGCCGCGACCACCACAATGGATGATCGGTTGCTTATTAATCCGCTCAATTTTTCTACAATTAATGATTCATATACAACCAATTCTGTAAGTTTTTTTTCCTTGCAGGTATGACACTGCACTGGCCATCAATACGTACGGAGCTAAGCATGTTGCAGACTTTGCAGCAAGATGCGTCAATATAAAGATGCTACTCCATGTATCAACTGGTACGCGATCTTCCCGTTGCGGTTGTTCCCGATATTTTCCTCATTCTATTGCATTTTGCTTGATAAAAGCTTGTCACATTAGTTCGTAAACTGATTTAGTGGACTGATCATATTAGTGTATATAGCATTGACCATAATTTATTGATAATAATCGTACACCTGGTTCTTTTTCCAGCATATGTATGTGGCGAAAAGAGCGGAGTTATACCAGAAAAGGCATTTAGCATGGGCGAGACAATAAGTGGATCAAGAAAACTAGACGTCTATGAAGAGAAGTTCTTGAGTGAAGAATTGATTGGTGAGCTTCGAGAAAAGAATGCTTCAGAGGAGGAAATCACCATCGCTTTGAAGAATTTGGGCTTGCAAAGGTTTGCTTTGCTCAGATTTTTTAAGTGAATAATTAGGTTGATGATCATGCTACTTGACACTGCTATCAAAACCGGATTCTTATTCTTCCTTTTGGAAAGAAGAGTATCCAAACATATATTCTATTTATACAACGATCTGGAGATGTAATAGTTTTTTAACCAGAAAAAACGAAGTCATTTAGTAATATGTATGAATCAATTTATCAAAGAGGTGTTGTCTTTAAGCTCGCCCGGGGAGGTGGACTTGTTGAGGTGCACGAAAATTGATCCCGACACAAATGAATTTTAAAATGAATTTTCATGAACGTAGGAAAATAATCCTCCTTTCTGATCGGCTCCAAAATAATTGATGTGCAGGGCGAGGCTGCATGGTTGGCCAAACACGTACACTTTCACAAAAGCAATGGGAGAAGCGATGATGCGGCATCACCTGAACAGGAATGTATCGCTTGCTGTTGTAAGACCAACCATGATAACAAGCACTTATAGGGAACCTTTTGCTGGTTGGTTCGAGGGCTTCCCTTTCAGGTTTTCCTTCTCAAATCTCCCTCTCGCTCACACATTCACATAAATTCATTGGTGCTTTCGAAAGCAAAATGGTGATGAAAATTACTGACTTTTTCAAACTGTCTTGTATAAAATGCAATCAAGTCGTTAGCCTTTTGGAACTCGTGCAATCAGGTCTCACCGGTTGGAAAATGGGATTTTTTTTTTTACCAAATTAAGCATGTTTTGACCATACCTGTGCAAAGAATAGGGTCTTTGGGCCCATAGGGTTTTGAGCAAAAGCCTAAATCCGGTTATTAAAGTCTCAAATCGAATATCTAAAACTCAATCAAAATTTCAATTTGCTAATTATAGGTGCCTACAATAATCCAGAGGTTTTTTTTTTGTATGCAATTTAGTTTTACCTTTCATGAATTCATTGATTTAATTGGAAAATAGATTTCTAAACTCATATGTCTTGTTATTCTACTTAGTTTGGATCTCTATGAATGGACCTTTCATTTATTTTCTAATGATTCAATTCGAGATTGAAGTGTTGATTTTCGGTTTTCAATTTGATATCGACTTTTATTCAATTCTTAGAATTTGAGTTCTATCTTCTATCGATCATCATAATCAGGTCACTCTCTGTTAGAAAATCGAGCGATAGAAACAATAAAATAGACAGAATAAGGAAATAAATCGGACACCAGATTTACGTGGTTCGGTCGTAAAGACCTACGTCCACGAGGAGAGCAGCACGAAATTTCACTATAGATCAAGCGATACAACGGAGATTACAACCACACTCGAGTCACTCAAACACTCTCGGTGTTTCCCAAGCCACAATTACATCCAATAATCCACAAGTGTTTAGCCCCACAATTCCTCACAGAAATAATCTCTCAATCTCACTAAGGAATTACACACAAATCTTAACACAAGATTTAATCGGCTTCGACACCTGAATAATTGATGTAATTCACGAACAAGCTTCGCTCCACGAAGAAGTCTTTTGTGCACTTCAAGCACTCACAGTGTAGTGGCACTTCCAGACTTTTTCTCTTCTTCTTACCATCCCACTGCAAGAAGCGAATATGTATAGGAGAAGTTCCAAGTTTGACCGAATCCTAATCCACCTTGGACTTTCTTGTTTTTTTTTGTCCTTTTCTGATACTTCTCCGTGGATCAACTTCAAATAACAAAGGACTTGGTCAACCCAAAGTCCAATCTTGGACTTTATCTTCTTTGCTCCGTGGTCGAATCCAAGAAGAAGTTTTATTTCCTTTTCTGACTCAAAGTCAGATTTCCTATCCCAACTTGGACTCAAAGCATAAGAGGAAACTTTACATCTGAAACTTGATCTGAAATTTATCTTTTATTTTATTTTCGAAATTTAGATTTTCAATTCAAGCTCAAACTCGAGACATATTATAACAATCTCCACCTTGGCTCGATGTTTGAGCCAAGTCACAATCGCTTCGTAAAAATATCGAACTTCATTAGTACTCTCCCGCAACCCCCCCGATGGGCTCAACCGCCACAGACATCTTCCAAGTCCAAGTCGCACTTGAACTTCGCCATAACCAAGGACCTCATTAGAATATCAACTTTACCTGTAGCTTTAACTGCTCCGCAAGAATTTTCCGACATAATCTCCTCAATCACAGATAAAGCAAAACCACCATTGCATCCATATCTGTCAGAAGATCGAATACGTACCTTGTTAATTTCAGCAGTTACAGCAATCATTGGCTCTTTAGGCTCCACCTCACTACAAGCACCGTCTGTGTTGATTACCCCGCTAGTACCCGCTACCTCAGGAGTTTCTGGTTGCAACTCCACCTCAAGCTGAACACCGTCCAGATCCATATAAGCACTGCCATTAACACTCCTGGCTTGAAGTATCGGAGACTCGTCAAACGTAACTTCTCTGCTGAAAACATGTGAATTTAATTCCGAGCACCACAACCGATAACCCGCATCACCTCGTGCATAGCCTAGGAACATGCACTTTCTTACCCTTCCATCGAGCTTACCATCACTAACTCGAACATAACATGGGCAACCAAATATTCTAATACTAGAATAATTAGCAACGTTACCTGACCATACTTCTTCAGGAGTCTGATATCCAATCGCAGTCGATGGGGATCTATTCATCAGGTAGCTCGCCGTACCAAGCGCATCCGCCAGGAATTTCCTAGCCATACCAGCACTAGAGAGCATTTTATAGGCCGTCTCTAGTAATATTCTGCTCATCAATTCTGCAACATGTTGTGATTTATTGGCACTAGTGCGGTGTCTCACTATGCCTTCCTTCATGCAGAATTTATTTAACAGCTCAGAGCAGAACTCCATACTATTGTCAGTTTGCACATGCTTGATTATCTTACCAGTCTCCTTTTCGATCAAAGCTCTCAACTGCCTGATCCTGACAACAGCATCAAACTTGTGCTTAAGCACAAACACCCAAATCTTCCTCGAGTAGTCATCAACAACTGTTAGCATAAATCTGACACTCTTCCTCGAAGGAAACCGCGACAACCTGCGAACATCCAAATAAACTAATTCTGCAATCTCCATGGTTTCTTTGACAGTCGAATCAAACTGCACTTTCTGCCGTTGATCTAAATCACAGCACCTGCATACATTTAATTCATCAGTAATATAACCACACAATAAATTTCTTTTACTTAGAACCTTCAGGCTTTTCTCGCTAATGTGCCCCAAACGCATATGCCACAATTCAGACTCTCGAACAGATGCATCCGACGTCTCCGCAGCGAATTCCGTCACTGTCTCACCTTGAAGCTCATATAGGCCACTGTGCTTGATTCCTTTCATTATCACCAAGGCACCTCGAACAACTTTCAAAATTCCACATTCTGAAGAATATCGACACCCAGCTGAATCTAGGGCACTCAAAGAAATTAGGTTCTTTTTCAACTCTGGAACATGCCTTACTCCAATCAATGTCCACACAATACCATCATGCATTCTGATTTTAATATTGCCAACGCCTATAACATCACACTCGGCATTGTTGCCCAAATGCACTTTACTACCATCCATGCATTGATAAGTAGTAAACCAATTCCTGTTTGGTGTAGCATGAAAAGAACAACCAGAATCCATAATCCATCCGTCAAAAGACGAATCATCAGTGACAGACAAAATATAACCAGCATTATCTGAATTACAGTCAGCAATAGCTGCAACATCATTAGCAGACTCAACTCTAATTCCCTTACCCTTCTCATTCTTCAGCTTAAAGCAATCCCTTCGACGATGTCCCCTCTTGCCACAGTTCCAACAGACAACATCACCAGTTCTAGACTGACTACATCTGTTCAGATTCATACTACTTCTGCTAACACGAGTACCAGTTCTTCCTCTATTTTCACCTACTAAAGTAGTAGATATAGATTCGCCAGATTCTCTTCTACGGATGTCCTCACTCAAAATTAAATCTCGAATCCCATCAAACGTCAAACTAGTTGACCTAGAAGAATTACTAACAGCAGTAACAGTAGTATTCCAACTATCAGGCAATGAGGATAATAAAATCAAAGCACATACCTCTTCATCAAAGTCAATCTCAACTGAACTCAATTGACTAACAATCACATTGAATTCATTAATATGATCAGCAACTGACGCACCTTCACGCATCTTCAAATTAAACAGACGTCGCATCAAATAGACCTTGTTGATCGCAGAGGGCTTCTCGTACATGTCCGACAGGGCTTTCATTAAACCCGCAGTAGTTGTCTCTTTCATGATATTAAACGCGACGTTACGAGCCAACGTCAGCCGAATAACACCCAACGCTTGTCTATCCATCAATTCCCAGTCAGCTTGCTTCATCGTATCTGGCTTCTCTCCAGACAAAGGTTGGTGCAGTTTCATCTTATACAAATAATCTTCAATCTGCATCTTCCAGAAACCAAAATCATTTCCATCAAATTTGTCGATTTTCATCTTTCCTTCTACTGTCGCCATCGATTCGCTTCAACTCAGTTGAACCAAGCTCTGATACCAATTGTTAGAAAATCGAGCGATCGAAACAATAAAATAGACAGAATAAGGAAATAAATCGGACACCAGATTTACGTGGTTCGGTCGTAAAGACCTACGTCCACGAGAAGAGCAGCACGAAATTTCACTATAGATCAAGCGATACAACGGAGATTACAACCACACTCGAGTCACTCAAACACTCTCGGTGTTTCCCAAGCCACAATTACATCCAATAATCCACAAGTGTTTAGCCCCACAATTCCTCACAGAAATAATGTCTCAATCTCACGAAGGAATTACACACAAATCTTAACACAAGATTTAATCGGCTTCGACACCTGAATAATTGATGTAATTCACGAACAAGCTTCGCTCCACGAAGAAGTCTTTTGTGCACTTCAAGCACTCACAGTGTAGTGGCGCTTCTAGACTTTTTCTCTTCTTCTTACCATCCCACTGCAGGAAGCGAATATGTATAGGAGAAGTTCCAAGTTTGACCGAATCCTAATCCACCTTGGACTTTCTTGTTTTTTTTTGTCCTTTTCTGATACTTCTCCGTGGATCAACTTCAAATAACAAAGGACTTGGTCAATCCAAAGTCCAATCTTGGACTTTATCTTCTCTGCTCCGTGGTCGAATCCAAGAAGAAGTTTTATTTCCTTTTCTGACTCAAAGTCAGATTTCCTATCCCAACTTGGACTCAAAGCATAAGAGGAAACTTTACATCTAAAACTTGATCTGAAATTTGTCTTTTATTTTATTTTCGAAATTTAGATTTTCAATTCAAGCTCAAACTCGAGACATATTATAACACTCTCAATGCACAAGACTCTCTTTTTTTCTTGTTTTGCAGAAAATATTTTCTAATAAATTTGATAAGGAATTTGATTTTCTGGCAACTTCACATCACTTGTGGCAATGTTAGGACATGATTGTACGACTTCAAAGGGCTTAGAGATTAATTGCACTTGTTGAAATTATGACTTTATCGCACACCATGCAAAATGTTTGGAACTTGTCGTGTGATTTTCCCAGATGATTAAGCCATTTAATAGTACTTGTTAGTAGCTAACTTGTTTTAGTTGATTAGCTCTATATTGTGAGGACTTCAGAAGTTCATAACCATATTAGTATACGAAGCAAGTCTTTATTTTTAATTTTCCTTTCTAAATTGTTTTCTTATGGAGAATTGTACAGAACCATCGATAACGTCGCCATCAATTATGGGAGAGGAAAAATAAACTCCTTCATTGGTGATCCGGACACTATCCTCGATTTGGTAATACCTACTTATCAAAGCAGTGATTAACATGGCCTCTTCAATTTCAATGCAATGTCGTGCAAAAATATCGATCATTTAACTTTCTCCTGCGTGACTATATCGCATAGAATGGAAGGTACTTAATGTTAGCTTAGTGAATCCGAGGATCGACATGTGTATGTTTTAGGAAAATGACATGGCTAGGGCTTTTCATGTAGGAAGGCAAACATCATATTTGGATAATCAACCTATACTTTGACTCGCATAACACGTGGTTCATGAAAAGTGAATAGTCAAAAGTTTAGGGGTCTACCGCTCGAGGGTAGAGTTCCCCGTTATAGAAGGCAATTACAAAATGGATTCAATTTATAATTCTATCTTTCTTCACTAAAATGAGAGTTTAGGCTTATGAAGAATATAGAGGTTGAATCATCCTTCCCTGGCGGCTCTAATATATTTGGTGCAAGCCATTCTCTCTCCCTATACGTGGCAAGGGGGAAAATGGGAGGAAAAGAGATGAGTTCTTATCAATTATGCCCATGGCGAGGCAACAATATCTGTATGACAGATGGTGAATTGCATTTTCCCAATTAAAGGTATTAATGGTCAATCGCCCTGAAGATTAGGCCTAGTGTATCGCCTAAACCCGAACATATAACATAGAATTTACATGGAAATAGTTTGACTTGGCCGAGTTTTTTCATGTAAGCACGTTGTCCAAGTCTGCCCATCTACCTTTCAGGCCTGAGTTGTCCAAGTGGGCCGCTCGCCCGTTGATCGCCTCCGCTCTCATTACATTTGAGTTTTAATACATAATTTTTATTTTTTGCAGATACCAGCTGATATGGTGGTAAATGCGATGATTGTGGCCATGGTAGTGCATGCAAATCGACCTTCATATATGATTTATCACGTCGGTTCCTCAATGAGTAATCCCCTGAGGTATGCAGACTTTCAGAAGTTCATTCTCAAGTACTTCACTTTAAATCCTTTGGCAAATGAGGATGGAAAACCGGTCAAAGTGGGTAAGCTTATCCTAGTAGACAGCATGGAAAGCTTTCGAAAGCACCTGACCCAATATTACACTCTCCTGTCAAAGGTATGTCCCATTGACTCAAAGTGTCGAGCACATATCAACATCTCATATGCCATATGAAATTTTTGCAACAACTCTTGCTGTGATAAATTTTGTAATGGCCGAGCCATTAGGTCAACCATAATGTGTTAACCAGGCCTGTCCATAGGAGAAAAAATTATGTAGAAATTGGATCGGCTCGGGCTTTACGACGAAACGGCATTGCCTGAGCCGGCCCAAAAACATCCTTTAGCTCATTGTGGCCCGAAAAGACTCGTGAGTTGCTAGGTCAAGATTAGGTATACGTTTATTTACTCTTTTTTTACAACATTTACAAATTTGATTTCATTTCAGGTTTAACGCAAAAACCTTCACACACATGTGAAGATTATGCTTTTATCTACATAAATCTGGAAGAGTCAAAGTTAGTCTCTTTCCAAAGGACACCACAAGAGCCACGATTTTCGTACAAGAGCTCACTTCAGTATCATAATTTTTCAATTGATCACTTGAATGTCGTTACTTTTTAAAAACTTTAATTTGAGTAATGTTAGTGATTTCCGTTGCAGTCGTGGTGCTCAAGGTGATCGATCATAAAATTGTGGCAATCAAGTCATCAATCGAAAAGTTATGGCATCAAAGTAAACATTATTCAAAAATATGGCACTTGTGGTGTTACAGTCATAGGATCGCTTATGAACTAAGAATGTCTGTCTGACAAACCCAATTTACTTCTATAAGCATCGCAACTTGAAAAGCCAAAAGTGCAAAAGGCATGCATTCACGGTGAAAGGCTCGA
>BCNH02000008.1:7101828-7122779 GCA_001662345.2 Metrosideros polymorpha var. glaberrima | reverse complement strand
CAACGCAATGCGAGTGGCAGAAATCTATAGACCTTACGCATTATTCAAGGGCATGTAAGCCTCAATTTTGTGATCGACTCACTTATCAATCTACTTAAAATCATGGCGTACAAATAAAGTAGCGACCATGCAAAATGAAAATTTTAATCTTTAATAAATTCTTATTTTTTGTTTTTTCTATCCTTTTTCTGAACCGACCCAGCTTCGACGACTCAAATACGGAATCTTTAAGAGCCATGGCCATAGAGAATGGAATAGACTTGGAAAGCGTCTTCTGCTTTGATCCGAGGTACATCGATTGGCAGGACTATTCCAAAGAAGTTATTTGCCAGGAATCAGCGGCGTCTTCAAGCGTAAGCGAGCAATGCTCTAAAATATAGTAGTTTGGACATGCAACAGTTGATTGTAATAAAAGGATAATCTAGTACTCTGTAATAATGTGGAAATGGACCACATCAATGCAACATGTATGCGTTATTTGTTTTCCTTTCATATCAGATACTATGTTTTTGGAGTTGAACCAAAGTTGTGTCTTCTATCTTGTACATTAGCCTTTTCCCATAGCCCTTCCAACTCAAAGGCAATTTAACAATTATTGCACCAACTTGAAATGCTTCTGGTATGTCGATTTTGAGAGCACGAATTTTGTTCATTAAAGCTTGTAGTTCGTGGACTTGCTCTAGAATGGGTTTAGCATCAATGAATTTGAAATCAAAGTATTTAGTGATCAGATATTTGTTCGTACCTTGTTCCTCCGCTTTGTACTTGAATTCGAGTGCATTCGAGATTTCTCTAACAGACTTCATTTCCATGAACAAGTCATACAATCGATCGGAGAGCGTATTCAGAATGTTCCCGCGACATAGTAGTTCGTCTTCTTCCAATTTCTTCTTTGCCTTGTTCACCCTCTCAACTTCTTCGGCATTTGGATGTCCTCCTTCAATGGTAGGAACAGGATCTTCAGGCACTAAATTAGGATCCAGTATATATGAGATCTTCAGAGCCATAAGCAGAAACATCACTTTGTCCTTCCAACGTGTGAAGTTGTTGCCATCGAACCGATCTAACTTGACCATATCCCGATTCATCACTTTGATAGATTCCAACTCCATTGTTGTGCAAATTAATCCTAAAAATTGTTGGAAAAAATGTTGTGGGAAATGGAATCGAAATGTAGTTAGACTTTAAGTCGTGTAATCACTCTCTTTTAGAATCAATTCGCCCACGAAATTGCTATAGGTTACTGGTAAATTCCGTTCATGATACAACAAAGTCATAGTGAGAATACTTGATAGCAATTCCAGTAAATCTCCTTAAACTCTCTATGAAACAATGAAAATATGGATGTATCTCCCTTTCTCTTATTTTAAGGAAGACGAAAATATGAAGGAAATTTTTTTGTTCTACTTGTTCTGAAAAAAACTGAACAGAATTATCCTATTTATAACACAAATAGAACACACCTCTTTGTATCTAAACTGCCAATACGTACACACACATTCATGTCCGAAAAATTGCAATTCGGACATAGCCTTTCATGTCCTAAAGTGGAGAGTTTTGTCTGAACAGTCACGAGTCAAAAAGAAACAAATAAATTTACATAATAATTGATTTCGAAATTAAAAAAAAAATTATTGATTAAGGTTTATTTTGGTCCGCGACGCACAAGCGTGCAAAGTGCGCCTAATAATCACGCACCCGCAAGCGGGTATTGTAGGGTCTAGCCCATTCACCCATTTCTCTATTCACAATAGTAGATAATGCTTTAACTTATAAAGAGACCAAAACTTTCATTTCTTTCTTATATGGAATAAGGAAAAAGCCTTATTTGTTTGTTTTACGAACAAACACCAACAACAAATCCCTTGTACTCCAGCATCACATGTTCACTCCAAAGGAACAAATCCTCTGCCTGCATATTTTACTCTAAAATGAGGTAGATGGTGGAGGATTGGAATGAATTAACTAACAATAGGCAACCTTGATTGCGTATAGAGGTAATAGGTTTACGATAGACCCTAACTTCACGGGGGTTTCCTTGGTCAACTTCAACATATTTATGTGTACACTTGCTGACATGCTGAGTTCTTTAACAACGATATGAGGAGCACCAAGGCACGTGGCCTGGTGGCAAGGGAGGTTGGGAGTGGGGATGGAATTCTGGGGTTCAAACCCCCGGCATCATTTCACCCAAAAAACAAAAAAAAAACCCAGGCACAAGCAAAATAATATTTAATAACGGTACGAGGAGTAAATTCTTCTTCTTGCTTTTTTACTTGAATAAAAATAAGCTGCAACATGTGATTTTATAAAATGTTGTCGAGACTTATTGAATTGGCAAGTAACGAGAGCATTATATCAGTTCACTAAAATTCATACTTTTGGAAACCTAGACATCACACATTTTCTTAATTTATGTTTGATTCTATGACCACTTTCGCCGGTCTTAGGACTAAATGAGTCTATGCGATAATTTTTTCTTATTGTCGCATCACGCTCATGCGTACAAAAGTTCCATTGGGAGGGGGATTGAAAAATTTGTCAAAAAAATTCTAAACCTATTACACTTTTGCCAATTCAGTAATAAAACTTTTAAGTTTGTCGATTCAGTCTTAAACATTTTTACTTATTACTAATTGAGTCCATCCAACCAATTTTGGCAAGATTTCATTGATGTGAACACCGGCCGTCCTACGTAACAATTTAAATAATATTTTAATATTTTTTTCGAATTTTTTAATTATTTTTTCCTTTTTTTCTTTTTTTTGTTTTCTTTCTGCACTTTTTTTCTTTTTTCTTTTTTTTCTTCTTCCTCAGGCAAGGGCCGCCCTTGCCCGACGTCAGCAAGGGTGACCCTCGCCAGATATGGCGAAGGGCTACCCTTGCCTAATGCCAGCAAAAGGCTACCCTTGCCTGAGGAAGAAGAAGAAAAAGTAAAGGAAGAAAACAAAAAAACTAAATAAATACATAAATAATCGAAAAAATATTTAAAAATTATCCATGTCAGCGCCGGCAACGCCATGTAGGACAGCCGGCATCCACGTCAATGAAATCCGGCTAAAATTGGCAAAATGTGAAAATGTTTATAAATGAATTGACAAACTTAAAAGATTTTGGATTAAATTAGCAATAGTGCAATAGGTTTAGAATTTTTTTGACAATTTTCCCAGGGAAATCTCACAATATCAGATCAGACCAAAGACATATTCCTCGTATTCCAGCATCACATGTTCCCTAGAAAGGACCAGATCATCTGCCCCCATATGTTACTCTAAAATGAGGTTAATGGTGGAGGATTGGAATGAATTAACAAAACAATAGGCAACCTTATGTAGGTCTAGCTGGCTTGTCTGATGTCTCTACATGCATCAGTCTCCACCATTGTCGGTCAATTAATAATCATATGTTTGTAATTTATCTTGTTGCTTCCCAAGAACAATCCAAGATATGAGAGGTAGAAATCTGAGGGTGTTTCTGGTGAAGCTAGCTTGGATTTTTTTAAAGCGTAGAGTATATGGACATTTCTGAATAAAAGAATTTGTCCTACGGATTGATTTGCCAGGGCTGTCCACCTAAACCGGAGTGGGAAAAACGGAACAGTGTGCCACTATTACTATATAGTAAACATGTAACACTATTAGTAAAATCTAGATTCTATTCGTAAACCGTGTAACTAGTAACCCGCCAATTACGTATTTTGATGTAATATACGATGACAACGACTTATGACCGTTAATGTAATAGTAAGTTACTAATTTTTTTTAATATAAATTAACTTATCGAAACTAAATCTTAGCGATGTAAATAGTAAGGTTTTGTTTGTTTCCTGAAAATTGAACTTTGCTGGAAATTTTTTTCAAAGGAACTTACTTTTAAGAGTACTAAACCTATTGCAATTATACTAATTCAGTCCTAAACTTCTTCTTTTTTGCCAATTAAGTTCCAAACCTTTTGCAATTGTGTCAATTCAATTCATCCACTTGTAAAATCTTAAACAATTGACGATCTACCGTTAGGATTGAGGACCAAAAAATTGCTATTCCATTGGTAATTTACCACCGGTTGACCGGACTACTAAGTTGGGAATCAGTTTCTACTTACTAATGCTATATCGAACTTAATATCGATTATTCAAGGAAAATGATAGGGTGACAACATCGTTACTTCTTGGAGAGTAACGATGCTCTCCCCACCACAAATTTTCTTGTGAATTCCACTTGGTGGGTCCCATGAATTGGGATTCTTTAGATTAAAAACACATAAATTGAATAATCAAGTTATTGCAATCGCACCGTTATTGATTGGAAATAAGGGTACCGTATTCCTAGCAAGGTTCGTTATTCTAATATATCATGGACGGAACAGATTTCCTTCTTTGGCAAGCGGGATTTTAGAAATCTGGAGAATATATGGAGGGAGAATAATGTATAGAGTGGTATGGGGCTAATTCCTCCTCGAGTTGGTTAGTTTTGGCAGATATCTCCTTCTCATTGAGAGTTGCCTTTGAGTCCTCGAATAAGATGGGAAGAAGCAGCTTCCTGCTGAAGTGATGATCATAAAGACTTTCTTGAAGTGTTGGAAGTTGTTCGATCTCATGGAGATAGGAATCGTGATTTGAGTTGTATTGAGGAGTCTGTTCTTCTGGGCTTGGGGAATTCATGTTGGTTGTTGACATGTTAAGTATATTAGTGTTTACACCAAAAAATGACCAACTTTTGGTTATTATCTACATTGATAAACTTAGTCGATGAGAACAGAATCCAGTCAGTTATCAATTTGAAAAATCAACAACTTGATGAATCTACAGCTTGAAGAAATCGACAAAAACTGAAATCGACAATTTCGGATGCAACTATCAAAAAAGTAACTGTCAATATAGTGGAATAAAGCAACCGTCAAAATAGTAGAGTCAAAGTAATTGTCAATAGGTTTTGTGTTCACTTTAATTAACATCCTCAACGCAGCATGTAAAGGATCAAGTAACGTAGAATTGGGACTGCATTCTTCAGTTCCACCAAACCCAAGAATCATCTCCCACAAATTTTGGATCCCCGCAGGTTTAGCTCCTATGTTAACCATATTAGGTTCCAAGAGACCAATTGATTTTCTTCTCGAGAAACAATACGAAACCGCACTATGTATCTCACTAAAGAGACATAGAGACCACACATTTTCTTGTTTTATCATTGATTCTACGGCCTTCTTCCAGCGCTCTAGGACTAAATGAGTGTGCGCGATTTTTTTATGTTGTTGTTGATGTGTTACGCGAAGACAAAAGATCACTTCGTGGGCGCGATTGCTTCTTGCTCTCTGGTGGAGGCCACATCCTAACTTCTTTGGAAGGGGAATCTCACGATGTCAAATCTGACCGAGCAACAGGGAAAATAATACAAGACAAGTACCATGTATCCCAGCATCACATGTTCCCTCCAAAGGACCAGATCCTCTACCCTTATATTTTACTCTAAATGAGCATAATGGTGGAGGATTGGAATGAATTAACAAATAATAGTCAACCTCATCTAGGCTAGCTGGCTTACCTCTGCATGCATTAATCTCCACCATTGTCAGGAGTTTGTAATCTACTCTGTTGCTACCCGAGATCTACCCAAGAAAATTCAACTTGTGACATTGACAAGATTAATACTATATAAGGAAGAGCTTTGCTCTGGAAATTTCATAGCATGCAAGACACAAAGAGCTAGGCTTCCGTCATATTAGGGTTTCATTCTTCGTTTTGAGCGATTGATGAAAAGAAGAAAGAAAGAATGATGACGGTGATGACAAGTGATCGACACTCGTCGATTTTAGGGTGTGTTTTAGGGTTCCTTGTGTTATTAGGAGGCTGTCATGGGGGGAGTCTGCAGATGAACTTCTACAGAAAAAGCTGTCCCTTGGCGGAGGAGATTGTGAGGAACGTGACGTGGAGGCATGTCGCGGGGAACGTCGCATTGCCTGCAAAGCTCTTGAGGATGCATTTCCATGACTGCATTGTTAGGGTAAGCTTAATTCCTAATTCACCCTTAATCCGTGTGTTGGCCTAGATGCTTCATTTCTCTGCTCAATGAGAGCAAGCACGGTTCATATTGCTGCACTACCTTGGTCAATATTGGGGAGGACTCAATGTTCTGGTACACCGATCACGTTAAATCGCATAAAATTGCAGATCATGCAAGCGCATACACTAGAACGTCATTTATGATTTATGATCTAATAATGATTAGCCAAGGTTAAAGATGCACTCATAACAATGAGCTGCATCGTTGGTGAATCTTTCTTGCAAAACAATGAAATGAGGCCAACATGCATTTGATCCCCACTAGATTGTGATTGACTGTCGCGAAACCATTTAAGTTTGTGAATGCATTCAACATGAACGTGATAATTAGATTATATACAAAACGCCACCACTTACTGGACATGATCCAAACAGTATTCTCCCGAAAAATTATCGACATTCACTCTTTCAGCTTAACCCAAATGTAATTTCGCTCGTAAGGTCACGACCGAATGCTACTTATCATTATTTAACGAAAGATCGGTAAATGAGAACATGTTTTCATAAACCTGCATTAATCAACTTTATGATAAGTACATGTTAGAACTACAAGAATGAATCAAGGAAGGTAAATAAATAATGGCAATCTTATTGTTTCATGCAATTTTCAGGGATGTGACGGCTCGATCTTGCTGAACTCAACTAAGAATGCTACAGCGGAGAAGGATGCCGCCCCTAACCTAACGTTGGCAGGGTTCGATGTTATTGACGATATTAAAGAGGAGCTCGAGAAGAAGTGCCCGAGGGTTGTATCTTGCACAGACATTGTGGCTCTGACTGCAAGGGACTCCGTTTCGTTCCAAGTAAGTTAAATATACATATAGGCTTATCTTAGGCAAACAGAGATTTGAATGAAGAGACATTTAGTATGTTTTTGCCATGTCTTAGCACTGCCGATGGAGCAGTGCAAGTGCAAAACCATGTGAAGAAACGAGCAAAGACAGATTCTTCTTTTCTAATTAGCAGGAGACATGGGTATTATAGAATTTATGCGCGGGTTCGAGGTCGAATCTGGAAGGATATATAGGTTACAATGCTAGGCATATATGCACACGTAATATATAATGAACATACATGAACATAAGCATATCCATGTATTGATCGATTTTACTATTCGGTATGGGATCTGGATCCTCTCCGGTAATTAACTCGTAAGTGAACAATCTCCAGTCACATATATGAGACCCTAACCCATGGCACACCAAGAGATCCAGTGACCAAAACTTGTTTCCCCATCGTCTCTCTTTCTTTTCTCTGATTTTACACCGAGCAACCCTCTGACCACCACCATGGCGACAATGCGACTGGTGCCACTCCGTTGCCTTCACGACCCTCCACCACCTAAGCCAGCACCAATCACACCCCTCCCCCGCCCCCCCAACCACATCACCTCTCTCTCTCTCTCAGAGAGTCGAACATGAGGCCGCCGCTAGCCTTAAGCAATCGTGAATCAGAGGTCCCTTGAGGCGAGGAACTTCCTCTACAAAGGAGCTTGTGACCTCAAATGTACGATGAAGCGAGAAAAGGCTGAGATAGAGATCAGCAAGAGAGATGGATGGCAACACGGCAGTGGTGTCAAGTAGCAAGCAACAAAAATGGTGGGGCAGAGAGCACGGGGCAGAGCTGAGGCACAGAGAGAGAGAGAGAGATGAGAGATGGATGTTTGAAATTCCAAAGAAGTGGAGCCTTTTGGTAATCTAAAGTGAATAGACATGGTCGAGAGTCATGGACTAAATTGAGAGGATCCAAATCATAGTACTCAACATACATGCACCTACACGACAACGCCGTGCATGTCCGGTGAGCATATGTCCATCGCATTATAACAAATTCATCTCCCCGTCGAAATAAATTCCATATCACAAATACCTCGCACTAAACTCATTAGACTTTGCCTCGTAATAAAGTAGATGAAACTAGCTTTTTTTACAATTTCTTCTTTGATATTTTTGCAGTTCAAGAAGTCAGTATGGAACGTGTTGACCGGAAGAAAAGACGGCACGGTGTCTCTAGCCTCCGAGGCCTTGGCCAACATCCCATCCCCTTTCTTCAACTTCACCATCCTCCAACAGCGTTTCGCCAGTAAAGGCCTTAGCGTGCGCGACCTCGTCGTTTTATCAGGTAACATAATTTCCTTACTAGCTCTCATGAAAAATATTGTTCCAAAAAAATTGCCGATCGAACGTGGAAGTCGGGCTTTACACATGGATCGCAATAGATGTATGCAAATAGCACATCAAATCAGCAACCAGATAGGAGAACAAAGACACTATAGCAAGAAAAGAGAGAAAATCTCACATTTGAGCTCATGAACTGGCTTCGCTACTATGTTAGAAAGCCGCTAAAACTTATCCCGACACCTTAATTTGCCCCCGAAAACGGGCTCACCATGTACATATCAAGGGTATTTGCGCGTTCTATTATTTATTTGTTCTAAATGAAAAATAATACTTTTTGAGTGGTGTTTAAAGGTGCACATACAATAGGAGTAGGGCACTGCAACCTCTTCAGCCCAAGGCTCTACAACTTCACCGGAAAAGGCGACCAAGATCCGTCCTTGAACCCCACCTATGCTGCCTTCTTGAAGACCCAGTGCAAAACCCTAACCGACAACACCACCTTCGTGCCGATGGACCCAACCAGCCCCCTCAGTTTCGACAATCACTACTTCGCCGTCCTCAAACAGCACAAGGGCCTCTTCCAATCTGACGCCGCGCTGCTCACGAACCCCGCTTCGGCCAGGATCGCGCAGGAGATGCTCACCTCGCAGAAGTTCTTGGGAGATTTTAGGGTGTCGATCAAGAATATGGGGGGGATCGGCGTCCTCACAGGGAAATCTGGGGAGATTAGGAAGGTCTGTGGTAAGGTCAACTAAGTCCTCATGTTCAAGGAAGCAATCTTCATGAATCAATAAGGGTTGAGTGTGTCATGAAGTGATTCCTCAGTTGTTGCTAATTGCAGTTGTTGTGGCTAAGGTTCTGGTGATTAACTAAGTGTTAGAGGAAGATTAAACAGAATATGCCGCATCAAGAGCTCTCAACTGTACGTATTTTTCCAGCAAGGAAAGCTATTGTAGTGTTAGAAAAAGCTTCTATATATTCCCTGCGCACAACTCCAAGCTTCAAAAATTATGAACCAATCAAACCCTACTAAACAAAAATATGAACATCAAATACCAGAAGACAGTCGTCATTTAAAAATGGGCAAATCGAAATTTATGATGCTAGACAAGCCTCCCAAAACAGCCTACTCTTCTCCATCTCGCTCAGATGCACTTCGCTCGACACAATTCCACTAGGCTTCTTGTTAATCTCCTCTCCGTCGTCGTCGTCGTCGAAGCTATTGATTTCCTCCGAACCACACAGTTCCTCGGCTTCCGGCCACCGTTGCTGCTCGGCACGTTCACCATTCCCTGTTCCACGCGTCCACCCCCATCGATCACTTTCGTCCCCGCCGTCGCATGCTTCGGGGTCGCCGCAATCTAAATCTCGAACATCATGGTTATTATAGGACTTGTAAGAAGACCAATCGCTGCAGCAAGATTCCGCATCCTCGTCATCGCCGCCGCCGCTGCCGCCGTATGCCGTGCTACTAGCGAGGTCAGGATCGTGCGTTATGGCCGGATCGGAGTCGGCCTCCGAATCACCAGTGGCTTCGATGAGCAAAAAAGGCGAGACGTCGATGACCATGTTCTTTCTCTCCATTTTCCAAATCCCGACCCTATCTCTTTCTCTCCTTTGAAGGTGGTCTTGAGGACAAGTTTTTCTTGACTTGGCTTTTACTTTGGAGGGAAAGTCTCGTCTTCGTCGCATGGAAGTTTGTATTTATAGCGTCAACCCGGGATTTTGTGTGCGTAGAAAACGTGGGCTGTCTTTGTTTCTTGTCTCACACCCTGTATTACGTGGTGGGCGGCCTCCAAATGCGAAGAATAAACTACATATTCTAGGCAAAATCGCCAATCTTAAAAAAAGATTTTCTCAATTTGGACCATACATATCGCTTATAACTTATAAAGCATTAACGAATTGTTGAATTTTCGCGAAATAAAAGGAGTCTGCGAACATGAATTTTAAACTCGATTTATCTGTACAAACAAACGCGAACTGAGCAAGACCCTACCTATGAAACGGCGAGCACTAACTTCAAATCAGAAAATTCGAACATGAAATCCGTCCCATCCAAACCAAAGGTTCGGCGATGACCAACTCGAGGGCTAAGGACAATTTCATTCGTAATTTTCCATGTAATGCATTACGAGGAGAATCAGACGTTGGAGGAGAGAGAGAGAGAGAGATCGTGCGAGGTTGAGCCCACCAACCTTCTAGATGAAATCCAACTGGAGGGTGGAGGTTTCTGATGACGATGATTGCGTCTGTGGAAATGATTTAGTGCATGAAACCAAAGTCTTCTAGAAGAGAAGAGAGACAAAAATCATCGATGAGACGTGACCCCCAGCCATCTGTACGAGGGGATTAGTAATAGGATGTTCTTTTTTTTCTTTTTGGCCCCCCTCCCCAACTTTTTTCTCCTTTTTCCAACATCTGTCGTGCAAAGTCCTAAAGTTTTCACTATCGACCCTCCATTTTATTAATCAACAATTCCGAAACATCCAATTTCCGGAACTTTCTACCCTCTCGCCCTTTAAATTTTTCTAATTATTTCCTTCCTTCCTTGTTTACTGTTGGAGCCACTCCGATTGACCTATTGACTCTAATTTTCCCTTTTTATCTTGGATTAATATCATAAAAAAAAACCTCAAAATATGTTTACTGTAACATAAATATCTCAAACTTTTTTTGTGTCACTAAAAATCAACCCCAACTTTTTTGTGTGTCATAAAAAATCTCAGGGTGATAAATATACCTTGAATGGAACTAAAATAAATTATATATATCACACATGTATAAGTTTGGGTTTTTCGTGACAGAAAAAAAAAAGTTTAGGATACATGTGTCATAATTGGTAAGTTTAGGATTTTTCGTGACACAAAAAAAGTTTGGGATATTTGTGTAATGGTGGGTATAATTTGAATTTTTTTTTCTTGTGATATTTGCCCTTTTATCTTCTCTAATTTTCCCTTTTTTGTCTGATTGATTTCTCACTCGCAGCAGTAGATGGGAGCACTATTGTAGATGAGGATGTACACCGTGGGTTTGACAAGTGAACAGAGGCTGTCGTTGCCAATCCCATGATAGATTGAACTAAAGTCGACACTGTGGATAAAGAAGAGAATGATCATCATACTCTATAAAGCAAACATCAAAGCTACAAAGATAATAGACAAGCCAGGACCACAAATGTGAGACTCGATTCCTTACCTTTTGTATAGTCCTGTGTCTACCTCTCTTTCTTTGAATATCTTTCATCGAGACCTGATTTTCTAGGGTGATTATCTAGGCATCTATCATGAGTAACCAATTTCATACTTGTCGGCTACTGCATCGGTCCATGTTTGTTACAAAAATGGGAAAATTGCAATCCATCCATTCAAATTCCGACGGGACATTACGGAACAATTGTTATATGATTCTCCTGCAAAGATGGGTGGAGACTATTCGAATATAAAGTATGGAGATTAATTTCACCAAATTGAAAGTATTGGGTATCCGCTTTTTTCTGGGTGTGTAAGATAAGATACAAATTCTTTTGGGGCCAAAAGAGAAGAAAAACTAAAGTTTGGTTATGCTTAGTTGAAGTAAAACCGTGGGAGCTAAGAAGTTGCGGTTTTTTGGTCAAGATTTACAGGTGAAATAAACGTGCACGGAAATTAGGGTTGGCCCCCACCTTTGGATTGGATTGGATTTAGATTGGATTGCTTTTGCCTTTTAATTGCCGGAACGTGCCATGATCGACCACGTCTCTATCTGAAATATGCCAGATTTTCCAATTCTTAGGCGCATCCTGTCCGTTCATTCACGAGATCGTTTTGTTATCCCTTCTAGAAGAGAAGCCCACCGTCTCCAGGTGTTAGCCCGATTTCATTTGTCGTTTTAATCTTTGCTTGCCAATAGGACTAGTGCTAGCGCACAAGCAGTCGTCACCGGTGTTTATTCGACGCCTCGAAGCCTTGCATAAGTAGACACCGACCTCTTCTAAGGTATAGGCCGGCAATGGAACGAATCGGGCCATCAAAAGATGACATCAAGGCAACACCTTTTAGAATAGGCGCGTAGTTCCAAAGCAGATTAGGCTCGTATAGATGAGACATGGGTAAGGAACGATGCCTACAACGAGAGGGCTCGGACAAGGCGCGACTTCTGTCAAGCTTCTGGGATGATAAGGAGAGTAAAAATGGATTCAATCACTTATTAAAGAGGAGGTATATCGCAACATCAGTGAAGCCAATCCTTTAAAGCAAAAGAGTTCGTGACATCCACAAATTTCACATCGAATGGAAGACACTCTTGTACACGATTCGTAAAATGAAGCCTCCTGATCGAATGAGGTGTGGCTCCTGACCGAATGAGGTGAGAAGAAAAACTCTTAAGTGGGTAACCCAAACATGAAAATATTTATACCCGGCGACATAATAAAGTAAAACGGTAGCGTCCCAGGTCCGTTCGTTAACCACTGAGCCAATCGAAAGTTCCGCCACACGTGCTCAACATACAGAACGAGACATCAAATCACATAAAAGAACCCAAACGATCCTCTTTAACCTACCTTTTTAGGTAGCCATCCCATTCCCCATTTTATCTCCAATACCACTGTACCAATACTTAGATTCAAGCTTTCTTGTGCTTGAGGACTATGAAAAAAACCCAAAGACGCCGACACCTGTCGACACGAAGTAAGACCACGTCTCATTTCAACAAACATGATGGGGTCCTTCGAGCTGTGACGACGCAGTGGGTTTCGGACCTACTCATGTCGATTTTCTCACGCTTTCACGTCGTCTTGCATGAAATCTCCGACAAGAAAGTTGTAACGTGCCCCGGTGCTCCAACTCCCAGAACCAGAACGAGATCTCTTGTAAAATCAAGGGAGTTTGGACAACGCCTTGAGAACAATCTTGTCAAGGCGTCCAATGGAACAATGAACCCCCCTGCATCGGCCAATCGATGCTTCGTTTCCTTTCTCAATCGTCTTCGGACAGGAATTGATTGATACGAGTTTCCTTTCTACTGTACTTCAGTGTGGTTGATGTTTAGCCATGATTGCACTAATTGACGCAAATAAGGAAAGGCCTCACGGCAAGGAAGTACCACTGTATACAATTTCCGATAGAGAGAGATGATGAATATCCACGAGTACGCATCTCAAGCTATTCAGTTACAGATAAATATACCCGATGCATAACGAGACAGATAGCTGATCGCACAGCAAATCAACACCAACTATTGTAGCAAAATGACCGGAGAAAGAAAATCGACATAAGACTGACTTTAAACTTCACCTTCAAGTCCTAGACCTCAATTACATGATGGGCTCGTGACTTCAGGTTCATTCGCATATGATGTTCCGGGATTTTAAGATGTACAACAGGCTGATCTTGTAGCTTGGGTTTCACGTACGAACTGCGTGTATCCCACTCAAGAATTGGAATTTGAAAGGCAAGCATTAGTAAGTCGAAAAAGTTACAAGTTACAATCACATATAACAAACGATTCATCGGTTGCCACTTCAATAGGACATGGAGAGCCATTTCACATACATAACTGGAAATGCTGAAATCAAACATCTGCAGCTCACAATGTGGAAAAAAATTCGATTGCATCCAAATTTTCAGAAATTCTCCGCTAAATGCCCTGATAAAAGAGGTCAAATTCCCCCGTAAAAAGAATAAAGAAATCTAAGCTAACTTCAGCCTTTGTTCATCTAGAATTCTAAAGCAGTAAACAGTACCCTCTCAACAATATGAAGTTGAAACTTACAAAAACACAAGGTTCCCATATTTGTGACTACGCAAGGAACTTAGCAGACTAATAAAAGATGCAAAGTCCACTCAATATCTACTTGATCACCTCTGGAAAAATACTGTACATGATTATTCTCATCAAATCCTCTCTTTCTCGAAACCTAGTTTTACCAGATGGAGCAGAATCAGTAATGGAAAAGAACCCAAACCTAAGATCAGATTTCCATTCCCTTGAGCATCACAGCAACAGTCCTGCAGGTTGATATATGATTAAAATAAGCACACGGAGAAGAATGATCACTCTACTAAAAGATAACCAACATACCTGAATAAGAAACCATATAGCTTGTCCTGGGCATGGCATAAGCACTTCCAACATTTGAAATCAGTGCACTAGCACTAAGAAAAAGATTAGTATGTCAATGCAAAACAAGCATTTAAACAATCAGATTTCCTCGAAAAACATCCTCCATCACTTGAGTAAACCTTACTAAAAAAGAGGGCCAAAACACACCCAAAGAAACAGGTTCCTGATGAAGTTCTAAACTTCAAATCTTAACTGGAAGTGGCATTTAGTCATATATCGTGCTGATAAGCAATTGCCAAAGTAGTCGAGTACAAAATGACCACTTCGCTGAGAAGAGCATACCTGAAAAATTAGTAGGTCAGCAATAACTGCCTTCCTTCAAACTTGAAGACGGCAACCAAATCGTGTAACTCGGTACCATACTAAATATTGCCCAAAAGAGAGAAAGTTCACAGGACAGTGAGGATGGATTTGCAAGCATCGTCAAATGCCGGGATAGAATTTGTTGTACAATAAACTCCACATGCAACATAACTGCTTAAAGGATATTATCCACTTGAAAAGCAGAAAATGAAGCAGTGACAAAGAACATAGCAAAAGTAGCAAGGGACCAAAAGGGAAAGGCCATTGGAGAGTATGAATGAAAGTCAATGGTAACAGATGTTTCATTGAACTATACAACTAAAAGTCAAGGGATAAATCAACAAATCAATCATTAATGTCTAAATGAGCTTCCATGATACAAAGGTTACAAATCATGTTGGCACAGGATATGCACCATGAATTACAAGTTTGTAGTCTAATCCCGCCAGACAATTACAAGTAGGATGGAGAACCGTATGGGATGAAGATTATTCCAATCCATCCCACAAATCTGTACTGCAGAGAACCCCGTGTTATCTAGGTTGGAGCGTGTGCACATAAGAGATAAATTCAGCTTCCTTGAATGACTCACCTTAATGTCAATAAGGTTTACTTTGCCTATTGTCTCTTTTGAGCTGAACTTTCAATTTCTTACCACCTAATTGACGTCCATTCATTGTACTAATGGCAGATTGGGCAGCTTCAGGCGAGTCATAACTAACAAAACCTGAAAACAAAATAGCAAGATCAAATTTGCATGCCCTTGATAAAGAATCCAACTCAAAGATATTCTGAGTAGTCTTACCAAAACATTTGCTAACACCGGTTGCTTTATCAACATATACTTTAGCACTCAAAACCCTACCAAATGCCGTAAAAGCATTGGCAAGCTCTTGATCACCAAATTCTTGCGGTATGTGATAAATGAATAAATTAGCACCAGGTGGTCCTACATAACGAAAGAGGTGAAGAAAAATTAAATCGCCTGCACAATACCATTAGAAATAGTAAGCAGAAGTAGAAAGGTAACAAATTTGGGTGAGAACCTTCAACTTGACCCCCACCACTAGGACTGGCAATTGAAGATGATGCAGAGTCACCATCTAGAGACACTGGACCAGAGGCGTTTGCAGAAACACTTAAAGGTCGGTGACTCATCATTCCTCCAGGATAAGCAAGAGGATACTGAACACTGGGCACTGCATGATACGGAGAACTCATATAACTTGCAGCAGGCAATGCATAATTTCTAGCAGGTACATCAGGTGAAACTGCACGTAAAGTGTTTCCCCGGTTTGCAGGAGGAATCATGTTATGGAATTGATTCTGCACCGGCGACAATTGGTATTGCATGAGCCCATAAGTTCCAGGAGCCTATGAGAATGAGATCACGATCACAATCATCACCCACTATATCATAAAGTTGATGGAAAAAGTAGGCAGAAAAAGCATGTGTTGCTAATAGTCTGTTCCTAATTTGTTATCTGAGTGGAGACAAAACTAAAGGAGCGTAAGATATTAATCCAAATATGAGTTGAACTCATGGCATATATGGCAGTGGCAAGGGGTGGATAGATGTCTGGTCATAGGTCTGATAATGGCCAAGATAAAATCTCTACAAATTAATGGCTTTCAACAAGGCACCGGAAAACAATAAGTTTTGATGAAGAGGTTCAGAAATTACAAGGAGAAAAAAATGCTTAAACTACTCATGATGGTGTCTAAGCACGGTGAACAAATTTTCAGTAAGACCAGAGACATGACCACATGAAAGGTGCTAATACAGTGGAAAACCCAAGCCTGCACGCAGCATAGTTAGCAAATTTGCATTGGGAGGAAAAGAGGTTCCAAAACCAACCTGATAGCCATATCCGTTATATGGAGGCATATAACCCATAGGCAGGGCCCCAAACAATGATGGATGTTGTGAATCAGCATTTTGCATATTAGCAGCATTCTGATATTGAGCTTTCTGAGCTCTTCGAGCTTGCCTTTCCTTTTCAGTATCTGCCCATTTGACAACAAGAGGAACACTTGCACCCTAGAAAAGCAAGAAAGAGACGTCAACAGCTCATTTAATAACTCCCTGTTCTACTGCACATTTAGCACAGATCATCCATGGATAAGAAGGAAGACAGACATAGTTGGGCATACAAGTCTTCAATTCGCAGAGTCAAGTAACAGTACTCCATAGCAAAGACCTACTTAAGTTAAAGATAACAGAAAAAGAAGATAATGCAGACAAATCTTCCACTTCTAGGCTATGAAGAAAGTAATGTTTAACAGAAGGTGGTTCTCTTTGGCTGGTACACATTCTAGTCTGATTGTATTTCCTATCAATTCCTTTACATCTTGATGTTTTGGCCAGAGTCACACCCTAGTATACTAAACACATTGGATTTAAAATATTGCTCAACCAAAAAAAGAGACACTAAAGACATTGCTTGCGCCAGAAATCAGCTTGTGCCCGAATAAGCAAAAAGAAGACCACAGAAAATGTATGACATAGCATATAGCATTCCCATCAGGGTGAGATTAGTGCAGCTAGCATCACAGAAACTGATTCCAAAAAGCGAATCTCATGGTTACAATCATGAAAAACCTGGCAATAAACATTCTCTTGCCAGGTCAGCACTGAAATTGCAGCAAATGTTGTTAGTCATTTATATTCTGCATTCACTCCATCAGCAAAATACGTCTGAGTTCCAAAAGAAACGAAACAAATGATGGTGCAGTTATTTCGTTTTTCCACTTTTCAGCTCTGTCAGTTCGCATAAAGATTGTAACAGCACTGCATTCAGCTGTGTTTTATCAGCTATGCGTCAACCTGATCGAGGTTGATAATGCCAGTCTAATCACAGAAGACGAGGCAAAAATCAGAATCCTATTGCTCCAGGAACAAGGTGAAGGAAGGGGGATAATGGATGGTCCGAGCTCCTTCAACACTGGTGAAAAACATGCCCAAGATCTGAGATGAACGTGACTACTTTGGTCAAAACATTGTGATATTAAGAATAATTTCATTTGTAACGCGACAATCCAAATCTCTTGGGCTAGTCAATGACTCAAAGCATCACTTTCGTCAATCTGGATCGAGTCTTGACTCTATTCCATTACTTCCAGCAACATTGAACAGCAGACCACGTGACACCAATATGACAAGACATGTTGTAAGTAGATAGGAATCCAGATTTCTCTCAAAAACTGAAAGGAAAGACAAACCTCCATTTTATGCTTTCCATTCAGGGCATCTAGGGCTGCAAGTGCTTGTTCCTTCGTCTCATATTTTATAAAAGCACAACCTGCATGGCCGGTGTAAAAAGCAGGCCCGTGAGTTTTCCACAACAAACATAGATTAGCACCATTAGTAACTTCTTCTTAAAGACTGGGAGCACAAAAGACACTAATTACATGCAATTACAGTCCAATATAACATATAGGTAAAAGAAGTACCTTTGCTGGTTTTTTGAGAACCTCTTAATATATGCAAGTCTTTAATAGTTCCATACTTTGAAAATACAGCAGCTACTTCATCTTCAGAGACATTCTTCGGAAGCATGCCAACAAAGAGTTTGTGTTCTGGTTCAGAATTGCAGTCAAAAACTGATCATTCAAAGCATTTTATTGTGAATATGATGCAATTACTTCAAGCAGGCTGTAATTATACATTGTGCGACGAACAGTAACTGTCCAACAACTCCGGAAGCAATTCACCAAATTGTCTTTGCATAAAAAAGGAACAGGACAGAAAAATTGCATATGCATTTACCTAGCCTTTCCAACTCTCCATCTGCATACTTCACTTGCAGCGGACTAGACGCCTGCATTCCAAGATAATTTTTCCAGTCAGAGTCAAGATAACATCCCTAGGAACTAATACATAACAAGCTACAATGCCATTGTATAAGTATATCAAATCTGAAGTCCAAGGATAAAAAGCATCCTATGTTACTAAAGACTCAGACGTGTGTCCTCCATGGGTATTGTTCCAATGTCCAACTCGTCTCCAAATATATTTGTCAATTGATTTGGCATTTGAACACAAAACTTGACCCCAACGATAGCATATAATAAATAAATATCTCCGCTCTCAAAGTGCAACACATGCACAAAGCTTTTTAATATTCTAAAACAATACAGTGCCTTTTTAAACATGGTTCATGCAAGTTTTGAAGTAAATGTTTATTCACTCCCCCCCCCCCCCCCTTCCTTTTTCCAACTTGTCAATTTCAAACTTTGGAATGGTTTGATTTTGATAGGGCAAACAAATCGGTAAAGCAAGCTATGAAAACCAAGGAAAAACAACAGATCATCAATCTGATCGAAATTTCCAATCTCCGGTGACTGGAGGACTACATCCAACACTGGACTAGAGTTACGAGACTTGATTGCACAAATAAAGGAATTGATTGCATAATTCATGTAAGTCATTGGACTAAAAATGAAACTATCCCATTTTTGGACATAAAATGCGGCAAAATGAATATTATATTTTTTAACTTGGTGTTAAGCAAACTCGCTTGCAACCCCCTTCCGAATTCCTGCATCCGCCACTCACTATACTTCAATCTTTTTCTATTAATTCTGCAGAATATACTATGCATAAATAATGCATGGTAGTTTTGCAAGAAGATGCAACCGAGATAAAATAGAACCAAAAAAGAACAAATTTGATGATTTGAAGTTTCTAATTCTGCATGCATCAGATGATAAGATAAGAGAATTGTAAAAGACATCAAAAGATAAATCATTCTAAAGAAAATACTATGTTCCAACCACTCAAACCCATAAGAACCTTACCAATCAGAATGTAGGATAACAAGAACATGATTCCAAGGTTAAATCTGACTAAGTTAAAGGGGAATGAGAAATTAAGAAATTGCAAGCAGAAGGGAAATCTGACAAATGACTCATATAGAAATGAATCATTCACCTAGATATTTAAAACATGATGCCATTGCTAGTATACACCAAAAGTGACGTCCAAGTGCTATAGAAATCTTAATGCTAAGTCCCAACCAATCAGTGAGGCAAGGCACTAATTGATATGAACATACCCGGAAACAAACATGGTTAAATTTTTTTTGCTGGGATTGTCAAGTTGCTGAAGGTTTTTTCTCCCGATCTGTCAAGGTAGCATTTTCTTTATATGACAATACAAGCTGCATACACTTACCAGTTACTACTTAACAGTCAACATGGATAAAAAAAAAAAACAAATTAAACACCATTCATGGTTGAACTAATTAATTGGCTAACGCTAGGAGTTAATTAGACTGGAATTGATTTCTTCCATTGAGGAGAAAACTTCCATGTATCAACTTTCCTCCCCTCACGCAGCATGCACTCACTGCCGTAACCAGTCTTAAAATTTATAGGTCTGGAAGACTGATGCAATGCGGCGATCGCATCACTGTCCCACGTGCGAACCCAAAGTCACCACACAGTAAAGAGTTGCAAGAAAATTCAATGCACCAACAGTCAATAGCTCTTCCCAGAACGGAAAGCAGCTCGCTGCAGAAAGTCTCCAGAAGACAACTAGCACACACACCACAGGAAAGCATGCAGGAGACGAAAACGGGTCACTTCCGCACAAGAAACCATCCCCTTCCTAACTGGGTCGGGATCATCATCATGTCGCGCTCGAACCACCCAGCAGAATCAAATGCACAATGCGGGAAACACAATTACTCCGTAAAACAAAGCAGATCGAAAGGCAAAAAAACCCGACACTCACCCCCGGCAACGTTCGCTTGTTGTGGCATGCGCCGATTGCCTTGTCGGCCTCCTGCCTCGACGGACATATCACGAAGCAACAACCTTTACCCAAAAGAAGAAGAAGGAGAAAACGCACGAATTAGGGCTCGGAACGCACACCGAACGCGCTGGGACTTTCCAAATCTGAACTCACACCGAACGAAATCGCGCCACTTCAGAGATCCGAAAGGGGGGCAGAAAAAGGGGGAAAGGGGGAGTTAAGCTAGAGGGGGAATGCGGTTAAACCAACCGCGGGAGGCCCGCGTGGCCTTGTCCTTGATGACGTTGACCTCGTCCACAAGCGCGACCTCCTGGAACATGGCGAGGAGCTCGGCCTCCGTCATGCTCTTCGGGACCTGGCCGACGAACAGCTTCACGCTCTCCTCGCCCTCCGAAGGCTCCCCGTCCTCCTTCTCCGTCTCCTTCTCCCTCTCCGTCTCCTTCCTCTCCTCCTCCGCCATTAACGGGACTCTGCACAACCAGAGCAAAAATGCTTCTCCCTCCCCCTCGACGCACACACACTCTCTCTCTCTCTAGGACCCGCCGGAACGAGGCCCCTCCCCCTCTCTCTCTCTCTCTCTCTCTCTAGAGAATGCAGGTTTCTCTCT
>BCNH02000008.1:6965899-7093228 GCA_001662345.2 Metrosideros polymorpha var. glaberrima | reverse complement strand
CAATTTTTTAATAGTTCATATTTTTTTTATAATTTTCTATTTTCTTTTCTTTCTTTCTTTTCTTTTCTTTTTTTTGCGAGGCCCTTGCCTAGTGGTTGGAGAGGGTTGCCAACCCTTGCTGGGTTTAAAAGAAAAAATAAAAAGCAAGAAAGAAAAGAATAATAATAATAATAATAATTGTCAACGTCAGCGATTTCCGATTAAAGTTGGCTGGAATGACTGAATTGACAAATCGTCTAAATGTTAGTAATTAAATTGTCCAAATCAAAAGGTTGATGATTGCATCGGCACAAGTGCAATAAATTTGTAACTTTTTATTTTGTAATTTCCCTTCTATGAATAGTAGAAGGTTCCTACAAACTATCAAGAACAATATGGTTTATAAATAGATCTCTTGATGTATCTGAATGCATTTTTTTTGTCGGTAGTAAATCAAAACTGTACGATTACATATATCCATAAAAAAAACTTCAGTGTAAAGAAGTACAATCGAGTTCTATTCTTATTAGGTTGGGTATTGAATAATTTATACATGTTTGGAGTAACTTAAACGGGAAATAAATAGAAATTAAAATGATTTTGGATAGTCCTCTAAGCATATTTTTGGACATTCAACAGTAGATCTCCGATATGCCAACCTAAAATTTCCAACTAACGTTGTTCGAAGCTCCAAGAAAGTTTCCCTTTCCACATACTTTTTATATATCTGATAAATTCGTAAAGATAATGTTACCGACAGATCCCGAGTTTTTACTTAAAATTTGATATTGTCTCATTACATTTTTGTTTTAAAAGTGCCCCTTTACTTATTAAAATCTTTTGCGTTAGTCCTTTCATAATATTTTTTCTTTTGCCAATCGGGTTTTGCATACATTGATACATAAATTATAGGATTGTTAGTATGAACACCGGAGTGCACGTGCCATGTTATAATCTGCTTAAAATTTCGGCGCCACGTTAGGCAACATTTAAATTGGAAGAAATTGAGAGAGAGAGGATTTACATTAGGTTTAACCCATGGTTGTCCCTCGTGACCGCTCGAGCTCGAGCTTGTGGCTATGGCAGCTTGAGTGCTAAGCTCGCACCGCGACTAGATGTAGAGCTCGCCAAATCTCAAGCTTGTGGCTATGGCTGTTCGAGCTCGAGATTTGGGCTTCACGGCCATTGCCACTCGAGCGAGAGCTCCAAACTCTGATCTTGTGAGCGACAGGGTAGTAAATCTCGAAACGCGCAGATCTAGAGTTCGCGATCACATTCGCCACGAGATCTGAGGCTTGTGGCCATGGCCCCAAATGGTGGTCGCGAGTGAGTATTTATGTATCATAATTTTTGTACTATTGTCGGAATGTTATATTTCATTTGTTTTTTTAACGGATTAGGTGGGCTCATAAGAAGAAGAATCTACAGTTTTAGCATTTGTAAAAAAAAAAAACAAATACGGATCAATAAATAGTTAACGGCCTTAACGCTACGCTGGCAAGTTTCGTCTCCGTACCGACCTGGGATGAGCAACGTCACTTGTTAAATAATGAAGGGACAATTTTGAGAAAAAAAAATTTTGACAATTTGAATTTTCAGGCAAAAGTATAGAGTATTGTAACATATAGTTGTTTGAGCCAAACGTTGCTAATTCTTCGAAGAATGATTATTGGAATTTGTTTTCTATTTTCGGTCAGACATTTCAATTTGGTTGGCTGATCTACCTTTTGTGTTTGACACGTCCACTCGGGGATTTGTAGCCAATTCCCTCGACAAAAAGATCTAACGACCTATCAAAAGTGTGAATGTACTTGAGTGGACTGTCTGAGCAGCCATGTTCCGCAGCTGTCACGTGACCAAGTATGCAAGTCCGCCCGTTAAGCTGATCAATCGGGTGAAGATGGTTCGATCCAAATTGATCTATTTAATTTATAGTGGCATATTTTATTCAATATAATTTTAGTGACTTATACTTGACCCGATCCAATTCGAATTTCAATTCTTAAATTGTGGCCTCTAAAGAATGAGAGATTTCATAAACCGATTAACTGAGATAGTGAGGAAGCTCGATTTGAGTTGTTACTTTTGAGTCGTTGCTAGGACTTCGAGTGGACCTGGGCTCGGCTTTGATGGGCTTGCCCAAGCACTAGCTAGGTACTCAGGCATGGTTGCAGGAAACCCGAGCACGAATCCTAGGCTAGGGGTTCGAGAGACTTGGGCTCAGTTTCCCGAGCTCAATCTCTACAGGTTAGGGCCTGGGCACTATTGACATGGGTACGAGAGTAGATTAACTGAACATGGCTACCTAGGACTCAATACAGGCACCAAGTCCCGAAACCCTATGTCAAGAGACCCAGACTCAATCTCTGTGGACTTGGGTCAATCTTGATGAACTCGAGCCCGAGCACTGGTTACATGGGTACAAGAGCTGTGTGCTCAAGCATAGGCACTAAGGTCTTAGGCCCAGCCTTTGTGAACCAGGCTCGATTGCCTAGAAATTGGGCCGAGCCTATGGACTCCTGTCTCGCTTGTGACTTGGGTGTGAAAGCCGAGTGCTCGGGTAGTGTCGCTGGTGACCTAGGCTCGGATATCGGGGTCCCGCCTCGAGATACCCAACCCTTGCCTTTGTGGACTTTGGCCAAGCATTGATGGTCTTGAGCTTGAGCGCGGGTGACTTGGGCTTGGGAGCTGCACATGCGAGCAGCACACGCGAGCAATAGGGTTTTGAGTTCAGCCTTGATGGACTTGGGCTTAGCTTTGTGGACCGAGGTTTGCGATGGACCTGAATCCAAGCACGACTTCAGCGTGCAAGCCGAGTACTTGAGCATGGCCGTTAGGAACTTGGACACGGGCATCGGTGCCCCGTCAAGAGGCTCAGGCCAAATTTTTGTGGACTCGGGCTCAACCTTGGTAAGACCAGGGTCTCGGGTATGAGTGTTAATGACTTGGGCACGGGAGCCGGGTAACCGAGCATGGCTGCCTGGACCAGGGCATGGGCACCATGGTCTCAGGCTCAGCCACGAGAGACCCGATCCCCCACACCTCCGTGGACCCAAGGTTGAGCGTCCAGATCGAAATACTCTATCGTGGTGAATTTGTTAATGGGCTTATCAATTAGGCGATGTTGCTGATTTTGGCACCTGGAGAGGGAGAGATGTCTGTGCCCTTTTATCAGTTCTATATTCACGTGCTTATCGCTTGGGTAAGGTACATCACTTTGTCAAGCTTTGCCGCTTTGGATCTTCTTCGTGCTCTTGATGGGTGGCTTTTGGATGATGTGAAGAGATGGAACTGAGAATGGCGTTAGCTCTGTAAGTTAAAAAGGGGTCGAGATATCGAAATTGCGGCGTCTATCGACGCGAAGTCGGCCCTTTAAGAGCTTGCAGATCGTGAGATATGGATGGCTTTGTTCAGGAGCATCATTTATTCAGGAACGGGAGGATGAGATTAGGAACATCTCTAGGAAAGCGCTCGATCATGTGAAGTTTGGGTATATGGTATGAGATCCCGCTCGCATCGAGGTGTTCAAGATGGTTTTAGTAGTGGTCGATGCATCGAGGCAGAGTTGTCGGGTGAGCATGGCCTTGCCTAGGGCCTTCGCGGTGCCGTCGGTAGCGGCCGAGGCGGCCCTCACCCAATTTGGGCAAGGTCTTTGCAGCTGGCGAGGATTGCCAGTGACCCTGCCAGCACAAATAAATAAATAAAAAAGCAAAGAAAAAAGGAAAATAAAGAATGAAAAGTTAATAACAAATAATAAATTAATTCAATTTTTAAAAAATACAAAAATTATCCACATCGGTGCTTACGGTGCCACGTAAGGTGTCCATGTCAGCAATTTTAGGCCAAATTTGGTCGGATGGACTCAATTGACAAATTGTCAAAATGTTTAAGATTGAATTGGTAAAATTAAAAAGTTTAGAACTGAATTAGTCATAATGTAATAGGTTTATGCTTTTTTTGGACAGTTCGTTATTTAGTGAGTTATAAGGTTGCTTAGGACATAGTATTTCGATAGAGGAGATCAAATGATCAGAAAAAGCCATTTACCTCGAGAAAATATGTGCTCGTCACCATTCGTGCGACGAACATACGATGCTTTCAAAACATGAAATAGTGCCGCAATAAAAGTCTTGTTTCTCTCGATACTGTGAAAAATGTCTTTTTTACTTGTCATAATTAACTATTTACTTCTCACTAACAATTTCAATTATCTAGTAAAGAACAATAATGCAACAACTTCTCTCAAGGTAACTATAGAATCTTGATGGAAAAATTGTCAAAAAAGTCTTAAACCTATTGCACTTTTACCAATTTAGTCATAAACCTGTTAAGTTTGTGCCGATTTGTCTTAAACCTTTTAAGTTTGCCAATTCAGTCCTAAACATTTTAAGTTTGTGTCAATTTAGTCCTAAACCTTTTAAGTTTGTGCCAATTCAGTCCTTTTGGCCAGCCGTATATTTTTAAGATTTAAGATTGAACTAGCACAAATTTAACAGGTTTAGGACTTTTTTTTACAATTTTTCCAATCTCGAATTATCAGACTTTTTTCCTGAATCCTACCCGCAAAATGACCTGAAATTACTCGACAGAAAATCACCGATTGGCAAATGGGTCAGTACCCCCGCGCCCCCCGCGCCCCCCCCAAACACATCCACATATAAAAATAAAAATAAAAATAAAAATAAAAATATGGGTAAGCTCCACGAAAAAAATGTTGGTAAATTATTGCAACCGGTATTTCCGAATAAATAATTAAACGTTGGTCAAATAAGAGTCGATAACTCCATTTAAGAGCTAAGTATGTTTAACACGATAGTACTATTAAGTTCCAAAAATAAGTGCTAGTAGATTATTGGATAGTTGGTACGTTCGCATGATCTCCATAGATAAAAATTAGTAAATAATACATAGTTTTCAAGACAAGCAAATAGAAGTAGTTAAGTATTGAATATGAGTTCATATAGTCAAAACTAGTTGGCAACTCAATCGAAGATAAGTTCGCTAACCATTCAAATTCAAGTCGGTAATCTTGTAAAAGATTTTAGTGAATTTAACAAGTTGGAAAGCTGCGAAAAGTGAACGTTGCTAAATTGTTGTAATAGCTAATAATTTCGAAACAATCGGATGGAAGTTGGTGAATAACTCAAATTATACTCACTAAGTTATAATTAGCTGGTTACTTAATAGGAGAATAAAAAAATTAAAGGTTGATAAATTCATAAAATTCAAGTCAATATGGATTTCCAGATCCGAAGGTAGAGCAGCAGCCAAAGGAGGAAACAGAGAAGGACACAAGAAAGAGAGGACGTTTAATGAAAACCAATTATAGTAAAGAAGCACCTGAAGTCAAACTTGAAGTTGGTTGTACCTAAAACCTCCCAATCAGCAATGCATTGCACAGCACAAACACAAGACGTTGAGGCTCAACTTGTTCCTCAACTTGGGTCAAAACCGACAAGAAAAGGGACGAAAGACAAAACACAGAACAGGTCATCAGCTGTCTGGTTCAACCCCAGATTATCTTACTTCACTATGAAGGGGCAGGGAGGAATGAATAAGAGAGAAGCAACACCAAGAAATGGAAAAGTTTGAAGGAGTCGCAAACATAATGTGATTCGCCATTGACATTAGTCAGATATCAGGTAGTACACTGAGTCACAAAGGTGCCAAAGGAAAATATAACAGCAACGTTTATTGTGTTCGTGCGGATGTTGGCGCAACGTACAATTGATGGCCCTCTTTCTCGGAGAGCACGAAAAATTAGCGAGAGGAATGAAGGGGCGTGATCAAATATATGGACCTTGATCCACAACTAACTTGTCTGAGATGTATGCCATTCCGATTGGGAATTGGGAACCCAGTTGATTCTGACTCCCAAAAAAATGAACTTATATCCCCTCTCCAGAATAAGAAGAGGAAAAAATTCTTGAAAAGAATCGCCTTTCGCCATCGTTTTTTGGGAATATGGCAGCTAGTCAGCAGTTGCTACATATTTGTAAGAACTCAAAGGGCGGTGTTCCTTCGGTATAGGCTATTCTGCGACTAAAGTGCCTTTAGTCCAGTGACCTCCCTCAGCTTCTCACAGAGTACAAAGGTAATTGTGGTTTGGGGACCTAATCTCGCAAAAATTGCAAATCCCCTGGAAAATAATGCTTGATGGTTAATGCTGTATTAAGAGAGACACTAAATAAGAGGGACTAACATTCAAAGGTTGGTTGATTCATATCCCATAATCTTTTTGAAATTTGTGAAGAGGAGATGGTTTTTTTTTTTCTTTCCAAATTTGCTCCAAAGGACGTCTTATATCCACATAGCACCAAACCAGCAAACGACGACTTTCTAGAATGGACATGAAGCAGTTACAACCGAGGCTTGTCACGGATTAATCAAAAAACGAGGTGCACAATGCACAGATTTGGAGGAAATCTCACCCTTTGTATAAAGCCCTAAAGCCTTCTGTACGAATGACCTGAAATCACAGGAGATTCAAATGAAACAAGTAATCAAGTAGATAGAGCCAAATAACTGGTAAACAAGTCATCTAAAATTTCAATAAAACCACCAGCACACATCTAACTGGTAAGCAGATAGAGCCAAATAAAAAGAATTTTCTAAACATTGCAACATAAGAATATCTGGGCACACAAGCTTAAATGCCCCACATTTCTTCTCTTTCAATTTTGAGTCAAATGCAAAACTCCCTATAATTTCACCCACTGACAAGTCTAGGGTCCGTTCGGTTCGCGAAAATGTCAAGCGGTTTTTAATTTCAATTTTCTTGAAAATGCATTTGGTACTCTAAAGAGAGAGTCTTCAGAAAAAATGAAAATTGTGAAAATATGTTTAATATGTCCTTACGACTAATCCATTTGTGTCTCAGTGGTTGCTACAGTATTATATCATAGCCCTTCCAGACTATCCAAATTTTACTAGTGAGATAATTAAGCATAAGTAATTATTTCACTACTAAAATACATAAAAAAATGTAATTCCACTTAATCAGCATCACTTGGCCAAAAAAGTTACCATCTTGACAAATGCTAATTTACCAGGTTCAGGTGGTGTCGATTTAATCACCTTGCTCTGTACAAGTAAAAATAGTAAAAGGTAAATAAACTATAAATCTAGGTATGGGCCGCGAAACTTCTTCCGTGTAAAGAACAGAGTCCAAAGAAAAGCACAATTCTAAATGTTAAACTCTGCATCAGAGAGAGAGAGAGAGAGAGAGAGAGAGATTTCTTCTTCAGATAAAGTACTTTGTCAACCTGTCAGCAACTTTTTTAGAGAAATTCTTCCTCTATGTATAAAGAACGAGGAGAAGGGAGGGAGTGTCAACCAGAGAACAGCGACTTCAAAGAACAATGCATCTTTATCTCTCTCTTCATAAGCCGTGTTTTCGATTGAAAAGGAAAAATAAAAATAAATCTACATAAGTCTGATTTTTTTTTTCCCTTTCACTCATTCAGTAGTAAAAGAGAAACAGCCTTTCGCGTGTTTCAATGGAAACTGTCTTGTAAATTAGACCAAATGCATTTTAATCAGCATTTTCATTCTCAAAAGGAAATAAATGAAAATTCTGAAAACTTTTCTTCAAGCAAACAGCCTCCAATCCTCTCTGTCGGAAAATCCTATTCTTTATTCCTTGGCAAAGGTGGCTTTGACAAGGAAAGGGATAAAAAAGCTACCTGATATGCACAATGAAATCCATTTTTGTATCTCCCCACGGTCTCAGATTCTTGTTGCAACATGAGACGCGTCTTAACTATGTCCACTGGTGCTGTCATGAGAGTACTCACCATGCCTGCCACTATACTTGAGCTTCACCATGACAAAAAGCAGAGTCAGTTGCCATTTTTCTAAAAAAGAACCAGAATATTCACTACAGCTCTGATTCAAAGTGTACTTGAGCGTACATTAGCACTTTCATAATTCCATGGAAGTATTTCACTTAAAACTTGCGATGATTCTATCTGGAAACAACTTCGAGCATCACATGGCCAAATATCGTGGGTGAACAACTCAAAGTTCAAACCTTATAGCAGCAATATTGTGTTACACATGCAAACAAATGTAACTGGAATGACCAATTGTGACAACTAGGAAACTCCAGATTTTTTAAAAATCCTGTGCAAATGTCACATGTTGAGTCCTTTTCATGCATTATCTTCAAGTAATGATAAACTACACCACTCTTTGACTTTCCATTCAAAGGGCATTAAGATATGCTAGATGAGAATGGAAACATCAACATCTTACCTCATATGTAGATTAAATCCTTCCTCTAGAGGTGTCAATCTCCTCAAAATCTGTACAATTAGCCAAAACATGAACTGCTTAATAAAAAGTGGTAAATTATTCCTGGATAAATCAAAGTAAAGAATAGGGTGACCAGAGCTTGACCCGCTTGGATTCGTCATATGTTGCCAGCTGTGAGGCAGTCAAAGCAGCAGCTCTAGCCATAGCAGGGCCAACCCCTTTCCAGAGAGCTTTTACTCCCTCTTCGGACACGATCTTGCGCATTTCTCCGACTGGCCCTTCTTTTGTCAAACCCGAATTCATTTGTAACCGCACCTGGTGATGGAGATACTCTTCAAATTAGTCTAATCAGGATACTTTCAGAAAGTGTAGCCTGACAGCATTACCTTTATGACTTCGACTGGGTTCGTCATAGCTGTTGCAATGGCACCTGAAAATGCTCCAGATGCTATTTTAACAAAAATATTGGAGGACCCAAATGCCTGATCACAAACATATTTAGAGGGTTCATACAAGCCCAAGCGGAGGCCCCCATAAAGAAGTGATCGTGTTAGTGCAGGCGTCATTCCAAGGTACAACGAACGCGGCCCTTCATTCTTCACCACTTGAATGAATACTTGGCCCTATGCATTAAGACATGAAAGAACCTTTAGAGAACCAATTTACAAATAAGAATTTCATGTTGGGAGTACAAGAGAAGCAACCAATCTGGAGGATACGATACCATTCCAGTCAACTGACCTCTCTGGCCAACAAGTTGCATTTGTAGCCTTACTTTGAGCACATCTGCAGGTGAAGTAATACTTTGAGAAATCGCGCATAAGAAACCTTTTAGCTATACTCCTCAACAATGTTTTCCCTTTTTGATAATTCAAGAAAACTATCCAGCTATCCTTCTTCAATATGTATGAATATGGAACTTCAGAGTCCATGACTTATTAAATCATCGAATTTTGCCTTTGGTAGGAGACATCTATGAGCATAAAGTTGTCTTATGTGTGAATCTCCATCCTTGAGGATGGAAGATTATGTATTCAGTCAGCTATGCTCCACTCGGAGGATCAGTGTCCTCAATATTTCTTTCAGAGGGGGCAAAAGTACCACCCATCCTCGGTAAACGGCAGAAGCATAAATTAGAGGCATTTCATAAAAAAACTAGTTGTCTTCCAAGTGAGTTACCTGACTCGGTAATGCCATCAAATGAAAAAGATCCGATTGATTCTAATCTATATACAAATCAACAACACAACGATGCAAGATAACAAGAAACCACTACCCTATCAATCAAGCTCAACCAATGATAAAAATGCACTAAAGTGAGCACAAACCTAAGGGGTGGGTCACCCCAGTGGCGACTGCGACGGAGAGGCCACTGGTGCCAAAGTGATATGCGACATCCGAGGGCGACACCCGCCATTTCTGACTCTTATCTTGCCTCGCAGAACCTGCAGATCAAACCCGAAATGCCCAAATCAAGTCACATCGATCTCCAATTGGTCAGCAAAACCACCGACATCTGAACCAATTCCATCACGATTTGCAGGCGAAAGCCTAAACAGATCATCTTTCCACCAAATCACCCCATTCCGGGGCTTACAGAACGAGCCATGACCAGCCTCATTGAACCAAACGGCGATACTACAGAACACCATGCGTACAAAAAGCTTCTCTCAATCCATCGAGTCTCTCCTAGCCTCAAAAGCAAGCGAAAAATAACCAATAACATAAAGGGTAAAAATTCTTTCTTTCCTATCAATGAATGCAAACGTCTCGGATACAAAAAAGACCCAGAACAAAAAACAGCAAACCCGACATCCAAACGTACGCAAAAGAGCCGAATTTGACCTGGGAAATGGGAAAAGAGAGAAGAAGAAGAAGAAGAAGAAGAAGAAGAAGAAGAACCTGAAAGCGAAGACGAATCAGAAGGCGAGGTGCCGACCATTTCCGCGCTCTCGGGGTCAGAGAGCGCGCAGCATCACAAGCTCTCCCAATTGAATCGCGGCCGTATTTATACATGCGATTCCGGATTTAGGCATCGGCTCGCGAATGGCAATTTGGCATTCTCATTTCTCAAGACAACTACTACCTTCAGCTGCCTCTTGTTGAAGATGTTCGGTCGATTCGTAGAAAGTGGTTATGTTACCGGTAAAGTCAACGTCCATATGTTTCCACCCCCCCAAAAAAAAAAAAAAAACGTCCATGTTACTGAAAGAGGTCTTTTATTTATTTATTTATTAACGTTATCCATAATTAAATCAAATTAAAAAAAGAAAACTGATGAAAACTTATTCAATTGCTTGAATGTGGGAAATAGACATAGAAACTAAATGAGGAATTAGCGTCGAACAAAAGAAAAATTAAGTATATAGTCTTCTAATAATGGCATTAAATTGAATTTAAATAACTCCTTAAGTACAATTACACAGAGTTCGTGTATATTATCCAAAAATCCTACGTGGCACTCTAAGAAAAATTCTTCTTTTTATTTTCGCATGATCGGATGCATCACATTTATATATTTATGGTTTTATAGATATGAAAAATTATAAATTAGAGATGTGACATAAAAGCTGCAAAATTTCTGTAATGTTTATTAACTTTAAATTGACAATTTAAATCGTGGACTTAATAGGTGAGAGAAAAGTAAAAAGAATATCCAATATAGCGATTAAGCAGATAACTAATTTTTGCCCGTACGACATGCAGTAAAGAGAGGTCGTTCTAGTAATATACATTCCTAAGTGGCACACGTAGAGATAGGGCGGACAATACTGAACACGACATGCTTGCACGACACGAGGTAAAACACGAATTATAGAAAGAACAAACAAACACGACACATCTAGCTTCATATGCCGATGCAAATTGACGCTTAAATAAGATCCCGTCGCAACATATAATATGTAAATTATGCAATTGCATAAGCGAGAATTTACAGGTGGGGACAAGTCCATCATTGCACTGAAAAAAAGAATATCACGGTAACACGTATATCATAAGATGATGTCCTCGGATTTACATTGTGTCATAAGGAAGTGAACAAATTTCTCATAAATTAAGAACTTGATATGATTCTAGTCCCTGCACTTTGGCAATGCCTCTAGAATTGTTCCAACACAAGCTTGCGCATGAATTCCTCTGGAGCTGCAAAATGCGACAAAGATAGGAAGAACACTGTCATTAGCTAATGTTAAATCTTTTCCATACTTGGCAATCAAGGAACATATGCTCTGGTTACAGAGGCCGATGTCGCCCGCGAACCAAAGCGCGCTAAATATTTTGTTTCATCCAATGTCGATGCAGAAAATCAGTTTTCGCAACGGGTACTCGACGACATCCTACCAATCTACCAAGCGTGCATGTATTGCTCATCTGTGAAGCCCTCATTTTACTGATGCACATATAAGCTGATTGTCGTTGCCAACGCCCGAGGAAATCGATTTTCCCGACTTACGTGGCTCTTTTGCGAATGGTATAAATAACAAAAGAGAGAGAGATAATTTTGCAAGATGGATAGCGAGCCTGTCAAGATTAGTCGAGTCGAAAAGTTCAGATATCCAGTATAGAAAGGAAAGCTATGTACGTGTGTGTATATGGCAGATAATACCTAAGCCACTGGTGAAGAGCCTGAATTGATTGAGGGCCTGTCTGATGAACATCTCCACACCACTGACCACAATGGCACCTGCTTGTGCTGCCTCTTGCATTAGCTTTGTGTTCCTTGGTGTGTATACTGCATCAAACACCAGCTCATATGCTCCCAACACCCCCTAAAAACATTTCATTGTCCATCACAGGAAAATTAATCAGGATACTGACAAATTCTATCTTGAATAACATGATTCTCTATGCAAACATCTGTTCGTTTAAAGAGGGAAAACAGAGAGGAGACAAGCCTTGGAAACAGGGCTCTTATCGGTGTGCGGCTCCATTCCGACGGCAGATGCGTTCGCAAGGATCATCCCTTCCTCGGGGCAGAACGTGTCCAGGTGTTCGTACCTGACGGCTTCTCCCGAAACTGCGTTGGCTAGGGCTTTTGCTCTCTCTTTTCACATTTGCAAGCCGAGCCAACAGTAAAAGTCAGTTTCTCGAAAAAGGATTGGTTTGGTTTGGTTTGGTTTGTTAGAGTGAGCTTAGGCAAGGCCAACATATACTCGGATTACTTACCGAAATTGCGGTTGAAGATGAAGACTCGTGCCCCGCGACTCTTGGCGCCGAAGGCCAAAGCTCTTCCGGCTCCTCCGGCTCCAACCACTACAAATGCTTTCCCTGCAATTGGAGAAGTGTCCATTGCTCTGGCTTCCCCATTAGCAGCATGCCTTTCTGTTCATCATAGTCAATTCGGATCAAAACTCATCCCTTATCGATCCTATTCCATAAGGAAAACATTTTTAGAAACTAGGACGAGAAAACTCGTACAGTCGTACCGATGGAGTCTAGTTTAGTTACCTCTCAGAGCATCCTCTATAGCAGTGATTGAAGCCTCACAATCTGTGTTGTACCCAATCAGCTTCCCATCACTAGGCCTCCTAACTATAGTGTTCACAGCTCCAATGGACTAAAATGGGCACACAAGGAAACAAAGCCATGAGCTTCATGTGCAGCAAAGAACAAAGGTCGTGATCATGACGGAGACCGAAACAATTTGCTCGCAAAATCGACCAATCGCACATGCATCTTTACCAGGATCGACATTATGTTTCACCTCATTTCGGTCCCTCACTCACGCCTAAGCCAAAAACTAAGGAAAAAAAAAAAAAACCAGAAATGCAAACTGAAGATTGACAAGAAAAGGAGAGAAAGTCTTAAAGGGTTGTACATTGGTTCGAGTCTCCAGACCTTAGCTAGTGGATGGACTTCATCACAGCAAGCAACTGCTGCTTCCTTATGTGGAATTCCCACGCTGCAAAAAATTTTCACAAGAAGAAAAAGACAACAAGACTTTGCATTTCAAAAATCCAACAAGACCATGACTTCAAAAAAAAAAAAAAAAGGAACCTGAAGTTGGAAATGTACTCCAATGTTGGAGAACTGCCTACCATGAGCAAAGACTATATGAATTGAAAGGGAAAAAGCGCGGCGAAATTCCGACAGGTTTATGATCTCTGGGTTCTTATCCAATAAGAATGAAATAGCGTACCTGAAGCCTGCGAAATCTTGACTGGTGTAGACCTTGAAGAACTCCTCGATGTCATCAACGAGCATAGGGACGTAGATACCGTTGAACCCGACATGTCGGAAGCTTGGGTTGTGGAGGAGCGGCCCTTTGCTGTGCCCGACTGGGTTCGATATGAGGCCGAAGACCTTGGTGTCCGTGTTCATGTGCTCAATCTGGTACACTTGCTTGAGGCTAGTCAGCGTCGGCAGACCGGGAATCGCTCCTTCCAGCGATCCATACATCAAGAAGCCGCCGAACTTCGGCCCCAGCAACTGGCTTATCAGCCCTCTGTCGCCGACCGTGGTGGCAATTAGTGGAACCTAACAACAAATCAAGGTCGATTTCATGACTTACACTATGAGATTAATCGTATACTTTGCAAAGATAATGTCCACTTCGACCTTACTACTATTGTTAAAAGCAGATTTTCGATCCAGCAACCCATAAGTACATCAGCGGTAAAAGGCGAATTCGCTAACTAAAGGTACATTGTTCCCATGACTAGCTAGAGTGGCCACATTTTTTTTTGTCAAATCTCTATTGGAATTCATTAGCAGCGAGATTTATCGTTCCGATTTTCCTGAAACAGCTTGATCTTGCGCTACTTTTCATAATCAGTTATGCAAAGTACTGCTAATTTCCCAAATATTTAGACAGAAATGTATAAATTCCAGGGCGATTTACAACCTTATAATGATGAGAGGCGTGTCATTGAAAAGATTCGAGTGATGGTTTTCACTAGCTGTGAATAGTTATGAGTACCTGGCAACAGGTGAGGAGCTGGAAAATTGGTGCTAAATCCGTGATGTAATCCACCTCGACAAGGAGCTTAATAACATCTCCTCCGGTGGATTGCATCGACGCGATTAAGTTCCCGAGCTTCTCCTTGGACGGTTTCTCGCCGTTCAAGTATCTCGAAACTATTATTTTGCTGCTTGAACGCTTGTCCATCAGTTCATTGATGTCGAAGTGCGACACCACCTGCGAATCAGGGATCGCTTTTGATATGCAAAACGTTCGGACATCGCTTTGGAACCAATACAGCAAGCAGTTACATGTGAGACAATAGACATACAAATCTTCTTGTTTTAGCACATTTAGACAAAAAGTGGTTCAATTTGGGATATCCATATGATAATCTCTCTCGGGACCCAGAATTGGTTCATTGACGAAAAATGAGCAAAAGTAACAAACGATTCGACCTGACATAAGTCCTCCCGTAAACGTGGACATTTTGCGATCCTTGTTGAATAATCCGTATGCGCATATGCATTTGAAGCGCATACAGGTTCTCCCCGTGGAATGGAATGATTACCTCGTGTTCCATCTCGACGAACTCGACGTCCAGTTCGAGAGCTAACCGCAGCACCTGCAAGCAAGTGCTCTTATCGTTTTGTTTGTGGGAGGCTCTTGTGGAATTCAACCTGTGAAAAAGGGTAAGAGTCAGTGAACATTTCTGGGGAGGCAAGCGAATGCAGATGGGACGAAGCAGCTTGCCAAGATGAGCAGGACAACAACCACGAGGGTGAAACCAGACAGAAATTAATAATGTCTCGTGTCCTCCTCGGTCGCTCTTTGGCATCATGCTCACAAGTCACAGGTCACATGAACATGGATGAAGAAGTGTCCAGGAAGTTGGCTCCTGGATTTGTACAAAAGGGGGCATCGTTTTCGACGGTTGTGGTCTAGGCATGAGGACCACTTTTGACAGTACCTCTCAGTGATAAGTCCCGGCAATTCCTATCGTGCCGTCACTTTAAGTTAGACAACTTGTGTCGTTCCGCGCTGCCGTCGGAGTAATTCAATTCAGTTTTAATATCACTCCGCGAGGACGTTTTTATTTCTATCGAAAACGGCCGAGATCGTGGTCTTCTCACAACTATCATTCTGAAATCATACCATTACAATTTGACTCATAATATTCTTGCAGGAAATGTCGACTAATATTCACCGTGAGTTTTTCTACCTTGTGTAACAACATTTAAAAAGTGAAAGACATTTTTTTTTTCCATATTTGATGTGTATATTCTACTTATAAGATAAAATAATGAGACCCGCACGTGAATCTATCCCTGCAACAGTTATGCAGGTGATAGGGACCAGCACTGTCAAGCTCCGGAGACTAAGGAAAGGAAAATAATAATAATAATAATAATAATAATAGATCCAGTTTATTGGATGATTATTGAAATCAACCAAAATATGCATATCGTTTCTCTAAATAGATGAAGAGAGAACAAATGAAGTGGGAACAGGAGGGAGAGAAGAGAGAAAGAAACTCGAGCTTCTCCAATCCAATGACAGTGCACCGTGCAGCGCAGGCTCTCTAAGTTGGAGTGACAATGTGGGAGGGCTAGAACGTGCGAATCACCTGAAGGAGACTATGGCGGGGAGCGTCCGCCGCCGAATGAGCTCCTCGACCTCGGAGACGCGGCCGAAGGACATGGCGTCCATGCGGAGCTCGACGAGGTCGGCGCCGCGTGCCTTGGCCTCGTCCATGGAGGACAGCATCCCTTCCAGGGTCTCGCACTCCAGCGGGGTGCACACCAACACACCATTCCGGTCCATTCTTGGCGCCGCTGCTCTTCAGGACGACGTGAGAAACCTCCTGATTCGGGGGAGATGCAGGAGAGAGAGAGAGAGAGAGAGAGAGAGAGAGAGAGAGAGAGCCTTCTTCACTGAAGCGACAGAGGGCCAAGTTCGTCCTCTCTTTATAGCCAGCCGCCCGAGCAGCTATTGTTGAGCTCTTTATTATATGGCATCAATCACGTGGTGGTGGGGGTTGGTGTGGGGGTGAAAAGGATATGGGCATGTGGGTGTGTACGTAAAATCCTAAGGCGCCAAGCATTGCCATTTGCCACCAATCGCTAACATGTGGGGTGGTGCCCATCTAATCCTCGCCAGCCACGTTCGAGTCCACCGTTGGCACTGCATGAAGCCCGCGAGATGACGATAACGTGGGGGTGGTGATCACCTTAATCAACGCAAAGGGCAACATGGGCAGTTCGAGGAAAGAAAACGGAACAGGGAAAGACAGGAAGAAAGACGAGGCAGTTTGAAGACAGTCGACACGCCCACCGAGAGAGGAAGGTGGTGAGGGAGGGAAGCCAGACGTGCCGTCGCATGGGAGGGCAGAGGCCAGGTGTCGCCGCCCGCCCACCAGCTGGGCGGCGACGCCCTCGGCCTCGGCGTCATAGTTCTGCCTTCTGGTGACAGCCGCCTGCTTCCTCCAATGATCCAGCAGCGGGACAATCCATGGTCGTTCACGGTAGGTTGGATAGTCCGTTTTTGATTCCCACACGGGAAGGGAAGCTGAGGGGTTGTTGCACAGAGCTTACCATTTGCTCTCGAAACTAGTAAGCCCAAGAAAGAGTTTGCTATTCATAAGATTTTCCCATATCGAAAGTTATATGTACATGCATACGGCTCTCGTCATACGAGTAAAGTCGTCGATGAACAACTTTTTCCATGGTGACTAGTAACCACCGCGCCGCCGTATTTCTCCACCACCATGCCGCCGCCGTCGCCATGCAAGGAAGCAACTATGGAAGGAGAGTTCACTTCGTATGAGACTCGGTACTTGCTAAGACGGACCAGGTATGTGTATTAGCTAAGCAAAAGAATCTTATGGACTACCGCATTATCGAGCGAGTTTCTTATCGGGTTTGGTCTGGAAGAGGACATGTGATGTACCTATTGCCAATGATTAGAGATTAGATATGAGATTTGTTAATGTGTAGAGGAATTAACTGACTTCAAGGGTTTGGATTCAGAGTGGTAGTAGGATCACGTGCCATGAGAAGGAAATGTGGATTGAATATGTACCTACATTCCTGATACTTTGGATTTATAACGTATGATGGTGTTAATACCATCGAAAACACCAAACCGATATTCCATGATGCATTTATCCCAAACTAATTTTTGGCTCACAAGAAAACTCAAACCGGTACTCCACGACACATTCACTCCAAACTAACTTTCGTCCAATATCACGTCAAGACGAATTCGACATGAAAAATCCACATGCTGACCCATGTGTATTTCAACGAAGGATAGATTTGGGCCGAGTACCGGTTCGAGATTTTGTAAGAAACGAAAATTAGTTTGGAGTGAATGTGTCGAAAGATATTAGTTTGAGATTTTTTGCCAAACGAAAATTAGTTTGGAGTAAATATGTCATAAGGTACTAGCTTGAAATTTTAACGGGAATGATTCATGAACTAGTTATGTGCCATATAAGCTATAGAGTTAAAAATCGCAAAAAAAAAAAAAAAACACATGTCACCAAACGAAGGGAAAAACTCTTGGGCCCACACTTTTCGTGTGAAGAGGTGATCCATTCTCTGGTTGGGCCAATTTCACCCCACAATCGGAAACTGAACCACACCGATCGTCCAGTTCGGCTTCCAGATTGGATCGGTCTGATTTAAGGTTTGACTAATTTTATTTTCTTTACTCCTTGAAATAAAAGGAAAATTTTAGAAGAAAGAAAACATATCGGTTCGGTCTGGATTGTCCGACGGTTCAGTTCCACTTCTAGAATAAAAAATCGAAATCGATTATTCTCAATTCCAAAAATTTAAAATTTAAAATTACTCAAAATCGATCAATTCAATCCGGTCCAGTCTGATTCTCGGGTCGGTCCGATTGCGGCGCACGCCCCCCTACTTTCGTGCGCGCGCGCTAAATCTTAACATGAATGATTGCGTGAGTGGACGCAGTTCTTTGAAACCCTGGGACCAGGTCGCACGTGACAGGAGACATTTACTGTTGGGACATCAAATGCCATAATTCCCTTTCTCAACTACCCCCACTACCCTCCCTTGTCGCCCTCCAATAATTTGGGGACTACATCGTAATTATTAATTCCTGCGGACCCCGCAGCTCATATGATTTTCGTCCTTTTCACCAACCTTTCCTTGCACCACCTAACTGCATCGTATTTAGGCTCTGTTTGATAATATTTACGTTCTTCTATTTTTTTTGTTCTTTTGTTTTCCAAAACAAAAAAAACAAAAAATTATTTGATAATGTCACTTAAGATTTCTATTCTCCAAAACAGAAAGTGTTCCCGAGAATAAATTTGTAATAGAAACAAAAAGTAAAAAAAACTACTTTTTTGTTCTCGAAAACAAAATGAGAAATAAGCTTAGTGAAAAAAATTTATACTCACAAGTCCACCCACCGCTGCCTTTGGTGGCCAGTCGCTGTCGCTACCTCTGGAGGTTGTTCTCTGCTACCGCCTCTGATGGCCAGTTGCCGCTATCGCCTCCGGTGGCTGATCGCTGCCGTCGATCATCGTTGTCGCGAATCACCGGTCACTGCCACTTTGATCACTACCGCCCGCTACCGCCAGTTGTTGGTTGCTGGCCATCACCAGTCACCACCCATCGGCGGTCATTGATTGACGATCACCATCACCGATCACTACCAACTGTTGGACACCACTCGCCACCTTCAATTGCTGGTTGTCGGCCACCATCACCGGTCATCGCCACTGCCGATCACCACCACTAGTCGTCGTTGGTTGCCAATTGCCAGTCATCACCCATCATCGGTCACCACTTACTGCTAGTTACCACCCATCGTCATCGATCGCCGCTGCCTCTAGTGGCCGGTCACTGTCGTTGGTCGCCACCGCCTCCGGTTGTCGATCACCACCACCGATCGTCAATCACCACCGCCAGTTAAAATCACTAAATCAGAAAAATTTGAATAAAATTTTTTAGGATCGTACCAAATGCGTTTCTATTCTTTTTCTATTCTAGGAATAGAAATTTTGTACAGTTACCAAACACGTTATTTTGCTCAAAAATTGTTCTTGGGAACAGAAATAAATTTTTTTTTATTTCTAAACAGAAATTGTTCCCGAACGTGCATCTCATCTTATTAATGAGCATGTACAAATGCATTATCACTTTTCAATCGTCTTAAAATCCCGCGGGTTCCACATGATTTTCATGGCCACGAAACGAGAATCCCAATTGAAATAGTGTCTCGCGTCGCTTGATATTGGGTTCTATATGCTCCTTATATTCATATGATCTCCTTCCACCTTTGGGCTGGACTGTCTATCATGATATCATAGCCAATTCTATCTCATTTGCATATGAGGGCCTACCTCTCATCAATCACTTTCTAACCGTTTTCAATAAGTTACATATCACGTGATAATAATTGGATTAGGTGAGCGTACCCATCAACCTGGCTAGAGACAAGCAACAACAATTCATTCTTGCCCCCACGAAAGCAACTTTGAGGGCTCCATTCTTGTTTTTTTTTTATGAATTCCGGCCTCAAAATTTCGTTATGATCTTCAATTTCTTGGCTGAGACTCCTCTTGGAAATTAGTTGGAACTGATGAGATCGACCCCGTTGAAAGTAAGTTGGAAGCCCTATAGAACCACCATTCAAAATGTGCACTCTATACTGTACTTATCATGTAACAAGTTCCTCTTATTGATTTGCGTACTAGACAACACGTTGGGTGACACCACACACGTGGAAATTTACACTTATGGTGTGAGGAATAGGAATTATGACATTTACGTGGTGTATGGGACTCCATACCCATCTCAATTTGTATTTTTATAATCAAGTGACCATTATTGTCTCGTCTTGAAGAGTTACTGTCACGATGTCAAAAGTTACGTCCACAAGTTTACCGACCATGTTGCGAAAGTTACACTCACATTGAAATTATTTGAAGCAATTATAGCACCAGTCCTAAAACTTGTCGGTACTGGAGTCTTAGAATTTTCATTTCGTGCATCAAATTCCCGACGCTAGTCATTGTCGTCCACTTTCGTCTTTCCATTAACTCCACGAGCTCTTTTTGGACGGAAAATGCTTCTTGCTTTTATTTATTTATTAATTTTACTTCTATTTTCTACATAGATGGCGTTGTCGGGCGCCGCTAAAAAAAAAGGACTAAAGCTAAAATGAAGAGGATTGAAATAGAATAAAGATTGAATAAGACTAAAATAACTTTGGAAAGGTAAAAAAAGTTTAGGCGCAGTAAGGGGTGGCTTGGCGTCGGCGAGGGCGCTCGACTAGAGATGGACGAAGGTAACGGCCCTCATGCAGTGGTGGGGGGCGATTTGATGGAAAGACCCTCGCGGGGCGATGGTGGTGAGTGGTTGCTACAACCATTAGCATGAGGGCCCGCTACCCTCGCTAGGACCTTGAGAAGGGCTGCCGGCCCTTCCCGGCGACAAAGTGGCAGTGGTGTCGCCCCTTATAAACCCTCCAACCCTGTTATGATCCCATCCCGGATCATTTTTTTTTTTGGCTTTTTTCTTTTGAGATTTGATGTTTATTTTTCAATTTTTTTGGGATATTACTTATTTTCAGCTTCTTTTAACTTTGTGATGTGACATTACAAAATGACGCTGTCGTATCAAAATATTGAAATAACAACTAAAGAAGGTCATGCAGCATTGGAAAAATGGTAAAGAAAAATAACGTCCAATCTATCCACTTAGAATCGAAAAAATCAAGGGAACTATTCACGTGAATCGAAGTTACAAATCTTAGAACTTAAATGAACAAATAGAAATTTTTAGAACTCAAGTGCACTAGCGATAAATTTTTTTAGAGCTTCTACTGTAATTGTCGAAAACATCTTCTTGAATCAGATACCATCCCTTAGTTTTTGGCATAGGATTGTATAAAAACCGGGTCGAAGCGTGTACATTAGTGTCCCAATGATTCCGACCGCTGATGAATTCAGTCACAGATTGCAAACCCGCATTGGCATGAACTAATAATTAGTAATTAAGAGGATCGACCCACCCAGCTTATAACAATGTCACGATAACCCATATGAATGTACGAGCATTAGTTCAAGTGCGTGATTACGCTTTTGATCGGTGCGAATACAAAAGAATTACATGGAGAAATTTCGGCCGCAGGGACTTGAGGAACGATTCCGTGAAACCCGACAAATAAAACATAATTCTCTCGAATGTCGTGGGGAAAATTCCATCATGCAATAACTTCCAATTACGCAAGTATAGCTGCATCCAAGTGACCATCTACCCTTTTTACACATTGTTGGCGGACTCAACTACGATTCTCTCCTTTTTCACATTTTATTTTTATTTTTATTTTTCTTGTCTTTTTCTCTGTTCCTCTATCACCAACTTCACCAAATTTTCAGTCCGCGTCTTCAATTTCCTCCTACGATTGCAACGGAAGGATCGTCTTGGGCACAAAAATGAAACGTAATTGTTCAGCGGGCCTAGTTGAACGAAAAGCGAGGTTCTAGGAGGCGACACCGGGCGACGAGTAAAAGTTCAGAGACTACCGGTGTCGCCATCCTTTAGAACTCGAGGGAGTGAAACCGCCGAGCTGTCTAAGTGGCGGATGCATCATGTGACCAAACGGAGAAGGCTTGATCAAGCTTGCGAACCCGGTGAAATCTCTGGGCTGGTCGATCCGGTTCATTGTATCGCAATCACTTGGTGCAGGATTTGAGTCCACAAAGCTTGCAGGAGAAAACGAGGGAAAAGGCCCACAAAGCCCATTGAAAGGAAAATAAGGTATCTCATAGGTCCAATACAAAATAAAAGCAAAAGCAAAGTCAATATCATGAAAAACCTTAAATTGATATGCTTGTGATAAATTTACTTGAAATTAATTTTTTGATCATAAAGAACCTCAAATTGGTACGTATGTGATAAATTTATTCTAAACTTAGTTTTTTTTAAAAATAATAATTGAGTTGACCTTTTTCAATTAACGCATTTTCTAATAATAAGGCTTAGTTCATTTTCTCTGACAAATCCTAAAGTTTAGGAAAAATATTTCGCATGTGAATCAATTTGGGATTCTGCATCAGTTTGAGGTTTTTGGTAATAAAAAAACTACTTTTAGGTAAAATTGTCATAAGTGTACTAGTTTAAGATTTTTCGTGTTAATAACTCATAAAAGAAACCCTAAAAAAAAAACGATATTCTTACTCGAGAGGTAGAAATAACGACCGTTAAGCCGTGTGCCAAGCCAACAACCTGGGCAAACGACGCCGTGTGGAACAACATCGTTATGCTTGATCCCGCAGGACGTGCACTTAGTGGGATGTGTTCTCAAGAAGAACGTGTTAGCCCTAACGCTAGTAGTCACTAATGGATCGGCAAACGCTACCGGCCCGTCCCTCGCCGCCGTCCCTGTCGCATTCCCCATATCCGCCCCATCTCCTAAACGCGCAACCTCCAAAGCGCAGGCTACAGAAAACACGTACCGTTATTGAGCCACACGGACCACAACTACTTCGTTACAGAATTTTTTTTAAAAAGAAAAACATAATTTTTACAATAAAATAATAAAAAAAGTGAAAAAAAATGAAAAAAGAAAGGAGGAGAATAACGACTTGGAGGCGCCAAATGAAATTGGCAATTAGGATAAGGGGGACTCGCGCTTCAAATCCGTCTTCTCTCCCTCCCGATATTTCTCTCTCTCTCCCTCTCCCTCCTCCTCCTGCGTCGGAGCCGCGACAATGGCGATTGCGGCCGCCAGCTGCTGCTTCTCCTCGCTCTCCTCCGCCGCCACCTACCTCGGCTCTCTCCCCGGCCTCGGCCGTCTCGCTGCGCCCCGCGATTTGCATTTTCCCCCCAACTTGAAGCCCGAGCACAAGAGAGCTCCGAAGAAAGATCCCTCGTCGCCGCCGCTGCCGCTGCTGCCGTATGCGAAGACGAGCCGGGACAAGGTACTTCGCGCGCGCTTTCGGCTGTTGAGTCATTAAAGCATACACAGCTAGTGCTTGCTGCGGAACTGATTGGGCTGTGTCTCTGGAAGTAGAACTTGTCTGTTGTTCAGTTTGTCGACGTGCGAGTGCGAGTTCATAGTTTTGGAGGCTTGTTAGGGCTGTGGTGGATGATATGCACTGTTAACATTTTGATTATCTGTACTGCCGTGAATCGTTCAGCATCGAATAAGGAGAGATTAGTGTTTGTGGAGCTATATATGACATTCATGATCCAACGTACTTAAACTATGCCTGTTGATGGAATGCTGATGGTTGTGCAATTGTTCAAGCTTAGTGTGATGATTGATGTTGCGGATACCTACAAAGGACGATATGTTTTAACTAGGGGAGCTCCAAATATGCGAATGTGAACGTTAACCATAAAATCTTTCTGCTTGGATTCCTGTATGGTCTGAACTTGTAGTTATGATCAGGCTCTGGGTTTTCTTATCTCTCTCTTGACTCGGTTTTCCATATTTAGGGGAAACCTATTTCTCAGAAAAAGTATCCTGGAAGATCAAAAGATGAAAGGCCTTATCCATTTGTTGATGGTGATAGGAATAGAGAGTATGCAGGGCAATCTGAATCTACGGCTTTCGGTTCTTTTGGCCTGCAAAGAAAAGAAAAGAGGGGTTTCGATTTCACGGAACAGCAGGTATATCTCTGAAATCTCAACTGATATTTTAGACGTTTGGACTTATTTATCTCCTTGTATTTTTCTGTTATGTTAATATGATATTGTTGTCCCCTATGACAGTCACAAACTGAACCTGGGAACATCCAAGATTCAGCTTTTCTCAATGCTGTCGTTAAGGTAGACTGTGTGTTGGACTTTATTTTAACGTCTCCGTTTTTCTCCCAAAAACTCAATGTTAATTGTTAGAATCACCTATTTTAGTTTCTCTATTAATCTTATCATGAATTTTTTGTACACGCATCAACTGGAATCTGTTGCTGAATGTTCGAGTAACAAGTACTTTTATTTGAATTCTTCGAGCTGTTGTTGTCCCTATCATATCTTGTTAATGAAATTGTTATATGATTATATCTGGGTGTTTCATTTAAAAAATGATGATGATACTAGAGGGTCCTTTTAAGTTGACAATTGCTGTGTGATATTCTAGTGTTTGATCTCCCTTTATGTATATCAGGTGTATTGCACTCATACGGAACCGGATTATTCACTTCCCTGGCAAAAGCAAAGACAATATACAAGTACTGGAAGGCAGGTCTTCTTGCAATAGTTCTCCCACTTTGTATACTTTGTGGGAACTTGCTCTTTCTATATGCAAAAGTCGAATTTCCAGTGACTTGACTATTCACTCTTTATCTTGCTCCAGTGCTTTTATGATTGGTGATGGAAAGCTCTTGACTAATGCACATTGTGTGGAACATTATACACAGGTAATCTACTTATTTGTCATGCCAATAGTTTATTTATTGTTTGATAATTATCCATGGTAGTTTGAGTTTCTCTAGTTGTCTAGAAAACTAGCTTCTCCAGGCTATATAGTTGGATATCAGACAACATTTTGCAGATCTAGAAAATGATTCCTGATTGTTCTTGGAAGAGATTTTCCGAATGTTGCAATGGCATATTGGTTATGGCATTCAATACCGTAGGACATCTTCTTTTCAAGTGGTAATTGGCTCAGACCTCAAATTCTGTGGTTCTGTGATAGGTATCATTAATTAATGCTCCACTCAAATCTTTGCTTTGAAAGCTATCGATGCTTCTTTTTGTTTGAGATAATTAGGGATTTCTCTAAAATATGTTCCTATGTTAGAGATAATTATGATATTTTTGTTGATCATCCATATCTCTCAATTTTGCACATATATTGCACGTATATCTCCTTTTGATTGTGCATATCTTGATGGAGATAAAATCTTAGTATCGTTATCTAATTAAGCCTATAAATAGGATGATTTATTCTTCATTAATATAGATATCGAAATATATACAGAAATTTCATATTCCTCTCTTCCGCATCATTTTTCTTAACTCTTTTGATAGGTGTTGGCTGTTTTTACTTGCCTACAACCCCAATTTAGATACTTTCCAGTAATATATGGCATCAGATGAATTTTTACTCTTGTCCTTCTTCATGGTGAATATCTGTCTTGACATCTCTTCTGGTCTTCTTTTGTACAGCCACCGACCTTCTTCCCCTCCCTCTCCTGCACTTTTTATTTCTATAGCCATGAAAGACTTGATTAAATATGCATTCTCAGTATCCTAATTGCCTATAATCTGAGATGAAATCCTCAGTGTTTCAGCATGGTTTCTTGGCAATATAAATTGATGTTGACTAGTAAAAGCATTGATTGAAATCTCAACCAACCATGTGTTTTTGGATATTTGTCATGATCGCCAGGTGGTGATCCTTTTAAGCTTGACACTCAGCATAGATGTAAAAAATGTTTGAGTGGGACTTTGATCTGATAGTATGCTTATGAAAGATAATTGATGGCCAGCTTACTGCCATCAGGTAATAAAGGTGATGGAAAGATAGTAATTAGTCATGTTTTGCCTGGTGGTGATGTTCTTGAATGGATTCAAGATGGATGATGAAGGGTTTGCGCATAGGCATCTAGGTGGCTGTAGTTCCTATGGCAACAAGGGTTGGTTGTGAGCAATGATTGCGAGTGATGATATGACAAAGTATAGGAAATGGAGTAATAACAACAGAAATTAAGAAGAATATGAGAAGAGACATGTGTTTCTAGTAAAGTTTTCAGTATTAATTATTCATCAACCAGAGACCAAAAAGAAAATGCCATGACTGATTCATCCCTTTTGCCAAATCAAAGAAAATGGGGTATGCGTTTTCTGAGAAGCACTTTCCTGTATAACAGATAGAGACTTCAGAGTAATCTGGATGTATAATTGAGTAGACTAAACTTCTCTTTCGATGCATTATTTGCTGGCCCCTCATTTTCCTGGTATTTATGTTATTGACTTACACAAATTTCTATTCATGTCTTTCTTATTCTTTCTTACGCAAATTTCTCTTCATTTATTTCTTATTCTTTCTTTCATCATTTCTTTTTGTCCCATTTCATTTCTAAATTGTGACTGGAACTACCAAAATACCCAAAAATCTTAAATGTCCTTGGCAATCTCTATCTCTTCTTTCTTGTTGGATAGGAATTATTTTGTTGTTACCTGCCTCGGCATCCTTGGAATTTTGAACTGCCCTGGATATGATTTGCATGCAAAATTTGTAAAACCAAATGCATTTCATTACATTTGTTCATTGATGTTTTCAATTGCAGGTCAAAGTAAAGAGAAGAGGCGATGATACCAAATACGTGGCTAAGGTATTTCACTGGTTCAGTAATCAAGTGATGCATTGTGATATCTGTTTTCTTTTCAAGTAAAGTATTATTTGGCCAATTATTCCATGAATTCAGCATTTTTTACTTTTGTGTGGATATTAGTGAATGTCAACTAGAAGTGCTGCTGTGGACAAATTTGTCTAAAAAAGGTGTTTAAAGACACAGGTTGATACATGATTCCTCACAATGAGTGGGAATATAGAGCAAGGTAGCATGTAAAATATGAGAAAATTAGGAATACACTGAGCAGCCAACCACTCCACAGAAAAAGACGGAGACAATTTGTTTTGTCCAAACAAGTTTCAAAGAACCATAATCTACTGAGAGATGTAAATTCTTTTTGAAGCATTGATAGTCCATAGCAAGCTGTTCTGGCCAAGATCCACTTTTCACTGTGTAAACTTCCTATCTAAGTTGCATTATTTATGTGGAAAAGAGCTGAGAAAATTTGATTGATCTCTATAAGGAGGCTCATTTTATGACTTGGGTTTTCTGCTTGTTAACTTGATTTAATCACCTGTAAGCATATTTGAGCCTCTTAACCAAAGGACCTTGCTGCTGTTGCATATATGTTGTTGGACAATTACAGTTTAGGTGAGAAGATATCAGCTGAAATTTATGTTTTCCCCCCTTATATATGCTTATTGTATAATTAATATTGTTTACTGTGTGCTAAAAGAGAGCCAAGATTGACCGACTTTTTCATGCATTTGCTTCCATATGAGAAACAAAACAAATTCTTCATGCTTACTGTTCTTCTGTTATGTTCATCATATACAGAAGAAAGTACCGACCTACATATCTGACCATGGGATAATGTCTTCTTTCATCTAGCAAGGCTATAAATTGCGTCGCGCAGGCAAACCATTGTTTATTGACCTGTTTATGCTGGTTCATGAAAAATGATCTGATATTGTTTATTAGTTTTTAGTGCTTTAGTGTGTGTGTTCATTTATCATTTTCGTTTTCCCCCAAAACAGCTAGATGGTGTTCTCCTTTATTTCGTTCTCTGTAATATGGAGCTAGTGTCTAATTATCTCTGTTGCTTTCTCTACCTTTTTCCTTTTTATAGGCACATCCATGTCCATTTGCATCATTGGGTTACCTGTCTGCATTTTTTCTTTTGACTCTTAGTGAGAAACCAAAACTGAATATGAAGAACCAATCAAGTTCTCAGTTCCAAATTTTTAGTCTTGGATGTAACAATCCCATGCCTCAGCTTCTTCTTTCTGGTTGAATGGACAGGTTTTGGCTAAAGGCATCGATTGTGATATAGCTTTGCTTTCTGTAGAGAGTGAGGGATTTTGGAAAGGAGCAGAACCACTGCAATTTGGACGCTTACCACATCTCCAGGTGGGACTTATTTAGTTGTAAACAAGTAGTTCTCTGTTTCTTTTCCCCAGTGGATATAAGTTGTTTTGAATTCTATGAAGCTTTCTTTCTAGTTCTTCCGTCCCTTGCATGATTTTTTGAAGATCTTGAAATTTGGCATCATGATATTAACTTTGCATGGAGATATCTCCTAAAATGGACTCATCTATTATCATAAAGATGATGGTTTTACTGCAGAGTAATGTTTTGCCCAAGTGCTAGATATCTTTCTTGCATTATCATCTTGTAATTTTTTAAAAAGGTTTTTCTTTGTCCGAGTTATTCTCTTAATTCACAAGAAGCAGCATCACTATTTGGGTGATGCATCTGGCTATCTACCATTACATCATGGCTTCTGGCAGAATGCCTTGGTACATGGAATCATAAGTACAGAACTTGGTCCAGCAGAGTGGTCCATTAACCAAATGAAGAGTATACAGAGAAAATGTTAAAGGAAGTCTAAGATCCAGGATAAAACTCTGTAGTCTGACAAAGGAATTGTGATGGACAATTTGGAAATTCTACATCTTTCGTCATCTTCATGTTTTGAATTTTTTTGATATGGTAATAGAAATTGGATTGATGTGTCATTGAAGGAGCTCATAATTAACAGGAAAGTGAATTTTTGTGATGGTTGAATGACATTAGTCTGTTGCTGCACTTTGGCAATAAATATTTTGTCTTGTTCGATCATCTCTACATTGATGTTTGCAACACTAGAGATTGTATTGTCATTGTGCAGATTTGTGATTGTTTGGGTGCAATTTTGTGGGACCACTGCCAATTATTCTAAAAGCTTAAGTTGTTAAATAAATGTGGGTATAACATTTCAATACTCTTTAACACTCCCCTCACACATAGGCCAGATATGATCTAAGACTGAAGGGGAGAAATATATAATAGTGGGGGGCCTGGAAAAATTTGTGCTCAGGTCTCTAGCTTTGATAACATGTAAAATTTTGTGGGACCTTTGTAATTGTTTAAAAAATTTAAGCTGTTAGATGAATATGTGATTTAATATTTAAATACTCTAAAAGTTTGAACGAGCTTAAAGTCAATATAGCACCATTTCATGACTCATCATCTCTCAATTTCCTTTTCTCTCCTCTTGTGGGTAAACTTTTCATATTCAGCTGCTCCTTATTGGACAGGATGCTGTCACTGTTGTAGGATATCCGCTTGGAGGAGATACCATTTCCGTAACAAAAGGGGTTGTATCACGTATAGAGGTTCGAATTTAACATTTAACTGTATTATTTTCTGATAAGTAATGAACATTGCTTCTATTCTTCGAAAACCCATATGACAAATGTTTACTAAATGTTTTAATGTCTGCCTTCTGTTGTGCATAACTAGTTTGCTGGGAAGTCTTGTACCTCTATAAACTTAGAGTGAGAGCAGGAAAATTTCTTGACTTGTTCTCTCTTTTGAATTCTTTTGAAGGTTTAATATAGCATTTCAACCTTTAAAATGCAAATGCTAACAGTCGAGAAACCCTGAAAATTGGAAGATGTTGACTGTGTAAGATCTTCTGGTCTTGGCCTTCATGATGGGCAATGGCGTTGGCACTTAAATTAAGATTTGCATCAGCTTTTGATATTCATCCTTTACTGCATATTCTGCCCCGCTTCATCAACTATAGGATAATATATTCAAATTTGAAGTGTTCTTTTCCCACTATTTTGGTGGATTGATAGAATGGTAAAATATAATCTTGTTCCTTTGTGCAAGGGAAAATATGTATCTTTTGTTTTCATTTAAAAACTATGAGGCTAGTTTGTGTACGATTGCATGTCTAAATGGTCTGAGAGTGAATATGTTGTCTGTTGTGGCCATAGTATTACGATGTTGATCAATTTGAAGAGTTTGACTACACGTTCACTCTAGCTAATCTCTTGGATTTTCCATTGCATGTAGCACTCCAAACTAACTGCTGTATCTGACATGGTCTGTTGATGCTATAACATTGAAGCTTTTTTGTTATTGAGTTTGTCTTTGAAGTCCATATCTTAAGATTGAAGTACTTATCATCAGGTAACATCTTATGCTCATGGATCATCTGATTTGCTGGGAATACAAATTGATGCAGCAATTAATCCTGGTTGGTGGATCTTTTTCCTTCATGAAAATCTCTTTATGCATTCTCTAAGGGACAGTTATCCTAATAATAGAATCCTTATTTTACCATAAATCTCGGCACTGATTTTTTGTATTGGCCTCTACTCATATGTGTGAGATTGTAGGTAATAGTGGTGGACCTGCATTCAATGATCAAGGAGAGTGCATTGGGGTAGCATTCCAGGTAAATCTATGGCCTCTGGCAAAATCAGCTTAAGAGCTGTGGTGCTCTTATCTTGGCTAAGTCAATATGGAGCTCTTCTTGGAAAAACGTTCTTACAAAGCTTTTCTTTTAGGTTTACAGATCCGAAGAGGCTGAAAATATTGGTTATGTGATTCCAACAACAGTCGTATCTCACTTTTTGAATGACTACGAGCGAAATGGGAAATATACTGGTGAGGATTAAGTGGTCACGAGTGCGTGTTTCATATTCCGTTGTCTTCTGTTCTTAAACTCGTATTCATCTGAATAAAAGAAATAAGCTACCTAAAGGTACTGTAGACATGAAGTTGTAGCTGTACGATTGGGCAAATGGTTTTCATGCCTGACATAATCAGCACCGGAAACTTTGGAGCTTTGATCAGCTTGAAAGCTTGTAACATATGATGCATAGTTTTTCCACTTTGCTTACTAGTCTGATGATTATCACTAGAAGTTTCTTCCCCTGCAAAGCTTTTACAAGCTGGTTGAATTTATTGTTGGTTCTTAGCATTCAGTGGCAGTTTTTTGGTAGAAATTAGAGATGATTGAAGTGTGACTATAAGTGGAGGTTCTGCCTTCTGATTATTGGGCATAGCTTGTTAATCCTTTCTTGCATGTCTTAAAAACCTTCTTTTTTGGTGTCATTTTCTCCTCACTATTTTTTGTAGCAATTTGAATTATATCATATGGCCCGAATCTGTTAATTCAAAGGAACAATTTGCTTATTCATGAAGGTTTTCCTTGTCTTGGAGTCTTGCTGCAAAAGTTGGAAAATCCAGCTCTACGTGAATGCTTAAAAGTACAGTCCAACGAGGTACATCTCTCATTTACTTGCAGGAAGGGAAGGCCTTCTTGGATCAAGTAATGCAATTATTGATGATTATTGGCATATCTATATTGCTGTTAATTTGTTCACGTATGGTGCAGTCGTCAGATTATATCAGTCTGCATCTTTCATATTTTAGCCAAATCCATCAGAGTGCATGCCCAGCCCCAAAATATGCAGTTACTGGCAATTTAACATGTGCAATCATCTGTCCCATGAAACACGGATAATTCATGAGCCACCTTGCTTCTTGGCTGATATCGCTACGCAATGGAGTGACATGTCCGTCATTTTGGGATGAATTCAGCATAATAAAATTTCTTATCCGCCCGCCCTGATTATGGATGTTTAAGATGTTAGATTTGTAGCACACGACATTTTCCCTATCTTCTGTTCAATACTTATTATTGAAAGGTAGCTTTATTTGGATAGATGATGCCTGTAATTTGAAAGCAAGCTTTATCTGAAGTGAAATCTAGCTTTGTTTTATAAACCTATTACTTGTAGGCCAATCATATCCTTATCGGTTTAAATATTTAATTCATTGGCATTTTGTAAATGTTTCTGTAGTTTTATATTGATCTTCATACTGAAATCAGTGGAAATTTGTTTGTGTATAAACTAAAAAACATATTTTTATTCACATATAGCCTTCCTGTCACGTTTTAACTTTCTGAAAACCATCATCTGGCTCCATCAACATTGTATCTGTCATTTGTGTTTCACGCTTGTTTTCATAATTTATATATCATCAAGAGTGTCTGAGACTACAGAAAATACCAGAGTTCTGATTCGCTCTGCCTTTTATCAGCAAGTTGCTGCATGTCATGAATAAGAGCAAATGCAGCATCCTTAGTGCTACTTTCCCCTTCTTTTGTATTCATGTGGGTTCAAGAGCTTGCATCTGCCGATATTGTTGTTACACACCATCCTCATAAGAATCGCACATGTGCAGGGGGTGTTGGTGCGAAGAGTGGAACCAACATCTAATGCAAATAATGTTTTAAAAGAGGTATCCTTCCGACTCAAGGAGTACTTTTGACACAGTCAACAACTCTTTTATTTATACTATTGATTGCTTTTCTCAACCATCGAAAGTTAGAGCTCCAGGTAAGGAGCTTTACAGGAAATAAATCTTGTTGAGGCAACAGAAATGAACCTTCAAATTGGTTTTGGTATCAATAGTTGTGCTATTAATGTTTCATTCTGTCAATTGTTTCCCCCAAGTTATACACATGGATTGCCTAAATAGGTTCATTAAATTGTTATCAAATTTTTTTAAAGAGATAAAGTAAAAGGCTTGCAAATTCACACCATGAACTAGTATGCCAATGTAAAGGTTAGAGGTGGGAAAATGGTCTTATGCGGCTGGAGTATTCTAAGTAACTCACATGATCATGTATCTATGCTTTTCCAGGGGGATGTGATTACTAGCTTTGATGATGTTCGTGTTGGGTGCGAAGGAACTGTGCCATTCCGATCGTCTGAGCGCATTGCTTTCCGCTACCTAATAAGTCAGAAGTAAGGAGCTCATTCTTCTAAGCAGATGTCAGAGGGGAAAGAAATTCTTCCCTTGAAACTTCATGTTAGTTTAGTACTTACAACAATCAAATGTTGGCTCAATCTTGTTCATTTTAGGGCTTCCCTCATGCTTCCCAGCTCTTTGTTTTGTGGTTGAGTTTGAGTCATCAAGAGACTAGTTATGTCCATCTTTTCTGTCATTGAGATGTGAATGAGATGTGATTACACAGTGGAGAGTCATTCACATATAAATCAGTTATAATTACGCAATTGTGAAATTGCTGCCAATGATTTGTACTTGCTCTGCATAGGCCCTACTGTCGTAATGTGGCATATAAGTGTCATCTTGGAATTTTCACTGATGGGACACTGTAGCATGCATAATGAAAGGTCAAGGAAGCAGGTGTTATCACTGCCACTTGAAACTTTTGACAAAATATATATAGGGAGGAATATTTTTTTTATCTTAATAGAAAGAGAGAGGGTCATATTCTTATGTCTGTTCATTCCTAGTATGCATTTCTCGTGATGCACATATGCTCCTTTTAGGTTTCTTATTGCGTTCTGCAATCAACAATCGAAACTATTGTCCTTCATAGAAGCTATAGCTCCAGGGCGTTAAGACAGTTCAATACTCAAGTTCTTTTTTTGTCTACATGTGATGCTTACTCAGGTTTGCTGGTGATGTAGCACAACTTGGCATTATTAGGGCAGGGGAGTTCATGAAAGTTCCAGTAATTTTGAATCCGCGAGTTCATTTGGTAAATTAATATAGACTTTTATCTCTACATAACATCTTATCCCTAGTTTCTGAAACTCTCCTTTGTGACAATCCCATACGGTTTATGCTTGTAGGTTCCCTATCATATCGAAGGGGGTCAGCCATCTTATCTAATTACGGCCGGTCTGGTCTTTACCCCGCTATCAGAACCACTAATAGAGTATGGTCCAATTTTCCACCGGCCGAAAATTCTTCTAGTTGTATAATGTTCACATTTTGAAGTTGATCAAATGTTGTGATTATGCCTGACAAATTTCTTTTCTTACTGTTTGGACAGTGAAGAGTGTGAAGATTCTATAGGGGTAAGTCATAAGCATTTCTAGTAACACTTTACATGGCTGATGATATGACGAATTATATATCATGTAATGTTCAGAAAATTCTTTTTTTCAGAGCAAAAGTACAGGATATTCTTTTAATTAACCATCTGAAAGAAGTTTTACATGCGCTCTTTGTGGCAGCTAAAATTACTAGCAAAGGCTCGCTATTCTTTGGCAAGGTTTAAAGGTGAACAAATTGTGATCCTATCGCAGGTTAGTAGCATCTATATTTATATGATTTCCCTCGAAGCTTTATGAAAATCCAATCAAATCTACTCTGAAAATTAGTCATTGGCAAAGGAAAGAAAAATAATCATTTTGCTTTCCTCGCCTTCATTATTCCATCTGGAGAACCAGATCTTGCAGTCTCCCAGATCCTCCTCATTCAATCACGACTGTATTTCCTCATCCCTTTTCATATGTATAGGTGCTGGCAAACGAAGTAAACATAGGATATGAAGACATGAGCAATCAACAGGTAATATGGTACCGCCCATAATTTAACTTCTTTAGATTTAGTATTTGCCATGTACTCAAGAGGAGGTATCATCAGGTCTTGAAGTTCAACGGCACTCGAATAAAAAACATCCATCACCTCGCCCACCTCATCGACTGTAAGTGATGACATTTGTTCCCATTCCGTTCTTAAGATGACCTCGATTACTAAGACACTCATAATTTGTTCACCGGTTTTCTTAGCATGTAAGGACAAGTATCTAGTTTTTGAATTTGAAGACAACTATCTGGCTGTCCTGGAGAGAGAAGCCTCTATCGCAGCCTCTTCCTGCATTCTCAAAGATTATGGGATTCCAGCCGAAAGATCTTCCGATCTTTTGAAACCTTACGTGGATTCGTTGACAGATAACGAAAAAGTAGAGCAAGATTTCGGCGATAGCCCAGTTTCAAGTTTGGAAATCGGGAACGATGGAATTTTGTGGGCATAGTTAACCGACAGTCGACGTCGGCCTAATTATTTTCACCCTCGTAGCATCTCTACAGGAGGCAGGGTTACATCATCAATAAGGATGAAGTGAGGAGGCTGAAGACTGATCTCCTATTCCTTTTTTTGAGCCTGCGTGATTCTTGATCAATTCTTTCTTTTTTATCAGGCAGCGATCGAATTACGAGTGGTTCTACATGTAAATTATTGCAGTCGATTTTATTTTATTTTTTTCATTTTGATGACTGAGTAATGTCGGATATTGCGTCGGAAAGATTATAACGAATGAATTTTTTTAAGGAAAAATTTCAAATAAGGGCTCGAAATGCTCTTATTTTTTCAAATAAGGGTTCGAAGTGGATTTTGTTTTAAATAAGGGCATGAAATGCCTTCATTTTTTCAAATAAGGGCCTGAAGTGAACGTTGTTTTTCGTCATTTTACAATTTAAAATTTTTTTCTATTTTTTCCGTTCTGTTTTCTCAAAAAATAAGAAAATTAAAAAAAAGGAAAAAAGATGAAGATGATGTGCAAGTGCCGATGTCGATGCAGGTGCTCGGTCGCCGTTGGCGACCGGGGGGGGGGATGGTCGCCGAGGGTCGTTGGGCCTCGACCGAGGGTCGGCAACCCTCGCCGACCGACGGCGAGGGCCCGCGACCTCGCCCAGATCTGGGCGAGGGTCACAGCCCTTCGCCCGGAGCAGGGCGAGGGTCGCTGCCCCTCGCCCAGCGGCGGCGACCCTCGGCAACCATTCCCCCCCTCGTCGCCGACTCTTTTCGGCGACGGTGGGGCGACGGCAGCAGTGGCCAGCGCCTGCTTCATCTTCTTCTTCATTTTTTTTTTAATTTTCATTTTTTTTTACAAAACAGAAAAGGAAAAAATATTTAAAAAAATGAAAAAAAAAATATAAAAAGTGAAAGGACGAAAATACCCTTAATATCATGCCTTGTTTAAAATAAAGATGGCACTTTAAGCCCTTATTTGAAACAACGTCCACTTCGAGTTCTTAATTGAAAAAACTAAGGGCATTTCGGATTCTTATTTGAATTTTTCCTTTTTTTTAATAATACTCGAATAATCATATGTGCATCACTTTCTGTTACCTAACTGTAGCATCTCTACAGGAATGGAAAGGACTTGCACATCTGCATCACATCATCATGTCAAGTACATCTTATCTGCAAGACTATCGATAACACTACGGGCAAAGAAACTATCTAATGAATGATTCGATTTTTAATCTACCTTAAATTGAGATTACCTTCCTCAAAATATAAAAATGACAGGTATAATTAGACTTTAGATCCATATATTTGGGAAACTCATATTTCTTTAAAATTAAAATAAAAAATAAAAACAGTGTGAATCCATATAAAAAGGTTAAACCGTCACGTGGCAAACACATGTCAGAGCTCAATCGCCCAAGTGAGCACAAGTATAAACCTTCTCTCTCTTAGTTTCAGCCGTAATATAATCTACTGTAATGTTAAGCAAACTCGAATGCTTCTTCTAACCTCAATTTGTTTCTAGAAAGTTATACAAAAGCCCACGTATGTGCCAAAGATGAGTAACAATTCTACTTCATTAAAGGACCCAAAAAAAAAAAACGAGTGAAAAAATAGTAATTCACAAGCAGTCAAGACAACTGCAATTCGATTCTTTGAATGTAAATATATCTCTTCTTGAACAATTAGGTTAACTTTTCCCAAGAAACTTATTTTTTCCCTATAAATAGAGTCAAAATTAAGTTAAGGAACTAAGAATGTTAGGATAATGGCCTCCCTAAGTAAAATTTGTCAAAAGATGTGGACTCTATAGTGATTTGTTCCGATCTGAGACATAAACAAAGACAAGGATAATCAGAGCGGGGGAGCTCAAGAAAGTTCTGATAACATTGAATCTCCGTCCAAAAAATTTAAAACATATCGTACGGCAGCTTATTCAGTCCTAAACCTTGCATTTGTACCAATTTAGTTCTAAACTCTTTGACGATTGCCAATTTAATCTTAAACCTCTCAATTGTTTCAATTTAGTTCTAAACCTTTAATGATTTGTTAATTTAGTCCTAAACTCTATGATGATTTACAAATTTAGTCATTTCGGTTAATTTTGTCCGTAAATCGCTGACGTGAATGTCTTATGAGACACGGTCGGTATTGATATGGACAAATTTTGTTTTTTTTTCTTTTGTTCTGTTTTTTTTTCTTTTTCTTTTTTCCAACTCTGGGTGGTGAGGGCATGGAAGTCCTCGCCCGTGGTCGGCAAGGGCCTTGACGCCCTTGTCCTGACCAAGCAAGGGTCGCTGGCCCTCGCTTGTGGCTAGCAACCTCTTGTTGGGTGAGGCTTACACACAGGTCTATGGCTGAATGCACAGCGAGGATAAGATTTTCACGACGACGGTACGGTCGCCATTTCAATTCTCTCTTGCTGAATGCAAGTTTTGCTGCAACATACAGGTCGGCTCTCAGCTTGTTCGATTCGCTCAGCACTATGTTTCGTTGTATTTCCCTTAGGACGCTCAGCATCAAGTAGTCAAGCAACTGCTGATAATTCATGTTCCTTTGCTATTGCATAAAGAGAGTACATGATTGCACTATCAGGAACATAGTGTAGCAAAGGCTTCGGCGGCAATTTTCTTTCGCCTTGTCGGGCGACATCGATCACAGAAGCCCCTTGATGTCGTTCGCTACGCTCTGGGCGTCGAGGGCAGCTCCCAAAAACCCTCTCCTCGACAGTCCCACGCAGTATAATCCGTTCTTTCCTTTCCACTTGTTTGGACAACTCGGCTTCACGATCCCGTCGTTGTTCAAAAGGCAATCCTCTTCCTGTCGCCGGAAAGGGAAACGAAGTGAGAACTACATGATCTGCTGAGTAACTTCTATGTGAACAGTCATAGTCTGTCCTCTGTACTTTAATCGGCTAGAAGTGCCAACTACAAGAGAGTTGGAATGCTGTTTTTTAGTACAACCACATCTCTTAACCAAAAATTGGAAAGAAAGAACGAAGGCCGAGCCATCTTCTCGCGCGATGAAGTGAAATAGAAACGGAACGATGGTTTCATGGCATAGATACGACCGACATATTTGAGAGAGAGAGAGCCGGGTACCTTGACCTTGAGCCACAGGTTCGTCGACCGCTTAAAGCCGGTGGCGAACACAATGGCATCGAACGAATGCAAGCGTCCATTCTCGAACACCACCTCATTGCCTTTTATGCTTTTGACTGCTGGCAAAACCTGCAGGAGAATGCAGCATATCATCCAAGTTCAAGCAAATCGCCAGCCCCCTTAATGACAGAATCACCGTATGTCAATCTTGCAATTAGTGAAGCGGTTTAGACGGGTACTGTATCAACTTCAAGCCTCGTACAACAGATGAAACTTCTCACGTTTCCTTGCAAAATCGTTAATGATTGTCATTAAAAGACACGACTACCTGGATCTCCCCGGATCTGATCTTCTTGCAAGTGCCAACGTCAACAAGAGGGTACTTGCCATACTTCATTTTCATGGTGAAAGGGCCCTCCTCGGGCTTCGGGATGCCGAACTTGCTCATGTCCCCGAACCACAGGCGGCTCGCGACCATCGTCAATCTCTCGACCCAATTGAAGGGGAAGTACTTGACCATCGGTACCACCCAGTTCAACATCTCCCTTGTTACAAAATTGACCTGCAAGGTCACACACAAATCGCCCAAGAACGTAAAACAGAGAAGAAGAGAAGCTGGTATGTATATATGCACGCATGCATCTGTGTTCCGTATATGGAGCAAAGCTGGGAATTAATCACCGGACTCCGGACGACGATGGAGGTGATGGCTCCATGGTTGGCGAGATCCAGCGCGATCTCCATGCCTGAATTGCCCGACCCGACCACCAACACTTTCTTCTTTGCAAACTCCTTCCCGTTCTTGTACTCCGTCGAGTGCATCGCGTTTCCCCCAAAACTCTCCAGCCCCTCCACTGCCGGCACGAACGCGTTGCAGCTCTCGCCGGTCGCCACCACCAGGAACCTTGCGCTGTACTCCTCCACCGCCCCCTCGCCGCCGGCCGACACGTCCCTGGCCGCCACGCACCACCGCCCTGAGGCGTCGCCGTAGCGGGCGGACTCGACCGACCGGTTGTAGACCGGGCTGATGCGGAAGTGGGAGACGTAGTGCTGGAGGTACTGGACGAAGAGGGACTTGGGAGGGTACTTGGGCCAGTCAGCGGGGATCGGCATGTGCGGGAGCTGGCACGTGTGCTTGGGGAGGTGGAGGTGGAGGCGGTCGTAGGCGTGGCGCTGCCACAGCGGGGCGAAGCAGTCGGCGCGCTCGAGGAGGAGGAAGGGGATGGAGAGGGAGGAGAGGGCCCCCGCGGCAGCGATGCCGGAGGGGCCACCGCCGACTATGATCACTTCCGCTTCTTCCTTCATGTGTTGTGTGGTGGAGAGAGAGAGAAGAGAGAGAGAGAGAGAGTAAGTAGTGAAGAAGAGGACTACAATTGTTAATGGTGGATGGGAGGATGGAGTCTCCTCCCTTGTTTGGCTGGGCATGGGACTCGTGTCATTTTCACATGATAATTTTTCAAAAAATACACGCAATTCCTTTGGATACCAAGTTTAATAAGATTTTATAATTCCATATTTAATAGTAAGGAATGTTGGTGGCGAATTCCAGTTACAGTAACTTTAGGGCTTGTTTTGCTAGAAATGTTCTTACAACAAAATATCTTTCACCGAAATTAGTTTTTCAGCTTTTAATTAGATAAAATGATCCCGTGACAATTCCGGACAGAAGTAGTCTAGACAAGTATAAAGAAATAGGCTTGAATTGTAAATGAAATTATTTGATTTAAAGTTAAACCACAGAGTCGATACAATAGTGAAATGCAAAACCACTCAATTGGTGCTGGGAGATCATACAAACCAAATTCACTCAAAGTCTGACTCGACAGAACAACTTGACTTGCGTAACAGTTGTAAACAACCCACGTTATTAAGTTTCGATAGAGTTTGACTCAATGGCGAAATAGAACAACATGTCGATATGACGCCGGAGTTAGACTCGACGACGTAATATCACATCTAAAGTGGAAACTATCTAGAGTTTGACTCAATAGAAAGATTCCAAGTTACATCTAAGGCTAATTACTATAATTGAAATGCATAAACGAAAGACAACATTGTGTGTGTTTGAGTTGTTCTCTTTTTTTTTCTTTTTTTTTTATTCGAGGTCCTATGATATTTATAGAGGAAGGTCATAACTATTTTGGCGCCTAATCTTGATATACCGCCTCTAAAGTTTTTCACTTGGTCTTCCCCATGATCCACTCACTTTTGACAACTGCCTTTGACTCATCGAACTGTTCTTTTTGCTAAAAACCGCCTTCGATACGTTGGGTCGTCTCTTTTGTTCACGTTGCCCATAACTGCTGTTGATACATCGAGCTTCGTTGCTAATAACTGCTTCTCGACATATTAGGTTATCTTTTCGCTCACGCTGCCAATAGTTGTCCCTCGATACATTGATGACTTATCAAACTCTTACTCCCTTCCTTAATTGCTTCATTCTATTCATGAGCCATTACAAAAAGTGTCGCGATTGAATCTACTACTATAGCCAATGATATCTTCCAGGATATTTAAACGATGCTTTAATTCTACAAGACCTCTCGAGCGATCAATAAACATCACTATTAATCCCATCGTGTCGAGACCAATAAGCATCACTATTAATCCCATCATGTTGAGACCATGAGCTCACCACATCCCTCTTTTCGCGCCAAACACGTGATTAATTATGTGCGGATTTATTTGGATGTTAACGGGGCTCGTTCTATCAATTTATGTGGCGAAATACTAGAGGATCAGAGATTTGTGTGCATAGTCATGATGATTGATCTTGCCAAAAGATTTGAATAATCCATGTCAAAAGAAAAATATATATTGAGAAAAAATTTGTTGTGGAGTTGCAACTTTAAGACTACCCATTCTTTCAAGGGTTAATACCACAAAAACCCCAAACTGGTACATCTATGGCAAATTTACTTAAAACTATTTTTTTTACTACGAAAAATCTCAAATTGGTATACATGTGACAAATTTACCTCAAACTAATTTTTTGACTACGAAAAATCACAAACTAGTATATTTGTGACAATTTACCTCAAATTGCTATACTTGTGACAAATTTACTCTCTGTTAGTTTATGTTAAATTGGGTTAATATAACGAAAAATTCCAAATTGGCACACCTGAGACAAATGGAGGGTTAAACCCCAAATTGGTATATCCCGTTAACTGTCACGTGTCATCAAACTTAGTAATTTAATGGTAAAATTTGACGAAAATTGATGAAGGGTAAATTTGTCACAGGTGTATCAGTATGGGGTAAATTTGACATAGATGTACCCGTTTGGAGTTTTTCATGGTAAAAAAAAAAAATTTGTGGTAAATTTATCACAGATGTATCAGTTTAGGGTTGGATCCTAAACAAACCCACCTCTGCCGCCATCTCCATCACATTGCCAATGTCGTTGCCGACCACCACCACCACTAAAACTCTTGTTTGTCTCTCTATCCCTCCCTCCATGGAGCCAATCGACTACGTCTCCATCAGTGATGAAGCCAAATTAGTTGCGCCGTCGACACGGGCGAACCCGACTCTACCTTCGCCATTGCCCAACTATGAATGGGGAGAGGGAGAGGGAGAGAGAGAGAGGTTGGATGGTGAGGATGAGAGGCTAATAAGCAACTCGCAACAGGAAGAGGAGAGGGAATGACCATTGAACGTCACAAGCCAAGCAGTGTAAAGGGAGAGCCACATGTCGTAGCTGCAGCATCGACGTTGCAGGTTTGCCAGCGTGAGATCTCTCTCTCTCTTAAGTTGTCTTTCGAAGATATATCGAGAAATGCGCAGGTACCGTCCACTTCCCGCAGAGTGACGGAGCTTTCCTCATTGCACATCCTCAGGTGGGATCTTGGGAACCAAAAGCCCCATATTTTCAGTAGATTTGCTTACATTTTCAAAGTATGCACAGTCGATGATTCTTAACGAGTGTTCTAAGTGCACCCTTTTAAAGATGGGTTAATACTATGAAAAACCTTAAATTGATACATATGTGATAAATTTATCATAAATTATTTTTTTGATCACAGAAAATTTCAAATTGGTACATTTATGACAAATTTACTCCAACCTAATATACCTGTGATAAATTTATCCTTCATTGATTTTTGTCAAATTTTATCGTTAAATTGTTGAGTTTGATAACACATAACAGTTGACAAGCTAGTTTGGAATTTTTTGTGGTATTAGCCTAATTTAACGAAAATTAATGGAGGGTAAATTTGTTACATGTATACCAGTTTGAAATTTTTCGTGGTCAAACAATTAGTTCGGGGTAAATTTATCACAGATATACTAATTTGAGATTTTTCGTGATAAAAAATTAATTTGAGATAAATTTATCACATGTGTATCAGTTTAAAGTTTTTCATGGTATTAATCCATTAAACATTTTCCCTTTCGAATAACAGCTAATGAGATAATTATGCAAACGTAATTGAAAATTTGAGTGACCTTAGGGAAAGTATGATGCGAAAATAGAATGTCGTGTATTTTGTCTTATAACTGCGGATATACTTCAGCTTCTTGTATCCTTCTCACTCGTCCGTCCAATCCATCCGACAAACTCCCAATCGCCGCCAAAGGCTTAAAAGCAGAAGGACCACCCGTGTTGAAATATCTTCTTCCACCACGACGTGACCATTCCGACCCCATACAGCCACAAATCTCATAGCGAGAAAGTGAAGAGTTTTCGAACGGAAAAGTATTGGATGCGTGGCTCGCACTCTTGACCCTAAAACCCTAACCCCTTCGCTCGGCAGGAATCTAACTCCTAGATCCTAAAACCCTAAACCCGACGTGAATCCTATTTGTGAACAACTTACGCTATTTGCAATTAAAGAGATTGCTCTTCTTGCACTTCTATTCGTAGCCTGGAGATGACCGTCTTTTTTTTCGGTCATAAAAGTGCAGACTAATCCTTTTTTTACCTCCATAGGTACCTACATAGTGTAGTGTCGGTCGCACATTCAACATAGCGTTCGGACTCATGTGCCTTCCAAAACCATGGAAATTTTCGATCGATTTTTATAAGCTTAGTACAACGTGTGTTGCTACCACGTGGTATGATCTATCTTCTTCTTTACAATGGCTCCAGTCATATGCAAGAACATAGCACCAACGGTGCAGCTTAACAATTAAGACGAGACTTGTATGTAGATTAGGCACATGAGACATGTTTGGCTCTCCTCGTTGTCAAGTGAAAATAATGTCTTGCTTGGATCAACCACCGGTACTTCAATAATGAGATCAGTTGTTTTCGTTCCGAGGCACTAATTGTGATTGGACAAGGAATGTGTTGTCGCCATTGGAGGGATGCAGCTGCTGGATCCTTGGCCCCAGAAGGGGGAAAAAGAAAAAGAAAAAATCAGAACGAGAGCAGAGATTAGATGCACAATGGCGGGCATGTCAAAATTTACGTGCTAGACAGTAAGACTTTCGAAAGAAAATGATCCTATTTAACCCAATATCGTTGATATTCTTAATTAACTGACATATCGATTTTATAAAGCAATGTTTAAATACATGGCATATCTAATCTCATGGCTTCAATACTCTGTTTTGCCTGGTCATGTTTATATCCCACTTAACACTTTTAATTCCACATTTTAAATCAAATTTCTTGAAATCACCTATCCACCCTCATTTATGTGGTTCCGTTAGCCAACATCAGACTTACAACTTGATACATGCGGGAAAGCCTCCTAAGGGTTTCCTTCTATTGAAATAAGTGGATCCACTTATTTTAAAATAGCTCACATATTTGATGAAGCTAAAAAAATCAATTTCGACCATCGTCAAACGAATTTGAATCATGTAAGAAAGTCTCCTTATTTTATCGTCTTGAACTACATCGGATTACGAACTACATTAATGTATTTGCATGATTTTCCACATTTTCTTAGAACTAATAATAATGTTTTTTCATTATTAAATTAAAATAAAAAGTGGGATTTGCTTGCCCTTCTATCTGTTGAGCTCTAACTTGATGTGAAATTACTCAGAGTTTGACCTCTTATTACATTGTATAAAGAGTCCAAGAGTCTACATTTTTGTATGAGATAAGTGTACTGAAAATCCTAAAACTTATGACGAAAGTGCAATTGAGTCCAAAGCTTACAAAAAGTACAATCAAATCTTAAAATTTGTCAAATTGATGCAATAGAGTTTTTCGGTTAACTTCGTTCAACTTGGATAATGGAAAATTCTGATGTGACTTTTTTTTAATATTTTCTCTATCCTATCTAGAGATGACGTGGCTAAAACATAAAACATAAGGCTTAGCCGATGTCGTTTTGATCTAAATATGATTTTTCGTACAATTTTTATTTAAATTAAATTAAAAATAAGCTAAATTAAAAAAAAAAAAGAGAGGAAGAAAGCAAAACGACGAGGACATACAAGGCTCTCGCCTTTGTTGCCCCACCATCGCTAGAAAGGGCTGACGATGGCGGCGGATGGTCGGCCAGTGGTTGGCAAGGGTCGCTAGCGACTCTCGCCTTTTGTAGGCGAGGGGCCCCAGGCTCAATGGATGTTTGTTGGAAATATATTGGAGAAATGGAATCACAATGCAGTCAGATTTTGAGGCGTGTAATCACTCTCTTTTAGGATCAATTTGCCCTACAAGGTTGCTATAGGTTTCTGGCAAATTCCTTTCGGGATACAACAAAGTCACGGTGAGATTACTGGATAGCAATTCCAGTAAATCTCCTAAAACTCTATTGCGAAACAATGAAAGATTGGCTATTTAGAAGAAAGACGAAAATGGAAGTTATTTTGTTATATCGTTCGTTCTGTTCTCTTTCTCTTGAAATGAACCGAAATTGTCCTATATATAAAATATAGAACGCACCTCTTGATTTGTAAACTATCACTACGGACACACCCATTCATGTTCGAAGAATTGCAATTCGGACATAACCTTTCAAGTATGAAAACTGTCAATGTCGGACACACCATTTCATGTCTTAAATCGAACAGTTTTGTCTGAACAGTCACGAGCAAAAAATTAATTTTAAAATTAAAAAATAATCATTGTTGATTTAATTTCAAGTGCGCCTAATAATTGCGCAATTATTTGCGCACCCGCACGCGGGTATTGTGGGGTCTAGCCCACTCACCCATTTCTCTATTTACAATAGTAAATAATGTTTTAACTAATAAAGAGACCAGAACTTTCCTATGTGGGATAAGGAAAATGCCTTATGCGTTTGTTTTATAAACAAACACCAACAATGTCACACCTCGAAACCAATAAGAATGAGGGATGACACAGTCGTCCTTTCACTTGAATGACATAACCTAAAAAGAACCCGGCAACTTGTTATGAAAATATGTATCTCCATTCTACGAAAACGTTTGCAATCACACTATCGCTTTCAAACAAGAAAGTGCTCTATGTGCGCAATACATGAAAGAAAATACTATCAAAAGTTCTCTGTCGATATCGCTTTCGTTCTACTCATCGCTAGCTAAACAATATGAAAAACATTGCAATGAATGGGATGAGCAACTACAGCTCAATGAGTAGTACATTTCTTTTAAGCAGATCGAACATTCACTGTGCATCTTTATAAGACAATATCATGCATCAATCCCGAATCCAATATACCATATAAGTAAAATATCTGTGACAAAAAAAATATAGGTAAATATTGAAAATGGGTTATATTATTTCAACAAAACTTTTCTTATTGGACTAATAAACAATATTAAATCAGCAATTACAAATCAACTATCCATGGTCCATTACATTAATTAATCTCTATCGAATCAAATGTCGATGGTCCATTCCATTGACCTAATGCTCACTATCTAACTATGATCACACTTAACACTCGTGACAAATGTAACCAAGTTTACGCCACTTGGCTAGATTTTTATCTATATCAGTCGATGGTTCGGCCCAAAAGCACGTCCCGATAACAATATACATACTTAACCACTTAGTGGGTTCTAATAATAGTGATATGAGTATAATCCACTAAAATCATTCTCCAATAACCCATAAATCAAATCCATAATCCATCTCAAAACTCAGGTTCGCTAACCAAGTCATATAATTTTTCACTATTCAATTCATCAAACATAGAACCTTTCATAAACCATATTCAAAGTCGATAACTTTCGTAATTCCTTCATAATAAGGTTTCACAAACCATTCATTAGTAATCGTTTTAGTCCAAAACGACGTTGTTTTAGCCTTTTCCTTCGTATTTTTGCCACGTAGGAGAGAAAAATAATATAAAAAGCTATGTTATCATTTTTCGTTAGCCAAATTGGACAGAGTTAACAAAATGATTGGACTGCACCAATTTGATAAGTTTTATGACTTCGAAGTGCACTTATCTTCAAAGAATTTATCATAACTATCCTGCATTCTCTTAAAATTAACTTTTTTGAAAAAGTTTCTGTTAAATTGTGTATTGATCATTCACACTTTACTTATCGAGCTATCTTGGATGCATTATAAATTGTCGTCACATGTCTCAACAAATTCTTATCTAAAATGAGTCTTGCTTCCTTTGATGTCTAATCGATTGACTGTGGACCTAATTCCTCAAAAAAGAAAAATCATAACTTTATGCCAAATTTCAATTCTACCCTAAATTTTTTCTCTCTTAAAATCCTTCATATTTTACCCTAACCTTAAATTTGCTTGCGCGTCCAAAAATTATCATCGATTTCTCTTCAAAAGTATCAACATTAGGGCCACTTAAAGTTTCAATATGAGGAGAAAATATTCGGTGATTTACAACTGCCAGAGCCCATCTACACTTTCACTTTTGTATGAAGCAACAACATCCCCTAATGTTGATAATTTTGAAAAAATCAGTTGCAACTTTTGGACGGGTAGTTAATAGGGGCAGATCTGGTATTAGAGTGAAAATTGGTTATCTTTTTTAGACGAATAAAAGGTTTGAATCAAAATTAAAATTGAACTTAAAGCTGAGGATTTTTCGGGAAATTACGCCCGAACACGAGACGCAACCCATGGCAGAGGTTCACGAAAGTCCAGTGGGGGTAAGGCCGTGTTTGGACCGGTGACGCCTGACCTGGGCTCAGTAAAATGGCTGGCCTTAGTCGACACGAACAGTGACACGATTTGTGCCTTCACAACAAAAGCTAAACTTGGCTCGCTCTGCTCCCCACGCACGCGCACGCTCACGCTCGCACAGAAAGAGAGCATCATCGACCAGTGAGTTTAAGAGTAACTGAAGAAATGGATTTCATTACAAGACCCAGAATTCGATTCTTGTCATCTGGGTAAGCTTTTGTCTCTCGGGCGATTCCTTCCGTGAAAATGCCCGTGGGTTCTTGAACAGCGCCTTGTAAAAATCCTCATCTGGGTGTCTGGCCAAATCAGTCAGTCCTCCCACACACCCCCTTTATTCTGTTCCCAGCGAAATGGCGCAGCCCATTCTCCGCCGTGGCGAATTTGGGGATTGATCTGTGGGGGCAACCGCGGAAGATCTAAGCAAACGCGTGATGCTGCGCAAGATTTCTCTTTTATTCATGGGCTTATCAGTTAGAGGATGCTGCTGATTCTGACAGGTGGAGCAGAAGAGACGCGTGTGCGCTTATCAGTTCTATATTCTCGTGCTTATCGCTTGGGTTAGTTACGTCACTGGGTCAAGCTTCATTTCTTTGGATCTTCTTGGGGCTCTTCTTGCCGGGTGGTTTCTGGATGATGTGAAGAAATAGAACTGAGAATGGCGTTTGCTTCGTAAGTGGGAGGGAGGGCGGGTCGAGTTTATCGAAATTCATACGTCTTTATACGCGAGAGGTACGGAGGATGGCTTCGTTCGATGTGAAGTTCGGGTGCGGGCTGAGATCACGGTCGCATCGGGTTGTTCAGGACAGTTCGGTTGCAGTCGGTGCGTTGAAGCAGAGTTGTTGGGCGAGCGTGCCGCCTGAGCTCTTGAGGGACGTGCTGATGAGGGTAGAGGGGTCGGAAAGCGCATGGCCTTCGAGGAGAAACGTGGTTGCTTGTGCTGGTGTTTGCCGGAACTGGAGGGAGATCATGAAGGAATTTGTGAAAACGCCGGAGGTGTCTGGCAAGTTGACATTCCCAATTTCATTGAAGCAGGTCTGTCATGGCGGTTCTCATAAACCCTTCATTAACTGTTCTTTATTCAAGCTTCCAATTATTCATTCTCTGTGCCTTTTGTTTTGCATTGGCTTAGATCTTTACCTCATGTTCAGCATTACTCAATGATGAAAGCAACACTACACATAACCCCAAGAGGAGAAAATGCAGAAAGAATTTGCTTTTTCCATAAAGAACGTAAGAAATAATGTGTTAAGTGTGAGAAGAAAGAATTTCTTCCTTCTGTCTTCTAACTTTTCCAAAGCGTATCTGCCTTTTCTTCCCGATGGCTTTCTCATGTCCTGCATATTGGGCCAGGATTGTGTTTGGACATTGATTTAAGTCATGTTCAGATAGGTCAGATTTATGGTACCCTCATTCCTTTGACTTACACGGGGGGTATTGCCTCGATTTGTTGTTAAAGTACCTCAGGATGAATTTCACAATGTGAATCATAGTTACTAAATGGAATGGGAAGGAAGGTAACATTATGCTTCAGGTCAATCTTGCTTTTTCTCCATGTTCATATCACCTAATGTGGTTTCTGATGGATTAATTCTTTCTTCTTCTTGATGAGGAGAGTTTCCTGCAGTTTATTTGTAATTGGAATCTCAATAATCTGATGAAATTCCCTATTTACTTTGGTCTTATAATTGTTTCATAGTTGTAATTGCGATGATTTATTTGCAAAAGTTATAGACTCTCAAAATGTAATCAGCAAGCAGTTAAATATATTATTTGTTAGCCATTATATGCCAAGTGGTTTTTCTATTTCAATGCCTTGGGAAGATTAGATGATAAAGTAGTAACTTCTATCGGCAGCAAGTTCTTCAAGCTTAAGCTCCATAATTATCTCATCACATGCATGACAACTACATATGTTGTACAATGCCTTGGTCTTATATTAGTTACAATGCTGGGGAGGTAATGGTTCTGAGCCTTTTTTTTATCAAGGAAAATGATTGTGGACATGTTTATTATCATTAACTCATAATCTTTGGCTAAATGTGCAGCCTGGTCCAAGGGACTCCCGTCTTCGGTGTTATATTAAACACAATCGCAGCAACCAAACATATTATCTCTACCTCAGCTTAGATCAAGGTGAGAACAGGAAAACCTATTTTTCTTTTCTTTTTGCCCGTAGTACTTTATTTTTTAGATACCAGAGCATCCTTTTGCTCTTACTCAGGGCATTGTTAGTTCTGGACCATGGAATTAGCCTTCCAAGTTGGTTTAGGTTTTATATAAAGTTTTAGCTGTTGGATGTCTGTATTATGCATACGAGATATACGAGGATTATTGTTGTTTCCTCTTTAAGAGAAAATGTGTAAGGCTCTCTTTGCAGCTTTAAATGAAGATGGCAAATTTCTTCTCGCTGCACGGAAGCTCCGGCGCCCTACCTGCACAGACTACATTATCTCTTTAAATCCAGATGACATGTCCAAAGGGAGTAGCATGTATATTGGAAAATTGAGGTACTTACCGAAATTGTGCTCATGCTGAAGGGTCATGCTGTTTATGTTAAACCCCTTGTATTATTTAATGATAGGTCAAACTTTCTGGGCATGAAGTTCACAGCCTTTGATGCACAGCCTCCAAATTCTGGCTCCAAAGTCATGAAAAGCCGCTCCACCAGGCTAGTGAACTTTAAGAAAGTCTCCCCGATAGTTCCCACTGGAAATTACCCTGCAGTGCACATATCTTATGAGTTGAATGTCTTGGCAAGGTAGGAAAACTGACTCGTTCCACTTTATTACGAAAAAAAAAAAAACGATTTTAAGATAGATTAATTCTACAGTTTCAACTAACTGTTTCTTTCTTCATTTTGTTTGTTTTGGGTGTGGAAAGCAGGAGACCGAGAAGAATGCAATGTGTCATGGATGCCATACCTGCCTCTTCGATTGAGCCAGGAGGAGTTGCCCCAACACAGACTGAATTTATGTCAGGCACTCTCGACACATTTCCCTCCTCTTTTTTCAGATCTAAATCGACGTGCGTAGAGAACCTTCAGTCTGGGAGACCAATGTCTGCTCTGAAAGATGGGATGTTGGTATTGAAGAATAAGTCTCCGTGGTGGGATGAGCAACTCCAGTGCTGGTGCCTAAATTTTCATGGACGGGTTACTGTTTCTTCACCGAAGAACTTCCAGTTGGTGGCTTCTCCAGAAGGAGTTGCTGGTCCACAGCATGAGAACGTTATCCTCCAGTTTGGAAAAGTGGGGAAGGATGTATTCACGATGGATTATCAATATCCTATCTCAGCTTTCCAATCATTTGCCATATGTCTCAGCAGTTTCTACACTAGAATCGCTTGTTAATAGTTGACCTACAGGTACTGATCTCTCCCTTGTTATGCAGGCTATTGCTGGTTAATTTGATAAGAATGATAAGCAATTCTTTTCCAATTTTTATGGAAGTCTGTTTGGCATTTTTAATGTTATAAACAAATGGTTGTATCAACATTAATCATGTACATATCACGTTTTTATTGTTCTTTATACTTTTCTGGGGTTTTATCTTCACGAGAATGTTACATGTAGGGCGCCTTATCACATCATGGTCAAGCTCTCAAGCTCTATGTTCTTGCGTAACACCCTGAAGTGTACATGCAGTGATTTTGTCTAGTTTCAGTCTTTCAGCATCGCCGTCCGGCATTCATTGAGGACGTTTGCTTTTCTTTGATTAATAGCTACTAGCTTTACCTGTATCGATAGAGCGTACATGCGAAACTGAATGGTATAAACGGCGACTGTTTGCTATCTTATCGTGTTGTTGCTTAAGCTGTTGGGTTCATTTGAACTTGACTGCAATATTTAATTTTTTCCTTACTGGGAGGTTTTTCTAGGCACAGAAAAGGATTTCTTGGAAGGCATAGCGGTTCAACGTGCTTCTGGGGAGCATTCTGATCAAAGAATTTTGCCAGAACTTGGTAGCTCCTTTGAAAGTTGTAAATAACATACATTTCCAAGAAAATCACATGTTTCGGTAGATTTAATTACACTTTCAAAGTAAGTACAGTCAATGATTCTTGACAAGTGTTCTAAGAGCACCTTTTCAAATATTTTCCTTTCAGATAACAGCTAATGAGATAATTATGAAGACGCGGTTGAAATTTGAATTGTCGAAAGGATAGTAGATTGTATGAGTATTGTTATGTACCAAAACTAACAGTGCTAGGCAATAACTGGATACCTGCTTGAGGCTCATGCTTCAGCTCCGTTCCATTAAGGATCTCTTGCTTTTGGTCGGAACTAGAGGCCCGGAATCCCAAACTGCCGTGCCCATCGAAGCTTCCGTCGAACAATTCGGCGTCGCCGTCATCTCGATCCTCGTCGTCAGCGGACGTTGTGGCACCCGTCCCTTCACCAGCAGATACTCCTGATTTGGCAATGTGAGGGAAATCGTAATTAGCCAATATCTGGGTGTCGTGCTAATAAGTTTTCTTTGATGGAGCATAGTTTCTGGATAAAAATTAGAGTGCATTCAGGACATACCTTCTTTCCCTCCAAAATACTGCTTTCCCATAAAAACATAAAGAAATTCTGAAAGAATTTTAAATGATTAGAAATCTAAAGACCTAGGGATATGTTCAATTCCAATACTCATCTGCAACATCACATCCACGCAGAGATTCCACAAGACCTAGGGATATGTTCAATTGGTAACTGAACTCGATGGACGTAATCAACAGAAGGAGACAATGAAACATGGGATTAGGAAAAGGGAACAACCTGTTTAAGCTCTGAAGTGGTTGCGAACATGTTGTTGTAATTTGCTCTTTAAAGGAACAACGTAGCAATAGAACATAACGTGTCTGCATCAGAAGTGGGGGGAAAGACAAGAAAATTCAGATGAGAAACTACATGGCAGAACTCGAAGCTCAAATAGTGCAACAATTATATTGAAATAACAGAGAAGATTGGAGTAAAAATAACTTATGGTGAGAGTTTACACTGTCTCAAGCAATTATTGGAATGTTAGGGCCTTCATTTATTCTAAGGGAACAACACTTTTTTTTTTTTTTCTTATATAGCAAAATGTATCAGCTACACAGTGTAAAGCCGCTTTAGCAGTCAGGACAGCAGAAATTTCTTCGTGCCCTCTAATGCACGTTAGCTTGTTTTTATGAACTTCTGCACTTTGGTGCTGATCGACATATCGAAAGCGTTCGAGCCGATACGGGCGTCGACGACGAGTTTCGTGGTTCGGCCAAAGACGCAGGATTAGGATACAGCCGTTTGACGAGTCTCCTTTCCCAGCTCTCAGTCCTGTTCCCATTCAAAGAACGCATAGTATTCCTGCTTGTTGAATTGTGGCTCTCTCCTTTTGACATTTAGTATTAACTATAGATACTTATACATAATGAGTTTTTAAGTCACTTTTAACTTCCTCATCGTTATTTGAAATTCTAAATATAGTAAAACATTGATTTTGGAGCAGATATATAGAGAGGGCTTGTCCTTTTTAAGCTTAAGAGCCGAAGCAAACACGTTCTTAAGATACTAAGTGTATTTTTAATAAGGGTTAATACCATTAAAAACTCTAGACTATGCCCACTGTGACATCAATAACTCACAATTTTAATTACATCACTAGAATTCCTAAACAATGCTTATGGTGATACAAGTACTTCAAACTTTGTGTGTGTGTGTGTGTGTGTTTTTTTTTTGTCATCAAAATCCCTCAAACTTGTACTAGTGTTTAGGGTACATGTGACATATAAAAAGGGATAAATGCACTGGAAGTTTTAAAACTTGTTGTGAAAGTATAATTGAGTCCAACAACTTGAAAAAGGTACAATCAAGTCCTAAAACTTGTCAAATTAGTGCAATCGAGTCATTCCGTTAAATTCCGTCCAACTTAGCTAACGGAAAATGCTGACGTGACCTTTTTTTAATATTTTTTCTCTTCTATGTGGCAAAGACATGGCTAAAACATGAAACATAAGGTTAAAACGACATCGTTTTGATACAAATCTAATTTTTTATACAATTTTATTTAAATAAAATAAAAATAAGCCAAATTTAAAATTTAAAATAAAAGGTGACCGTGCTTGCTGTTGGCGAAGGTTGCCGGCCATTGGTCGGGGCATGGTGACAGCAAGGGCTGTGCAAGCCCTTGCCACTCAGTTCTCTCTCTCTCTCTCTCATTTAGCTTATTTTTAATTTAATATAAATAAAATTTGTATTAAAAATCAGATTTAGATCGAAACGACGTCATTTTAGATCCTTAATTATAGCTATAATTCTTTGTAATCCCTAATAAAGCTCTCACGTAAATAGGACTTTTCCGGAATTCACTCCTCTCTAATCCCTCTCCCATATCGATGGTGGTACGACCAATTGATGCAATACTAAAATATAAAATGAATATCAAACTACTATACTAGTAAAAGATAAATACAATTTTATAAACTTCAATTACTAACGAAATTAGAGTAATCATGACTAGGGCTATTATAAATTGATAGAGCTGTAGCCAATATATGCTTTTATTTTATTATATAATCAACAGTTATTAGAATTCATAGCCCAAACAATAGCATTATCACATGGCAAGAGTATCAGACTAGGACTAATAACTACAATTTGATAGATTAGAATAGTCATAACCAGTGTTGTTATGATTTCATATTGCTATGCTCTTATAGTTATACAATCAATATTCGTAATATAAAAAAATAAATTGAAATTATTACATCACTATTAGTATAATATATCTTATATATGCGATCTTGTTGGAGAGAGAATGTAGGAGTTTAAAACGTTTTATCTCTTTTTTTAGCGTCAAATCAGATAAAATTATTTATCCTATCAGTTAAATCAAGGATTATAGTAGTTTTGCAGCCCTAATTCATTATACTTATCTATTATGTTGCAGTCTCATACAACTACTTTATCATGGTCTGTAGACCATGCAGACCAAACTCATCTCCGCCATTGATCACATGAGCCCCACAGTGGAATCCACATAATTAATGGTCGAGATGGTATTGGTCTACATGGTCCGTAAGCTAGGCGATAATTTCGTTAATAGTGCCAAATTTGAACTTTGAAAGAATTATATCCACATCCACAAAGTACTACATTATAATAATGCCTCGCTCAACTCTCTGAATTTTACCATCAGCAATCCGATTCAAACTCTCAGTCATGAAGTCAGCCTCACCATCTAAGATGGTTTCAACTCGCGGCAAGAAGATGCACCGCGCCATCGTGCGAAAGCAGTCGGAAAGAGATCAGAAGATCCAAAGGATTCATGACGATTTGGAACTAACTATGGAGGATGAGGACGTTGACACCATGGAGACACCACTGGAGAAGGCGACACCATCGGGCTTGCGACAGCATGTTACGAAGGCTGGTCGCATGCCTTGCAAACAGTGCAAGAGAGAGAAGGCAAGGGGTGATGGATTAGGGTTTCACTTTTGCCCAAACGACGAGGTGGTAGTCAGGTTCAGGACCAAGGCAGGTCCGATCGCCCGCTCATCAGCAGTGATGCATACACGCACATAAATAGTTTTTGTTGAAAAACTCGAAACTTGATCCCTTCGACGCTTTTGGGTTCATTCCGTTTTGATTCGAGTTTATCGAAGCTATACTTCTTTCTCTTTCACATTCGTGTCATGCTATAATGAAGATTCAAAGAGTAATTCTCAGGACAACTGTACTTGTTTATGAATTTATGTGGAGATAGATTTGTTGAATCCAATCTTTTTCAAAGATCTTGTTTACTTCATTGAATTGCTCATAATTTTTTGAATGCACAATCATATCATATACGTATATTGTCAAATTCTGCATGAAAAAATCTCCGGGATGGCCGCTTCATGAAATCAGGTAATCATTGGATTTACTAATTTTGTGCATTATTGATAAAGCAATCTACGTATTCAAAGACGGATTATCAATAGTGCATTGGTAGAAGATATCGCCAACTATTTGGGCTACAATTCACAGCCTAGCTTTTACTTAATTCGGCATTTTCTGAACTGTTGTTAGTCGTGAAAGTCCAAATAATTTAGATATTATTCTATTTTGTTTAATATTTGGTTGGATGAATTTTATTACTTAATTGAGCGTGATTGATTTGGTTGGGAACAAAATGTGAAAGTGGGTAATGTTAATTAAATCCAGCATAAAAAAATAAAATATCATAGAGCGGTTTGCTTCGCTTCGGTTTGGATCGATCCAATTTATTTCCTTTTTTAGTGCGATTTGGTTCAGTTGGACTTGAATCCGAACAGTACCGTACTGTTCATCATGATCACCTGAAAAAGAAGTGAATTCTTTAGAGACACCCTCATGTAAATCGCGGTGTAAAAAGGTCAGTAAGCAAGTTTTTTATCATAAAAAATCAAAGAGAAGAAATAAAAAAATAAGTCAAGTTCCACAATACTAGTAAGTGCAGGATAGGAAAGATTTCCCTCTGCGATATATTTGTTTCGCACGGCGTTTTGAGTTTTGAGTGCACGTGCGTGGGTGAGACATCGAATTAATATTTTCTTTCCTGAATAAGAATGAAGACTCGACATCAAATATTTCCTATGCAGTCTCAAGATCAGTCTGAATCACAATCATATACATATGTAACATGCTGCGAGTGGACAGTGCTCTCGTCACTCAGAACTCCATCCCATCAATACTCAGTCATCAAGTCGCAAGATCGCCGGCAAAGATGGGCCTCGCAACCGCGACTCGCGAAAAGATGGTGCCCCGCACCATCATGCTGAAGCAATCGCAAGGAGATCAGCGAACACAGAGGAGCCGTGACGGTTTCAAGGGCATCAAGAAGGGTATCAACGCAAAGAAGGAGATGGCGCTGCGCTGGCGGAGGGCAGGTTACGCGCTTTGCAAGGAGTGCGAGGCTGAGAGGGAAAGAGATGATGGATTAGGGTTCCACAGCTGCACTCGCAATGATCCGGTGATAGTCGGATTCAGGACCAAGGCGGGCCCGATTGCCTGCCCGCTGAAGAAAACGCTCAGCCGGGAGTCCGTAGTGGCAGAAAGAACGGGTTGGACCCCGTGGAGTTGGCGGTGGCCATGCGTCCATGCTCAGCTCGGGATTTCGTGTCGTTGTTGAAGTATAGCTCGGGGGTTTGGACATAGACACACACGGTAGAAATACGATTCACGTAGGATTGATTCTGTATTGTTCATCTAATTTGAGTTCCTCAGACAATTTTTCTTAGATCATTGCTTTATTGTCCTTAATTTCTACGTGCATATCACATAATGTACGAATCTGCTATTGTTTTTGCGTGCCGTTTTGATTATAATTCGAACGATGCACAGCTGTATTAAATCTAAGACCTGACACTTGCAGTACACGTAAAAGGGGGATATAAATCAAAATATAACCATATTGTGTTAAGACCTCTCTAACTAAAGGTGTTATGATTATCATCAATAGCTTATTTTAGTCAATTCAAAAAAAAAGTAAGGAGTAACTGTCAAATCTTGCGATTGTAAAACAAAAAATAAAATACCCAGGTGTACGTAATATGTAAATAAGAGGGAATGTATTCAATAACTAAGTATTCCATAAACCTAGCGAAATAAAAGGTAATTTTACAAGATTATCTGACATAAAGAAAAGTTAAGAGAGAGAGAGAGATTTGATTTTAAGATAATAAAAATTTCAAAATTTGAATATAAGTTAGTTAATTCATAAACTATAATTCGTTTTGATGAAACTTCAAAGTCATACACAGATTACCAACATCTTATTATGCCAGTATCAAATTCAAATAAATAAATAAAAAGAATTACTTATTCATGTTCTTTCACATTTTCTACCACAACTAGAATCAGACTCGTCGTCGAACACCTAAAGACAGTCTATATCAAATACCTACGCAGACTCAAAATCGATTTGAATTACAATAGTATATATAGATACATTGAAAACTATAGCACTCACTCAAATCTTTGAAATTATTATTCAGTCATCAAATTGCAATAACCCACAGCAAGATGGATTTCACAACAATGATACACGATGAGACGGAAAACCGTGCCGTAGTGTTGAGGCAACCGCAGGGAGATCCGACTATGCCAAAGGGTCACGAGTCTGGCGATGGATTCAGCGTCGTCGGGAAGGCCATTAGCGTGAAGAGCAGCAGCATTGTTTGCGAAGAGTGTGCAGAGGAGAGGGAAAGGGGCGAGGGACCATCGGCCTTTCACTGCTGCCCATGCGATCCGGTGGTGATCGGTTTCAGGACCAAGGTGGGTCCGATCTCCCGCCCATTGAGGTCTCACCGTGGCCCATCCGATCAGGCGACAGTCGGGTTGAGGACCAAGGCAAGTCCGATCTCCCGTCCGCCGCCAAAAGTGTCCAACCCGAGTCCCAATGCAGCGGAAAAAACTGGGTGGACACCGTGGGATTGGTCATGCCTATGTGTCCATGCTCGTCTTGGTATGCCAACGTGCAGTTGCTATAATAGTTCGAGAAACAATGTTATGAGTACCAGGAAACCTTACTAAAACCCTCTTACTATACAATGTGGCGGTGGGTGTTGAAACAAGTGCGACCCATGCATCGAAAATAAACACCCAATAAAAAAACGAGCCATCATCCCATTGGGGGATTAGTAAGATTTCTTAAGATGTCTAGCGTTGCTCATAGTTCAAGATATATATTGTATAGGTTAGGAATATGATTTTTGTAGGACACGTACGGTCCATTTTTGCCGCAAGTTTTTATTTGTTGGATTTGAGTTTCTCGATTGATTTCTATGTTATGAGGGATGTAAATGTTGGTTGATGTTTTGTGTTTTGGGTGGCAAAAAGCAATTGTGGAGCAGCGTTTTTCGAACCGGTGCGTCTAAGCTTTGTGAACTCTCATTCTCTCTATACGCGTTACTCTCTTCGATTTGTCAAATTAGTGAATGACAGAAAAAGTGGGATCGTTGTTTAGGTCGACAACGTAGATGAATATGAGTTCGATCTTGAATGAGTTTCGGGAAAGACTCGGAAACTTGCAATGGCGTTTTAGCTCGATTGATGAGAGAAGAGGAGATCGGCACCGCGCATCTATATCGTTCATGCGCCGGCGCTGAGAATGGAGCGGACGATGTGGGGATTATATAGGGGTTAACGAGTGCCCTGAGAGCATTTATTAACGAAATCCATCATATCGAGGTCGGTGCGTCTTGATTCGGTTAATGTCCCGAGCTATGCAAAATAAGCAATTGTACAAGCGAGTTCGGCGCAGCATTGAGCGAGTCATAGCAAAGTCGAGGCTATTTTTACATGGTCCGTGCTTAAGAAACGCATCGGTAAAAGGAGAACCGATAGATGCAAAAAGAAAGGGTGCGAATGGGCAATCGGCAGGGAAGCTTGGCTGCGGTGGAAGCTCGCGTTACTGCTGGAGGGTTCACCAACGTTGCTATGCGTTCACTGGGAGCTCTGTTGACGCTGCGCGTGACATTGCGGCAGATCTGGACACACGCCGGAAAACCTTCAAGAAGCTTGAATAGAGTTCGTCGAGGTTGCCAGGGACAGCGACGGGTTTTCAGGCGACGCCAAGAGGTTTCAGGACATTGCAGAAGACTTAGCGAGCGTGGTAGGCTGCTGTACAATCGCTGGGGACCTGTGAAGGCTTGGCATGGCGTCGAAGCATGAGCGACGGCAACAAGCAGTGTCAGGGGGGACGACAGAGCAGCGAACAGTGAGCAATGGTGACAGCGTGAAGAACAGCAAATGGGACCGAACGGTGGCGGCGCGACGCACGTGCAAGAACGTTGGGTCGCTGGACAGCTATCAAGAGGAATGCTGGACAAGAGATAATGAGTCCGTGGTCTGGAATCCAATTTTGCTGAAAGTTTTTGGGTCTCCCCCACTTTTTAACTTAGGGTCAGCCTCTTGAATGAAGAGTGAAATTTGAATGGAGAGACAAGAGCTGTACATCAAGTGATTTAGGGCAACACCCTAAAGTATTTCTTCCGCCGCATTTGTAGATATATGTTCGTTGACACAACCTGGGCTCTGTGGTTATGACTTAACTTCGCAAAATAACTTGATTTTCTCAAGTATCATCATTAAAATTGGCTCTAAAGTATCATTGATCTTGTTAGTTTAGAACTTATAATTGATAATGCTAACCTTACTTTACTTAAAGATATTTGAAGAGTGTTGCACTATTTACTTTGAGTTCAAAGTGCAACATAACTTTCGAAAAGAAAATCGCTTGGAATCGATAAGTGTTTGGTCATCACCCCCTAATAAGTTACTTCGGTGTAAAATGAAGTAATAAATTTACGACATTAAATTTTTGTATTCAGCTTTAACCCTTTTTCATAATAAAAAAAGAAAAAGAAAAGGGTATTATTATAGTCGTGCATGATATTTGCTAACCTAAGAAGCTAGGGATTCAGCCTCACTACTCATCAATGGGCTCATATAGTGACGTGAACGGAGCATTCAGACCCACATTTTACTATATATGCTCTGGGTCGCTCCACCGTGTAACAAGCATATTAAAACTTTAAAATTCCTGATGTTTCAAAGGATGGTCAGCTGACGACCGTTTCTGCCGGCGAGCTGGGGATGTATTGCACGAAGCCCCTCCCTCCAAACACCGGACGCATACAAGCGTTATCAAACTTACGCCAGTAATAATGCACAGTGTGAGTAGGAGTTCTCCAGAGCATGCGCAGGCTGCTTGGATGAGTTGTACCGTTTTGGCCGTTCAAATCAACTTCCGAATCTTGACCGTTTTGGAGCAGAGGCAACGTAAGAGATTTCAGTGAGGATAGTTCGGATTCCGCCATGCTACTCGAAGGCTTCCACAGAGGCAGCAGGAATCTTATTAGAGGTTTGGTCAGCAACCCAAACACCTGAAACAAAAGAGGTGAATAGTTTATACATCAGATTTGTAACTGTTAATTCCTAGTTCTTAAAAAAAGTGTAGCCTAAAGTTCTTGACAGAAGGTCAAACTATGGCTATACTGATCCTCAAATTGAGAACCATGCAGGCTTCTTTAGGATCACCTGTGGTAAAGCCGGGTACCCAAACAAGAGATGGCTCTGAACAGATGGGTTTGCACCTTCATACAGTCCAGAAGCATATGCCTTAATTTGTGCTAATGTTTCCCACATTCCAATTAATTTATAATCTAGCTTAATGGCCATTCAGATTTCTTGCTCATGCAGTAGAGGCTTAATTAGCGGAATATATGGCCTGTGAACTGAAGCCTCATTGCATTACATGCATATCAGGTCAGATACTAGCTTTAGGAAAATATACACATACATGCATTATTGTGCCATAGTCGGGTAGAATTAACCGCTGCCCTTACCACTGTGCTGAAGAGAACTATTGAGATGGTGCTGGTGATCATGATAGCATTTCCTCGCAATTGCGTACGGCCTGATCTGGTAAACTGCGTGAAAGTTGCAATGTGAGCATAGCACATTCAACACTCAAATATAGGAGTGCAGCTTCAGTGTATTGTGGATAAATCATCTAGATGAGGCACAGGAGACGGACAGAATTTTGTCCAAGAAATCTTAAAAGGACACAAGGAAATACTAATTGACAGGAAGACAACATGTTTGTATACGGATAGTCCCAAAGAAGACCGAAATACAGGCCAAAAGTCTAGCCTAAGAAACACGAGGATGTTAGAAGGCGTGCCCTGTCAAGTTTTTGTGACCATAAGACAAAGTAACATAAAAGAAGTCCTCAGTACCACCACAAATATGGAGGATGGTAAAATCGTCAGTCAACTTTTTAATTTTCTTCCAGATATAGGTTTGGTAGTAGCAATTTGGCAAATGTTCGTCTTATATGTTATGGCAGACAAGAGTCAAAAGGGGATCCTAACTAACAGAACTTCTTTTCCGTCCAAAAAGAAACTAACAGAACTTCTTTACTGTTCATTAGTAAAGCATATAATGTTGGGCTAAGCGTGAAACTGAGAAAACAAAAAATGCAGGAAGATCGCCAAATAGACAATAGCAACCATAACTGTGTAAAGGATTTCAATCATAAACTCATCTATGAATAAATCATCCAATGGCTCTGTTCCTATGCATGCAGACAGGTTTATTTGAATTTGCACAATGCAATTTGCCAACCTTTGCAGAATTAAGCAGATCATTGTATCTATGTTAAGACTGGACTGATTGAAAAGAAACAATGGTATCAAATTAAAATAATAGAGCCAACGTCATTAATAAGTCAATACTATCCCAGTGTACCTGATTATAAGCTAGTGCCATTGAGACAGCCCCTCGCATGAGCCCAGCCCACCATATCGTCACCTGTTTATGTTTTCCATCATTTGACGACTCATATGATGATTCATATAAGATAATTATTTGGAACTTGAAAAGCCTACCTGTTGCTTAATACCAATCTTTTCACCTGGAGACTTTCTAGTTAAGTTGGAAATGAAGGATAGGGGGAACACAAAAGCAGCCCTCCCAACAACAACTAGGCCAATCAGTATGGCACTCACTCCAACTGACGTGCCTGGACTGCACAAGTCATCACAGGAAAAAAACAAACCTTTCATCTACAAAAGCGACATATAAAGAACTAAAAGAAGACCTTCACCCAGAAGACAGCCCAGCAAAAGTATGAACGACAGTACTAGAGAGTATAGTGTATATTTGTGAATAATTTCATGTGATGGACTCGCTCCCTAACCTATACTCACACCAACAAAATGCGAGCAAGCATTAAATTGCACTCCTAGAGAGAGGGCAGAGGAGGGAGAGAAGCAGATGGTTCGTGCAATGAACTATTGTGGCCAATTCAATAATTCAATTGTCATAAATATTTGAACACTACCTCTTGCTTACGGATCTCCACTTTTCAATGTCCAGGGCATCCATGCCAACGTACAAGAAGATGGAAATCTCAGAGATAAATGACATTGTTGCAAAAGCATGCCTGCATAAAATGGGACACAGGGTAGGAGCCGCATTGATATTTTGCCATATCTTTCATCAAGAAAAATTAGATTGCAGGAGAAAAAATAGCATTATTGACTGACAGGAGAAAATTACGTACTTGGTAGTTACTCTTGAATTTTCAGTCACATTATGCCAAGTGTAATGTGACATCACAATCCCACAAAAGAATACTGTAAGAATGCCACTTAAAAGGAAGAGCTGCATAAGAATATGAATTACATCAGGCAAATCTCAGTTAATGAAAGCAATTGGACCCCAAACTTGCTACACTACCTAGGAAGTAAACATTTAAACCTTACTTCTGCCATCATATATGAAAGATACGCCATGAGGATCATCAAAGCAACTTCACGATCAGTAGAATGCCTGAAAATTGAACAGACAGCAGCATCAATTTCATAACAGTTCAAGATGCAAAAATTCTTGCGGAAAGACTTCATCTTAATAATCTGATTGTTGGAAATTAAAATTCTGAGGCAGCCTTTAAAAGTAGTGTATGCGTGCAATGACACCCTTGGCAGTTCAGACTCCATCAAATTCGATAGAGAATCAATTCAAATTACTCTGAAGACAGCAGAGCAGCATCAGTTTGCTACAGCAGGCTCAAAGTCTAGAATAAGCCACTGACAGGCTGTTTCATGATTTAGGATACAACCTATGGATGTCTAACCAGACTTGATATATCCTTTGTTACTTACTACAACATGCTTACTGTTCTTTCTCAGAGGATGTTAAGCCATAAATCTTCGTTTTCTTTCTTTTCATATAAATCATATTTTTGGATATCTATATTTGGACAAAGATGTGAATTTCGAGAGAAGTCTGGAGAGACCAGACAAATCTATCATCTTAACAACTTTCACAAGTCCATAGCAATCCTCTGCTAAAGTCTCCACATGATACCACATTAGCCAATTAACTTAACTAATCTCAGCTATTTAGAAATTAGCAATAATTTAAAGTCATGAAAGAAAGTGAGCTACAATGCAACGGTGCTCCATGTCCAGGCAGAAAGCAGAATCCACAGAATTACTCCTAGTAAGCGATCACATTCATCCCCATATCTCAGAGGAAACTATCTAAATAGACTTCCATTATATCAAAGATATAGTGTAGTAAACTTAAGCCTGGTGGATACCTGCCAAAGTAGAGTTTCTTAATGATATATGCACAGAGCAATCCAACCTGCAAATAAAACCAAATAAGGTCACCCGATAAAAACTGCATTAGTATCACAGAAACACATCGCTTGAGACAATGATGCATCTTGGACAAGAATTTATGGCAAGTACCTAGCACCTAAAATTTCAGACATTATTGACGAAGTCCTAAAATATGCTCTGAATATTTCAGAAAGAAATGCGGGAAATGGCTACTGTACTTAAGATGAAAACTGGAAAAATCTGCTACCACTTCGATTCATCCACTTAGCTGTCCTTCATTCATCTATGTTTCTCATTACTAAAAGTAACTGAGGAACACTGAGGGAGGACAGGGATTAATGTTTAAGACAAACAGGAATTCAAATTGCACATCGGAAAGGAAATAATCAAAACACAAAATATCAAGGATACAATAAACAGATAGGGAAAACTTACAGCTACACCAAGCAATGTGCTTGTGAAAAATAAATAGAATAAACTGCCAGCAAATCGTGTGGCAACGCCTGAGGTGATATGCGAGAGATCAAATCTTTGGATTGCGTTGAAGAGGACAACAGAAGTAGCATCATTAACCACGCCTTCTCCAAAAACTAGACTGTAAAGCAGAGGCGTCTCGTCCTGATTTAGCACCTGAATATCAAATTGAACACTTAGCATGAATGTCTGTCTTGTCATCCTAATATGAAACACATTTGGCAACTGAATGCAACTTCACCTGCAATGTGCAAACAGAATCTGTGGCAGAGAAAATTGCTCCAAGTGCTACAAGTGATGGCAAAGAGTAGTTAATATCTGACAACCATGCAAATGGCACTCGATATGTACTACATTTTTTTATATAAAAAGGTAGAACCTATATTGTTTAAAGTGAGAGTGACCTGATGATAGTAAATATGGATCTACTGAAGGTAAATGTAACCAGTCTCTATCTTTCTGTTCTTTTCTCTTTTTGCATGAAAAACCAATACCAACCCAAAGTATATGTCCTTCTTGTCTTAGCAATTACAAATTGCAAAGGAATCAAGAAATCTGGAAATCCCAATATGCATAGTTCAGAAAAATGAACCCTTCTTCATGCAAAGAGGAACTAATTTTCTAACCAAACTCTGACTATGTACGCAGAATGCTCCTGTATTCGCATAAAAGATTTACGGTCTGTCTGGATTGACAAAACTATTTAGTTTTTGCTTAATTAAAATCTTTTGGTTCATGCTCTTTGACTTTTTCTAATTCTGACACACTGGAAACTTTCACAAAATGCAAATGTTGATACGTTGATCGATGTATAATTCTTTCAGAATAGCATAATACTTTAAATTGAACCAAACAGGCATGCTTTCTCTCAAGTTAGAATAAAGGATAAGACTTACCAAAATAATCTCCCATCTCCAGGAAGCCAACATTCAACTTTTTGAACAGCTGCGCAGAACCTGAATTAACAATAGGACAGTTAGATGAATCATGCAAAGCAGCATATGCTCTTCCTCTGCTATCTTCTTCTGATTCTTGTCCTCTCTTTTTATTTTTTTATTTTTTTCTTTTTCGGCTGGAAAATCAGCTATCTTTCTTCTGTTCTTTTAAAAGGCGGATCGCACGCATGATACTCCATAGGAATATGACACACACAAAACCTAACCTGAACCTGTAGTTCTACAAGGCACTGAAAAATAACTTAAACAAATTCTGAATTCACTGTGGAGCTCTATGTTGTCAACCATTTCTTCTGCTAATACTGTGGCAACAGATATGCGATATGCAAGAATTTTGACCCCAAACGTAAACTAGCCCTCTGTGAATGATGAACTAGCAGCTACTCTTTAGAGATGCTCTAAGACAATATGGTCTTTCAGAATGAATAGTAACAATGATCTTGTTTCCTAATTACATGGGAAAATAGCCAGCATGCTTAAATCTTTTGTTCCTTTGTTTGGCCAATACCAGTATGCTGAATGTAAAACTACAACAGTTATCCAGATTTTCTTGACTCGTTCACTGCAACAAAATTATCATGCAGTATGGTGCACATACTTCAAAACAATTAACAGTGTGCAGCCCAAGCTTAGCAGATTCAACAAATCAATAATATTTAAGAGGGGTAAGTGAATATAGTACTGGAGCCTGTATTCCACCAGAACAAAGGAAATTTCTAGCCTAATCTGTAATGAACTAGAGGTTTGTCACATTGGATTCAGGACATACCTAGTGATATGATAAAGAAGGATATCAGAGTACCAACCACCCCAAATAGAGTAATCGTCATGAAATTTCTGAAGAACTGCTTCTTTTTAACTTGAAACCTGGGAAAATGAAATCCGAAAATAAAGCATTGGAAAGAAAGTGATGCGAAGTACTTACAAGTACACAAGTTATGATGGCTTCTGTAAACAACAGATCAGCATCCCAGACAACGGTGACAAGTGCATCCAAGACACAAACACACAGACACACGCACGCACAATGCAGAGAGAGAGAGAGAGAGAGAGAGAGAGAGAGCATAAAGCAGCACACTTCGGCTATCTTAGAGGAAAGTAAAACAGTTCTTCGAAAAGAAAAACAAATAACTCTTTTGATTTCGAGTTGATCATATTCTACTCAATGGTGCAGCCATTCCATGTCAAAAGTTCGATTGAAGAATTTAAAGTACCAAACAAAATCTACCAGTCAGCATCCACTCAACTGAAACAGTCAACCAGACTTTCTAGTTTCTTGTAAAATGTTTGCAAACAGAAATCTAAAAGTAAAGAGGCTTCAAAACTTCATGCAAAATGACTTCAATAGCACTATATCAGAATCACAAATGATTGCTGTGGTCGCAAGCTCTAAGTACTTACAATTGTAAAGTTTACAGTTTCACTTAATCTCAATTCTCTGGAACTGAACTAGTAACAAGTAACAAGCCCTTTTTTCTCCTGTCCATGGTTTTACGACTAAAATAAACTCAGCTTTCATTCCGACTATTAGAGCTTTGAAGGCCAGCACAATCATCAATTTGACATCCAACTTTCTTTTCTTGGTTTCTTTGCAATGTAGCTTTCTTGTTGTTTTGTGATTGTCACACTTTCACTTGCTTCCTAAGACTAAACAAGCTATTGGCCAAATGGGATAGATGGTAGTTAGTTACTCTAGTATCTCAAAAAATAAAAAAAACAAATGCAAACTCCGACTTACCCAGCATTAAAGATAATTGGTGGAAGAAGATATATAAAGAAAAGCTCCTCATCGAAGACCAAGATATGTGAGCTTTTTCCTTCTGTGGTGAGCAGAAGAACAACTCCAGTACAAAGACCCTGCAAGAAAGCAACCATCCGGAAACCATTGTTCATAAGAAAATGCATGCAGCATCCCTTCAGCAACCATCCATTTATTCTGGATCTTATCATGCCCATCAAATAATGAAAAACTCACAATTGTAAGGGCAGTAATAGACTCGTTAATCCATATGTTTTTCTCCAGAAGATGTCCAATGATAATACAAGTGCAAAGGAGCACAACGAACAAAGTAATAGCATCCACAGACACTTGATCGGACCCCGACCGCATCCCTAATTTCATCAAAGCAGAGCCCAAGCCGAACCCCATCGCGCCACCTCGAACTCAAGTCGACTCCCAGAAGCTAACTGCTGCACACACGAAGCTGGATAAGTAAAAGCACCACGAAACCAATGCATCTGCAACAGCTAAACACAACCAAATCGAAGGGAGAACCTCTAACCACCGACTGCGAACTTAGCCGTTCATCAATATACTCTATCGAGCGATACCCAGTAAGGCATTGCACCGCAGCAGAGCAATCAGCTATCCTAAACTAGTACAGCCGTCCCCCGAACATCACACATTTCGTGAACCCGACATCGACAATATCACGCGGGCTCATCAGTCGCCACTCAAGAGCAGCACCACCTCCCCAAAACTTCACCAACGAGAAAGGGGGCACAGACGGCGAGCACATCCATCAAAATTCAACCTTTTTTTTATTATTATTTTCTCAGCATCCTCATTCCACTGTTCAACTAAATCCAGCAACGAAACAGAAGCATCGCGCGCAAATAAGGAAGGAAAGGAAGGCAAAAGAAATGCAGGAAGCTTCGTTGATTTCGTCGTTTCTTGATGGCAAAAGCAGCAGGAAACTTACAAGCTAAGATACCCCTCCTCGCCGAGACAGAAGCCACCAACTCTAGAGAGGGAGAGAGAGAGAGTTACTTACCTAGAGCAATCGACGCAGCTTCTTCTACCGACGCTTGTGCCTGCGTACGCTTCTCTTCCGTAGGTACTGCAACGCGCGAGCAGGAGAAGAGTCGCTGCAGAGAGAGAGAGAGAGACATAGAGGGAAATGAAAGACCGCGAAAGAGAATATGGACTCGTCGGGGGAGGAATAGCCTGCTCCCGCGGCTACGATTGATGCCGTGCGACGCGCGCTCCTGGCCGTCCGATTTGACACTGTTGCAATTGACTGAACATAACGGTCCATGCGATTGTATATATCCCGACTTTGAAATTGACTTTGCAATTACCCACTTCTTTTCTTGGGCTCCAATGCACGAGACCCGGCCGAAAGAGAAGAGGTTTCTTACGCGGATCCGATTCCACGGGAACGAAACCCATCTAAACCGTCGATTATGCGATCCTCGTGTGAACTTCGTGTATCAACGGCTGCGATTGCGTTCATTCCCGACATTTTCCTCTCTTTAGGGGGAGAGGGTGGAACGGTGGTGGACTCTACTCCACGCGATGATACTCTCTCTGCCTTACCGGGAGGAAATCAAATCCGAGTTCGGGTGGTACGCATAAAGACTGTTTCTGCCGCTGCTGCTGCTATTGGTGGGGAGCAATCGCTTCACTATCGATACCAACAACCTTTCAAATTCTAATTCTACTCCCCTCATCTCACCTAACGGACCTTCCCCCAACTCTTTGGTCTTGGATTTTTACCCTCCCCTGTTTTTAAAATTTGTTATGTTTGAATGTGCGATAAAGATTTCGTTTGATGAGATTAGTTAGCAGCGTTCCCGCGATATCTGCGTCGCATAGTACGAAGCCGAACATCGCGACGGTTTGGATGTTTCGACCGCTTATGGCGGCACCACGATTTCTTCGTATATGGAAGTGCTTGGCGTCACGGCATTTGATTGAAAATCTGATCGCATTTGCAAACGATAATTTACTTGTTGGATCGACTTAGCTTATGGATGTCTAACGGCCTAGATCTCTCTGAATTATTCGGAGGAACAGATGATGATTGCTAATGTTCAAATGCTCCCGCACATACTTAGCTCGGAATTAGTTGGCGCCGAGGATGATGAGGGCTTTCTTGGCGTCTATTGAAGAGGTTTATTTGCTACAACAAAAACACAACTAAGGACGGTGCGGTTCACCTCACGGTCATTAGAAAAACACTTGGTAAAATGTGCTAATCTATACAATATATGAAGTCAACTTTGGAATTTTGGTGTCCATTTCCTTAAATTACTACCATGCCTTCCCATCTAGGTCAAACAAATTAATCAACTTTCTATACTGGGTTTGGTGAAATAGGATCGCTTTTCATAATCACTATACAATTGACAAAATCACCAAACACGTGTGAAGGTGAAAACATTTAGCATGGTCGACAAATCCATCGCATTTACTTAAAAGAAATTCAAAGAGAAACAAATTTAGTGCGACTTCAAAATGCTTTTCCGCTAATTTATATACGATCTATTGTATATGATTAATGAGTAGGAGTTGGGAGAATGTTCATTCTTGTGCTTGTCACGGCTCGCTTTATTTTGTTTTTCCATGTTGCTGACATCTGACTAGTAAAATGTTCTCTTCCATGCTCGCCACTGTCACTTTAATATCTGTCTCTTTAATTGCCGTCACGTGGCAAGATACACGACACAGTTTCATCGCATTGCTTATGTTTGATCGATATGAATTGGTTTGTTATTTGCCACTCTCAAATTACTACATTTTTTTTAATTAATTTTAAATTTTCAAAAAATATATATTTGTTTGTCATCCGACTGTGAATATGTAAAAAGTTATCTACAATGGCAGTGGAAGCAATATTAATTCAAAAAAGAACATATCTTAAGTATATTTTTCATATTTATCTCTTTCAACTTTATCTATCATTGATTTTAAATTGGAAATATACATATATATTTAAACTATAAAGATAAACTATCTTGAAATACATAATATATCCATTTTGTCCACTTAATTAAATTACTCCCCACGTAGTATTTCACTTCGCATGGATGATTATCAGGTGGCATGTGTGTCATATATTTGCCGCTGGGCGTGCATTGGACTTATAGGCATCAAGTTATTGGTTTGTTATCTCCCAAATAACGATTCTTTTTATGTAAATTTAGAGAAAATAGACAATAAAATATATGAAAATAAATAATCGTTTATATTATTATTTCCAAACAATTATTTCTTTCGACATTTATCTCTCAATCTTAAAATTGAAGAAACTGTTTAATATAGCATGTCTCGAAATGCCTAATATATCCATTCGATATAAAATAAAATTAAGAATTAAAACATATCTTATTACATGAGTATTATTCATAATTTGAAGCATGCCCTGTTTTAATACGTGTATACATACATAATTAATTAAAATATTCTGAAGAGTAGCTTATTTCAACACTTATTTTACTTAATATTCACTAAGTTTCAGTTTACAATAACACTAACTTATGAAAAACAACGAATAGAAAAGTTTGACTTACAACTCGACACATGCAAGAAAGTCTCATGAGGGTTTCCTTCTTTTGAAATAAGTGTCCACTTATTTTTTATATATTTGATGAAGCTAAAAAATCAATTTTGACCATCGTCAATTCGTCGAACGACAACAAATTTGAATCATCTGGGAAAGTCTCCTAATTTTATCGTCTCGAATTACATGGAATTACGAATTACATTGATGTATTTGCATGATTTTCCACATTTCTTAAAACTAATTATAATGTTTTTCCATTATTAAATTTAAATAAAAAGGGGAATTTGCTCACCCTTATATTTGTTGAGCTCTAACCCAATGTGAAATTTCTCAGAATTTGAACTCTTATTACATTCGATAAAGAGCCCGAGAGTTCACACACACATATATAATTTCGTCAAAGAATTTATCATAACTTTCCTGCATTCTCTTAAAATTGACTTTTGTCAAATAGTTCCTGTTAAATTGTGTGTTGAACGAGCTATCTCAAGTGCATTATAAATTGTCACTTATGTCTCTCAACAAGTTCTTATCTAAAACATGAACCTATATGAGTCTCGTTTCCTTTGAGGTCTACCTGCTATGGGCCTAATTCCTCAAGAAAGAAAAATCCTAACTTTACGTCCAATTTTAATTCTACCTCGATTTTTTTTTTTCTTAAAAACACAATCTTTCACTCTAACCCCAAAATTGCCTACGCATTCAAAAACCGTCATTGATTTCTCTTCAAAAGTATCAATATTAGGGCCACCTACATCTTCATTAACATCTTTCATTTTGCATGGAACAACTTCCGAATGTTGATAATTTTGAACAAACCAATTGCGACTTTTGGACAATGGTTAATAGGTGCGGATATGGTATTAGAGTGAAAATTGATATATATATTTTTTAGACAAAAAATATTTGAATTGGAATTGAGATTGAATTTAAAAATAAAGGATTCTCCAAAGAATTAAGCCTGAGTACGAGACGTTCATGAAAGTCTAGTCGGGTAAAGCCTAGGGGTGAGCAAAAAAACTTATTCCTAGTTTCTAAAAATTGGAACCGGTGAATATCAGTCTGGTTCTCGTTTCTAAATGTGGACCCATTCATCCGAACCAGACCGACATATATTATTTTAATTCTTATTTTTACAAAAATAAGAATGTGATGTATTGGTATATTTGCTAGTCTTTTTCGAGTAGAGAGATTTGTTATTGGATTTTTCTTCTATATAGACATAACATTTTGTAAAGTCCTCGCATATTTGTATATGCGAATCTATTTTGATATTTCTTTGAAACATTTTAATATGTGATTCGTGGTGTAATTAAATATCACAAACAATGCACATACTAATGCTAGCAGAATAAATATACTAATGAAAACATCATGAACTACTTTATTTGTGGTGATATTTTACTTATTTATGTAGAAAAAATATATTACGGCCCGATTCCCAATCCCATAAACTGGACCGGGTCCGATTTGAAATCGATCACCCTTGTGAGGTCGTGTTTGGACCGCCCCGCCTGACCCAGACTCAGGGAAATGGCTGGCCTTAGCCGACACGAACAGCGACACGATGCGTTACTTCACAACAAAACCTAAAACTCGAGTCGCGCGCTTCTCGATTCTCTCTCTCTCTCTCTCTCCTCCACGCACGCGCACGCTCGCACAGACACAGAGCATCATCGACCAGTGAGTTTTAAGAGTAACTGAAGAAATGGATTTCATTACAAGACCCAGAATTCGATTCTTGTCGTCTTGGTAATCTTTTGTCTCTCGGGCGATTCCTTCCGTGGAAATGGCCGTGGATTCTTGAACAGCGCCTTGTAAAAATCCTCATCTGGGTGTCTGGCCAAAATCAGTCCCCCCCCCCCTTATTCTGTTCCGAGCGAAATGGCGCATCCTATTCCCGACTCTGCCGTGGCGAATTTGGGGACTGATCTGCGGGGGCAATTGCGGAAGATCGCGGGGCGTTAGGTGATGTGAGCGAAAATCTGGTTTTCTTGTTAGGTCGTATTGAGGTTGTTGATTGAAAAGTTGCTAGCTGTTATTCGAGTTCTTGGGTGTTTAGATCTAAGCGCCGTGTGATGCTGTGCAATTTCTCTTCTTGATTCATGGGCTTATCAGTTAGAGCATGTTGCTGATTCCGACACGTGGAGAAGGAGAGATGTGTGTGCCCTTATCAGTTCTATATTCATGTGCTTATCGCTTGGGTTAGTTACAGCACTGGGTCGAGCTTTATTGCTTTGGATCTTCTTGGTGCTCTTGATGGGTGGCTTTTGGATGATGTGAAGAGATGGAACTGAGAATGGCGTTTGCTGTGTAAGTGGGAGGGGGTCGAGATATCGAAAGTACATGTCTTTCGACACGAATTGGTCCTTTAAGAGCTTGTAGATCACAAGGTACGTATGGCTTCGTTCAAAAGCATTATTCAGGACGTGAAGGACGAGATTGGGAACATCTCTAAGAAAGGGTTCGATCATGTGAAGTTTGGGTACGGGCTGAGATCACGCTCCCATCGGGTTGTTCAGGACAGTTCGATAGTAGTCAATGCATTGAAGCAGAGCTGTTGGGCGAGCATGCTGCCCGAGCTCTTGAGGGACGTGTTGATGAGGATAGAGGAGTCGGAAAGCACATGGCCTCCAAGGAAAAATGTGGTCGCTTGTGCTGGTGTTTGTCGGAACTGGAGAGAGATCATGAAGGAAATTGTGAAAACGCCGGAGGTGTCTGGCAAGTTGACATTCCCAATTTCACTGAAGCAGGTCTGTCATAGCGGTTCTCATATCAGCTTCTTTAACTGAATTATTCAAGCTTCTGATTATTCATTCTTTTTGCTTTTGTTTTGCATTGGCTTGGATCTTTACCTTGTGTTCAGCATTACTCAATGATATGCGTCCTCTCTAGATAGTAGATTTGGGCTGAATTAGTCAGTGGCCCTGATGAGACCAACGCATAACCCCAAGAGGAGAAAATGTAGAAAGAATTTGCTTTCTCCATAAAGAACGTAAGAAATAATGTGTTAAGTGTGAGGAGAAAGAATTCCTTCCTTCTGTCTTCTAACTTTTCCAAGTGTATCTGCTTTTTCTTTCCGATGGCTTTCTCATGTCCTGCAAATTGGGCCAGGATCGTGTTTGGACATTGATTTAAGTCACTCGGATAGCACAGATTTATGGTACCCTCATTCCTTTAACTTACTCGGGGGCATTGCCTTGATTTATTCTTAAAGTACATAAGGGTGAATTTGACAATGCGAATCAAATTTACTAAATGGAATGGGAAGGAAGGTAATATCATCCTTCAGGACACCACATCTAATCTAACGTCTCCGCCCTTCAATCTTGCTTTTTCCATGTTCATATCACCTAAAGTGGTTTTGATGGATTAATTCTTTCTTCTTTTTGACGAGAGTTTCCTGCAGTTTATTTGTTATTGGAATCTCAATAATCTGATGAAATTTCTTCTTTACTTTGGTCTTACAATTGTTTCTTAGTTGTAATTGAGATGATTTATTTGCAAAAGTATTGACTCTCAAAATGGAATCAGTGAGCACTGAAATAGCCAATATATGTCGAGTGGTTTCTTCTATTTCAATGCCTTGGGCAGATTACATTAGATGATAAAGTAGTAACTTCTTTCAACAGCAAGTTCTTTCAAGCTTAAGCTTCATAAGTATCTCATCACATGCATCACAACTACTAATGTTGTACGACGCCTTGGTGTTATGTTAGTTATAATGCAGGAAAGGTAATGGTTCTGAGCATTTTTTTATCAAGGAAAATGATTGTGGACATATTTATTATCATTAACTCATAATTTTTGGCTAAATGTGCAGCCGGGTCCAAGGGATTCCCTTCTTCAGTGTTATATTAAACGCAATCGCAGCAACCAAACATATTATCTCTACCTCAGCTTAGATCAAGGTGAGAACAGGACAACCTATTTTTCTTTTCTTTTTGCCCCATATATTGCTTTATTTTTTAAATACCAGAGCATCCTTTTGTTCTTACTCAGGGCATTTAGTTCTGGACCATGGAATTAGCCTTTCAAGTTGATCTAGGTTATCTATGATAAAGTTTTAGTTGTTGGATGTCTGTGTCATGCATAACAAGATATTTGAGGATTCTCGTCGTTTCCTCTTTAAGAGCAAATATGTAAGGCTCTGTGGATGCACTATCTTTGCAGCTTTAAGTGAAGATGGAAAATTTCTTCTCGCTGCACGGAAGCTCAGGCGTCCTACCTGCACAGACTACATCATCTCTTTAAATCCAGATGACATGTCCAAAGGGAGTAGCACGTACATTGGAAAATTAAGGTACTTACCGAAAGTTGTGCTCATACTGAATGGTCAAGCTGCTTATATTTAACCCCCTGCATTCTTTAATGATAGGTCAAACTTTCTGGGCACGAAGTTCACAGCCTTTGATGCACAGCCTCCAACTGCTGGCTCCAAAGTCGTGAAAAGCCGGTCCACCAGACTAGTGAACTTTAAGCAAATCTCCCCGAAAGTTCCTGCTGGAAATTACCCTGCAGTGCACATATCTTATGAGTTGAATGTCTTGGGATCGAGGTAGGAAAACTGACTCGTTCCACTTTACTACGGAAAAACGATTTTAAGATTGATTAACTCTAGAGTCTCAACTAATTGTTTCTTTCTGCATTTTATTTGTTTTGGGTGTGGAAAGCAGGGGACCGAGAAGAATGCAATGTGTCATGGATGCCATACCTGCCTCTTCGATTGAGCCAGGAGGAGTTGCCCCAACACAGACTGAATTTATGTCCAGCACTCTCGACACATTTCCGTCATTCTCCTTTTTTAGATCTAAATCGACGCGCGTAGAGAACCTTCAGTCTGGGAGACCATCGTCTGCTTTAAAAGATGGGATGTTGGTATTGAAGAACAAGTCTCCGAGGTGGCACGAGCAACTCCAGTGCTGGTGCCTTAATTTCCATGGACGGGTAACTGTTGCTTCAGTGAAGAACTTCCAGTTGGTGGCTTCCCCAGAACAAGGAGTTGCTGGTCCAGAGCATGAGAATGTTATCCTCCAGTTTGGAAAAGTGGGGAAGGATGTATTCACGATGGATTATCAGTATCCTATCTCAGCTTTCCAATCATTCGCCATATGTCTCAGCAGTTTCGACACTAGAATTGCTTGTGAATAGTTGACTGCCAGGTACTGATCTCTCCATTGTTATGCAGGCTATTACTGGTTAATTTGATAAGAATGATAAGCAATTCTTTTCCAATTTGTATGAACTTCTGTTTGGCAATTTTAACATAATAAATTAATGGTTGTATCACTATACATCATTTAGATAGCAATTTGTAATGTTTTTTATACTCTCTGGGGTTTTATCTTCATGAGAATGTGACGTGTAGGGCGCCTTATTACATCATGGTCAAGCTCTCAAGCTCTATGTTTTTGCATAACACCCTGAAGTGTACATGCGATCATTTTGTCTTGTTTCAGTCTTTCAGCATTTCTATCCGGCATTCATTGAGAACGTTTGCTTTTCTTTGATTAATAGCTACTAGCTTTATCTGTATTGATAAATAGAGGCTTACATGCAAAACCAAACTGTATATATGGTGCCTGTTTGCTATTTTTATCGTGTTGTTGCTTAAGCTTTTCGGGTTCATTCGAACTGACTGCAATTTCTATTTTTTCCTTCCTGGGAGTTTTTTCTAGGCAGAGAAAAGGATTTCTTGGAAGGCATAGCGGTTTAATGTGTTTCTGGGGAGCATTCTGATCAAAGGATTTTTCCAGAACTTGGTAGCACCTTTTTTTTTTTTTTGGAGGTTTGCCCCGACTCGTCTGATTTTCCTATTGATTTTTCATTGTATATATATGCTTTTGCAGCTGGAGAGACATTTGTGTGTGTATGAGCTTGGTTTCTTGTGCTTTTGACTAATGTATCCGAATTCTTTGGTGAATGATTGCTGAGGGATGCCTACTCAGTTTGCTGACAGCTTTGGAAGAAGCCAATGCCGAAATCGAACTTTTCTTGTGCTTACTTGATTAATAATTATTCTGAAATGAAGAGTTATGGTATATGTCAATATGTAGGTTGCGTGAGGCCGGTAAATAGTGATGTTTGAACCTTCGGGCTTTCGCCTATGAACTCAAAAAATTCAGAGGATGCACTTTGGCGATGGTGACTTGAACTACTCTCCTGAAGCTTTTAGGTCAACCAGTGAGAAATGCAGAATACTGTTAAGAGCACTTATCATTTTGATCATCCACCTTCCACAGTGAAGAGTCGGGTGAAATTTATACAAGGGTTAATGCTACGAAAAATCTTAAATTGGTACATTCTGTAACAAATTTATTTCAAATTAATTTTTTGGCTATCAAAAACTCTAAACGGGTATACTTGTGGTAAACCTCAAACTAATTTTTTGATTTAAATTGGTAAATTTGTAATAAGTTTACCCTCCATTAATTTTTGTTAAATTAAGTTAATATCACGAAAATTTTTAAATTGATACACTTGTGACAAATTGAAAGTAAAATCTCAAATTGATACACTTATCAATTGTCACGTGTCATTTAATTCGGTAATTTAACAGTGAAATTTAATGAAAATTAATTGAGAGTTAATTTGTCACAAGTGTACCGGTTTAGAGGTGTAAGTTTGTCACATGTGTACTAATTTGGGAGTTTTTATGATATAAACCCTTTATACTATGCCAAGTTTATAAGAGCCTTTTTCCCCTAAAAGGACTATCTCCTAGGTTTGTTTACACTCGAACCCTTTCCACACTGAACTTCATACTAATTTTATGTTGGCCTTAGAACTTTCATGATATTAACCCTTAGCGACAGTGAAATTCCCGAACTGAACCGGGCATCTTAGCACTGAGGTTTACTCAGGTCTCTCAACAGATTTGTCCAATTCTCCAATGCATCAATTAGATGATTATTCGTTTAATTTTGCGCATCGTGCAATTCAAATAGAAAGGGAATGTCTTAGGAAATTGAAAACGGTTCATAGGCATTTCAAAATAATTTATTGCGCTAATGTGAAGGGCAAACAGAGAGAATGGAAGACAAACAGTTTCCGCCGATATCCAAGTGAAAAAGCGGAGAAATACATAGGTAAATTAGCGCACGCGACGGTGCTGGATCAAGACATCTCCAGATCAGAAGGGTGGACCTCCAGGACCGCCGGGAGGGCCATACGCTCCGCGCGGCCCGAAGCCGAAGCAATCTTGTAGCAACCAGCAACAGCACAAGCAGTACATGCTGCACACACAACCATAAGAGTCATTAACAGAAATCCAAGCGTCGTCGCCATCAGTTCTCTAACGAGACAGTCACTGCAAGTCTTATGCGCTCTTCTTGAACTATGAACATGTTCGAATTCTACTTTTGTCGAGATAATGCCAACAAGATCACACAGATTTCAATCACGTACAATAGTTTCGGCCGAAAAAAAGAAAATTACACATCCATAAGAAGCTTCAACTGTACTGGATATGGCAGATCAAGCAAGAGGAAGACAATGCTCACCAAGAAGATACCATGCTGCATATGCCATTAAAGCACCCACCAAAGAAGCCTCCAGGTCCGAAGAAGCCACCACCGGGTCCCCACGGACCTCCGAATCCAGGACCCCAAGGTCCTCCCGGCCCGCCAGGGCCGGGGCCCCACCCGGGTCCACCAAAACCCGGACCTCCGAAACCAGGTCCGCCGAACCCTGGTCCTCCTGGTCCTCCTGGCCCACCGAAACCCCCTCCTCCAGGCCCGCCGGGTCCTCCAGGTCCCATCCTATCGCCCGAAAACAGATGAGGATCAGACACCAGTGGTGTGTGCTGCACTGACTGATCACCGGAGAGATTCGCGAGCTGAGCTCGCTCAGCGAACTGTGCAGAGAGGAAATATCAAGATGGGTAGGTGCAGAATGAAGACAATGAGACGACTTCAGACAGGGCTCTTTAGGAGAGAGATCTTAATACGTGGGCGGATGAGGCCGTTTCCTTAGTGTCAAAGCATCTTGCTTTCGTTTTTGAATCCGAGTTGCTCACGAAGATGTCCACCGAACTTCTCAAAGAGCAAGCAGCTACTATTCAAAGCAGTCCGGTTGCTCTCTGTCCTTGTCCACACCAACCATTCAAAGCCTTCAACTTCAGTACAGTCAGAACGTGAATCTGATCAAGATAAGTAACCACTCACGATGACTCTCAAAGGGGCAAACCGTGAGTATTACTGTAGTAGATTGATAGTACCCTTTTCGTTATTCAGAGACACACAAATACGACATGACACGACTAAACTCGAAACATTAGGAATGACACATTTTGACCAATTACTGACATAAACTCTTTGTGATTGGGTTGAAACGATTTCCTAACGACATGACATGGCACGAATGACCGACGCTTAGTATGATCGCACGGCATGAATCGCTAGCTCAGTGTTCGATCGATCTTTCACTGGTATTTGTAACATGAATATCAAGGCCTGCAATCACTAGTTGCCCATCTCTTGACAGTCAAAGCTGCTCCAATTCAAAGCTGGGATACCTCTCTATCACGTTTAGTATGTTTACTTAATAATGTATCGATCTCATATCATGGACAAACTACAGGAGTATTGCTCTTAAACTTTTCAGCAAATGCATGAATTCCCTACTCATTTTGGCAAGTGTACCGATCGATTGCATTTCGAAAACTCGAAAGAGAGGATGAACTGAATCTTGACATTATACATGGATTATAAAAAAGAATATGATGCCACAAGAATATGCTATGGTCGTGCCTTAAGCCTTGGATACAACTTAAGCGTTGCGTTAAAGAGTCAACAATCTTTTGATTTTTCTTTTTTCTGTCGAACTTCTGTGCTCGTAATTCAATTGCCAAACTTGTACGAAACCTATCTAACTATGAGCACACGTGTGAACTCACAAAACAAGCACGCCCGAGACGCTCTGGATCTGCAGATTTGTCACGTTCTGCGCTGTGGATGAATGTTATGGCTGCGGTCGGCTCATGAATATCCTGTGGATGTTTTGGACTAGTACATTCACGTACATTCACGTGCCCGCTTTAATGGGGTGAATCTCCATAGTAATAAAACACATACATGTGTTCCCTAATGATGCCAACCAAGTTCACAAATCAACTAGTTTCATTCAACTTCTGAACGTGCAAATGAACTAATTGGAGAAAAAAGAAGTCTTACCGTGGAAAAACAATCATTTGGAGCCTGGAGTACATGGTAACAGTGACATATGTGTACAATAGAATATACATTTAAACGGTCATTAGTTAAGACTCCATACCAAAACATGTGGTAATCTAATTCCAAGGGCAAAAGCCACCTTAGCGGTGAGAGACAGAGACAAAGGGACACCATTGGTCCATAATGATTTTCATGCATAAGTAGAGTCATAAACAACGAGCTCTGGTGATTATCCAGTATGCATGAGTTAGGATAACAATGAAACAGCAGAATGGGAACTGTTCAAGCCACTCGAACAGCACCAGACTTCCCCTTGTTAACCCATAAAACTGTGAGCACCCACTTAATTAATGAACTATTGAATGTAAAATCTTTCGTTTCCTACAGAGATCAAAGAATATGCCATTTCAGGTTAAACTTTCTGAACAGGCCAGACAAACTCCAGAAACCCTGGCCATATCTCTCGTTCATGCAAAGACCGCTCATATAGAAACCAAAGAGATAAGAGAGGGGATGGAGAAATCCCCATTGAATGAGCAACCCAAGCACTAATTTGAGCCTTGAATTCTCTGCAAAAGATGCTCAATTCTGTACTTCATAACAGGTTGACCGGACCGTGTCTTCTTTAACATCTTCACTCTTTCCACCTTCCTCCGAGCCTCAGATTTCTCCCTCTCTTCTTTCTTTGCTTGTATAATCGCCTCCCTCTCCTTTCTTGCTCTCTCTTCCTCCTCACGCTTCTTCTCGTACAGCTCCCTCAGACTACTTGAAGCTCTCTTCTTGTTCTTCTTATTTCTCTTATAAGATTCGTCCGTTTCCTTTGTGTCCTGCAAAAAACATCAACATTAGGCGTGTAAGCTTGAGGTCTTCAATGCGGGAGTACATCTGCGTGCACCTCGACAGCAGAAAGGAAAATAAGTTTCTCAAACGCAATGTGCATAAAATTGTAGAGATCACCTTAAATTTCAGGAAAAAGGTCAGGAGCATTACTCCGCACGCACAAGCTCAAATATCAGAAAAAATTGCAAGTGCAAAGTAGAAAGTTTAGATGAGATCTACAAAGTAAAACAATCACATGCGAAAAAAGGGAAATTAACACTCAGTTTGGATGAAGTGATCAGAAGGTCATAAGGATACGTAGTGATTAGGAAACTAAAATTATTGCATATGGATATAATCATAGGATGTTATGTTTAGTCTGCCTTTTGTTATAAACATGTATGCCTGTTACAACTTCCTGTCTTTTTTCATGAACCAAAGTGAACTTTTTATGCTACTATATCTTTTCTAATGAGTAAACCATTACATGAATTTATTTTATTTATGAAGTAGAATAAGGACAAAATCATCATAGAGATATAATTAGATTCCTTTTCATTCTTTTCTCTTCTTCAATCAAACATGAAATGGCCAAATTCCCTTTATTTCCTTTCTTTCATAAGCACCCAAACACCAATAAAATCAATTTGTTTTCTTTCCTTTCTTTTCTCTCCTGAGGTCATTATCCGAGTCATTTCCATTCCCTCCTAATCACTCCATCCAAACTGAGTGGAATACGATGAATCAGGCTTTTGACCATCAGGACGCTGAGAAATAAATATTTGATTTACCGTTGCTCATGTAGTTGATAAATCCTCTCAACTGAGATACTGCAAAAGAAGTCGGTCTTAAAGAATCACTCTGGAAATGGATCCTCCCTAATCATAATTTCAACCATGATCAAGGCAGAACCACAAGATATCTACAAGAGCATTGCAGGTAAAGATGTAACTAGACAACCATAAGCAAAAATGAAGAGATTTCGATTTACCAGGGAAGGAAATGTGCGAACAACATATCCTTTACCAAATGTCAACCAAATGGGAAGTCAATTCTCATGGCAGAAAGCAGACATGACAGATAATGACATCATCAAATGCGACAACAAACCTCTGAAGGTTTCACGGCCGAGGGATCATTTTGCTCACTTAGATGCTTTAGGGATTTCTTGTACTTGCTGATGTACTTGGCATTTTTGTAGAACTCCCTTTGCTTTTCTGTTAGTGATGAAATCCATCAGCTCACGAGATTAAAAAACAAAAACTTTAAAGAAGCATGAAGTTGCAGATAATAGCCAACATCTAAATAATGATTAAAAAAAAAACCTTGCTCCGATTCTACACAAAAAAAGAGAAGAAAAAGGTGAAGGGGGCAAAACAAAATGAAGAACCTATATCAAACAAGAACAAGTAAAAGGTTGTACATGGGGAAGAAGCAAAAATTTCTAAATACAAAAGTAGGTCGCAGAGAGACAAGTCAGTCATCACTGATCCCTTATCAGAGGTCTCAAGTTGCCAAAAGCTGTCCAACGGAAGCTGCAGATGTATCAAGTTGGTCATAGGTCACTTGAGTTGACAGATCCTCTAAGCATACTAAGAAAAACATTGATTTTGAGAGAAGTTGGAAGGAAATAAACCCAAGATGTTTGTCATCGGATGAAAGAGAAATATTCATATTAGCCTCCTTTAACGAGCTAAAACGTTGGCCAATTGCAATCTTAAACAATGACAAAAGCATCCTCCTTGTTCAACCTCTATCACCTCAACCCCTAGAACATTGGAAAATTTATCTCACAGGCCATTCCTTCACTTGTAACAAGAAGGGAACTGCAGGAACAATAGAAGTGCTTCTTCCAAAAGTTTATCCAGAGGGTCAGTCATTGTCTGCGAGAAGCCTTACCCTCACCACACTAGAAATCTCAATTGTAAGTACTAAGTAGATCATCCTTTTATTGCTTAGATCTTGATAGTCTTAGGTATAACTCAAAAGATTTGTAGACACAAACGGGATGCCTTAGCAACCCCATCTTCATGAAGCAACACTTACAAATCAGATGGACAAACATTGAAATCCAATAACATAAGCTTGAGTGATCACGACAACCACAAGCTACGTGTGGAAAGAGACAAGAATTCATGCAATTGTGTCATCTTAAAAGAAAAACGAAGGTTTTAAAAACGAGCTCATTTACAAAGTGAGGCCGTCCCAATTGTCCAAATACAACCAACATATCAAATTTCGATCGCCCTTCCACACAGAATAGACAGACAGAAACCCCGGACGATAATCTAGCACCCTAGAACTCACCAGGCCAAAACCATTCCAATAACAAAATCACATCGCAGAGCTGTAGTATCAATATCGACCTGGACCTACCGGCCAGTGCACCACTCTGCATTTCATTTTACTGCGCTTTGATTGACCAAGAGTCGGCAAATTCTCAATGAATAAGCTCATAGCGACACAGCGAGTAATTCACTCCCCACCAAAAGCTCTGCCTTCGATTTCTCAAACAACCAAAAAGAATGCAGCTTTCCCATTGGCACCTCACACCCAGCAACCATAACCACCTCATTCTAATACAACCGCAAGAAAAAGAGACACGCGCACACATCGGCACGCGCAACTAAAACCACCGGAAAACATCAAACACAGAGCGTGCACACGTACTGATAATAGCAGGGTTGTACTGATTCCGATTCGAGGTCGACTTTATGTTCGCAAAGGCCTCGAGAGAGAGGCCGCCGCCTCCCAAACGCATCACGTTCTTCTTCTTCTTCATCATCGCCGCCTTGCTGTTGTTCTTCGCCGGCTTTGAGGAGCCGCCGAATCTACCCCGCTTACCATGGGGCTCTTCGTCCTTGTACGCGCGACCCTTCATCGTTGCAACAAATCACAGCACGAAGCAACGGGAATCTCGACCGATTATCGCAAGGTCAGGCAAAACACAGAGAAGGAACTCCGAGAGAGAGAGAGAGAGTTCGGAGCCCTAATTCTCCCTGATTTTCTTTCTCACGTCACCTCCGGGGGTTCCGGCCCGATGGGCCTCAATTCTGATGACGTGGCGAAAGATTGCCGTTTGGAGCTGACGTGGCACGCCACAGAGAAATATCCAAGGAAGAAATTTAAAAGAGGAAAGAAAGTGGGGTAGGGGGGGCCTACAAACGAAACTAGATTTGATTAATCTTAGTTAAGCTGTCGGTATTTACATAAGCCATTACCTAGTAATTAAAACAATAATTGATAGGGCCAAATAGGTTGTGAAGATTGAACTTCTCCAATATATTAAGTGAATCGAAGACAAACCGCACCAAAGATCGTGTCCGATTTTAAAACCCTTGTCTTGGTTCGAGGGTTTTGCTACTAGGGGTAAGGGGGGCATCGTCTTTGCTAGCCAAGCAGAGAAGATCGCATTGAATTCTCTTGGCATCAAGCTGTGTTCACCTTCAATGCCTCTCCAACTTCCCAACTCTTTCCCTCTCTCTCTCTCTCTCTCTCTATTAAGTAGTAACTCATCAACTCTCTCTCTCTCTCTCTCAAATTTCACGCAACTCACCGAACCCAAAGAACACACGCGAGTCACAAGATGGAGAGCCAAAGCAAGTCGAGCATGGACAGGGAGGCGGCGCGGGGCGACGTCAAGGTGGTGGATCATCCGCGGAAGGCCATCCGGTGTCCTGATCTGCTCCTTCGCGCCCTAGCGCTGGCGCTGACTCTAGCGGCCGTGATCGCGGCTGGCGTTGACAGGGAGTCCAAGACCGTCTCCGTCACCATCTCCCAGAGCCTCACGTTGCACGTCCGCGCCACCGCAAAGTGGCAATACATGTCGGCTTCCGTGTAAGTCCCCGCCATCGAACTTTCGCTCGATCTTTTTTAACTCCCTTCATATTTTGGCGTGCGTTTATCGCGAAACGGGAATAGTTCCATATCGGGGAATGTAGGACAAATTATATGAATACAGTTCTCCACGACTCGTACGTAGGGACAAACGAAGTGCATACATAAGATAATGCAACAAAGCTTTGTCGTGTCAGTATTTTGTTACATGGCATCCTTCTCATATGAAATGTAAATATAATCTGTTTTCTATAGATATAATCCACGGTTTGGCAATTAATTCCAAATTATTAAATTCCGTAATGAGGGCAGAATAACGTCGTGGCGCTCGCAGAAGGGTCAGTAGCATTCTTCCCCAACCAACTTGATAGTGACCAATGCTCTTAAAAGCTGACGCCTCATTACTCTCCCCGTCCTTCGGTAGTTCGACTTTTACCTCGCGCAGTAATGAATCTTTTAACACGTTCTGCGCTTTGCCCTAAAGAAAGGGGAGAGAACCAGATGACAGAAGTCATGTGTTGTGGACACGACCAAACTAAACCTAGGGGTAGATTTCATGTTATATGTGCTTATCTTTTGTAATGTCTAACTCATATATATAGCTATGATGATAATGGGTGAGGGTCGGTTTAGCGATTGAGAATATGAAGGTCGTGCGCGTTTATACCGGTTTCGTTCCCCGAATCATTCCACATTTCGACTTTTGCTCGTGCCTTAAACTAGCCAGCCCCCGATATTGGCACCATCTTACTTGGTCTCGAGGTTTACCTAAGATAAAAAGTTAACTCCATGAATGTATGGGGGGGTGGGCTAAAAATAGATGACCATTGACATACGTTTCCCGATTCTGACTGTCGAAAAGGGAAAATAACGGTGAGAAACCAGGGTGTTTCCTGTTAGGGTACGCTCAATGTGGTTGGAATGATGACATCATCATTTCCCTTGCTCGAAAGGGAAATTCCGTGAACAATCTTGGACGATTTCCATCCTAGATTAGCTAGGGTTCTGCCCATTTGATATTTGAGTTATGCCCCCCCTCAACGAACCATGCCGCGACACACAAGCAAACCAGAAGTTGTCCTCCTTCTCTTGCTGGTGACAACTGCCTCCCGCATTGTACGCTGACCCAAGAACAAAAAAGAAGGTTCACCAACATGTCCTCCCGCCTTTAAGAAGAATGAAAAGTTGTGAGGGTGGACAATTTTATAATTGAAACTTCAACAACTGATAGGTTATAACTGTGTATAGACAACCTATTATTAAGTGCTTTCCCTATTGTGATAATCTTCAGTATAAGGAGGTCGCAAAATACGTACAGACGACGATAAGGTGACAGTATATGTTGGTAGTTTACGAGAGCGAGTATCATAAGGCTTGATCTTTTCAAATTGTTAGGGTTTATATGCTCATGAACATATCTTCTGCAATTTCAGCTTCAGGATATTTGGATATTGAATTTCAGTGGTAGTCTAGATAGTTCATACTCATGCCTGTAAACAGACTTTTATTTTGAGATGTCTTCTAGGATTCATGAGTCATATGGTAAAGTATTTGCCACCTTAATAATGCATTCAATCTCCAAAAACTGTCTTCAGATACTTCCTGGTGTCAAATGCCATCGCATGCTCATACGCAGCCGCATCCCTCGCGTACATCACCATTGCTGGGGCCGCCCGCAGCGCCAAAGTGGCTTTAGCCATCAATGTTCTCGACACTGTCATGATGGGGCTGCTTCTGTCCGCCAGCGGCGCGTCGGCGGCCATCGGCGTGATCGCCCAGCACGGCAACTCCCATGTGCAGTGGAACAAGGTCTGCCACGTGTTCGGCAGCTACTGCCACCAGATGGCGGCGGCCTTCTCGCTGTGTCTCGTCGGCTCGTTTGCGTTCCTGCTGCTCACGGTGCTAAACATCATGGACCTCCACAAGAAGGCGAGGTAGAGAAGGAAATTTGAAGATAACTGGGGAGATATAAAGTGATCAATACTGTTTGGTAGGGAAAGTTAATATTTGTGTGGCTAGGGTTTTTGGTTTCGTCTCTTTGGCGAGTGGAAGGTGCATGGGTAGGTTGAACCGTTGAAGGGTACGTACGGAGTAGTAAATGCATGGGCTGTGGTTTGGTTCGTAGTAGGAGTTGAGTTGGCCATTTAGCTGCAGAGATCTGGTGAGTTTGGTGATTCGGGGCATGTGATGAATGTCACAGCTACATCACTTCTTGTCGGTTCTTCTGAGTATTAACTACATTGAATCTGATATTGTCTCTTTAGTTTGCTGAATGTATAATAAGAAAAAAGTGCAGACATTGCGTGAGATTAGCAACGAGACAGCCAATGCTGCAGATGAACTCATTTTACACCATCAGTTACTACTTCTTGTGATAAGATATGTCGTACATATGAGGAAGACATACGAATGTCGCTCTTCGATTGATATCATGAAGCGCAGCGACCAACCTGAGCTCTCGACCCTGCGCGGCAAGATTAGTTTGGGAGAAGAGAAAAGCAGGTATCATATCAGTCTAACATAGTAATCACCATCACTCCTTAACGTCTAACCCAACTTCTTTTGTTGGTATGGTAGTAAAAGACTAAGCATAAGCAAATGAACATTATCGATTGGAAAAAAGCTTGCACTTTTGGCCACTTAGGTATAAGCATAAGTGAAATTAATAAAACATACTCATGTAGACACCATTTCAAGTAGCAGCCACGGAATAAAGTTTCAACTTTCGGACGTTATATCTAATACGACCTAGGCTTTATAGCGAGCCGAAAACCATGACCAGAAGCCAAAAGTCACGATGAAAAGCAGGTACTCTGCAGAGGATAAGCTTCAATGCCTATTATACCCCATTTATTCAATGCATTTGGTTTGATGCTTCTTGATAAGTGGAGCTCAAAGTGGTGCACCAAGAAAAAGAGGAAGCATGGGCTACTGGACAGAGGCATATAAAAGAGAATCCACATATGCACAACACTTTGTTTACTGACTACACAGGGGCTATAAATTATTTGATTCTGAATTTCAGTACGGGGAGAGCAAGCATGCTCTTGCCAAAAGTTTACTCTCTTTAATTGATACCAATACTGGCGTACAAAAATCAAACCCAAAACTAACATCTACTTCCATGTACATAACTATATACTACCAGAAATATTCACCATGGGATGCCCTTATTGATCCCGAACATGCGTATCTTTCAATTCTTGTCCCGATTTGATCCACAGCAACTCACTCAGTATCCATACCTTGGTTGCTTATAATATCTGTTGATTGCCACACAAGTCAGTTTCTTTCACTTGCACATGTATGTAACTATATAAATCAGTGCATTCATGACTCAACTATTCAACCTTCTGAGAATGAGTTGCCAGAAACAATATAAAACCGAGGCAGGAAGGTAAATACTGAAAAAATAAATGGCCAATGGATGATTCGGTAAGCAATTGCTATTCGGGTAAATCAACCTACAAAGTGGACCACAATAAAGCTGAGCAAAGGGTAGGGCTTTGCTGAAACTGGTACCAAACCACAGGAAATGAAATAACTCATAGAGAAAAGAATACAATGGTTTAAACTAATGAGAAGAATCTAGCACTACCAGTCTTCCACCCACTACTGTGAATCATTCTGCCTTTTGGGCCACTAATAATATTCTCCAATGAATATTTCCTTTTGTTCTGCTCAACAGCCTACACCTACTAGGTTCACAGCTCTGCATTTAGAACTTCTTCTCCTTCAGAGTACACGCTTTATAAGAGAATAAATGCATGCATAAGAGTTTAGACGATACGAAGTACTGATTCATGCAATTGCTTCTTGCCTCTTTACTTTCTTCTATGCACCAAGGCAACTAAACCATTTATACAACCATAAGAACCTAAACAGATAATTATAATGATAAGTATGACCACATCCTGTGGTTTTCTCCATATTGCAGACACATTCACTTCCTTTGAGCATACACACGCCCCCCTAACTTTTGTAGTTACAACTGTAACTCATGATCAAATCCATCGTAACCTCTTTCAAGCCCTTTTTGTTGAAGGTATAAAAAGGCTTTCTACCTACAAAATATCCTTATCATATGGAAAACCTGCCATGAAAAGCCATCTCACCAGTTTATGTAGAGCCATCTCACCTCTTTCAAGACAAATGAGTGTAACTATGCTTCCTTTTTCTTAAAAGCTCCACCAGACCATTGATCAACCATAAATAGACTTCATACGCACAACTGTTGCTAACTTTTTATTGACAGAAATAGAGCTACCAGATTGACAGACTGGCATAAACTACAGCTGCCTGGAAACCATCTAACATTATGTAGCCTTAAATGCTGTGGCTGAAGGTTCTTTTTCTCATATTCCTACTACAGTCCTCTATGCATAATAGCTGTGGGGCTTTCGAAGACCATCAGCAACTCATCCAACTTTGCGCATGGACGTCACCTTCTCTTATGTCACTATTAGCTTGACGCTATCGTGCTCTACATAATTATTAATCTCCATTCACTTGTCATAGATAAGCATTCTCACAATGTTAATCATTCTACCGAGGTAAGGTATGAAAACACACGCATGAGAAACATCAAACACTGCAATAGCAATTGAAAACTTTACAGAATATGTTTCCAAAGCGTGCAAACCAAATTTACAGGAGTCAAAGTGATTACCAGGTCCTGTCCATCTTAGCAAAACGTCCCTTGATTCTAATCCTGCTCTCGGCCCTTACTTTCCGTGATTCATATCTGATGTGCTTATCATACCTGCATTGCACATTTAACCAGGAAGTCCATACGTGATTAAAAGACGCAATTAAAGCATTCAGACAAAGTGAATGCATCTAATCAACCATAAGGGCCTGTTTTATATAACCAGTGAGCTGCAGATAACATATTGCTTAATATATTTGAGGTTTCATAAATTGTAACTATCCATACTTACACACCATACTTTTCTTGCAGAAATGACAGTTTTTTTACCTCCTTGTTTTTCTCTTCTCCTTGTAGCGTGAGATTGCAGACTCTCTCTCCTGGTTAGTTAATGGAACCAGTGGCAAAGGATTTGAATTGATGGGATGTTCGGGTAATACTTCATGACATTCATTGCTAGAACTCAGAAAACTGATGTTTGGACATTTGTCTAAAGCTGTCGGACTTTCCTCTCTGTAGCTACCAAAGAATGAAGAAGGGTCATAAGCTTGGTTTCTGGTGTCACCGTCATTAGACAACCACTGAAAGTCAGTTGCCTGCAACAACAAAAAGTTCATGTCTTCATCTTGGTCATCATGTATATATGGCTCTAACAAGTTAAGCAGGTGAGCTAGTGCAATCACATACCCAAAAAAAAAAAAAAAAAACGAAGAAAATTACATGAAGACCCTAACGTTTCAGGTGGACTTGTATTCAGAGCTAATCTTCAATGTTATAACATATCTTAGACAGTGCAATTCAGCCTCAAAGACAGTCAATTCTTAGTTTTAGCCTGTAAAACACGCACGAGATGCACTTAAGCAACACAGATACCCAGAATCAACAAGCTCACACAAAATAGGAGGTGAATGGCCACACACAGTACCCACGTTCATCCCACAGTGCCTTTTATGGTGTCGTATGAAAATGGAATAAGAGAAATAACATGATGCTTTTGAGTCTTGACCATGAAAGGAGAAAGAAGTACCTCAATTTTGTGAAATCCAACTTGATCTCTATCTTCACATCCAGTGTGAATATTTGCGGGCTGAAGAGCTTGATTCAAAACTGGCAAGTGACAATCGTCCAACGGTTCAATCTCCCCTCTTTCAAAGTTCAACTTAGATTCTGGTTTACCAAGTAAGCGGAGCTGGCATAGTATTTCTTTCTTGTGCTGACCACAGGTTGCATTTCTATTCTGGATAAAAAGTAATCACGTAAAAAAGTTAAAATTACTGAGCGGATGGACAACATGAAACAGTAATAGATTCAAAACACATCTGATTTCAGAATTCTTTTAATCAATTTGTTGTTGGGCATAAGCAAAGGAGGCCAGTTATCCTTATATAATTTGTCGAAATTAAAAACTGAAAGTGATTCCATATTTTGAATGTTTGCTTAATGTCATCAACCTACTTTCCGATCAGCTTAATAAGTAGAAGTTAATAGTTCTTCATCATGGTTCTGGTGCTTCGGCTGTTGGTTAGCACTCTCATTAAGAAATCCAGAAACTTTGTTGTTGTCTAGCACTGTCATTGAAGTTAATAGTTTACTTTATGAGACAAAGATAAGAACTATCGTAATTCAATCTGTTTCACTTGATCCAATACAAAATCTTGCCTTTCCCCCATTGAGCTCAATCTATGCGTCAGGGGAGATGTCAAATGCTACTAAAGAGTTGATAATGAAATATGCATTCTCCATCCAATTCCCAATTAGCTTAGCTAATGTACTGAAAGTAGTTCATGATAGTTGTTAATAAAGTAATCCTCCATTTAGAAAAGGGAAGAAGGAATCCTTGAAAATGCCATTTACCAAGTAAAATAAGCTAAACAGGACAAGAGATATCTAGCCAGAGGCACCGATGTGAAAGAACGAAGACTTCAAACAACAAACATGCATCTCTCTAAGAAAAACACACATAAAGAGGTGGGAACACTTCTCACTCAGTTTATCACCAGCTTAAGAAAGTTCGGAGAAAAGAAAGTGCTCAAACAATATGATGTTGAAGATTGGCAACCATTCACTATTGGACAAACCAAACCAAACCAACTGATAAAACAAGATAGATGAAGCTTCAAGCTCAGCGAAAGCATCACGGTCAATCACATTTCTGCATCACGGAGCTTATCTCTTCAGGACATTCCTTTACGTCAAATTCAAACAAATACAATATCAAACCCGTTCAATGTTCACTTCCCTGCACTACGTAATAAGACAGCAAGTTGATTTTTTTTACGATTCTCTCACAGAAAACAGGACACCAATCAGCTAGAGCTCTAAACAACAGAAGCAAAATGCCTAACCTTAGGCAGAGGAGGAACATCCGTAGCCCGAAGAGCACACGCATCATCCCTGGGAACGATCAAATCATCGAGGCTAACAAAAGCAGGAGTCTCCCAAAGCAAAACATCCGAAAACCCACCACCGTCAGCCCCGCCCTCATCACCACCCAACGGCGGACCCTTCAACCCTAAATCGTCCACCCCCAAGATCCCCAAAATCTCGCCCACCGAAGGGCATCCGGCGAACCCCTCAACCGGCCTCCGATTGTGAGCCGCCCCGCTGCCGCCGCCGCCGGCGCTGTGCCGATCCCAGTCGCAGTTCTGGCAGAGGAGGAGGCGCTCGGCCTCGCAGAAGAGGGAGGCGGAGGCGGCGTCGCAGGAGTCGCAGAGGAGGGAGCGGGAGTGCTTGGCGAAGAGGGGGTTGGTGGAGTGAACCTCGCGGTCGCAGGCGAAGCAGAGCCTGGCCGAGTCGGCCCGGCAGTAGAGGAGTGCGGTGGAGTCGCCGCAGTAGTCGCAGAGACGCTTTCCCCCGCCGGACTTGGTCATGTCGCCGTCGCAGGTCTCCTTCTCCTTGGTTCTCTTCAGGCCTCGGTCTCCGTCTTCTTCACCAACTCGTTCCTCTTATCTTCTGGTTCTGAGGTTTTCCTCTTACCTTGGCGAGCAAGAACAGTCAGTCCGCCAAGGGTTTATGATTTGATGTCGACGTTGCAGCTTTGGGTTTCTCGATTTTTCCACACTAAAAAAAAACAGTACTTGTCCGGAAAAAAGCCTACGTAGAGACTATAATTCGATAATTCTTAAAATAAGTGAATAATATCCTATAGTCGATTTATATGACCAATATCACAAAAAATCTTAAATTATTTTTTTATATAAGAAAATCATAAATTTACCCACAATGATATAAATACCATCAACTTTTTTTTTATATCATGAAAAAATTTGAACACGTGTAACATATATATTTTCTATTTCAGTTTCATTTCGATTATATGTGATATAAGTTCGGGTTTTGGGTCTTTGTGTCTCAATAAACAAGTAAAGCTCGAGATATTTATGTCATAATGGGTATGATTTGAGATTTTTTTGTGATATTAATCTTAAATAATATAGATTCTTTTGGCATTTTGGGAAAAAGAAAAGGCGTGAGCTTTGACTTTGACTTGCCAGTAGCGGAAGGCGGATGACGCAATGAGTGACGGTAATGGAAGAGGGCAGGAGGTGGAATGATAAACATTAAACAGGTAAGCGATAACCGCCGAAGTAGGTTTAATAAAAAGGAGTTGCTTAAATTAAAAAATATTTTTATATATATTTGGGTTTTTCTCAAGACATTAATATTTATTTCGCACTTTTAAAATAAATAAAATGGAAAGGGGCCCAATATGCTATATAACTGCTGACAAGGATGGTTGGCCGCGCCACGTACGCGCTTTGTTTCGTGGATGTATTTCCTTTCTTTCGTGGCTGCTTCTTCTTCTTCTGAGTTACCTCCTCCTTTGCCGACCTAATTGTCGAGAGTGTGTATCTCTCTCTCTCTCAAATATCCTAAATATTTGATGTATTTTTAATTTAGACTTCGTTTATTTTGCAAAAAAATACGTGATTTGAAATATAATTTCTTAAAATTGATTGCATGTATCATTTGAAATAATTAATTAATGAAGAATATTCTCATTGTCCATTATAACTTGTGTTTGAACATTTGCGTACACGATGAAAATATTTTCGATCGTTCATTTTTGCAATTGACATAAGCGATCATCTTTTGAAAAATAATTTTTAAATCACTCGTTTTTGTGAAACTTTAAGAATTCATCTTTTCATGGATTAAATTCGCAGCCATGTTAGATTTTCTACCTCACCAAGTGCAAAACAATTTCAGATATTCAGACTAGCTTTAACCCGTGCGACCATGCTTGGTTCGTTACGTTGGGGGGAGACTGTCCGAGCTCGAATTATTTTTCAGGTCGATATCCATGCATAAGCAATAACAAACTGTTCTAGATTAAATATAAGATTAAATAATTATTATATACAAACACATATATATGTGTCTGTATATAACGTTTAAAGTGAAAGCAAAAGCAAAAATGAATGGGAAAGCTCCGTCTAGGTAAATCATCATTCTAGAAAGAGCAGAGTATCTAATTTCATCTGGTGATGGCCGTCCGACTGCCAAAAGCTAAATCTGCACGAGGACCGGTTCCAAGGGCAGAGCCGAACCGGCCAGACCGGACCGATATATACATATATATGCATATTTTAAAATTTTCCTTTTTTCTAAGAGTTAAGAAAATGAATTTGCCAAAACGCTAGTACGGACCGGTCCAATCCGAGATTGACTGGTCCAGTCCGGTTTCTGATTAATGGGTGGAACCAGCCCAACTCGAGAATCGATCACCCCAAGCCCAAATGCCGATCCTTAATTTATTCCCGGGAGTCAACCTCAGAAGTCGCTCAAAACTGCGAAACCCACCTAAACGAAGTCAAATCATCAATTCACGAGAACGGCGTGAAGTTGATGGCAGTGCACTTGGATGCTTCATACGCGGTGACGACGATGACGAAAGAGAGATCTCGCGCATGGGATCGGCAACGAACACTTCACCCTTGACCAGTCGGAGTAGATCGTTCGGACGACAGATGGTACCGAAGCGAATTGGCATAATGGAATCCCATGTCGCAACTTCCCATGATTCGAGCCATCAGCGCAAGCGAACTGTCAACATCATGCACGAGTCTGAGTCAACAAACGGGTCGTCCCTTACTAGCCACAAAGATCAATGGTCCCATAAGTAGGGTTGGAGAGATCCCATGGTTTTCGATCATACCACGAGACCACGTAGTACAGCTACAAAAAATCCCGAAAAAGGGTTACAGACGGATCGGTTCGAGCAATCTCCATTCAGTTATATGCAGTGAGATTCCCGTAAAGGATGCTGTCTATGAGCGATGTTCGATGAGACATATAACAGTCGAGTTCGATGCTTACAATCCATCGACCACGTGTTCACCTCTGACGGACCGCACAAGAGCTTATTCCAGCAAGAAGGAACTCGTCTAAGCAGACGATCGAGAAATGGAAGATCAAAACGCTACATCGAAACAAAGATTGCAATCATACAACAACAAAATCAGCCTACTCCTGGTGCGGCAACTTTTGTGGGGGGCACCAGTAGATACAGGCGACAGAACAGTAAAAACAGCAATTGACTGCAAAAAGTATCAACGGCTATGAGAACTGCTTCGAAAAATTATACCCCAATCTAACAAGTTGCTAACGAAGAAATTGGCAGGTGAACTAATCGATTGTTGACCGATGATCGTAAGAGTTGGTGCAAGCGCCGCAATAAGATAGCGCCAAGAACTACTGAAGAAGCACTCCTGGGCCAATGTCGAATGAGAGAGGAAAAGTCTACGTATTTGAGTCCAGGATTTGCTAAGTTGTGCAATGACCCGCAAGCTGAAATTTTTACCTGGAAATCAAGTAAAAAAAACCGCATAGTATTCAGAAAATGCCAGGCAACTATTATCAGTCCATCTGTTCATGCATATGAGAATGATTGTAGGACAATTGTTTTGCACACAAGAGGTGTTCACTTGTTAAGATGGAAAATTTATCTAAATGAATGTAATGCGATAGAGAGAATACATACATTTGTTTCCGCATGAATTCATTTGCCTGACTCATCTTACTGATGGTCTGCAGCTGAAATTCTTCGAGTATTGTATGAACAGCATTCAGTGCACTTGAGCCCCAAAATGTGAAATGGAACTTTCCCCGTTTTGTTGCAGTCATTGCAAAGAATCGAAACCTGTTCAAATTCCTTAAAAGTGAAGATGACATTCCTTTTACATGCACTTGTAACAACCAACCAAGCAAGTTTAGGTTGACATGCTGGAAACAATGGCAACATTTATTATGTGTGGGCTACAGAGCAGATCAGGGAATATAATGAGGCCAACTTCAAAAAGTCGTAACAAATCGTAGTACTGTACATGCATCATCCCCAGCGGATACTCACTAATTTGAATGATAGCTACGCTACATTTCTCCAACGGGATTCAGATTGATATATCAGCTGAATGAGAAAACATAAACTGACCAAATACTCTTTCTGCTGAATAGTAACCAAAGACAATGTTATCTGTGTTTGTTCTACGATAGTAGTGCTTTAAATAAAGGATATTTGCACTCTATCCTAATGGCAATATCATTCCTCGGAGCAAATGTATAGCCTGGCCTATTATTCACCATATTAAAGGAGAAACAAGTTATCATGAACTTCTGTTTTTCTTTCAAAGCGTTATTATGCTGTAAAGCCTAAAATATAAGACCAACTTCAATTGATTTTTAATCAAAAACACCAAATAACCTTTCCAGCAGAGCTTGCAAAGGCAAACTGTTTTTAAAAAATTCACTAGTAATTACTCAACAAAACATCACAAAAAAATTGGGCTGCAAAACACAAGATGTTTGTGAAAAGAAACTGAGCAATATTGGAGGATAAATTACACACCTCATATTGATATTCTTCAGGCATGACTGTTGCCGCAATCTAAACAATAAAAAAAAGAATGATCATCATGAAAGGCTATCTTTTCCAAATATTAACTGTAAAGTAATATGCATAAACTACGAAATAGAAAATAGACAAGCATGAAATTGCATGGTATTACATTTTGATGAGCAATACTGATTATTTTTGCAGCCCCATCTCATCTTGATTTGGCTAGACTTGTATGTAGCCAAATATTTTCCAATCTGCTCCAGCCTCTATTACTGGAGCCTGTTAAGAGCCTGTCTTTTAAAGGAGAGATCGAGGGAAAGGTGAGTGTGGCCATTACCCTTTTGGAAGCCCAGAACTCTTATGAAGAGTGCCAGGATCTAATAAAAGTAAACAAAGACATGCAGATTTGCAGAGTTAATCCAAGTACCATTAGAAGACAAAAGGCCTATTTGCATCTAATGTTGAGCAAGGGCAGTGCCCCTTATAATTAATTTCTCTTTAACACTTGAAAAAAGGGCTTTACTGTGCTCAATCATGGCCTCCTTTGGCACTAAAACCTATAATTACAAGTGGCCCAGACAATAAACTAGCTAAGTATCGTAACATCCGTTAAGTCTCTCAGCTTAAGTGGTAAATTGCTAAAGCTGATCAATCTTTATCACCTCACACATGACTAGTAACAACAAAGACCATTCTCCAGCCATCCATTATCGTGGTCAATGACAGTCAAGCAAAATTTGACAAAAAACTAAAATATCAATAATCATATTATTTGTTAATCACAGCTTTTTCCTTTCTCTCTCTGTAGAACTATTGATTTTCCATTCTTATTTTTAAATTTCAGTTTAAAAGTTAGCTATTCTTAAATGACATGCTTGAAAGTTTCTATCTCGGCTAGACTGAACCTTTGATCCATCAATCTTTTTGGTCCTGCAATCACACATCTGACCCTCGGGATGTAAGCTGATTATCAGCACATTCAATTTGAATTTCTAATGCAATTGTGACAATATCAAGTTAAAAGCTTACTACCTCTGCATCCAGCATTCTCCAGACTTCAGACATTTTTCGAACTGTCTTCAAGCAAATGGGACAACGATACCTGTGTGACCAGAACGTAGGTTAATGACGCAACCAATGACTATTTATCAGAAATTAATGAAATGAACAACTATCTATAAGGGAAAGGGTTTAACTGATTTTGGTCTTCCATTTCTTGGAAACATTCCATATGCATTGTGTGTCCGCAATTCAAAATCATTGTTCCTTTGATCGAGTCAAATAGAAACTGCAAAATTGACAGAAAGTTGTTAGAAAGACCTTTCAAACCTTCATTATTGCCAAATTTGGTATATGTTAAACCCCCAACCTCATAGCATACAGGGCAATGGCTCTTCATTGAATTCTCCACACATACATGATTATCACGTAACGACATCGAATAGCAAGATCCTGTGCTTTTCAAAGAAGTTTGTTAAGGCCATGCACATAGGACAACAAACTAATCTGACAGTGTACAATAGAAGATGCTACCAATTACACAGCCTCCACAAGGGTGGTCATAGCATTCAACTAGTATATAGAGACTAATCATCTCCTCAAGAGGGGCAAGAAAGATGAAACTAACATCTAGAAGATGCAGAGCAAGACAACCAGTGAAAGGACCTTCAGGAAATAGGTGCCTTCATTTGGCACCAATAACAAAGCATCATTACATGTTTTGATAGTAGAGTGATGATGCACCATGCCCACAGTTATACTTTTGAAACAAATAAGAATATGCACCATGCACACATTTATATTTTTGAAACAAATAAGAATATGACTATCTTTTTCAATCTACCTAACTCTATGACTCTGATCTGTTTCAGCTCTCATGAGGTTAACTTCTTTCCTCCATTTGCAAGAGCGATAACAGAATAAAAAGTCTCCATCACAAATTTTGAGAAACAAGAAACAGAAATTAACTAAAACTTTCTTTTCTCCAATTTAAGAGATCGCTCCCAAAAAATCATTGCATTCAGTTGTGAACTTCTCCTGCTACATAAGCCTACCGACACTCCAACCTTGCACGGATAGATAACTTCTATTTTCTCGATGTTAATACAGGGTAATGCATTCATGCAACCTCTGCATGCAGAATGCTCCTTTTGGAGCTTGCAATAGTTTTCCACAAGTTGATATCAAGTATTTTGATACCGCAATTGATCTCTTCTATATTTCAGATGTTGAAGTAAGTCCTATTGGTTAAATTGTTGTGGAAAAAAAATGCATAAATGCTGCTGCAGTGTGGCTTGTGACCCAATATTTGCCATTGTAGCTGGCCCCTGGGACAGTGGTAGAAGATTCCTTGCCTCTGTATCCCCCCTGCGATAAAATGTCTGAACCAAAAAAGATCCCCACTAATCCTCTCTGTCCTTCCTTAGATGAGAATGAGTTGTAAGTGATCAGTATGGTACACGCCACTTTAAGATGTTGTCTCTTAGATGTCCAAACAAAATCATGCATTAGCTGCATTAGTACGATGGGAAGTACCCAGAACTCCTAAATAAGAATTCTTTTGCTAACATTCTCTCTCTCAAGATACAAAGTTGATCACACCAGCTTTGAACAAGTACCTTTGAAGTCATGACAACTCTTGTGCTAAACTTGATATCAAATCCCAGATTTAGTGACCTCTAAAAAGCAACCTTGATTACCATCATCCTTAGAGAGCAGCTTTGACTTAAGACTGTTCAGAATTTTGATGCAACTGAAAGATATACTTGAATCTCTTTTAACATGGTTGCCTTGTAGGTTCCGAGCTACCCTTTTAAAACTCCACAAATTATTTCTTTTCAGGCAAGTAGGTGATTGGAGAAGATAAGGATCCCAACTCAAGTATGGAAAAGGTTCAAACATAAGAAGAAGCACTTTTCCAGAGTCTATTTAACTTCAAAATATATTTGGTTACCCATTGAACCCCCAGATGAAAAATTCCAAAATCCAACACGATAGATCTTGCATGAAACAAATTTGATATCAAAAGTCCAGCGTGCAAACCAGCTTCTGGTTCCTGTTAACCATCCTATGGGCAAAACTCATTAATACACATCAAGTTTCCTCTCATATCTAACCAGCTCACCAGGCATTTTACCTTTTCAATGAGAAAATTCAACTATGTAACCAAGCACTCCAGGACTCCAGGTGGTATTTGTATACCAACTGCCAGTTCATAGCCTTAATTTAACTCTGCTTTATCAAACTTCCTCAGAGCTGTCCTTACAAATCCAAATTGATTATTCCAAGATACTGCAAACCAAGAAGGATATTAACATGGCAGTGGCTTCGATGGTCAAGCGTTATTGTTTCAAGAGAAGTTCCTACCGAGATCCACTATGAAGCTTGTACTTCCAACGTAAAGCAAGTTCCTCGACTCCCATCTCTCATAAATTCAAGTACGAAATATTCTATCGCCTAGACACCGATCACTGCATATCCATCCAATGATTTCAAGAACATGTGCATGCCTAATTAAATAATGTATGAAGTCATGCACATATGTTACTCAGGACAATAACCAAACTAGAACATAATATTCCAAATAATTCAGAAATTAAAGCAGTCCAAGTTTTCATAACTTTGGGAGAGGATGAAAACTCTCTAAAGAGATGACTTTAATGAACTTGTAAAAATGAAAGAGAGATTCTTTCTTGTCACAGAAAAGCACATGCAACAATGGAAGTACTAAAAGAGAAAGCCATACCGCACTTTGGACAGTGGAAGAAATTTTCTCGACCCCCAACTCTGAAAGACAAGGGCAAAATTAAATTAACAATTCGTAAGGCAGATACAGTTAACTTCCAAAAGACAGGAAGAATATTCCAAACATCAATGAGCTCACCTACAAATTCCACATTCCTCACAATGAAATTGCTGCTTTTGGGTCTGCAAAAATAAACATAATTACACTGTTATATCATCTATGCTCTTCATTCATGTAGAATCAAAATGGAAAGGCTACACCTTTAGTTAATATAAATGAAAAAAAACAAAATCCATCTTACCTCATCGTCATAAAACTTGCAAATCCCACAGAAATATTCTCCCATGTTGACACCGCATTTCGAACAAACTTGAGCCGCCTAACAAAGAACACATGAATTCTCGAACACTTCTTGAAAAAAAACTGACAAGAAACTATGTACAAAATCCACAAGCGATCCACCATGACATACCTCTTGCTCCGTGTTGCAAACAGAACAGATGACCTGAAACACGAAAAGACAGACCTTCAGCACCACACCGTAAAATCCAGAGCAAGCAGCAGAATGCGCACGTTAACAAAGCAAACGGCACCTACCTGCTTCACGTCGTGCCGGACCAGCTCATGGTGATCTTTCGGGTTGCTCAGCGAGTTCTGGTCGAGACGAATAACCGGAGAAGATCACGAAACCCCATCCAAACACGACGACAGTAGCAACACGTGTGTTTCTACGGTCAATCACACATAAAAAAACCGAACGAATGCAATTGCAGGCGCGACAAGAGAGACAGAGGGAAAAGTCGTACCGTAAACTCGTTGTGGCAGTGGCGACACGTGAAGACCCGATCGCAGCACGGAGCTCGAATCCTGCAACGTCTCCGATAATGCTCGCACCTGAAAGCATAGCCCCCCAAAGAACGAAAAAAAGGAAGCAAATGAAACGCCGGTCGAGGCGATTCGGAAGTGGAAATGGAGATGGCGGCGACATACCCATGCTCGGATTTGGCAAAGTCTCGATCTTTCGTCTGTATCGCGTGCTCTTCTTCTTCCACCATGGATGCGTCTGGGCGAATCGTCATCATTTTAGGGCGTAAGTGTAGTAGCTCTTGGTAATCGGCGGAGATCGGAGGTGAGGGAGGCGAGGGAAAACCAGGCTTCTGGCTCTTGCTAACTGTTTTGGGATAATGACACAAATTATTCTTGAATTTTGACTTAATATGTAATGTGTTTTCTGAATTTTTAATTCGATACAAATGCTTCATGAACTTTAGCCTAATATTTAATGTGATCCATAAACTTTCAATTTGACACGATAGTCCCTAAACTTTTGATACATATTCAAACTAGTCTTTGAACTATATGAAAATGTTCAATGTTGTCTCTTAATTGAAATTAATAAAAGGACTACATTGAATATTATTATATAGTTCAAGGATTAATTTGAACATGTACAAAAAGTTCAGAAACCATTTATGTCATTTTTTCAATTGTTTTTTAATATTATGTGCTAAATTCTAAAAGTCGATGTGGCTACTTTCATATGCTTGAATTTAATTTCGCCGTGCATTATAACTTCAAAAGCTTGGCCAATTAATCGCCATCATCTATGCTTTATTTTGTTTTTGGGTTAATGCTATGAAAAACACCAAATTATTACACTTGTGATAAACCACGACAAAATTAAAAACTGGTATATCTATAACAAATTTACCTCGAAATAATTTTTTTACCACGAAAAACTCCAAATCGATACATCTGTGACAAATTTGGATATATGTGACAAATTTACCATCCGTTAGTTTCGGTTAAATTGGATTCATACCACAAAAAATCTTAAACTAGCATATCTGTGACTAACGAAAGGTAAAACCCTTATAATTTGACGAAAACTAATAGAGGATTTGTCATAGATGTAACAGTTTGGGGTAAATTTGTCACAAATGTACCAGTTTGAAGTTTTTCATGGTCAAAACAATAGTTTGGGGTAAATTTGTCACATGTATACTAGTTTGAGGTTTTTCGTGATATTAACTCTTTATTTTTTTTTTCTTTTTAGGTAGTCTCAATAGTTTTACAAAAGAAAAATACCATAAAACATTTTAAACTCTATCAACCGTGACAATGATACTCCAAATTTCTTTTTTTGGTCCGTTACAGTTCCTTTGAGACATCCGTTAAACATCTTAGCTAGCACTTCGTTGACGGCGGCAGGCAAACGCAATTGACGTGGATGTAGAGAATTCCACAAAAAAAGTTAAATTATGTCTATTGTATCACCAATACTCGAACTATTTTTTTGGTGTCGTGAATACCCAAAACTTGTATTATAATAAATTAACCATTGTTTACTAATGTTGTTTTACATTTCTTATTTTAGTAAGCACTAATGCATTAGCAAATATATATATATAGATCGACAAAAGGCTGATGACAATTGCATACACATAATCAACTTTTAGTTAAGTTCCAACTTTAGATTTATTTCTTTTCGATTTTGTGTTTGTTTTATCTTGGTTGGCTGGGATTTTATTATGTTATTGGGCTAACCACTAATTTGTTAGTCAAAACAGGTTGAAGTTAAATTTTTAACAAAAAAAAACATGATCGACGATATCGCATGAAGTCTCATTTTTTTATTCCCACTGAGAAAGTTTTTTGAGTGATTTTTATAATTCTTTTATAATTATCATAAGATTCATTCAAACTTAATCTTGGTCTTTCAAGTATCTTTCGTTAAAAATCATACCATCACAAAGTACATACTTGAATCAGAAGTGTTTTGAAGTAAATCTCAATTAATTCTTAGGATTAATTTTTTTTTCTCTTTGTGGATATGAATATTTAAAAGTGATAATATGTATTCTTAACATATAATTTTCATTTATACATTTAAAAAAAATGAAAAAATAAGCAACAATCTATTCTCGCGAAAACCACTCAATGGCCTTGTCATTATTTAATCTGAAGCTTATTTTATTGAGGATACATTACGAATAGCGTAATGAGATTGCGAGCCTTTAACGACTCATATTGGGGGTCACCTAAGTAGGATTGGCGACCTCTTCCGTGTGAGAAAATATTGGAAAGGCCTGGTTTGCCACTTAGTCTATAAGCCACTCTATTCAACGCTCGCCACAAGTCCCACAGGTTCCACCCCCTATACGTTTTTAAAACTCCCTCTCTTCTTTCTCTCCATTACTTCTCTTTCCCCCTTTGTTGCTGAACACATTACCGGCACTCTCTCTCCTCTCCTTTCCTTTCTTTTCAATTTCTTTTTTTATTTTCATTTTCTCATGATTTCAAAGAACAAAGTGTCTCCCTCTTCAAAGGAGTCTCTCCCATTATTGTGAAGATGTGTCTCTCTTCACTTAATCTACATATGTTGGAAGATAGTATTGGTTCTCACTCCATTGACTTGATCTTATACTATACGAAAAAATATCACGATCAAAAGCTGAACTCTATTTATGCTTGAGGCCATATAACCTTTAAAGCCAATTGTTATTCTCAATGCCCCAGTCATCTTTCATTTCCCTTTAAGTAGATTTGAATTCATCATCTGATTTGCATCTATAGATAAGCTCTGAGAAATATTCATCATTACATCGTAGCTTGTCTGAGAAATATTCATCCTTAAACGATAGCAGAGGTGGAGTTGGCTGCGTGGTTGGGAGTGAAGAGAGCGGACACCTTTCTAGTAATGGGAAAGAAACCTTTGAAGAGAGAGACGCCGTCATTATTTGAAATTCCTAAGAAAATAAAAATCAAAAGAGAAAGGAAGGGACAGCATAGAGAGTGTCCATAAAGTGCTTAGCAATGGAGGTGGAAAGAGAAGTAACGGATAGAGAAGAGAGGGAGTTTAAAAAACATCTGACAAGTGAGACTCATGGGACACGTGGCGAGCTCTGAATGAAGTGACCTATCGCCCATGTGTCAAATCAGGCCTCCTCAATATGTTCTCATTTCGTGAAAATCTACTCGGTTCTTCACACAAACACCGAGAGAGAGAGAGAGAGAGGGGGGGATGGGGCGAAAGTGGAAGGAGATGGAGATGGAGGGTATTCCTAACTGCGACTTTGACCGTGATGTAAAGGTACCAGATACGAAAAGAGGAGGTGAAAAATGATAACCGGCTCATGTGCATGCATTCACTGTTTGGTATCGAAATGTTTTTGACATTCTTTCGTAGGAATAGGGTAACCCATCAATCAAAGATTGAAAGGAGAAAACTTTCTTTCAATGACAAAGACAACAACGTTGCCCTTTCGCGCAGTAGTCTCGCAAGAATCCATCCACCGACATGCGCGGTCGCAGTCAAAAGAAACGAAGATCTTAGCTGGGTCGACAATAATTCATAGGCGAATCCCAATGGGCAATCAAATCACTCAATTTCATTTTGTCCGACCACTGGAATGAAGAGAAGAAGAACAACGAATTTGAAGAATGAACATTGCAAAAAGTAGGGAATGGAATGTAATACCTTTCATTTCCAATCCGGAAAAAGCTTAGGAATATATTTATCATTCCGCCCACCATTTGCAAGAAGGGAATTGTTTTTGCCCCTGATATAATAGAAAAATTCCTACAAGACCCCGACACATGAGCCCACTAGGTCTAAGTCCTTGATATTAACGAGTCTTCCATGGGACTTACATGATCTGAAAGCTGAAATACACGGAACTCACATACACTTGGTGCATTCAAGAATGATATACCAGCTTTCGGCATATGCGGGGGGAATTACGACCAAGATGCCAGCAGTCGAAGACCACCAAAATTCCCACTCTCTTCTCTTCAACTTTTCATTTTTTCTTTTTATGTTTATTTATAAGCTGTAAGCATCAATTTGGTTAATTGTGTATATCGAATCTTAGATAGTTCTCTTGCAGCTTCTGTGCATTTGCTAGGATTCCAATTGGTCACCCTTCTCTTCTCCTGCTTTTCATCCTAGTACCAATTGGTGACAACCTCCCTTGAAACAACTTTGAAGGCCAGAACACCTTGATGCACCATATCCCTTCAATCATTTCTACAAGTTATGAATGTCAACTAAGTATTGTTCGGTAACATCGGCGAAGCTATTGTGAAGGCTACGGGCTTATAAATGGAGAGTAAATTGAATAAGTTGGTGTTTGTCGGATTAAATGAATAACCATGACAATGTAGAAGAAGGAACACATAATATACGTTGGCTAATTTCTTTTTATATATATTATTTTTCTAAATCAAAGGGACTACCCCCACAACACTACTCCAAGCTACTAAAAACGCTAGTAACACACCCATAATACATACAATTCATAACAACACTAACCAACATAAATTGATCCTGATCATCAAGCAAACCCCTAGTTTGTACCTTATTCCCCAAATTGCACATCTAAAAATTACACTTACGCATACACATTAATATATAGCTGCACCAACAGTCTAGGGAGACTCTTAGCCACTCCCAATCAAATTGATTTGATTAGATTGCTGAAGACTGGGCTTGGTAGGGCCTGATCAAGGGGATGAGCTTGCCGCTAAGGTGGAGGGACATGACTTCGTTGGTGGACCCGATGAGCTTGCCGCCTATGAACACTGCAGGCACGGGCGCGTTGCACCCTAGCCTGACCAGGGCCTTCTCTATCTCCCGGCAGTCAGGGTCGCGGTCAATCTCGTACACCCAGGGTTGGACCCCAAGGTCCCGGAACAGGATGGTCACCGTGTAGCACAAGCAGCACGAGCTCTTGCTGAATATCACCACCCCTTGCTCCGACGCAAATCTCGTCACCTTGTCCATTCTCTCTTTCTCTCGAAAATCCTAAATCAATTCAGGGTGATTTCTAATTAGAAATGGTACTTAAAATTTTTTTTTAAAAGTTGGGAAAAAAGATATTTTTAATGGTTTTCTCAACTCAGTGTGCCCGACAAGAACCCGATTACCACTAGACTGAATCCGGGGCCGAACTCGATCAGGTGGGAGGTCGCCAGGGGCTGAGAGGAGAAATCTAGAATAGGCTCTAGGTGGTTTGCTTGTAGTTGAGCTTCACCATGTATATATAGGGACGGCTAATGTGGTGGACTCGTAAGAGGCTAGTAGAGAGATACTTTATGTCTTTTGAAAAGGAATTTCGAAAAGTGGGTCTTTTTTTTATATAGATGCTCAAGCTCATGATAAAAGTAGCTTTCTCGGATAGTGACTACAGTATTCTACATGGGCTCAACAACTTAGGCAAATCCATTTTTTGTTCAGTCATTCACGAGTTTATAGAACTTAGTTTATTATTTATTGCATGGAGTTACGTGTAGTGCCACCTTAACAAAATCTTCTAATTCAAGGAAATTGGATCAATAATGAGGTAAGACGATTGACGATATCATTTAAATTCATTCTAAATAGATCGAGTCCATTGCAACTTGGAAAAAAGAGTGCAACTTGACCGGATGATCTATGCGTGTTTTCTTTGGTAGCTAGTATTGATTATGTTGGTCACAAGACTCAGAAACGAGCTTTTGCATATCCACATCATCAACGGGGTAACATGAGTCGCTTGTCCAAATCTCACCAATTACGTGCAAATAGTTTCAAGAGTCACTCGCGTGTAGGACTCACGTGAATACCTACGCTTAAGGTGTTCATGGAGGAAGAAGAGGGAACGTGGATCATTGTACTGACAGAGAACAAAAGGGTGCAATAGAATATATGGCAGGGTCGGTCAAATTATGCTTAGATTTCCAGCAATCCAAGAGATTCTCCAAGCCCACCTTCTTTGAATCAGTTTTTCTTTTGGTTGTGCAGAAAGATCATTGGGGAATCACAAGGGCTTTCGGTGGCTGCGATTCCCTGCTGGTTGTGACTTGTGACCACCCAACTTGCACATTCTATTCAAACGTTCCTCCACACATGCTGGAGGGATCAGACAAAATATATGCTCGTTGCTATGAGGAGGGATTGGGTAGGGAGAGATTCATCACTTTCATTTAGAGCTTGAATTGCATTGTATCGAATTGAAAATCGATGCGTAGATTTTGAATTGCTGGTCTCGGATTTAAGGTCCACAACCTCAGATTTAGAGAGAGTAAGGTAAGGGGGGGTTAGGGGGTAGAGAGAGAATTTTTTTCCCAATTTATTTATGACTAAGTAAATTGATAGGAACTATCAATATATAGTCTTACACTGTATCAACAACTATTGGCACCTTAAAATGCCAAAGTAGATGTTGGGCATTTTGAGAAGGACATAGGCATCGTAAGACATCAACCATATTAAACCCTACACCACTAAGCCAATTCAATGATCTTCTCTACCGATAATTTGGCATCACTTTCCTCCTTACTTTTCTTCCTATCTCCCTTATCAATCATTAAATAATCTTTCACAAAATAACTAAACTTTAAAGGGTAAAATTAGACAGCTTTTTCTATGACTTGTTAGTAAATATATGTGAGTTAAGCAAATATGTGAGTTATAGTTGTACAACGTGTGTATATATACCTCCAAGGTTTGTCAATATAATTCAATGACTTGAAAACCTTCCCTGCACTTTGTGAATTCTCGAACATCCACAAACGAACCCTTCTCTAGCATGAAACTATACAATCTGTAGTAAATTCAGATAAAATCTGGATATGTTGTGTTGGTGTTTGTTTGTAAAACAAACACATAAGGCATTTTCCTTGTCCCACATAGGAAAGAAAGGAAAGTTTTGGTCTCTTTATTAATTAAAGCATTATCTACTATTGTAAATAGAGAAATGGGTGAGTGGGCTAGACCCCATAATACCCACGTGCGAGTGTGCGATTATTAGGTGCACTTAACACTTCGTGACTTTGTTGTATCCTAAAGGGAATAAGAAGTAGACAAGAAAGAGTAACGTCAAGGCGTTTTCGTTGACAGGCTGTCTTGCATCTCTCAACGTATCATTTGTTCCTGTGGTTTTCCAAGATGCTCAAAATTAGGATTTGTTGTTCTGCATTCTATGTCACTGATGATGCAACACAGCAAGAAACAGACAAGGAGGAGTAACATCAGGGCGTTTTTGTTGACGGCTGTGTCTAAAAACCTTGTTTTGCATCACTCAACATATCAGTTGCTTCTCATTTCCAAAGATGGCCGACTCTAGAAAACTGTAAGGCTCTTGCAATTTAAGGTGAAACTCAGCAGAATTATTTCGTAATATTACAGAAAGACCATTCATCTAAAGTAAGAATATTACAGTCGCCGTTTTGCTTCTTGGTGTGCTAATTACAAGGAATTTACCGAAAGAGAACCGATTATTCCGCAGCAAAGCCGAATGGTGGAACAGACTCCTATATCGAATAACGAGTGCAAAGCAGTACATAAACCCTTAACCATTAGCTAACGTTCATGTAATCACACTTGGTTTCTAGACAGGAACTCATTGAAGATGAGTCATATCATTGTTTTCCTGAGATTGACGCTCGTTATGTTAGTTGGGCTTTCGTGTGTTTATGACTCCGTGAGTGAGGACAACCAAACACAGACATCGTCGACAGAGTCTGCAATGGGGACAAGTTTAGCCCGTCCAGTCCTTTCAATTACCCTCGAGCTGGTCTTCTGCAGGATTTAGCAGAAAACACCGCCGCGAATGGCTACGACTACTAGGACACAAATCCGGGGTTTCTAGGGCTTTGTTATGGCGATGCTTCGTGCAAAGCTGAACTTTCACAGCCGAAATGCATTTACTGCTTGCAAGTATGCGAGGAGATACTTGGCAAATTGTGTTGGTGGAGCCCCGGGTATCAGGTTCAACTCAGAGGATTGTCGGCTCGGATAAAGCAATACTACTTCAACGAACTTTTCACTAGTCTAAATAATCTGATGGTGATGTGATGTGCCGAGATTTTTAGTGGTCGATAATGTAGCTGTACACGATTCTCCAATGAAAATAAGGCCATGGCATGGAATACTTGATCGAATTATGTTCATAGTTTCATGAAGTGATATTGTCAGAACTTATGAATGTTAAATTTCATGCTAAATTTAAGGGAATAGTGGTAATTAACATGATATCAGAGCCCAGATTAAGTGTTCAAATCCTGGCTCTCCCTCTTAAACTCATTAACCGTGATATTGGGCCATAATTTGCTTACAAGAAAACAAGAGTCGAGTCTTGGGAGCGTAAACGACCAACTTACAAACGAGGAAGAGTGTTAAGTAATATCCTTATTTGTACGACGCTTCCTAGCAATTTAAGTTTTGAGGGAAAACGGTTAAGTCTAACAGCGAACAAATTATTGTATTTCCTCTTTTATATTTTCGTAAAATCAGCCATTCTACAACAAACAAGAGGCGGCAAAAGAACATCAGAAGTACGAAAACTTATATATGGCGCCTACTTTAGTGTCTAGGTAAATATCCTAAAAAGCTTCAGTGCAGCATACTAGGTTCTATGCCGACGAATGTTATCTTGTAGTAATGGAAAAGTAAGTGTTGTAAAAGGTCTTGTCATAAAAGACTAACCATACACTTTCTGAGATCAAGAAGTTACTGAGAGATTCACGTGATCAGAGGGGTCTGAAATCAGTCAAGAGTAAACGGGAATATTACCAAAAAAGTCTTAAACCTATTGTAATTGTGTCAATTCAGTTCTAAACTTTCAATTTTGTCGATCAAGTCCTAAACCTTTTGCATTTATGCTAATTTAATCCATTTAATTAGCCGGCGTTGATGTGGATAATTTTTAATAATATTTTAATATTTTTTCAAATTTATTTTATTTTAATTCTTTTTTTTTCTCTTTCTTTTTTCTTTTCTTCCACCCTGTGGCCAACGAGGGCCGCCAGAGCTTTCCGACCACTAGGCGAGGGCAACCTCGCCTGCCGCTAGCGAGGTGGTCATAGCCTCGCTAGGCTACCCTCACCCACGGCCGTGATAGCCTCGCCTAGTGGCTGGCAATCTCTGGCGATCTTTGCCGACTACATGAGGGAAAAAAAATATTATTAAAAATTGTTTACGTCAGCGCCAACATGCCAAATAAACTATATTGGCACAAATGTAAAAAGCTTAGGATTCAATTGGTAAAAAAAAAGTTTAGAATTGGATTGTCACAATTGCAATAAGTTTATAATTTTTTTGGTAATTTTCCTGGAAATAAACCTATGTCACTACTAGGCCAACCATGCGATGATCTCAAGAAGGCAATTTGATGATTTTTCTACACCAACAGTTTATCTATCGACAAAGAAACTTATACCGACCCGTTACACGACTTGTACCGACAGCATATGTGTCCCTAAAAATTTGGCATCATTCTCCTGCCTACCCAATTTTTTTCCCGTTTCCCGTATCAATCGTATAAATAATCTCTCTCATACAAGCAAACTGTTAATGGTAAAATTAGACAGCTTTTCACCACAAAACATATACATCTGAGTCAGTAAATATATGTCAGTTGTATTTGTGCAATTTGTGTATTTCTATCTCGAATAAAATCATACAATCCTGGCATAAATTTGGATGATTTGTTCTGACATTCTGGGTCACTGTTGATGAAACTGTAGAAGAAACAGACAAGAAAGAGTGACATCTCGGCGTTTCTATTGACGATTGTGTGTAAGACGATGTGTAAGTTGGACTTGAGCAATACCCAATAATCAGGCGGATACTTCGGATCCTGCTTGGAGTATATAATAAGTTGCTGCTACGTGGGCATGATACTAATCAAATTAATTAACAGAATATGCACAAAGGATCCTAGGAAGCATTAAGATAGATGTCCAAATCTTTCCATTAGACATGCGTAGTGTTCCAAATAAATAGGTACGTTAAACCGATTTAATTTTTGAGTACGAGACATGAAACTTGGATTATAACCTTGCGAGAGAAAAACCCAGAAACTCTATCAAATACTCCAAGTTAATCTGCTATACATCAAAGTGATGCATCAAGAAGTAAAATCATCAAGTTCCTGTTTTGAGGTATACATGATAAATGGGATATTACTAAAGTTTTAAACTTATTGTACGGCAGCCAATTCAGTCTTAAATCTTTTCATTTTACCAGTTTAGTCTTAAACATTTTAACAATTTGCTAATGTAATCTTTCTGGCCAATTTTGACCTAAAATCGCTGATGTGGCGGTCTAGTCAACGCCAACGGTCCTACTTGGTACGTCTTTTTTTTTTTTTTTTCCTTCAGATTTCTAGCCAATGGGGCCAACGATCCTCACTCACCACAAGCGAGGGCGTCAAGCCCTCACCTAGATCTAGGTGAGGGTCGTGAGCCCCTCGCTTGTTGGCTTGCAAGGGCCACAATGCCCTTGCCTGGTCACCCGTGGTCGGTAAGCGCATTGTTGGCCATCATCGAGACTCCGTCGGCCAGAAATCCAACCAAGGAAAAAAGAAAGAAAAAAAGGAAAAATGAAAAAAAAGAAGAAGAAAATTCAAGAAAAGTTTAAAAGAATTACAAAAATTGTACACGTCAACGCCGTCTGTGCCACGTATGATAGCCAACGTCCACGTCAGTGATTACCGGCCAAAATTGACCGAAGGACTGCGTTGGCAAATCATTAAAAGGTTTAGGACTAAATTAATAAAATTTAAAAGTTTAGGACTGAATTGGTTGTCACACAATAGGTTTAGAACTTTTTTGGTAATTTCCTCCATGATAATTGCATCAATCTAATGCAAGATTATTGACATACTCATCGGAAATTTACATTGCCACTACAAAAAATATCGTTAAGCATTAGCTTAAACATGCAATCGGTGGAGTATATTTATCATATTGGACCCTTTATCTTATTTCGAACCATTATATTTTCATAAATCGTCATGCTTGGATAGTTTAAGAAGACTATTATCGACGAATAAGTTCCATCAAAGAGAAAGGGGGTGGGTGGTGGGTGGAGTTGGATGGGGGGATGGGAGGGATTCAATATAAACTACAGGCACGATATATATTACAATATTCTTATTGAAGCCCAATGTATATATATATTGGTCGGAGAGCCCAATATATTTCAAATGGACCGAACAGTCTCGCTGGATCAATTTTCGAGGGCCGAAGGGGATAGATATAGGGATGGAGCTTGTTAATATTTTTCATGAAATGAATGTTTTTTAAATGCTAAATAACTTGGGAAAAGATTACCCGATTTTTAATATCATCTAAATCTTAATTTATTGCAATCCATGTCAGTTATTTGATCAGAATTTGTCAACCATGGACTAAAAAGGCGGAACCAGAATTCAGAGAGAGAGGAGGAGAACATGATTTTTGGAGAATGTAATTGGTGTAAATAAACTATATTTAACTATGAGATTTAAGGTGGTGGGCGCATTTTTGCACTTTTATAAGATTTTCTTTCCTCCAACCAATCTTCTCATTAGTAGGTTACAAATAGGACATCACCCCATTCATATTTAGTTAAGTTTGTATGTGGATGATATCCATAATTTGTAACCCATCAATTAAAGGTATGATTGAAGGGAATTTTCTCTAACCGGGAATAGGGGAAAATAGAACTTTTTTTTATTGCTTTTTGCCTATGGAAATAATTTACTAGTAGGCAAAAAGTTTTTACTTACTATTCTTTTGCTAGTACACATACACTAGTGTTTGGAGGATGCCTGGCCCGAGCTATATTTTCCTCTATTCCTAATTCGAGAAAATTTCCTCCAACAAAATCCCAAGCTAATTTGTGTTTTACAAGTCATAAACATTACTACATGTTAATTAAAATTAATAGTGGGTGACGTCTATATTTGTAACCTACAAGTTAGAAACACGGTGGGAATGACGTATCATACGCTATAAAGTATTAATTCACCATTGCATCGAAATAGAGAAATTATTTTTATCGGTGAAAAACTTTATATGATTTATTAATGCTTTTAGATACCATCACCTACATATTTTTAAGGGTTGTATTTTCCTCAAACGGTTGTCTTCTTAATTGCGGATTATAAAAATGGACATTACCCATATTTATATTTAGTTAAGTTTGTATATGTGTGATATCTATAACTTGGAACCCACCAATCGAGGTTTTAGTGGACTCCCTCAAACTCCCTCGAATTAAGGATGAGTGAAAAAAATAGCTCTATTTTTTTTTTTTTGGGAAGATTCTAAGTAGTCGAACATAAAATTCAATCCCAAATGATAATTGACTTCTACATATATCTTGTAACAAAATAACAATAATAAGGTCTAGAGTTACGGTTTTTGTGCAGTCTTGCATGCGTGCCCAAAAAACCCAGGAGGAGTAATTTGCAACTCCCGTTAAGTGTTTAATTCGTGGAACTTTGCATTGGTCAATGGCTGGGTTGGATCGGCCCATCATGGGCGGCCCAACTGAGTCCAAAAGCCCAGCAGATTTAGTTTATTGATGAACAAAGTGTTCAACTATAAAGTGGGGATCTTTAATCGGCTAATGCTAATTTGGTTCAACATTTGAATCATATATTGCAGGGTTTACTTGTAAATACCTTCTCAATTTGCGTGAAAGAACTTGGATTGAATTACCTTATTAGGCATTTCCGCAAGTTTTCTTCCAAAGATTTCGATATTATCGAAAGGGTAGCGCTATTTCCATTTCATATATGACTAAATCCACCCCATTTACACTAAAAAGACAAAATAACCCTCAATCATTCAATTGCAAAGTGATGGCCCTATTCCTTCTCTCTCTTTTTTTTTTTTTTTTTCTATTTCTATTTAGGATCTAGTTGCCATAATTAAGCATTTTGCATGTTTTGTTTTTAGTTTATTAAAGAATTTTTTAGTGTATTCCTAGATATTCCTACAACGTTTTACATGCTCCGTGTAAAAGTATCTCGCCATTAGTAAGGAAACAAGACAAATCCTTGAGATAGTTAAAAACTTAAAAGTCTCTTTATCATCATTGCTTTTATAATAACTTATCTATTTTTTGGCTCTCTTATCTCAAAAGCTCACTTTCTTGGTGAACTTTTTATTTTTTATTTCACTAGTCCAAAATATATATCAAGTCTCTTTACTAACTATATTAAAAATTTCTTTTTTCCTTACTATAGGAGAGATATTTTTACACAAAACAGGGAAAAGTGTCAAAAAAGTCATAAATCTATTGTATTGGTGCCAATTCAGTCATAAACCTTTTATTGGTGCCAATTTAGTCCTAAACCTTTTGCATTTATGTCAATTGAGTCCTTCCAGCCAAATTTGACCGAAATTTGATGACATGGACGCCGGCTGTTCATTGGCCAATCGCCGACGCTGACGTGGACATTTCAAATAATTTTTTAATAATTTTTTTTATTTTTTCTTTTCTTTGCTGTTTTCTTAAGGGGGTCGGAGACCTCGTCGACCACAGGCGAGGGCTGGCGATCCTTGCCAGCCTTGGGCGAAGGCGTCGCGGTCGGCGAGGGCCGCGATGCCCTCTTCTAGGGCTGGCGAGGTCGCCGGCCCCCTTAAGAAAAACAAAAAGAAAAGAAAAAACTAAAAAATTATTAAAAAATTATTTAAAATGTCCATGTCAGTGCTGGTGAACGGCTAGCAAACAGCTGGCGTCCACGTCATCAATTTTCGGTCAAAATTGGTTGGAATGACTCAATTGGCACAAATGCAAAAGGTTTAGGACTAAATTGGCACCAATAAAAGATTTAGGACTGAATTGGCACCAATAAAAAGTTTAGGACTGAATTGGCACAAATACAATAGGTTTAGGACTTTTTTGACACTTATCCCACACAAAACATGTAAGACGTTATAGATATAGCAAGGAATACACAAAATATATTATGCATGACAAGACATCTTGATAGCTTTTCATAAAAAGAATATTAATTTTTGTTAATCCAAAATAATGAGATTTTGCTAGCATTTAAAAAAATTATTTTATGCAATGTTTTGATTTAATTAAATTTCATATTTAAAGTTTCATGCTGGAGAATGTAATTGTGATTTTATTTTGGAAATCTTCAAAGGGTTTTTTTTTTTTGCTTTATCTTATCATCTGGGGGATTTGATGGTGATATGCACAACAAATGTGAAAATTCATAAACAAATGATTGTTTATGTAAAATTATTTCTAAATTCTACTCGATAATTTATCCATAAATTTGATCAATAACGTATAAAAGAACTAGGTTTCTTGAAAATTTCTCTCTTCAACAAACTAATTTTTATGGAAGTAAAATACAACAATTAAAAGAATATAGTGCCTTTTAATATACATATGAATTTTGTCTTTTTGGTAACTAAATCCTACATAGAAACAGACAAACAAAAAAATAGGAAAGCAAATAAATTTGGGGCCTCCACTTTCTATTGCAATCGAATGGTTTAGGGCAATTTTGTCTTTTCGGTAAAAATTGGATGGATTTGTCATATAGGGGTGGAAATAGGGCAACCCTATAAAAAATCTCGTTCAACGCAAATACATGACTAGTTACCAATCATAGATAAAATGTTGCTAAATCATTGCCATATGCACGCCATTTTTTAAGTATAGCCCTCATCGTCAAGCATTTGAGTATTAAGTAGCCCAAACATATTACGAATGTACCATAACTTCATTCTTACGTTTTGCAAAAGAGAAAATTTCAAGTGCTTTCAAATTATCGAATACTGAAACGAAATTCTAACCAAATTTTCACTACATTGGAACAATTCGTTTCTTTCTTTGTTTTCAAGCATAATTTATGATCCGACAAATGAAACAGCACAAATTAAATTCCCCCCAAAATTGATGCAGTTAGTTTAGGATGTCAACCAATTTTTAATTCAGAAACTGAATATCATCTGTTTTTTTTTTTTCAAGAAATATCATTTATTCGAATCCGAACAATTTTATACAAAATGTTTACGGTCAAGGCCAAACAAGCCAAAAGACCCAACTTATTTGAATCATGAAGCTTGCAAGGTATTCTGTGGGCCCTAAGTAGCTGGATCTATGCATCTTTACCCTTGTATTATATATAAAAAAAGAATCTTGCATATATATTGCCTCCTTGAAGAACTCTTAATTGACACATTTTGTGGATTAAATTACTCAACTAAGAAAAAGTAATTTGTCATCGAGTACGGTAACAATAGTAAAAGGGTCATATTGTCTTTCATAAGATTACAAGTTTGAGTTATGTTGAAAACGATTCATAGCCTATGCTTATGGCATGTAGCTAGGCCCATCAACCTACAACCTTCGAGTTTCTAAGTGGATGAAGTACTTATGATTCAAACCTTTGAATCTTCTATACAAAAAGGGTGTATAACCTTTAGATAATGCCTAGAGGGATTAGCCACAATGGTATTTGCTTGGGAAAATTGCCCAAAACTTCCTAAACCTATAACACAGCTGCTACAATTGCATAATATGCACCCATATTTTAACTCGTATATGCTAAGTCACGTGAAATATTGGTTGCCTTAAATTTAAAATATGGGTTAAGATAGGTTTAATAAAGTAAAGCCCAATTAATGATAAATTCTAATGAGTTTGCAAAGAACCAAACTTCAACCCATTTGTTCAAGGAGCAATATCCTTGTTGTGCTTGTGCCCGAGTCTCCAACGGCCGTTCATGGGTACATGGCTCCCATGCCTAGGTCACTAACATCTAGTGTTGGGTCCGTTGAGACCAGGCTTGGTTCTGCGATGGTCGAGTTTGGTTCACAGGCTGGGCCTAGGTCCCTCGAGATCGGACCTGAAATCCAGTGCCTAAGCCCGTGTCCACAGAGGCCTGGCTTGAGATGTTGGTGCCCATGCTTGGGTTCCTGGCAGTCGTGCTTGGGTACCTAGCTCCCGCGCTCAAGTCACTGGCACCCGACTCTAGCCCATCGAGGTCGCATTAGGTACATCGAAGGTTGGGCTTGATCCCTCTACAACCGAGCTCAGGTCCATCAAGGCAGGGCCTAGGTCCCTTAGGTTAAGGTTGAGACCTTGATGCCCATGCCTGGGTTCATAGAGGCTAAGCTCGAGTCCCTCAAAATCGAGCTCGATTCCTCAGTAGCTAGGCCTAGGTCCACAGTAGCCAGGTCTAGGTCCCTCGAGGCCGACCCCAAGACCTAAGCCGTGCTCGGGACTATATGCCCATGCCGGTGGTTGAGACCCCCGTGCTTAGGTCCTCGGTGATCCTGCCAGGTACCCGACTCCCATGCCCAAGTCACTAGTGCCCAACCCAAGTCCATTGTGGCTAGGCCCATCCCTTGGTAGCCAGGCCCAAGTCCATAGTGGCAATGCCAAGGTCCTTCAAGACTAGGCTCGAGTCCCTCGAGGCTTGACTCAGGTACTCGGTGCTTGTGCTTAGGTTTTCCGCAACCATAGTTAGGTACCCAGCTCTTACGCCTAAGTCACTAATGTCTGACCTGAGTCCATTGAGGCCGGGCTTGGTTCCTCGAGGGCTGAATCCAATGCGAAAAGGCTTGGATCCCTCGAGGATACACCTGAGACCTCGATGCTCTTAGCTGGTTCTTAACAGTCATACCCCGATCCCTAACGGGTAATGCTCAAGTACCCAGCTCTGCTCCGCGATCGAGACCATTGTGGTCGGGCTTGACTCCTTAATGGTCGGGCCAACTCCACAAAGGTAGGGCATAGGTTCCTCGAGGTTGAGCCCAAGACCCTGGTTCCCATGCCTAAGTCTACCGAGCTTGGGTCCCTTGAGACTAGGCCCGGGACCTCAAGCCCATGCCCAAGTACCTAGGTCCCTCGTCTAAATCACTAGCAACCAACTTAGGTCCATTGAGGTTGGGCCAGTTCCTTGGTGATTTGGCCTAGGTCCATAGAAGCTGGGCCCAAGTCCTCGAGGCTAAGCTCGAGATCCTGGTGATTATGCTTGAGTCCACACACGATCCAAGTACCTTAGCTCCCTCATCGACTTGACGAGTCTATTCATGGAGTCACCCATTCTTCAAAGGTAACAATATAAAGAGAAAAATTACTATGAATTGGAGCCCAGGTTGGATCCAAGTCGGTTCGAGTATTGGCTGCTAAAATTATATTGCATAAAAATGAGTCAATATGGGTAAATGTCTCAATTTGGGTCGGATCATTATTGACTCAACCCAAACCCACCCATTTGACTTGCCTAACAGCCGCCAATTCAGTCTTTGGCTTTCTAATTTGGCCGATGTAATTCTAAACCTTCTCATGATTTTTCTATGAATTTCATTCGGCCAATTTAGTCTGAAAATTGCTGATACAACAGTTCAATCAATATCAATTATTTTACATGGCACAACTAGCAATCTAATATGTCAAACTCCACTCAAAATGAGGTTGTTTAGAGAATTTTGTAATTTTCTTTTCTTTTCCTCACCATCCATCATCTCGAAAAGAACCAACAAGGGTTGCCAAGAGGCCTCAGCAACCCTTTCCTAAATCTAGGCAAGGGCGTGTAGGCGAGGGCGACGAGGGTTCTGAGCGACGACCACAAGCAGGGACGGCGAGAGCTGTTAGTGATGACCATAGGCGAGTACTTTTGTGTGAGGTTTGTGATCGTTGTTCACAAGAGAGGGCGTGCAGCGAGGGCCTGTGCGATCGTTGTTCGCTTGTGACTAGATCTGGGATAATCACTTTCTTGTGGTCGAAGAAAATCGCAGGCCATTGCCAAGGCTCCAGTAGAGGGAAGAAGATAAATAGTAGAGAAGGAAAGAATAGGAAATAAAAAATAAGAAAATAAGAAAATTGAAAAATAAACTCCAAACTACGTTGTTTCATTTAAAATCATCCACATCAAACACCAATTGTGCTACATAAGGCGGTCGATGTTGACCAGATTACCATGTCAACGATTTCCGGTTTAAATTGGCCAAATGGGCTACATTAAAAAATCGTCAAAAAGTTTATAACTATATTGACCAAATTAAAAAGTTTAAGACTGAATTGACACATGTACAATATGTTTAAAACTTTTTGGACGATTTTCCTGTTTACCAAAGCTAGGGGAAATACTAAGATGTAAAAAAAGAAGCCGACATGGTGCCTCTCATCAAATCAAGCATCCCCATTCGTTGTGGTGCATTCATTAAAGCCGATAACACTTAATTAGATAAATGACACAATTGCAATATGTCACCTGATATATTCGTCGTCGTACGTCAGTCATTTTTTCAACCAAAAAAAAAAGTAAAAAAAAAACACTAGGAATAGTGAATCGCTTGAGAAAGATATAAAGGAGCCTCTTTTGCTAAAGAAATGTATATATACCCTCATCCTGTCTACAGGGAATCTCCCACGGCACAAAAACCAGGAATGCTTCCACTTTTGTGAATATCATCATGGTACTGTGTGGATAATGATAGGATCATCATCCTCGAGATTGGGTTCTTCCAAAGCCATTATCTTCCCACCGAGAGAAGATTTTGGTTCCATCGTGGAGTCACGATGTCGTGTTTCGCGCCTCGTGGAAACCCAGCTTTGTCTTGAAGAAAGGCATCGGATGGGGCCGGTCGAATTGCTCCAGCAAATGCGCATGGCTTTGATCACCCTCTTTTGCAGCGAAAACCCACATCAGATGATCCCCGAAAGAGAAAAGAGAAAGAGCTGAAAAGAGCAATCTGAAGTCGATCTTTGGTTAACGCACGCGGGCATAATTCATGAGGAAAGGAGATGAGCGAATAAAGTGCGTATGAATGTTTGATTTGCAAAATCAAGAAACCCTAATCTCCCTCTTTGATGCCGGGAACCCACCTCGGATTGTTAATTCCAGGTTCATATACATTGTATAATGTAGAAATACCACTAAGCGAGTCGTGCTAAAAATCTATGGATTCCAACTTAGTTTCTTTACTTGTTATCCAATGATTTCGATACGGTTCAGATAAGTTGAGCTTTCCTATTTCCCTTCGATGCGCCAGTATAAACCTATTGCAATTATGTCAATTCAGTCATAATTTTTTTTCTTTCTAAATGAGTCATAAATCTTTTACAATTGTGTCAATTTAGTCCATCCAACCAATTTTGGCCTGCCAACACTGACGTGCCAATTTTTAAATAATTTTTTTCCTTTTTTTTCTTTCTCTCTTTTTTTTCACTCCCCCTCTTCTTCCTTCAGCCCATAAATCGAATAAAAATAAAATAAAATAATTAAAAATTGACACGTCAGTGTCGACCAACCAAAATTGACCGGATGAACTAAATTGGCATAATTGCAAAAATTTTAGGATTCAATTGATAAAAAAAAATTAGGATTAAATTGGCACAATTACAATAGATTTTGTACTTTTTTGGTAATTTTCCCTTCAACTAATTGTTAAGGTATAAGTAGGATGGAGGCATACATAATTTATAGGATGATAATAAGTTGCTAAATGACGCCAGACACTCCAACACAAGCAAAAGGTAACCGAAAAAAAAAAATAGGATTTAGCTTTTTTCATTTGAATACCTTAACCTGATGCTACTACGGTCAAGTTCCAATTTCTCCCATGTTGCATTGTCTTTTGAGCAACTTTAAATTTATCAGAACCTTTTTTGTAAATACTTCATATTAAATCTTTGGCACTTCATATATGCCAATGCCCATTGGCTCTTTGGATATCTAATAGACGGGAAATGAAAAGAATATTTGAACCACGTGTCTTAGATGGTCTGACTTTCCAGGCTGCACGTACGTGGCAGAATCTGGCCTTTTGAAAATTACATTATGTGTCTTTTCTAGGGAAAAGCATATTATATAACTTTTCTTATCTCTAGACAAAGGGGAAAAGTGGATGCATTTTCCGTCGCTTTCCTGATTCGATCAGGTGGCTCGAATTCTAAATAAGAAGGAGAAAAGGAAAAAGAAGAAAAAGAAACAGAGAAGAGAGGATAAAGTGGGTACTTTTTTTTTGTGATTACATGGATCCATGTAATATTCAGACATTATCATAATCAGTAGAACAATCTTATCTCTTGTCTCCGTCTTTTTATCATTTTTTTCAGTTGAATAAATGATTTGTTGAGCTACTTGAGTAAAGCGCAATACAAGCCTACATAGCACAAGGCAGTGCAGGCCATTGAGTTTGAGTTGAAAATGTTGATGCATGCTTCTCCAAAACCCTAAAAGGAAAAAACATTGTCTGAGTGCATAAGTAGCGACGTTGTAATTAGTCGCTGGTATGTTGATACATTGCATGCGATAAGTATTGTTAGTCTAGTGTTGATGGTCTATACCTGTTGCACGATAAGGCCGTGCAATCCACCACAATCGCGAGACAACGGAGAAATGATCGAGAAATAGAGAAATAAGCACACGGTAATTTATTTCTCTTGATCCCAATCTTTGATTACACCTAATTAAAACCCAGCTCCAATTATAGCAAACTCATAGTGTTTCACACAATCTCTGAGAGGGATTTTCTTCTCAAAACTCAAAGAGAACCCTAGTAATAGCCTCAAGAGGCTCTCATGTGTAATACCAATAAAACTTCACAAAATAGGTTGAGAACAAACCTAGATCCCGTGTTCCCAAGACCCGAGCGTCCACTCCTTGCCTAGAATGGCCAAGCGCCCAAGGCTGCACCAACTATGGGCGACCAAAGAATGACTATAGCCGGCCTATGGTCGCCCATAGTCTGACTAGGGGTAAGCACTTCATCCTTGGACGTCTCACCAAACTCCGTCTCGGGCCTGTTTAACATCTCTGAGATTCGATCTTCACTAGAGCCGTTACGCCAAAACTCAAGACATACTCAACATGGTCTGGCGATCAGGGTGATGCCTTGTGCCCCATTGACACCCATCATTGATCCTCTAAACTCAATTTCTCAAGATATTTCATAATTTCAACCCGAATTGAATGCACACATGTCATCGATCTCAATAGGTTTGGTTCACATAGTTTAAGAACCATGCAATATTTTCTTATCATTTCACCGAAATCAAAGCTACGATTGGCCTAGACAATTCCGACCAATTGCCCAATCCATAGGCCAATTGCCACTATGGGTGAAGAATAACACGATTATACTATGCAAAAGAGGTTGAATGCACACTTTTCTTTTCTTTTTACGTGGCGAATATATCAGCACTGAGGCTCCGCAGAATATTCGCTTCCCAAATTCAACATCCGCGAAATGTGTAGAAGCAACGATAACGTCGTGGGGCCTTCATAGGAATATATTTTTCTTCTCGTACGGATGGTTCTGTTGACCTATGTTTTTTTTTCTTATTTAGAAAATAATTGGGACTTTACCATCCGTTTAAAGGCAAGGCCTCCTTAGAATCTCATGTTTTGTCTCACTTTCCTTCAACTTTCGGTTTACTTGAATTTGATAGCAATGCGAATCTAGATTATATCATATGTAGAAATCTGTGCAAAGCCAGTAAGATGAGGCAAAGCATCTTTTGCTTCAGCATGTTTTCTGAATAAGTGATGACTATTTTAAATTGTTAAATTTTCGTTTGGTTTATTACATTTTTTTGGTTGAAAATCTTATTCTTGGAAGCTTCCTACATATATTTTTGACCTTTTTTCGAGAATTACATATGCGTACTTCGCGGACGCATTGTACCTATAAATGCAAATCACGAAAGTGAGTGTTAAGATTCCAATTCTTGAATAATGCAAAATCATGCAATGTATGTATTGGGTTTTTGTTGTTGTTGTTGTTGGTAAACATGATGTTTTGAAGATGTTATGGGTACATAACACAGCTTGAGCGGTTAAGTCTTGTGACCAGAATGTAGAAATAGGTTAAGATTTTATATGTGTTGAGGTTTCAAAGAAATAATAATATCTCAAGAGACTAAAGTAAGCATTCAATTCCATGACAGATAATTGATTCATATTAGAGTTCAATTGGTTAGACAATACCTCAGGTTATCCTTCATATAACACGACAATTTGTATTGATGAAGGTAGATTAGCAATTTCCTTCTTCTCTGGCATGGAACATGCCAGCATGTATAAGTGAACAAAGTGTGAATATCGAGGCACAATCCAATCAAGAAATTAACAATAACAACTCAACTATCATAATTGAAAATATAATTCATAAGTACTAGGAACTTTATAGCACTGAAGTAGGATTATAACATCCATATTTCTATTGTCAAACATGGCGTAATTGAAGGCAGAAGCAATGGTCAAGAACAAGAGACAAAATTGCACGAAAGTTTTATGTGATTCGATTGATGTAACCTAGTACACAGGAGGGCAACCATAAAAACATCCACTAGAATCATTAGACTACAATAGGCAGTCCCTACCTTTTAAGGACTGTCTGGGATGGGCAATAGAAGTCTAATTTCTTCACTTGCGGAGATCGCCAACAGAGAGCCTAAGTTCAAGTCTATTAATTACATATCTAGTTAAATCGATCTTATCTTTTCACTAAAAGTTTAAGTTAATAGTTATTGGCCAACTAGGATATATGTTCTTGCTTCTCCTTAATCTAGGTTTGTTCTACACTAGTACTAGTAATATCTCAGGACGAATCTCAACCTTGACCCGATCAAGTTTGGCATATTTTAACATGGACAATATCTTCCCTTCAACCTCTACCTCAATCGCCTAGGCCCAACCAAGTTCAGCGAGAAGCTTATACATACTGGGCGTGGCCAGTGGCCACTAATCAACTATCTGCCCCTATACCACTTGTTGGATCAGTGCAGCAGAAATTGGTACTTTCAACCGAAGACATCATTGAGAGGGTGTCTAAGTCTGATTTCGTCAACATATTTAGTAGGACTCACATTCACCCAAAAGTTTAAACTAATGAATTATAAGGAAATTAGGATATATTAAGTGCTCACATTACACCACATTTCTAACGTGGGACTTCTTTCACCTAACGCCCTCACACGCGCACCTTAACAAGGATTGTATTTTTTCTCCATCTAAACTTGGAGAAAACTTTCTCCAACTACTCTTTCGATTGGTGAGCTGCAAAAAAATGGGGATCACCCATTTTTATACTTAATTAAGTTTGCATGCATGATATTCATAATTTGTAACCTACCAATCAGAGGTCTGATTCGAGAAAATTTCCCCTAACCAGGGACGAAGCAAAACTCAAACCATCTCTTGATTAGAGTTTGCTGCTGTAACTGAAAAAAGCAAAAGAAAAATAGGGTTTGGAATACTACAAAGTCAGCCTAGTTCAAATCCATGTCACATGACTCCAGTTACCATTCTAGAGAGATGTCCGAATTGATTAGGATCTTTCTTCGTCATCGACTCATCGTCACAATGTGTCCTCAATTCAGGCCACGTAAAAACACTGCATGCATGGGAATATATTCCACTCTTTTAAGTTCTAGATGACAACACAGTTCCTTCACCTGCCCAAAATCATATGCTCTATACACTGTGCATCGAGCTGAAGGAGATTGCAACTTGCGACAGAAAGGTCGCCACCGCTTAATCATGAGGTTGACATATAGGAATAAGAACGTACGGTTCCACAATATATTGTTCGCCCCCTAGAAATATTGTAATTAAACCCTTTTTATCTCCGACATTATTCTTGCAAAACCACATCTAAATGGTAAAAGATGGGCAACCCAAAAAAGTGAATCCACTGTACAACTGACGCGTTTCTATAAAAAGGACCTCAGGGCCAATCTATTGTCTCACAAGCAGACCCAAAGCAAGAGCTATAAAGCACACGAGCTCGCGTAAACAAACTATCATCTCGAGACTTGGGCATACGTCGTCGTTCGGCGGCATGGACACGGCGCTGGCGGGGCTCCTGAAGGACAAGCCGGTGGTGATATTCAGCAGGAGCACTTGCTGCATGAGCTACACTGTGAAGTCGCTCATTCTGAGCTACGGCGCTAACCCGACGGTGTACGAGCTCGATGAGATCCCAAACGGCAACCAGATTGAGCGCGTGCTGGTCCAGCTTGGGCGGCGCGAGGTCGTTCCCACTATTTTCATTGGCCAGAAGTACGTCGGTGGCCCGAACGAGCTCATGAGCCACCAGCTGAGGGGGACTTTGGTCCCTCTTCTCCGGGAGGCCAGAGCTATCTGGGTATAGAGAATAAAGTTAAGTATTCGCATCTTTCATTAGTAATTCCCTCACAATAGCAATAATACGTCTAACATACACGAGTGAGATTGTATTACGAATATGAAAAGGCGGACTTTTTGGTAACTTTGTTTTCTAATCCTATGGAAGATGAGAGTCTTCTTCTCTTGTTTTTTTTGGCTTTTTGAGGTCTTTTTATGTATGGGAATAGCCGGTGGCAAACTTCAAATGTGTAAGCGCCCTATTTGCAAGTCAATGAAGTAAACTTCTAGTCTTAAATTGCATTCTCTTATAGCACAAATGATATATATATATATATATATAGAGAGAGAGAGAGAGAGAGAGAGATGCATGGAGCTCATGTCTGATCCAGGCGGTTGATGTGTACTAGAATGCGCATGAACTGCAAAGGTGAGCTGCATACAAGCAGAACATATAGCAGGAATCGGTGGAGCGAACCAAAGAGAAGGACAAAAAACAAGAAACACTTTGCTGATACAATCCAAAATGGTCATTGTTAGATGATTCTTGAACCACCTAATCAATAAAGATCCTATGGTAGAAATAATTTAGAGGATTCGTGAGTCTCGCCCCGTACGCAAATGACTAAATGATCAAATTGTATCGAACTCACACGTTCCCAGTGCAGCCAAACACGACTCTCGATCAGGTTCAACTCGCATCGAATTTAGATATGTAGCATTCCAGCAACATGTCGTGATTCAAGTGAGTTGTTCGAATGGCAAATTTCAAATAGATAGCAAGTGTGCCAAGAACGTCCAGCGATGCGAGTTTCGAGTGATATTCGACCCATCAAATCCAATACTTCTTATACATTGGGCTCATATGTACGAACAGGCGATCTGAGTTAGACCTCCAGTTGCATTAGCTTCTTAGCACAAGGGTGTCGATGCAATTTCGTCCTCTGAAGTTTCGATTGTACATGGCCCAATTCTGTCGTACCATGTACTTAATCAAATGCTAAACGGTGCTGCGTTGCAACTCTTTTGGCTAGAAGCCGACACGTAAAGCAGGTGATGTGATTTCACTACCAAATTCGTAGTCACGGCCAATCACGCTTAATTTAAAATTATGTGTGTTTTGGTAGTATTATTGAAATTCGATTGGCTAAAAGAAGGAAGTTAGGCTAATTGACAATGGCTACGTGCTAACTCCTAGCTACCGAAAGCCGAATGAGAACAGGCAAAGAGTTAGGCCCGTAGGTGTACGATCCATCATCAATAGTCGAAAAGTATTTCCGCTCAAGGAAAATCTCACTCTTCAAATAACGAAAAAGAATTCCTCTTCCTAAACGAAGGAAGCTTTTTCATATATCATATGTCATCTCTTCTTCAATGTGCTATCAAGACCAAAAGCTTCAAAAAGAAATTAAAAGAAAAAAAGAAACCCTCCCAATTTCCCTTTTCCGGATCTGTTTAGCCACCACCGACGTCCGGGGTAATTGTTCAAAAAATCTTAAACCTCTTCTACGGCTGTCAATTTGATTCCAGACTTTTTCAATTTGGTTAATTTAATCTCAAAGCTTTTGACAGTTTGTGAATATAGTCCTTCCGACTAATTTTGCCCGCAGATCGTGGAGAACTACATTAACAAATCATCAAAAAGTTCATAACTAAATTGGTCAAATTAAAAAGTTAACAAATAAATTGGCCGTCTATTAGGTTTATGACTTTTTGGACAATTTTTACCCGTTGCCACAATGTCATTTTGCCCGATACATAGACAACTTTCACATGAATAGTGTTCTTATTTCAAAATGTGCAATCGCATATATGATGTATGATCATTCCAATTCGTATTTTCTCCTCACACACGTGCTTAGACTCCTAATGCGGTTCACGAAAAAAAAAATCATGGAAATGCACGTACTTGATTGACAAGGACCATGACCTAACCTCGTTTAGCCATCAATTGTACTATGCAATCCATTGTTAGTCTTTTCAATATGCATTGTTCAGATGGTACTGAGCACCATACATTGCTGATAGTTCGTGTATCAGATGTAGTTAATAGCATGCTACTCGTGGCAAAACAAAACTCATCTCCTTTTCCGGTTCACATAGATTAAACTCCAAACGGGAATCCATATCGACATGTGTAATTTGAACACGTGAATATATGCACTGATGTAGATGCATACACGCGAGAATGAAAGGAGGCGAAACAGAGAATTACATCTACAATCCAATGTTATCCATAGGCAAAGTTACAGAGGACCTAAAGCAGAGAACAATCAAGAAGAGAGTCGAGTTCTTCAAAGTACAATCAGCAGACAGCATTTTCCCAAATTTCTCAGAACAAAGAATGTCGGTGACGGCGAATTACCCATCTGGGGTAATTGCTACCGTGTTCTTTTTCCCATTATGATTCTGTGAAAGAAAGTGCGGCAAAGATAAGATCAAACCTGCAATGATGCAACTCGGAAAGGCACCTCTGGTTTTGCGCTATAGAAACACTCTACAGCTTGGTGATCCACATAAGAGTAAGACAAGAATATTAGGCACCCCCTCAAAGGTTAGCATAGAGTCATTCTGATGAACTAGAGTCAGCGAATTCGGGTCGGCGAACTCGGAATGGGTTGAAATTTGGTATGCTGTATGGAAAGGGGCATTCGAAAGAACAAATTGTTCCTCTTTTCTATTTCAATTCTTTTGTTTAGCCAATTTTTATTGTGTTTCGGCATTACATTCATTGGCTAATTTAAGGGCACGATCAAGCACAACTTAGTTTGCCTTTTTTTTATTAGCTTTATTAACCAACAAAAAATGCACGGCGTACACATCCTTCGGCAAACATAATAGTCAGTTCAGTAATTGGGCTGGAAAAGAAGAAAGGAGCATGCCTTCCACTCATTACTTCTATGATTCCTACCATCAACAAATGCTACCGATCAAATCGGCGCTCTAATGGATCTTGTGGGAAGTAGAGCGTTGTATGCATACTCTAAACAGAGCATCAGAAATAGCTTAAACATGGTGATGAGGGAGAGCTATCGGTCTTACTTCACGATTCGATATAATCTCTCAAGAATGGGTTTCTTTTCTCTAGTTCGGCACTTCTTCTCCAAGCTTCTACTGCTCGGCGGGCTGTGGCATTGGCCTTGTTTATCTCCTCGGTGGAGAACTTGTGCTCTATGATTCCCAAAGGTCCGGGCTGCAACACCCTCACTACGGTTTCCGCTTCTTGCTCCAACTGCCTGTGGAAAGAGGAAATGGAGTACAAATCAAATGACGAAGAACAAGAGTAGAAAGAGAGAACAAAAAGGCCAAGATCATCCATAGCCATAAGCAGGAATATTAACAAACTGCAAACTGCAAACGGAGAAGCAAAAGCAAGGGGGAAAAAGCAAGAGCAGACCGCACATTACATAATATTGGTGGTGTCACTTTAACCCCTATAAATAACAAGCCTAATTGTGCAAAAAGGAGGCTTTTTTTCAGGGTCAAGTATTAACTCGCCATGTTAAGAACCGTTGAAGTCCTCCGTGAACTGGCACAAGGACGCAAGAAATCGATTATTACATCCGTAACTTCATCTTGAAAAGACAGAACCAAGAGGCAGGGATAACAATCAACTACCATTCTCGAAGGCAATTAGCCATTTGTCAAAGGCTCAGGCATCACTTGACCACATTCACACCTTACAACATCAAAAAACTCTGCTAAACGTGGCTCATCAAGATCAGGAAGAAAAGGTAGATACAGAAAGATCAATCAGTCTCTCTCGATGATTTCCTGATCAGATTATTGTCCATATCACAGGAGATCAATTTCTACCCCAGAAATTAAACACACACCCCCCCCCCCCC
>BCNH02000008.1:6913770-6965876 GCA_001662345.2 Metrosideros polymorpha var. glaberrima | reverse complement strand
GTTCTTAGACCAAACAATACAACGCAATCGAAAGCTTCCAAGCTTCGAGCAGATATTGAACGGGCACATAAGTCATCACGCATCCACCTTCGAGTCTCGAACCATTATTCCAATAATTAAATATCGATCCGACCATTGGAAGAATTATGCAAGCACAGGTTTCCTGCCATTGAAACTTATGCCCCACAATCCACCGTGTCTCCTGAGAATCACCGATTCATCCACATGGGCATATGATTCATCCTCCTCCTCTTCTTTTCTTCCTATTTCCAGGAAAACCCATTTGTTTCAACCGGGGCTCTTCTCAATGTGATTGGAACAACACCAAGCAACTTTCAAACAATTACATAAGTAAATTATAAAAAAAAGACAGAGAACTAATCTAACGGAGCATGCCCAATCTAGAAGATACAGAACTAGAAAGAAATTCAGAAACCATTATAGCCGGAATCAACTCAACACCCAGAAATTTGACGAGCCAACTAACCCCATAGCTCTTGCTCAGCCGCAATCACGCAGAAGGAAATAAAGAACACAAAACACAATCGGGTTGAAGCGAGATCACTGGTCGCTCACTTGAAGAAGCGGAAGAAGGGAAAGGAGCTGGGCAGGCGCGAGAACGACATCGCGTGGTGGTCCCCTCTCGCTCTCCCTGTCTCTCTCCGATTTTCAACCGCCGCAGAAGGCTGCGCCGCCCTGGGTTCGTGCGGCGAACACGAGCTTTGATGAAGAGGAAGGAGCAAAGGACGAGCGTCGTTCTTCGGATCTCCCTCAAACTCTCAATCCTCTTTAAGAGCCCCACGGGAGAAGTAAAATAAGATATGAGGCAAAAGCCCAAATGAAAAAGAAATGAATAATGACATAAATAGTCCCTCAATTTTGATTCGATTTGCATCATAATCTATAAATTTTTAATTTATTCAATATCATCCATAAACTTTAGTAATGCCTAAACTTTTAATTTATTCAATATGTCCATAAACTTTTAATATATGTTTTATTTAGTCCTTGAACTATATAAAAATATTTGATGTTATCTTTCTATTAATTCAAGTTTAGAGATTACATTGAATTTTTTTTAAATTAAAAATGTACCAAAAATTCAAGGACCATATTACATATTAGGCCAAAACTTGAGAGTTGTCCCTTAACTTTATCCTTAATGTGCAATGTGATCCATGAACTTTTAATTTGCTCAATATAAACCATAAACTTTACTCTTAATGTGTAATGTGGTCCCTAAACTTTTAATTTGCTCAATATCAACCATAAAATTTATCCTTAATGTGTAATGTGGTCCCTAAACTTTCAATTTACTCAATATGAATCATAAACTTTTTAGTACATGTTTCATTAATTCAAAATCAGTATTTAAAATGAATATTTTTATAGAGTCGAAGATTTAAATTGAAAATGTGTCAAAAGTTTGGAGATCACCTTACACAGTGAGCCACAACATGAGGGCAATTTGTGTCATTTTTCCAAAAGAAATCGGTGTTGTTGCCAAAAAGAAAAGAAGGAGAAAGCAAGAGTCGACTCCGCTGGGGATCGAACCCAGAATCTCTGGTTCCGTAGACCAGCGCCTTATCCATTGGGCCACGGAGTCTTTATTTGACATGCTTCGTTGGCAATATAATATTAATAAATTACACAGTTCCTTCGTGTTATGGACAACTGTGCGCGGAAGACGATGATGCGGACTTTAACCTTTGCACCGGCACCGGCAGTTCGTCCATCGACGAGCCCCGATGAGATACAATGATATGGTAAAGCTGTACACACTGGAAGCTAAACCCAGCAAGAGGCGAGGCATGCTCGAACATATATGGTTCAAGAAAATGAGTAATTCCTTCTCTTGGGGTTCTGCTGAAACAAGAAGCCGGTCTCCGAGCTCGCCTGAGGCTGCAGCGTCCTCGCAGAGCTCATGCGGAACAGGCCGTTGAGCTTGCTCAGCTTCTTGGTGAACGACCTCAGCAGCCTGCTCGCCGGGTGCGGCCTCCCGAGCTCCTGCTTCATCGAGACGTGGTCCTTCTCCAAGTCCGTCAGCCTCATCCTCATCCTGGCGACTTCCAGCTTCAGCTCCCGGTTCTCCCTCCTCACCGACGCGTAGTTGTCCCGCGGCGAGATGGCCCCGCTGCCGCCGGCCCCACTCTCCGCGCGGTGCAGGAATGGGCCAGCCCCGCTGCCGCCGATGCTGGCTGACCCAAGGAAGAAGAACTGGCCGTGCTGCGGGCCGCCCGCTCCGCCCATTGCGCTCTTCAGCCTGATCTGCTCGAAGTACAGGACCTGGACCGCCATCTGCACGGGCAGTCTCTCGTTCTGCGCCGCGTGGCTGCAGGCCTCCTGCGACAGTTTCTGGCAGTTGACGGTCTTGCAAAGCCGGTAGCGCTCCGAGTCCTTGATGTTCGGATGAGCCTGCGAAGGGAAGCGCGAGCAAGCGGACTATGAATCCGCAAAAGGAGAAAAACCATCGCGTATGCTCATTCGTATGACAAAGGTACTTATAAAATGTGATTATTTCGGTCTACAGTTTGATTAGAATTACTTGGTATTACAAAAGGTTTTGGCACAAGGATAGGAAGGACAAGGATCCTGACCTTGAGGAATATATCGACAGCTCTGTAGAGTCCATCGTTTGCCACACGGGCGTGGTCAGGAAGCAGTTCGGCGAGCGCTATGAACTTGGACGGCGACAAGTTGGGATCGAGGGTGACCTCCGCGAGATAGTTGTCTAACAACTTCGAGACCTTGAGAAGCGAGCTGTGCTTCGGGGATCCGGGACTCTCGAAGTCGCAAACCATCTCGTTTTCATCCCTCCGCTGATTGTCCTCGTCGTCCTCGTCCTCATCCAAGTTCAAGAAAGTGGAAAATATCCTCAAGATCGACTCCGTGTCGTAAAGTAGGCTTTGCCCATTTGCGTGTGAATTCGCGGGAATGAGGATGTCCTTGAGAATGGCCTGGTCCAACTGCAAGCCGATCCGCCTCTCCAGATCGGATCTGCAAGAAGTGGACGTGGATGCTCCAATGGCGATTTTCAGCAAGCTCGAGAGAAATGCCATCGGGACAGGGCTCTTCCTCGACTGCGTCGGAAGCAAGCTGACTATTGTTTCCACGATCACCCTTTGCTTCTTCTGCGATTCCAAGTCCGAATAACTCGCTTTTGCAGAATGCGGATCTCTAAGGATGAGGCCCTGAAGAGAATTATGGGCATAGTTCACCAAAATCTTACTGACCATGTCCTGCTTTAGCCCCTTCGACTTGACTGCCGTTAGAACTCGCTGGAAGAAATCTAGACTTAGCACTGCAAGCGACTTTCCCCACCAATCTGCGGGCGTCTCTGGTTCCACATCCTCCATAGGCTTCGCTGAAAAATTGCGGTCAAGCTTGGATAAGCCTGACGTGAGCTGCTCTTTGCAAGCGTTGTTCGCTATGGCATTGATCAGCCTAGTGACCAGGTTGATCTCTTCAGAGATGGGCAACAGGTTTTGGCATTGATGAAGCACGGTGATTGAGATAGATATGTTCAGTAGCACCATGTCCTTGATGAAAGCTTCAGTACGGCAAGCCAGGTTTTTCTCAGCCAATTCCTCTGTCATCTCCAGGTAATGAGCTACGCAGCGAAGCATCGCGACATTGGACAACGAAATGTCTATGCTTATGCCATAACAGAACTTGGCAGCTATCTCAAATGCCTGCGAACCGCCTGGGACATCCCGGAGACTAATCCTCGAGGCTTTCGATTCTTTTACATCCACCAACAGTTTCAGAATCCGACCGCTCCGCGAAACAAGAGGTAACTGCAAGGAACGTACTCCGTGCATCAATGATCTTATGAAAAAGCATACACTTGAGCTCTATCCCTACCTCAGTTTTCTGCATTAGCTTCTCTAGAAAGAGTAGGTTCAGAGCAAACCGTCTATTTATGTCATCCCTGTTGGAAAAACTTCTTTTTTCTGAAATCTTCGGCCAAAGAAACATGATACTCGAATTCGTGAATTAGACTGACTGGACTAGGTTGTAGGAATGTGCATAGTTAAGCTGCAACGTTTTTAGTTAACTATGAGTTTGAATAAAAATATGAACTCTAAACGGAAAAGAATATGAACGATAAGCAAGGTGAGAGCATCATCATCATCCATTATAGAAGAAAAGGACCACAACCTTCACCGCAATCTTTAAGTGAAGTTTCAGATGATAAACCAATTAAAGATCTTTTCTCCACTCCTAAGAAGATAAAAAGGCGTTAAGTTATTCTCTGATTCAATCCTCCATACCTTGTGAAGCGCGAAGGTTGTTGCTCCCACTTCAACAGTGAGATCACTGGAGACATCAGATATTGGCCTGAAAAAATCATCAATTCAGATTGAATTTATAATTTAGGTAAGTTTCACTAGCAAAAGCTTGTTGCTATATGAGAGGAAATTGCCGGTGACCGAAAGACTATGCACCAACTTTGGCTTCTGTAGGCATGCATTACCATGTCTGAGGCCAGGACGCCGTGATTGGACGACAGTTCTGTCTGTGCTTAACATTCTTAACTTTGGACAGCACGGTCCATCATGATGTTTGTTCAAAATCACGTCCTTGATAGATCTAAGGTTCGGATAGTTGATCCAAAAAAAGAACCAGACTTTTTCACTGTTTTTCCATTGATTCCTCTAATGCTCTAGAAGCTATTGAATCCAAGTTTTAAGACCTCAGCGTGGCAGAGAGCTATCTCCCAATTTCAGATATAGTTAAGGAGGGAACTGCGGTGGCTCGTTTTCCCATATTATACCAGGAAAAGGGCGGCCTCTACCGGCCGTGTGAAGCTAGCATAAGCGATTCTTTGCGATCAATGGAAGCGAAAAATGCCGAGAAGACTATTGTATTTCTTGTAAGAAGAGCGTTTACGAGAAGGCGATGTTTATGTCAGGAATGCAGTGCAAGCTCTATTCATTTGCCAAATGAGAAGTCAGTGCATGGTTTGATTCCTTCTTTTCTTGGCAATACTGAACTGATAAAAGTGAATACGCTCTGTAGCTAACACGAAGACTCAGAAAAAACTTGCTATGCAACAAACAGAGTCTCTGGTAGGCGACAGCAAAGAGGTGGAAAAAAGAAGGAAGATGGTCACCATTCGATGGTGTGTCTGACGCTCGAACTCGGACGAAGCGACCGCCTCCCCGAAACGCTCGGCTTCAACTCGGCGACCCCGACCGTTATCACACCCATCTCGCCTACCTTCGAACCCGCCAAGCCCGTCCTCTATTCCGAAGCTGCTCTTTCTTGCATTGCAATTCTGAGTCCCCGAGTCTTCTCGGTGTCGAGTGTGCTTTTGCAATGGAGGGCGTTTGGGGACGATGAGTGATGACTTTGATGATGGTGGCGAGACCTTTTTAATCGAGTGTCTATGATGGCTGCCGCTCAAAAAAGTCAGGAGAGGAATGCAGGTGGGGGGTGGAGTGCACCTTTTCTGGAGGAAAAGGTGGTGACAGATTGGCCTTTTGTTTTCATGGCTCTTTTGGCTTTGAGAAACCAACCGAAATTGAGCATGCTGCGAGTGTTGCATTGCTTTTGGGGGGATTGTAATCATTGCCAGTGAATGATATGCACTAAAGAATTGGACAAAACAAAAGGCGAAACTGCTGAGAGAGGGTGAAGCTCATGTCCGGAGTGAGTTGGGTTCACCTGTTGCAATGACGACCACAGTTCATCAACTTCTCTCATTTTCTCACGTTGAAAAGAAGGATAGAGATACACAGCTTAGAGATCTTTACCCTTTCTGGGTCCATTCTTCTTTGTTTCTGGGTTTGGTACTTCATTTTCTGCAGAATATATATCAGTTACAGTTCACTTCTCCTAATGCTGATGCATTGAGATGACCGAGAGACATTTCATTTCCGTGTTGCTTTTTGTTCGGTTTTTTTCGCCAAACGCTTCATACGAATTTCTGGGCATCAACTGCTTGTCCAATCATGTTCGCAGGAAAGATCTACTTAGAATACATGCCTGTACCGTTCGCCACTTTGAGCTTTCTTGCGAACAGTTACAAAAAAAAAAATCACTAGCAAGTTCGCATGTATTCAGTTTTAATCAAATCAATTTAACACTCATCAAATCTTTATAATGAATTCAGGAAGATTGATAATTGATAATTGAGCAGAAATAGACCATGGGAATGAACCGCGATGTGAAAGCAGATAGCTTTAGGGGATTCATGTAACTTAGGTCTGTCCTAAGATAATAACAAACTACTTGATTAAGATTAAATTCACAAAATAAGCCTAAGGTTCTTAATATTCCGATAGTTGATAGAAGGAACATCAGAACATATACACACAGGAGTACTGCAAAACTCCAGAAACTAAAGCAAAGGCAGTATGACCTTACCTGATATGACTGCAACCTCCAGTGTATCGATGAGTTAACACTTCATATCAGAGAGTTTGGAAGCCTATTCAACTATAATTCATTACCCTATAGGAGATCATTAAGTCCTAAATGCTATAATCAAGCTCGTTGGCTAGACCCTCATTGAACAATTGACGATCCCAAATCATAATCGACACAATTTATACACTGACATCTAGACCTTATGTAATCATGGTTTAACCACATAAAGATGCCAATGAGATTGAATACTTTTGATTCATCAGCTCGATCGACGAACGTCGTTGCCTGGCTTGGTGCTTCTGCTACTACTCAAGGAGGCGGAACTATGACTTGAAAATTGTACATCGGATAGTGGAACTGACCCAGTCTGAGAAAACATTAGTCCAATGGAACTAGTAGAAGTCTCGTTAGATGGCACCCTGGTTGAGTAAGAATCTTTGATGGATCCTGAAACCAGTTCAGGCCTCAACTCTGAAGATGATGACGGTGCCAGAGTTCCAAGCAAGGATCCAACAGGGTAAGGAGCAACTGGCATGTCAGTGAGAGATGATGCCGATGGGCTATACCTCATTGTCCCCATCGGATGATCAAATTTGCATGTTGACCCAAATTTGCAATGCCCATTTTGCATGTAAAAGGCACACGGTTGGACTCCCTGCACGAAATAAAACAGATGAATGTTCAACGCCATCACTACTAGTATTATACAGTGTGAAGAAAACAATTGCTGTTCATAAGTTCAAAACGGAAAAGTTCATTGCTGTAGAACTTTTTCATCACCTTCTGGGGAAAAAAAAAATGCAGCTATAAAGCATTCTAACTTATGTCCTCCTACAACCACCAACAAATGCCTAACTTTGACAAGGACCAATACAATTACTACAATGGGAAGCAGAGCCTTACAACCACTTCGCCATCATAGTTAGCGGAAGAGAACTTTCCTGATTCTTGCAACACAATTAGACATAAAAGAAAGGAAAAGGGAAGTGCTGGAATGATCATTTTTGCCTTTTTCTTCAGGCTCAGTTCAGTTCTTTGCAGAGCTAGACTATAGGTAACACACATATTCTTCAATAGCTCGAGATGATGGTGTTCTAACAGAGGGCATCTCTCTATAAAGAGGTCTAGACAGCCACCTCATTATAGTTAGCGAAAGAGAACTTTCCTGATTCTTGCAACACAATTAAACATAAAAGAAAGGAAAAGGGAAGTGCTGGAAGGATCATTTTTGCCTTTTTCTTCAGGCTCAGTTCAGTTCTTTGCAGAGCTAGACTATAGGTAACACACGTATTCTTCAATAGCTCGAGATGATGGTGTTCTAACAGAGGGCATCTCTCTATAAAGAGGTCTAGACAGCCACCTCATTACATGTCCAACTACATATCCGAGAGTTCTTACTGAGATTTTATTTAACTATATTAATACACTCAAGCTAAGAAGCTGATGCAATCTAAATAACATTTAGTCACTTTCTATTTGTATTAATTGCTTATATTCAAAATCTAAAGCCACAGCAACGCATGCAAAGTGCTGGGGGAGCCAAAAAGAAAGAGCGAACTAGGAAATCCAATGTCTAGTGCCTGATAAGTTTGTGCACAGTGTATAATCCCTCCCCCACCTATTTATCCTCTCTCTCTCTCTCACTCGCTTAACCACTGTTGAAGGGCTGGTCTTAAGGTGCAAGCATATACTTGTGCATGTACAAGCTCAAGAGCCTGAGCAATGCACAACACCCAGGAAGTAGTAGTACTTCAGGAAAACCACCATTACACCAAGGAGCAGGTCATGAACCATGAAGCATACTTCTTCCAAGTGCATGACTGAAAAGCGCATCCCTCTTTTTTCTCAGCCAAGAATCTTGTAACATCAATTAAAACCTCATTCTTACACAAATTTGATATAAGAGGAATGATATTAACTCATATGACATGAGAAAGCTCAGTTGCCAGAACTTTGTCGTCAGTAGCTAAAACCAAAAGAGCTACTCTTAACAAATGGTCTTCAATTTTTCAAATTTGAATTAGTCACTCAGTCCAGCAGCAGCTAGCAAGGATTCTCTTCTCATGAAGGTAAGCCAGAGCAAACATCTATTAAAAAAATTAACCAGTATCTTATGACAACTTTTCACAGACATAAGTTAAGTTGGCGCCCTGCCTCCTCATTGGAAATGCCGGAAATGCCAAAGCATGACAGTTCCCTTTTGAACAACGCCAGCAAAACTTGCTAACTAGTTCTTTTCTTTACTATTGGACATTTAACGTAAACATGTTGATGTCCACAACAGCCAGCAAATCAAACATTTACAAGATAAGGTGATAATCGATCGAAAAACTGTACAAGCTTAGTCAACCAAAGGTCATTAGGATTACTAGAGCTGCATCCATCATGGGTACCGGGATTGCAAAGACTAAAATAGCATACCAGATGATTGTCAACAGGGACAAATATTAGGTAACACATCATTTGCTAGATCAACATTCCTGCTACAAAGAAAACTAATTACAGATGGACAACTGAATTTGCATTTAAAGTATAACAAATTGACCAGGTTTTAACTTTTAATCTCATATCAACACAAATAAAAGCAAACGTTACAGGAGATGTCCTCCTAAAGATATGGCCTCATTCCAGCACTGAACAGTTTAAATAAACTTTTACCCAATAAAATGAAAATTCCGAATCTACATTATTAGCGAGCATAGCAAAGAATCACATGGTAAAAGCAACAAAGAGAAACTGCATACCGGTCTCAAAGGAAGGCCAAGAGAATTGAGGACGAAGTTTGTCCCTGGCACTATACGATCCCTAGGATGATGGTACCTACAAGATGATCCAAATTTACAATCCCCCGTTCTCAAGTAATACTGACATTCAGGCTCACCAGGTCTCTCTGGAAATACTTGTTCTCTCTGACTGCTGCCCCATGGTCCAGCGGAGGAAGGTATGGAGGGATATGATCCAGCAAAAGCTGGGGTAGATGACGTCAGCTGTGCTACATCATAAAGCGAAGTTGCTCCCATTGCAGGCCGGGCACCAGGAGATAATGCTGGACTTACAGGTGCCTGTAGAAGAGGGATTAACCACATCATACAAAAGGTTCCTTTAAAAAATCTATCAAATTTGATTAAGACTACAACCTTACCGAGTAAGGGCTCCAACCAGGAACGGGAACAACTCCAGGGGAGATCAACACATGACCATAAGCCCCTGGAACATATGAACCAGGCAGAAGAGGAGGTCTAGCCACTCTTAAACTGGTGGATGCTCCCCTATATTGATCAGGAGTAGGAACCGAAGGAGATTGCACCGGTGAATAAAATTGAGGTGCAGATGCTGGTATTGATGCACCAGCAGGTTGAGGATGATGGAATTTACAAGTTATACCAAATTTGCACTGCCCCGTCTTCAAATAGTAGGAGCATTCTTTCTCACCCTGATAACAAAGAAGTCAGAACTAGAGAGAGTTCCAGAAACCAGATCAAGTAACTTCAAAAGAACTGACTAAGATAGGGAAAACGATGTCTTACCAGTCTTAATGGGTAGCCATAAATATTAAGTGGGACTCTATTCAACGATCCACCGCCATTTTTGGGATGGTGAAACTTGCAGGAAGCACCAAATTTACAGGTCCCAGTCTTCAAATAAAACTGCAGAGACAGTGCCCAAAACAGAAACATTGCTTACTCCTTGTGTGTCTGAGTGGGTATCTATTGTGGGCATACTCATGCCTATGGAGTGGCACTCAACAATACAATGATCTAGGTAGTGACTACAGAGTCTTTGCATTAACAACGTTGAAAATGCAGAGCTTATTACATGCCTAGCAACTTACATAATTAGTAACTGAATACCTGACATGCAGGTTCCCCTGGTCGTTCTGGATAATCCCCTGTAGCTCTAACAGCTGCCACCACCTGAATACCATGTTGAGCAGGAGTCAGGACTATAAAGAAATGCCATAGAGAGGAACAATTAACTAGAATTCCCTGTTGTAACACAGTGATATATTATCAAATCAAAATGCGGTCACTAGAAACCGATTAAAATGATAGAGAAGTTTGTCTTTTTCGACGCGCATAAAAAGTTAGCAGTTGTATCTGTGAATTATAGCAGGTCTTGCTGAATTAGTGAACAATTTCATGGACTTCCCAGCACTTGGGTTCGTAAACCCAACCATGTTTGCTCAATTCTGATAGGGAGAAGAAGGAGGAGGAGAAGAAGGAAGGGGAAGAGAGAAAAGATAAAGGGGGTGTGGTAAACTGTAGATGTTACATGACATGAATACATGCTTCTCAATATGGTCACGTCAATGTCTGGGAAGCCTAGCTTCTGATCTGAAGTCCTTTGCTGTGTTAAGGTTGAAGACTAGCCGTGAGAAAAATAGGAAAGTTCATCGTGATGATCTGAATAAGTATCCATATTGTCATGGGGTGATGGTCATCAGATCCATACTTTTCACATGTTCAAATTTAAAAATGATTTAGGTAAGCAGCTCTTACTAATTGTTTGGTCTCAAAAGTGCTACCCTGACAAAGAAATTTATGAATTTGAGTTTATATTATAAATCATCGTTGAGAAGTTCATGGAACCATTAAAAAAAAAATTTGATATCGAATCCATTCTAACTGAAATCAAGCATCAATTACCTTATGAGTCTTGGAAATGGCACTGTGTTTCAAAGTGGAAGTGGTTTACTGAATTAGGTGCTCTGGAAAAACAAATTGTCAATTGGATTCTAATCATGATATCATCAGCTTGATGAAATTGGCCATCGAGATCTGACACTCTTATCACCTACAAGTTGAAAATCTCACTTGGGACCACTAGGTTTAGATATCTTCTTAACACTGTCCTATCCAAGCAACCAACAGCTGAAAGGTGTGTCAGAACACATATTATAGGGTAATAGTTGGCCCTATCACAAGGCTACAAGCATTCCCATAGATAGACAGCCTTGAGCTTCAGCAAAAGAGCTTCTATCCAACTATTAATTGGACTGCGAACAAGGATGACCAAACTCAATGCTTCTAATCATTGTTGAAGTTCATTGGAATTACCAAATTATCAAAAGTTCATGTAACCTTATTTGTGGCAGAATGTATCTAATGAATCATCCTGCTTAATCTCGCAAAGTCAAACTGTTTACTTCAGGGTGATGTCAACTTGCTCATGGTGTTTCAAGTTCAGCAAAATGTGGTGGAGATCGGGACATTCACATAAGAGTTGTCAGGGAGGAGCATGGTGTAATGATCCATGTGTCAAGTTTGAACACATTTTGGAATAGAGGATCTAATAGGATTTACAGTGTGCAATTCATTAGTAACTGAGTAGTCAGTTAATTCATGTATTTGTCGACGTTTTGTTGTCAAATTATTGTCCTGTTACAGATTCAACCTAGATCAGGGCGTCATGTGTTAACGGACGGAGAATGACAAATCTGCGCTCAACTGAATATGGTAATACTCTATAAGCCCATCTAGGGGCAAACAGCAATAAATTCCTTATCCCCTAAACTTTCATTTCAGTAATAACTAAATGCACAACCAGTTAAAAAAAGAACAGAATTCATACTTGGTCTTTCACTACCATCAGTCATCAAAGATCATCAAATATGAGAAAAAGATCACACATTGCAAATCAGATTAATAACTACACCCACTAACACTAGAAAGCAAAAACTAACTAGTACCAGTATCGAATATCTTTTTGCGCACCACCATGATCAATCTATTAGTAAATATATTTTTGCGCACTACGATGATCAATCCAAGCCAAAGTAATCCGCAATACAAACTCGGGCATTCTAAGTATGATCAAGCAAGAATGGAGTACATTGGATGAAAGCGTTGAATTTCGATTCAGAACCAGCTACGCACATTCTATCTAAGTAAATAACTTGAAATGCATATGCTTTAACAATGATCGAGGAGTTACCGCAGCGCGATCGCGCGGGTGATTGTACCGGCACCTGCTACCGTACCCACAAAACCCCGTTCGCATATAATAGGCACAGTCGGGCATGCCGGGACGCTCCGGGTAGGACTCGCCGCCTCCTCCTCCGCCGCCACCACTGCCGAGCCTCAGATGCCACATTGATTCTAAACAATTCCACCCCACCCCAAAGAGAGAAGAATCAGACCGGGGAAGCGAGACGCAAAAACCCTAATCGAACCCTCCGCATTACGAGGAACAGGACCCTCGAAGGAAGAATTCCCAACAAGCGGTTAAACCGAAATCGAACGCGGAAAAACAACCGAAATTAGAATGGGGGAAAGGACCTTCGAGCCTGGTTTCACCGCCCACTGGGCTCCACTCAGTAGGATGGTGACCCGATTGGGACCCATTTCTGGCTGGATTGCGCCCGTACAGCTCCATCGAAGTAGAAGAGTGGGAACCTCCTCCCTCCCTTATTTTTACTGTCTTGCTCCGATTCTGTACAAAAGTGACAACTTTGACTTTACAAATGGGATGGCTTCTGTATTTGTCCTAGGGTTTATACTGTTCTCCAAAATGATCTTGTACAGAGAGAGAGAGAGATAGAGAGAGAGAGGAGGGGGGCGGTAATGATACGGTAGCAAGAGAAGAGGAGCTTAAAGCTTTCTCTCTCAAGGGGGGGGAAAGAGAAGCCCACCCTCCTCTCTCTAAGATCTCCCTCCCTGTCCCTCTCTCTCTCTCTCTCTCTCTAAAAGGGAGAGTGGGACACTGTATGGTGTGTCGGCATCGCTTTTATCCGGAGCGAGCGCTTCCACGGTGTCGTATCGACGGGCCAATCGTTCCCCACCCAAAAAGAAAAGGAAGGGGGGGGAGCCAAAAAAGAGATAAGAAGGAAAAAAAAAAGAAAAGGAATCTGCTCTTTCCACGTCGGAATTTGCTTCGAGCGCGACTGTTTCCACTTTATAAGACAAAATTGCCCCTTCTCCACGAATTAAACTTCTCTTCTTCACCACCGTTGCTTGTTCAATACTCGCTGATGATGGTCACCATCGAGTATGCTCCTATCGAGCAAAAGTCTGCTCGCCCCCCTTCATTTTCTTCCCTCGCTTGCAGAAATATGCTATGATCTCGTCGCGTCGTTACGATGAAATCTTTGACTGATAATTTGATCGTCGTCCGGAAATCCAACTTTCGTCTTTTGCAATCGTCTGTCCTTTGGTAAACAATGTGCCCTTGTCCAGTTCTCCCTACTTATCTTATTCAAGTTTGAGTTTGTGAATGAAACTCGACCTTGGACCGTAGCGCCTGGAAGTCTGATCACGCGAAAGTGTGAAACCCATGGGTTGAGGTTGCAAAAGGAAAGTCCGACTTGAATTTGTCTTGGATCGTGTGTTGTCGCTTTGAGAAACACGGCAATTTCCGAATCCAAGTTGATTTTCCCGAGAAGTTGGAGCAATTCCGGCCTATTCATCTCCGTATTCAAAATAATCGCTAAGATTATTGTGAATTGGCTTAAGGAAGTTATGCCAAACTTGACTTCGCCCAACCAAGTGAGCTTCGTTTCAGGTCGCCCGCATCCAAAATAACATCGTTATTGCTTATGAAATCATTCATTCAATGGGCAAAATGAAGGGCAAGAAAGTCTATATGCAAGTCAAAATAGTTTTTGGCCAAAAACTGCTTACCAAACACTTCAGCATTTTCTTAAGAAATTTTGGAGACTGAAAGCTCTTTCGGAATATTGAACCAAACCCATCCTTAATCATGGATTTGGTAGATAAGGGTGATTGGAAGCCATTTCGAACTCGTTGAGGAAGTCCTGTAATATCTCATTTGATGTTTGCGGATGTTCTCCTTTTATTCGTCGAAGCCTCTGTTGATCAAATGCAAGACTTCTCTCTTACAAGTAATCTTGAAAAGTACTTAGGATTGATGTTGCTTCATGAACGAGTTACTCGAAGAACTTACTAACCTATTGCCGATATAGTACACAGTGAATTAGATGGGTGGAAAGCTGGAAATCTCCCTCTTGCGGGAAGAATCATGGTCCAACCTATTGCTATGAATATGCCTTTGTATGTGATGCAAGCAGTGAAGTCACCTGCTATAACATGTGAAGAAGTTGAGTGAAATTGTCGAATTTTTTTTTGGCGGAGATGCTCAAGAAAAAAAAAAGATGCATCTAGGGAGATAGGAGAAGTTTTTCTTTTGTTTTATTCTTGATTTTTTTTGTAACAACCAATATAGTCTCACAAGTCTAGCAGGAGTTCTGCCTCGGTCAATTTTGATGCAAATTCAGTCCATGATCCCACCTTCAGACTATGGTGGTGATGATTTGCTAGTTTGGGGGCAGCAATAATAATGGTTATTTCGTCGTTGAAGAAGCTTATGAATTAGTTTCATCGAGACATCAATTGTCAGCTGATAAACTCTATAGTTTAGTGTGGAAATGGAATGGGCCGCAAATGATTAGAAGCTTCTTGTGGTTGGTTTTTTCACTGATGTCTACTTATTAATTACGAAAATTCCAACGTAAAATTATTGCGGATTCCTTTTGCGCTTCTTGTCCACAGTCCTCTGAAACAATTTTACACATGCTTAGGGATTGTAAGTATGCAAAGGTTGTTTGGCAAGAGATTTTGCTAGCAAGCTTAAGGGGTGAATTCTTTACTCACGATATGCACAAGTGGTTGTTGGCAAACCTATTTACTTCAACAACTCTAGTAAAAGAAACTAACTGGGAACTTTTTTGTGGAGTAGCTTGTTGGCATATTTGGAGTTGGAGGAAAAAGAAATTATTTCAAATGGATTTTTCTTTTCTCGGCACACTTGTGGGTTTGATTTCGGGATATGTTAAGGACATACTTTCAGCTCGTATGACTAAAAATAGTTTGTCTTTTTAAAGGGAGAAATGAAATAAGTTTCTGGTGGATAGTTCCTCCTTCTGGTTGGGTCAAATTCAATTTCAATGGGGCCTCTAGAAGCAACCCGGGTCCAGCTTTAGTAGGTGGGCTTCTTTGTAATGAAACGGGCAATTGGCTTGCTGAGTACGCATAAATTGTGAGGCGTGCTCTTCGTTCAAAGTAGAACTTTTCGTGGTATTTTTTGGGATCTCAAAATAGCTATCTCTTTGGGCATTTGCAAACTTATTGTAGAGGTGGCCTCGCAAGCAGTCATTTTCCTTCTTAAAAAATCAAGTATCTCTCTTAATTTTGGTGACATTCTCATTTCTTAGATTGGGAAACTATTAAAGTATTTTCAACATGTCAAAATTGTACGCAATTTTAGGGAAGAAAACTCATGTGCCGATTGGTTAATAGATGGGGTACTTCAATCTCGTGATGTTTCGATCAAAAAAAAAAATCATTTGATGTAAATGACATAGGCCACTGAAAGGATTACTTCCTTTGTTGATGGAAGATCAGATTGAATTAGTTTTTATTAGGAAAATAACGGTGTAACATTCAGGCTTTGCCTTTTTTTTTTTACAAAACAAAAATTGTTGTTTTGGGTTTTGTCAATGTGCCAAGTGAGTGTTGCTCCAAGAGGAACCCTTGATGTGCAGAGAGTCATAGTGTGTTGTGCAATGTGGATTTTCTCTTCCAAATTAGTGAAGAAATTTCATCGTAAATTGTACCCTGAAGAATCTTTGCTGTACATTCTTGTGTAGGCTTCCGTGAGATAAGTTATTGTTTCACCAAATATTATAAGGACAAAAACATTATGTGGTTCATGCAATGTAATTGAGGATTGAGAAACATGAGTATTTGAATAAATCAAGTCTGATTGTAATATCTGTCTATCGCTTGATATATAGTATAAACTTCTGCTACTGTCCCCGTCGAATAGTTAAATTACTCCATTTCATTTTCGTATCTAATAAAGTATGGGAAAAGAAAATATTTCGAATTCTATCGGCAAATGACTCGAAAAAGTTAAAATTTATTTCTTATAGACACAATAAATATGTGAGTATAAAAGCATTGCCTATAATTTGATAAGAACGCATAAAATGAGAGGACAAGTGTTATTATTCTAAATTTTTTATAAATAAATTTCAACAAAATTTTCTTGTCGTGGAAAAAAATTAAAGAAAAAAAGAAAAGAGTGGTCGACTTCAGCGTAGCCTTATCCCGTAACGGGTTTGATTAACCGGATTTCCAAACAGTCCGTTGGTGAAGCTAATCCGATAACGCTCGCCTCCCATTTCATTTTCCGCTTCAAAGTTCAAACCAAGCCACACCATCTTCGCCCTCAAAATGAATGCCTGCACAACGAGCTTCTCTGCCCGATCGTTCCTTCACCGGCGCCGGCATGGCGTCGTCGATCTCTCGAGCCGGAGAGCCGTCTTCCTCCGGCCCTCGCTGACGCCTAGAGCACCGAGAACCGTTTGCATGGCGGTCCGTGCTCTCCCGAGACGCTTGCTTCCTCTTTTGCGAGACGGAACTAGGCTAACCTTTTGCTTTTCGATCCATGTTTTGTACTAATTTGTTGTTGTCCCGAGAGCTTTGTCGAGCTGATGCAGTGTTCGGTGCTTCCGTGATGGATGTGCAGGAGCCTTTCCTGATCAGGAAGCTGGAATCGGCCGAGAAGACTTGGAAAGAGCTGTCGGTAAGGTTATCGCTATTGCTTGCGGCTAAGCGAAGTTTTTGTGATCGTCGCGAATCGGTGAACGCTTGTTTGTGGGTGCAATTCGCGAACTTAGTTGATTTCATCACGTGTTTTGGGAGCGTAATTCGGTGCTGATGTTCGGTGAATACGTAGTCATTGTGGTTGTGACTAGAGGTAAATTGCAGGTCAAGCTAGCTGATCCTGAAGTAGTCTCGAACCCTGGCGAGTATCAAAAGCTGGCTCAGTCTGTGTCGGAGCTCGACGAGGTACTACTCGTGTGATCTTTCTTCTCATATCTTGGCGAGAGTCGAATCCTCTATGTGGTCGCGTTTTTGCTTTTTGCTGAACATGGTGTAATGGCCCTGCTTTGTAGGTTGTCGCGACTTATAGAAGATTTAAGGATTGCGAAAAGAATCTGGAAGACACGAAAGGTTGGCTTATCTGAATAATCTTTGGCAACCTCGAGCTTTTTGGTTAAATTTTCCGTATTTCTTGTGTCTATGTATAGCTTTGGCAAAGGAGGAAGGTGATGGAGGAGAAATGGCCGAGATGATAGCTTATGAAATTGATTCTTTGGAGAATGAGCTTAAGGAGATTGAGGAGAAGCTTAAGGTCAATACAGCCTGATTTTTTTGTATTCTATAGTAGAGTTTATCATTTTTTTTTACTTGGTCGTGGAGCAGTGATCTCATGGGTCACTTGTCCCTGTACCTGCAGCTATTGTTGCTTCCAAGCGATCCACTCGATGCAAAAAACATTATGCTTGAAGGTAAAATTATTTGTTTGATCTTTGTAGCTTGTTGCACATTTGTTTTTGGGATGATTTCTAAAATCATTGGATGTAAAAGCTCATGATATCCATGAATTAATGTCATCGTGGAGGAGAAATTGGGTATAATTCTTGAGGAATATATAAGTGACAACTGCATGATCTGGTTGTTTAATCATACTTGAGGTACTTTTGCTTTGAAATTTCGCTCTTCTTACGTGTGAAGTCTGCTCCCGATTGTTTGTACCATGACCAGAGGGTTTAGGGTGTATGTCAATTCAAGCTTCTGCTAAATTGATGCTTATAATAAACACACATTAAACACAAACTTAGTACTCGTACATTAACGGTTGATGTTTGGACTGAATCATCATTATTTGTACTCTTGGGTGTTATCTCTGTGACATCATTTACTACAGTTAATGCTATTTATTCCATCATTTTCCATTTGACATAATCGGCTGGAAGAATTTTATTTCATCACAATAACTGCAATATTGATAACTAAATGCAGCACACAATCTTTTGCTGCCATTTCAATTCTGATATTATTAGAAATTGTTATACGGTGCTTGAGACCTGTGGTTTCTGAATGTACATGGCCATGCCATGTTATTTGGATAGCAAACAATCATGGAGAGTTATTGGTTGATTGCCCATTAGATCTGAAGTGGAATAAAATCTTACATCAAATAAGTAAAATAAATGATTTATATCTATGGGGTATTGAACTTCAGTCACGTTCAGAATTTACTTTTGCTTACTGCTATAACTTACAATTTAGAATGGCATGCCATGTGTGGAAAGTCTGAGATGCTCCCATTTTAGGTTTCATGGGTTTGCAAGGAGTGATGTAATTTTGTAATTTAGAAAGGAAAACTGCCCCTCTTTTTACAGCAGAGTGCCTATTTCACAAATCGCTGGTCCCGAGTTTGTATGTTTAGACTTTAAATAGATTTTACCTTTCTGTCGATGCACTGAATTCAAAAACTTAACAAGAAGAAGCTAAAGCAGAAGTGATGACATGAGGTTCTTTGCCTGCAAACTTGTCCTAAAATTATCAGCCAGAGCATGTCCTGTTTTATCTTTTAATCCAGAGGAGAGCATTTGGGGAATTGGGTTTGCATGCGACGTTTTTCCTTTTTAATATTTGGTGTAATTTCCCAAGAAGGTTTGATTAAAGATTTTAACCTTCTCTCCTGTTATCATTTGAAGCAAGTTCATGTGCTTGGATGCTTGGGATTGTTTACAAATGCTCATTATTTTTTGTGTTTTGGCTGATAGATGCTCACATGTTTTGACAGTAACTTCCTCTTTTTGATTTACTAAAACAATATCTCTGCTTATTCTTTACTAAGTGAGGGCTGGCACTGGTGGAGATGAAGCTGGGATTTGGGCTGGTGATCTTGTAGGTATATGTTTCCTTGGAGTGCACTCTTTATATGTTTTCACATTCAAAACTTGATATTCGCTGAGCAGAATTCACTTTAAAGAGGTTAAATTGCTGGCATTAGATTCTTTATAGTACTCTGAGATGCTGTTAAGAAAGTACTTTTGATATGCTTGTTTTTCTTTGTTTTTTTTTTTTTTTGGGGGGGGGGAGGTCAAACTATTGTCAGAAAAAGAGTTGACTTTCATGCTGCTCAAAATTATTATCTTTCGTATTGGGGGATGAACTTGAATGGAATTAATAGTCATATCCATTTATTGGCTCTATTTGCATCTATATGAAGTAGAGATTTTTTTACTGAAAAAATTTGAGTTGCGTTGCTGCAAATCCTGAAACACACTTTTATTTTTCTTTGTGCTCCTTTGCTAAGGTAAGCATGTATCAGAAGTATAGTGAGCAGAACTCATGGAAATATTCCCTGGTCTCCTATTCTGAGGTATACATTCTTCACTACCAGAAGTTTGCAGTTTGCTCTGTGGATATGTAGGCAATCTTTTTATTCTTTGCAGGCTGAAAAAGGAGGGTATAAAACCTATGTGATGGAGATTAGAGGTAATCGAGTTTATAGCAAATTGAAGTATGAGTCAGGTGTGCATCGTGTTCAACGTGTCCCTCAGACAGAAGCACAAGGACGCGTGCATACATCAACTGCCACAGTAGCCATCATGCCACAGGTAGATTTTTGTGGACTTCAATACGTGATAGTATATGGTCAAATTTTTTGTTCATGTCAATGTTCTTTGATAACCTGTGGCAAAAGTTGTTTCCAGAAATACTCACTATTATTTCAGTAGCTCCTTGATATGTCGGAAGTTCTTTTTGTAAATGAGGGATGTAAAAAACAGTCTGGTCAGGACTCTGTCTTATGGGTTGCATTTCTTCAATCACTTGCATGGTGACTATGAAAACCAGCTTTCTCAGTACTGCAAAGATGTAAAAATACAGTTATGCTTTTCAGTAATGCTGTTGTGCTAGGCTTAGTTGGGCACTTTGGACTTGATATATGCATGATAAGTTTGAACTTGCTTTCTATATGAATATACTCTTCTTGTTTCTGAAGGGAGTGCAATCAACTAATCTGTACCATATTTTGGATTAGGCTGATGAAGTTGATGTGGTTATTGACCCTAAGGATATTGAACTTACAACCGCAAGGTCTGGTGGTGCTGGAGGTACTTTCCAATAAACATCAAGATGAATAGTATTTTCTTTTATTATGATTTCCTCAGTCAAAGGATTAGGCATTTAGGACAACAATTAAACGATCTTTGCTCATATTTACTGAATAGTGAATACCCTCCCATGTGTAGCACCATCTAATCTTGTTTCACAAAGTTGATGTTTCCACTGATTGTCCTTCTACTTATACAGGTCAGAATGTGAATAAGGTTGAGACAGCTGTCGATCTTTTTCATAAGCCAACAGGAATTCGTATATTCTGTACTGAAGAGAGGACACAACTTCGAAACAAAAGTCGTGCTATGCAGCTTCTGCGAGCAAAATTGTATGTATTGTCTACACAATCGATTTACTACATAAAAAGAGCATCTAACATTGTCGACACTTGTCCCTTTTTCTCGAACCGCTATAATCCTTCCTTTGTTGTATTTTTTTTTGGCTTATTGATTGAATCCAATTAGTTTCAATAGCTCTTTTTTTGTTCAAGTTGATATTCCCTTCATTGGCTCTATTTATCAAAGGGTTTCTGTCCTAGCTTTCTTTCTTTCTCAGTTGTCTACATTCCAAAATATAATTTTTTGTGAACCATGCAACAGATACGAGATGAAAGTAAGAGAGCAGCAAGAGAAGATAAGAAATCAGAGAAAATTACAGGTTTGGTTAATACGTCTCTGTCAGGCTGATTCGTAATTTGTCCTATTCTTTTGCAACTTCACTAAGAATGTGCTTCATGCTTTCTGTTATGAGTTTTCAGTAAGCATTATTTTTGTTTCCTTTAGTTGCCGGTGATTGATTTATGGATGAGTGGCATTAAATTTCTTCTGGCATGGTTGGGATACCTTTAGAATTGCCACAGTGGGTAGTATTTCATAATTGTCCTCTTTGCCACTGTACATCCTTATGTGATATTATTTATCATGTGCAGGTTGGCACTGGGGCTCGGGCAGAAAAAATTAGGACGTTCAACTATAAAGTACGTGGTTAACAGTTTTGTCTTTCCTGTGTTTTTTTAAGCTAGCTGTGTATTAGTGTACCTTCATGCCCTTATGGGGATATTCGAAGCACTAGATGTGTTTTGCCTTTTTAATTCTTCAGAGCGCACATGAAATGCGCTATTTATACATTGGTCAACAAAACACTTGCTTTCGACCAAAAAAAAAAAAAAAACCAAAACAAAACACTTGCTTGCCTGGGATCAAAATATGGTTTCATCGTAAGAATTCTGCACCTTGGTTCAGCTGCTGAGTTACTATTAGTGGATACGTTAGTTGTATCATGTTCTGGATATGTTTAAAAGGACAGTTGATGATATAAATCTTGTCTTGCTCCAAAACGGTAATACTAGAGGTCCTATATTTTGTCAGGATAACAGAGTCACAGACCATAGGTTAAAGATGAACTTTGAGCTGACATCTTTTCTCAATGGCGATATTGAGAATGCAGTCCAGGTATGTTCTTGCCCAATCTGTTGTCAGTCATTAACCCCTCCCGTTTGCGGGCTTATGGATTCAATAGTGATACACGTGTCGTGAATGAAGTTACATCGGTCTATTTGTTTTGGTAAAATGTAAATCATGGGGACTTTTAAGCTCAATGATTCTGTGGAGTTACAGAACTCTAAGTTTAATGGACATAATAGGTGCCACAGCAAGCGATTTAGGAATTTAGTCATGAAAATTTGAATCTCAAGAGGAGGAATCTACTGAGTCGTAGCCTTTTTCTGGAAATTTAGGATCCCGCAAATTGTGGGAAGTCCTATGACTTTGAAATCTCTTAAGACGGGTAAAAGTGAGTTTGACGTAGATTGACATGATTCTTCTTATGATCTCACTTCAATATGCTCCATAACTGCTGCTTGAAATTGAGTTCCTTGCCACGACAACTCTCTTGCAGTCTTGCGCTGCGATGGAGCAGAAGGAACTACTTGAAGAGCTAGCGGAGTCTGTCACCGCTACGGCAGCAGCCAACTGAGTTCTGGTGTCTTGTGGCCATAGTTTTGGGATTGTTGGCCTAGCAATCAACTGGAGCGGGGCTCCTTAACAGAAGATTGATGTCGGAACATATGCAGAAGATGCGCTCCTGCACTGTCATTACACGCCCTGGCATCATTTGTATGATAGGCCAATGGCATTTGTGCACACGGAATTTACTTATTTGTAAAGAGACAAGGGTCCATGCGTAAGTTGGGGAGACGGAGCCATCATCTTTTTCAGTGTAAACTTAGGGCCTATTTGATAACGATTCTGATTCTTTGATTTTGCTCTTCGAAAAAATAAATATGAAAATCCTGTTTGGTAACGAAAATGATTCTGATTCTCAAAATTAGTAATTCTGTTTTCGGAATTGATTTTGGAGTAGAAATAATAATAATAAAAAGTTGATTGTTTGTTCCAGAATCACTTTTGAGAAATATATTTTTTTATAAAAATAATTCATTTTTTGCTCCATTAAAAGTCTTGTATTTTTATTATATTGTTGAAACAAAGTCTACTAAATCTTTAAAAAAGTGATAAATGTCTTAATTACAAAACATTTTAAAGTAGATGTCAAAATGTTGATAAGTCTTATTAATCATAATGATTTTTCATTATCAAATAGCGTAATTAAAATGAATCTTATAGATTGGCTAGTCTCATATTTCTCTTTATTACTTCACAACAATTTGCATCTGATCCCTTTGTTTCTTTTTGCCTTTTGTTTTCTAGCAGAAACAACTTGCATAGCATACATTCTCAGTCAAAAGCACATTACTCTTTAGTTTGTGGATTCTGCATACACCCAAAAGCAGGAGAAGACATTTCATAGAACAGTAAATGAATGGCCAAGTGTAAGGGGCTGAAAGCATTCAAAAATTTAGAAAGTTCATAATTTTCTTGCTCATATAAGCCATCTAATGATTGATGAATCCACCAGAAGATAAAAAGAAAAGTGCTAATCACAATAAAGTAGTGAGAATCACCATTTAGATTTAATCCATGTGAGAATAGTAATTAGTAATTCGAAAGATGAGACAATTTCAATGTTTATTGATTGTGTTTTGTTTTGATGAAAGTAATTCACAAAAAAAAAAAAATTGAGAATAAGAAATTATGTGCAGTTACTAAATGCAATTCTGTTTTAAGAAGAAAAATTTTGTGTAGTTATCAAACGCGTTTGGATTCCCTGAAACTCGTCTAGGGAATATAATAAAAAAGAATCAGTTTTGAACAGAATTGATTTTTTGAACCAGAATTATTGTCAAATGCGCCCTTAACCTTCCATTCAATGAGATGGGTAGCTTTTGCTAATTTGAAGATTTCTCCTTTGATATTATCATATGCAAAGAAAGCCAATTGTACCCAGAATATTACGAATATTCGATGATGAGACCAGGGAAGTGAATAAATTGAGAGCTCGGATAATCCCTGGGTATTAGGCTTGCGACAAGACGAACCGGTGACGGATTCGGGAGGTCAGGAGTTTGAAACCCCGACCGACAGGAGATTGAAGCGCGGACCGGAAGGATGGATCGGGAAACTGAGTTCTTCAGATACAGGGGCAACACCAAAAGGTCATGCTTCTTATCTTTCGTTTCTCGTTCAGGCTAGCTGATCAAAACTTTCTGTACAGCCACTGTTTTTAGGACCAGGAGCTTCACTCAGGACTCAGGATTAGATTTGAGGACATTCCCAGTTTTTGGTTGGTGCACTTGTACTTCGTTCCTGCCACCAGGAAGCTGACCCGATAGTGGGGGTGAGCACGGGCCGGGCCTCAAGACATTTTTTTAGCCCGGCCCAGTCGTGCAAGAAAAGGCCCGGAACGAACTAAACTGCTCTGGTCCGGGCCTCTTCGGGCCTAAGCCTGGAATTTCTTTATTTGTTTTTTACACAAATTTAAAATAATGGATGAATTACTATGATCCTCATCAAAATATGTAATCATGATGTAATTAACGTATCGCTAATTTCAAATCCACAAATTGCATAAGAGTAGACGAATTTCGAGCGCTGCAATCTCAACGAAACATGACTTTTGATTCGAATGAGATTTTGAGGTCCATGCGTAGAATTCGAGAAGCTCGTCGAATTAAAAGCTTTCGAGAATAACACATAGTTGTACCGGTCAATTTTGAGCTGGAGATTGACGATCGACGAGTAGTGCAGTCGAGGCTGTTAGTCACTTTTTTCTTTTAAGGCTTTAATTCAATTCGATCATTTCGAGTTTTTTTTAACTCGACTCGAAATCTCCCAAAAAAAAAAAATTTGACTCGAAATCAGACGGGGCGATATTACAAAACGTTGAGCTGGAGCCCGAGCTTCAGTTTTTACCGCCGCCGGTTAAAAAAAAAAGCAGTCGGACAGCTTCAGGCTCAGACCCCGACTTGCCAGAAATCGCTCCCCTCAGCATCATCATCATCATCATCATCATCCTCGAGTCGCGGGTAAAAATTTCACTTTGCTTCTCCCCAAATCCCCCGAACTCCGAGGTTACGCGCGTGTCTTCTCGCTCTGCTGTTCGGTTTCGCTCCTCCATGCTCGAGAAATGGTGGGGAGGGGGAGGAGGAGGCCTCTGGTCCTTTCTTCGACCAAATCTCTCGTCGATTCCGTGCTCAGCTCGTCCCGGCTCGAGGGGGGCGAGCTCGCAGCGGACGGCGCGTCGCCGGAGTTGAGGTTGCCCGCCGGAATTCTGCGGCTCGCGAGGGAGGGAGCCGATGAGTCGGACTCGAGGTTGGCGAAACTGGACGACGCGGCTTTGGTCGGGCTCTCGACGTCCGCGCTGAAGCGACTGTCCATAACTTCTGGCTCGCTGGTGAGGTTTCAGGAATCTTCTTCGTTTTTTTTCTTTTTTTGCTTCCCCTTTTGACTCGAGATGAAGGACGAGTTCGAAGCATTGAGAATCGGTGTTTGAAGGTGTGGCCTTTTTGTGTTTGTGAAATTTGGTGTCGCTATTGGTGGGAGGCGTGTGGAGAGGATGATGTGATGAGTTTTGGAATTTGCTTTCTTCGGCGTTGTTTGAAGCGACTAACGTGATTGAGTTGGACGGGAGATGTAAAGGTTTCTCGAGCTGTCGATGATTAGCTTCTTAATTCGATTCCTTAAACACACGAATTAGCAAGTGTATTCGTACAGATATGTCGAACTGTTAAAGCCACAGGAAAATGAGCGTTTGTGATTGAGATGTATGTGAAGTACCGAAGCAACTTTAAGCCGTCGTTCTTTGTAGTAGAAACTTGGTGATTGCCTAGATGAGCTCGCAATAGTAGATGTATCCAATTTACCGAAAAAAAGGGATGTTTGTGGAATTGTAAGGCTATGTTTGGTGGTTGCTTGTGATTTCCTTTCAGCACAAAGGACTTTGAAGTAGAGAACGAACGAAAACAGACGTCGAGTCAAATGGAGTATCTTGCATGTGTCTCCATCCATTCACCTTGTTTCCTCACGAAAAGTGAGGTGCTTTCTGCCAGCAACAAATAGTGTTTTATATTTTTACCAACTTCTTCATCTAAAAAGCATGTGAAGTTGCTCTGAGCCCCGGTCATTGACTTAGTTATACTTCATTTTGTGGACTATAGGTGCATATAAGGAATCTCGACATGAACTCTGTGAGAGTGGCTCAAGTAGTTGTTCTTGATCCTCCATCCACACTCGAGCACTCATATCAAGTTAAGCTTCCCTTTTCCCAGTGCGAAAAGGAATTGTTGATCTTCCCGTCGTGTAGTGTCCCTCCAACTAAGCCAGCTTTGCCAGACCGTGAAGTAGCCTACTTGTCTCCTTTATTAGCATTTAACCTCAGTTTGCACCTATCATGCTTCAGAACTCTAGTTCACCATGGAGAAGACACTTTAACATCATTCTTCAGAGCTAAGGTTGATGATGGAATGTCGGAACAGGGTGGTGAAGTTCCGGTAATTGACTTGGAGCTGAAACCTCTGGGACAATTACCAAACTATGCATCACACTTGCGGGTTTCTTTTGTGAAGATACCAGAATGTGGCACTATTGAATCTCTTAAAGGAAGTTCATCAGTTGAAGCTGAGGATCGCCAAGAAATGATTGATCTCGCATTACAGAACTACTTTGAAATAGATAGACATCTAGCGATAGGCGATGTTTTCAGTGTTAAGATTAAATGGAGTTGCAACTCATTTATTTGCATTCGCTGCAGCCAAAAGTTGCCAAATGATGATGTCATCTACTTCAAGGTAACTGCTCTAATTATTCCCACGATTTGAATGTGATATGTGAAAGAGATCTTCAAGTTTAATGCGAAGGTTGGCTCCACTGACAGTTTGTGGTCTTCAGGTGGTGGCTATGGAACCATCAGACAACCCTGTTCTTCGAGTCAACTGCACTAAAACTGCCCTTGTTCTCGGAGGGAATGTCCCATCTGGTATTCCTCCAGATTTACTTTGTGACCACCCAAAATCATTTGCACCCTTGCAAGGAGATACCATGAAGATTTTGGCCTCCGTGCTCACACCATCTCTGTGTTCATCAGCGCTTGCTGTTAAATTTAGAGTGGCTGTCTTGTTGTCTGGTTTGACAGGTGAATGCAACCCAAAAATGATATGTAATTGGCAACTGAATTTTTAATTTAGATGTCCTTAACACTGCATTGTTTGTTGACATTTTATCTCTCTTAGAATTTCTTGTGGCTTAGGTTTTTAGTTACTGATTTTGCAGGATGTGGGAAGAGAACGGTAGTAAGGTTTGTTGCTCGCCGATTGGGTCTGCATGTAGTGGAGTTCAGCTGTAACAGTCTAATGTCTTCCTCTGAGAGAAAAACATCCATTGCCCTAGCTGAAGCATTCAATACTGCACAAAGGTAAAGAAGTAATTTCTTAAGTTTTTTTTTTCATGTTGGTTCATAAGATGAATCATTCAATAACAATGAGCAAGAGGCATGCTCTTCCTCCAACAATTTATTGTTTCTGGGTTCTATTCACATTTTATGGATAAAGGATCTTCTTTCCTCCCTGAGTCAATCTTGCTGCCTTTTGTAGATATTCACCGTCAATACTTCTCCTCCGCCACTTTGATGCTTTTCAGAATTTGGGATCTAATGAGGGTTTGCCAAATGATCAAAACGGCATCTCTTCCGAACTAGCATCAGTCATAAGGGAATTCACTATCCAAGATAATGAAGATGAGGATGTTTATGCCTCAGAAAACTTGAATGGTGATTTGGTACGAATCGAAGTAACAACCTCTTTCCCTGAAGAATAAAACTCATTTGCTTGTAACCTGTTAATGTATCATATCCTTTTAATGACCTTAGTCAAGGAACAATAAATCTTCTTCTTCTTTAAAAACCTGCCCTTCATTAAGGATCTTGATGCGCTACAATCCAGAGAAGCAAAGAGGAAGGGGCAGTAGAATTGTCGGGAATAAATTTTGACAAAACTTGTGCTGAATTTATTTTTATCAGATAAAATGACTTAAAGAAAACTGTTCAAGAACATGATGAATACACAAGAACAGGAAAAAGAGACTAACAAGACAAACACTAATATACAACTTTTGCTTATAATAAATAGTAGAATCATGAAAAATACTCATGGAGGAAGGAAGTTTAGTCACTAAAATACTCTTCCATAGTCCCTCCAATGGTTTTATAATTATGCTTCAGAATATTCTGAATTCTAATATTCACAAGTACATGTAAGCTCCAATAGATGGTGAAAATGTGTTAGTTGTTTGCAATGATAATGAAATATGGATCTTGGGCTCAAATGATTCTGTGGTTCTAGCCCTGAAACTTAAAGTCCTTGTCAAGAGGAAGGTTTTCAATGCTTGACGAATTTAAATTTTGATTATGGATGTTCTTTTGGTATATCTCCGATGTTTATGCTATGAATTGCTCAGAATTTCTTAATAACTGGTGCATCTACATTTTGTTCATGAAGCAGTCTGGAAATACTTATGCACATAAGGTGTTCTTAGTTGCAACTGCTGATAGTACTGAAGGACTACCTCCTACCATTAGACGTTGCTTCAGTCATGAGATAACTATGGCTCCTTTAACTGAGGAACAAAGGGTTGAGATGCTTAGCCAGTCACTGAAGAGCATTTCTGATCTGCTGCCTAATGTACGTAAATATATCCTAACTTCTGAGGCGATATGCTCTCTCTCTCCCTGAGTTGATTTGCACCTATAATGCCTTTAAAGGCAGGAAATAAGACATCCTCTATGGTGATGGTTGGCATTGTTTAGGTCACCTGGCACATTTTCTTATAATTATTATTCGTTGGATTAGCTTTCAATTATGCTCTGGAAGGGTTTTTGGGCGCTGCAATACTAACTGGGCCTTTTTTTTTTTAATCTCAAATCTCTATTTTCTAATTAAATATATGTTTCATAGCAAACAAGGATTTTGAGAATTTAGGAAAGATGGGCCTATTTTCAAAATATCTTTTTGCTTTACATTGATATTGCTAATTCCATATGATTGTTGACTTTGACTGTTCAGATCGTTGCTTCTTGCAGAGTAGTCCAGAAGATTTTGTAAGAGATATAGTTGGACAGACATCTGGCTTTAATCCCAGGGACCTGAATGCTTTAATTGCTGATGCTGGTGCAAACATAATGCCAGGGAGCATTTTGCATAAAAACGAAGTTGATTCCGGGGATGTGCATAACACATCTTCAGAAGACAAAACCGTGCCGGAAAATTATGTAAAAGAGGCTGTAGATCAGGTTCTCAGGAAAGATGATATGGCCCAAGCCTTGGAACGGTCAAAGAAGAGGAATGCAGTGGCTTTGGGCACTCCTAAAGTAAGTTGACTGAGCAACAATATCATCAATCATATCTTCTATTACTTGGAGATGCACCCTAACTCGAGCTTTTGTCACAGGTTCCTAATGTGAAGTGGGAAGATGTTGGAGGTCTTGAGGACGTAAAAAAATCAGTATTGGATACTGTTCAGGTCGAATCTTATTTTCTGTTATCTGCCATCAGTGCTAGTTGATAACTCAGGCCTATCCCTGTTCCTTTTAAAGGGCAAATGCCTATCCTTCCCTATTATCAACTTCCATGACTACACTTACTGAATAGCATGCACAGACATATTTAGCAGGTTTATACATCGGTTTGGTTTACACATTGGTGGGGTTTACACATTTAGCAGGTTTTGTTTGACCTCACATTATCCTTGACCCAAACTGAGATGAAAGACAATGAAAATTTAGTTCTGGAAGTATGGCTTCTGCAAGACGCGCTGTGAGATATGAAATTGTTCTAGCCACTGAAGTTCTTGGCTGATCATGCATAACACCACCCTCAAGATCAATATATACCTTGGTCCACTCTGATAAAAAAAAAGTCATCTTTGCCATATTTTCTCATCTTGTCCTCAGCATCTACTTTCATATTTATCCTGTTGATCTGCTTAATATACCATCTCTTTGACTATTTATTTTAGTTACACAAGTATAGCTGGTTTAAACATGACATTATGTTTGTATCCAGGAATTTACACCTTTTGCGGTTTGTATAAGAATTCGACTGAAGTGTCAGGAACTAGTTTCGTGTTGAAGATGTATATTCAGAGGCTTTATTTACAATGATGTCAATGAGAAAGTCCAGGGGTGGGGTTGTTCACTGTGTAAGCAACAAATTGTGGTTTACATATGTGCCAATGACAAAGTCAAGCTATCACCCTGACGGGTGGTTGCTTGTACTGTTCTGATGCTAGTCATCTGCATCATTTTTCCTTTTTGGCTAGATTTTGCACATTCCTTTTTATCTTTTTATTCTCATTCTTGGATGGAAGATTCAATTAGCACAGAAGTTTGAAAGTAAACCTGTATGAAACAAATAAGGGTAAGTAAATTAGTACAGATCCAACCACAAGATTTTTACTCACTGAGGTATTGTCAAAATGCAGTTGCCTTTACTCCACAAGGATTTGTTTTCTTCGGGATTGCGCAAGCGATCTGGTGTTCTTCTGTATGGTCCTCCTGGAACTGGAAAAGTGAGCTCTGAAATCATATTTCAGTTTGCAGTCCTTGTCCAGAAATCTGCTTTCATTTTGTTTATATAGGTTTTTGTTAATGGATGGACAAGGTATGCATGGTTATATGTTGATTTCTTTCCAAAGTCCAGACCTTGTTAGCAAAGGCTGTGGCAACAGAGTGTTCCCTGAATTTCCTTAGTGTAAAAGGACCTGAGCTTATTAATATGTACATTGGAGAGTCGGAGAAAAATGTCCGAGATATTTTCCAAAAGGTAAAATGTTTTCTTTATTTTCAATATTCCTTTAAGATTTTTTTAACTGTTCAACTGAGGTTATTCTTGATAAATTTTCTCACTCAAGTTAATATCAAGATGCTCCACATGTTCTGCAGGCAAGATCTGCTCGTCCTTGTGTTATCTTCTTTGATGAACTTGACTCTCTGGCTCCAGCTCGTGGTGCTTCTGGAGATTCTGGTGGCGTAATGGATAGAGTTGTTTCTCAGGTTAAGAGAGAAACCTGTTCATGTTAGCTTATAGTTATGTTCCATTCTGAGCTATTGATTAACACGGGTATCTTCTTATTGTAGATGCTTGCGGAAATCGACGGATTAAATGATGCCACACAGGTTATTTACAGTGCAGATGCTTATACTTTCTCCTCCAATGATCTTTCCCAATTTAACTTTCTCAAGGTTTCTGCTAGCTCAGCAGAGTACATTTACCCTCACATTCTTTTGGCGTGTTAGGATTTGTTTATAATTGGGGCTACCAACAGACCAGATCTTATTGATCCAGCACTTCTAAGGCCAGGTCGATTTGACAAATTACTCTATGTTGGGGTCAATACTGATGCATCTTCTCGTGAACGGTGAACTTTTATCTTTGCATTTGCCATTTGTGCAAGTCACTTTTTGTTTGCACTCATTGTATAGTTCCCTGGAGATTTTACAGTTCCTTCCTGTACGACCTTTTCCAGGGTCCTAAAAGCACTCACACGGGAGTTTAAATTGCATGAAGATGTATCTCTATACACCATAGCCAAGAAATGCCCGCCAAATTTTACTGGTGCAGACATGTATGCCCTGTGTGCAGATGCTTGGTTTCATGCTGCAAAGAGCAAGGTGTGTTGTGTCTTCCATAACACTGATGTAAAGTTTTTAGCTGACCCAATTACTTTTCTTTTATTTTCATCGGCTTCTTGGTGCATGTAGTCTATTCTTCTTATAATAGTTTGTGTGCAGCTTTTGAGTTCAGATGTAGATTCTTCTTCCAAGGACCTTGCAGCCAACTCTGTTGTGGTTGAGTACGAAGATTTTGTAGAGGTAATAACTCTTTGATCCTTTAATAATCGAATTAGAGGAACACATTAGGATTATATCTTATCACTTTTTTGTTTGTAGGGGTTTGTCTCCAATAAAGAATTTTCACTGTTCTACAAGCTTAATTCAGGTATCACATAAATAGCATAAGATGTAGGGGGTTCCCACCCATAGAAGAAATGGTGCCCAATGCCCCTCAACTTAAGCTGGTATCCAGGAAAGAAACAAACTTAAGCTGGTGTCGAACATGCAAATTGTCCAGAAACATATTCTGAGATTTAGGAGTAAACATTTTTTTTTTTGGTCAATAGGAGTAAACATAAGCTGTTATGGTTTTCTATGATTTCAACGTGTAATGGCCACAAACGTTGAATGTCGATACATCGGCAAAAGAGAAGGTAGCAGGCTCCTTCAGCTGCAAGAGGAGGAGGGTTTTCTCAGACAAAAGAGAAAGGGAGGAGCTAGGGTTATGAATTCTAGGGTACTGTGACAACCTCTGAATTTGACATCGGTCAGAGATATTTGGTGGCTCCATCCAATTGACTCTGACACAGGGTGTCCAAGTAAATTTTCACAACATAGGGTTATTACTGCAGCCGAGACATGAGGAGTGTAGGAGTATTCAACCCCAGGTCTTGAGATCTTTGGCCAACTGTACTCCAGGAGTAGTTTTCTTGTTTGCACCCATTTGATTATATTTGATGTGGCAAATTTATCCAGAGTTTCATCGGGTAAAACATTTATTCATAAATTAATCATATATAAACTAAAGAAATCTGAACATGAATGAGTTTAGCTTGGAAGGCAATAATTATGATGGTATGACATTCCCTTGTAAAAGTAAGACCAAATTTCAATGAATTGAAGATTTCTTTTTTTCCTTTTTTGGATCATGTCAAGAGAGAATAATTTGCCTTTTCCACAGAAATGGCGATGCAACCCAAGACCCTGCTTTGAGTCCTTCCACAGAAAAACTTCCCTTGTATCAACATGATCTTGAGTATTTGGCAGTTTAATATTATGAAATTTCACTATTCACTAGTCATTGATTTGCATGGCTGGTGGTGCCTCTTCCTGAACAGAAATTTCAAGTCATAACTATATCTGTGTCATAACTATATCTGTGTCATAACTATATCTGTGTCTTATCTGGTGTTCAAATTCACTATCATGCATGACAGCAGCAAATGACAAGAATATGTTTTCCTGAAGTGTATATGCCTGAAGTCAGATCTACCTTGGCAGGTCTTGGGAGAACTCTCCCCTTCCCTCTCCATGGCCGAGCTTAAGAAGTACGAGTTGCTGAGGGATCAGTTTGAAGGTTCTTCAAAATAAATTAAGGGAAACCATGGCTTCCAGTGGATTATCAGTTCATATTACGGTAAGTGCTAAACTCATTTAAGAGTCTTACTTATCTTGTTTTCATATTCCCATTCTACTTTTGGGCATCTAGTTACTCTACTTAATTGTTTAAGCTTCCTCAATGCATGGACCGCTGTTATGCGGTGCTGGATCTCTTTTAAATCTTGAAAATTCTGCCGTATGTTGCTTTAAAAGGATCTGTCCGGTTGTTTGAGTTTGCGGCATACCTTGTATTGAGAGACTTTTTTACCGTTAGCACTTGGTGAGATGGCGGAATGGGCTAGCCAACCTCCAACCTTTGGGACATGGGTGTTGTAGAGCAATTATGGCTCAAAGTGAGCATTCCGTACCCTGTGTGCTATCCTTATAGTAACACCCAGAGAGAGTCACAAGTGCTAGTTGCCCCTTCCCACCTTTTTTCCAATAAAAAAAAAGTGTCCTTCGTCTTTTACTATAATTCTGTGAGTTCTAAGTTTCCTTTTCTTATTAGCAATGCTTTTATGAGATGTTCATTTGATAAAAATTTACAGTATGCCACCTGAATCAAGTTACTGGAGAGTCTTTGTCCTTTCACCAAGTGTTAACATGTAGGATTGTTTGGTTGTCTTTATAATCTGCAATCTTTTGTAGTTGAATTAATTTTTGAAGGCATGTAGAGCATGTGTGACGGCCAGATTAGAGGATGACCATTGATCCAGTCGCTCCAGGATCAGCACGTATGTCCAGGAACGATTGCTCTAGATTCGACATCACGGGCAGGGGGCATCATTCGGTTTGAGAGATTCAATGTTCCTGCACGACCCGATTCTCAATCACAAAGTCCGCTCCTTCCTCTTCCACTAGGTTGGAGCCTGAAGCAGACAAAGGATTCATGGATATACAGTGGAACCGGAGGAGGCAACCAACGGTTGGCCACTTTGTTCCGGTTCTTAGAGTACCGGTGGCCGGTGGGTTATTTCTTACTCTCAGAAAATGTAGTCAGATTAGTAGCACTGTAGCAGCACATAGTCACCAAGGCAACAGTTTGTATGAAGTTACCAATTCACATTCATTGTATGAAAATTACTTACTTTTCCAGCAAATTACCAAATTTTATTTGTTTGTCTTCCCGACCTTTTGGATTTATTAACTTTAAATAAAATCATCATCTCATTCACTGACTTTTCTCAAATTAAATCACTACTTAATTTTAAGCTACGAACTCGTACTCGGCTCACTTACCAGTGATAATTTGCTTTCTTGAAAATTACCAACATTTCAAGTAAATCACTAGCTTTTGTTTGTGTAATTTACCGAAATTCTAAATTTTTGCGTGATAAGTCAATCCGAAATTAAATTGCAATAGTAACGAGCTAAATTTATCGACTTATCTGAATCAGTAAATGGGTTGTCGTGCCAATTCGAATTATTCGTGTTTATATTGCGTTTGGATTCTGGGTCGGAGTGGAAATAAGAAATTACCATTGGGAGGGAAAAAATGGAATAAGAAGTAGCACCCTAGCCATGACTACTGAATTTCCATGGTACAATCCTTAAATACTACTTTTCATGCTCGCGATATTCGCGTGCAATTGTGCATGCAACTGCTATTGAGATGATACCGTGAATTTTATTTACTAAATTTATTTATTGATATCATTTTAATGTTAAGATGAAGCCGTTGTATAAGAAAGCATAAGATAAAAGTTTATACAACGACGACGGTATTCCCGAATTATATTAGTGTTTATGAAAAATAAAATGATAGGGTGGTTATATATACAAGTCAAGATAGCATGTGGTTATTCAATATGTTTATATAGCAAGGGTAATTTCAAAAAGTAAAAAGTGAGATAATCGATTCGACTCCTGTTTTGGAACTGGGGGTGGTCTGTTATAATCGGTGTGCGACCAAAAAAGAAGAAGATAAATGGTGCTGTAAAGAGGATTGGTAGCAAATAGGGGCGGTCTCTTATAATCGGCTCTCATTTTTTGGAGCTTGAAACCTATCTTGTTTGCCTTGAAATTTGTTTTGGAACTTACTCCTTTTTTTGGTCTAGTTCTAGGGTCTACCCTATTTTTCTTTTGTTCCTTTTCTTGGTTTCATTTTTTCTAACAAAATAGCAATGAAATGATTCAAAATAAAAGATTAATAATAAAAATCGCTATCTGCCAAAAGCAAAAATCTCTAAATTGAGCAATAGAAACTACTATCCACCAAAAGCAACAATTCAAAATATAGTAATAGAATTAACAAGTGCAAATCTTCCTATCTAAAAAGTGGTTCCAAATTTGTTCCGATTGGCCTGGGTCTTCACTTGGAACTGAGAATCGGACCGGTTTCAATCGGTTTCCAAAAAATGGAACCTATTCTTGGACCTGTTTTTCAAGTTGTCCGGTTCAATTCTTCGGTAGACCCGATCTGATTACACACTCCTAGTAGGAAATGGAAACAAATCTAGATCAAGTGGTAAAACATCGTAAAGTATATATATATATTTTTTACCATGGCATTAGATATAGATAAAAATAAGGGCTAATACCACAAAATACCTCAAATTATGCCAATCATGACACAAATACCATGAACTCTTTTTTGTGTCACTAAAAGTCCTAAACTTGTCTTACTTTTTTTTGTCATGAAAACCCCAAATTTAAACAAGTGTGACAAATATACCATAAATGGGATTGAAATGGAGAGTATGTATATCATACATGTATAAGTTTGTGTTTTTTTTTGTGGTATTTGTGTCATAGTGAGCAAGTTTAGGGTTTTTTGTGACACGTAAAAAGTTCAGGATATTTGTGTCATGGTATGAAGTTTAGGGTTTTTTATGAAGCAAAAAAAGTTTAGGGCATTTGTGTCATAATTTGCATAATTTGGAGGTTTTTTTTGTGGCATTTTCTCTAAAAGTAAGAAAAAATAGAAAATATTCTTTTAGGCAAAAGCCATAAAAAAAATCCTAAATTATGCCTACTGCAATGCATTTACCTTAAATTTTTTATGCGTCACAAAAAATTCTTAAACTTATAACTATATGACATTTACCCTCAATTAAAATTTTATCAATAAGAACCATTAAAAATCTACCTACATGGACGCCATAAAGCAAACCGTGTTGATATTGCACCCACGTGATTTAAGTAAAATAAAAATGACATTTTTTTAGCTGAGAAATCATTGTTGGGGGGTTTTTTTATGTCACAAGAAAAAATTTAAGATAAATGTGTGACAGTAGACATAGTTTGAAGTTTTTTCACTTGATAAAAAAAATTTAGGATAAATATGTCATAACGAACGTAGATTGAGACATTTTGTGGCTTCCCCCCCCCCACACCCCCTTTTTTTTTATGGGACATGTTCATGATAAGTCCTAAAACTTGTAAGGAAAGTGTGTTTGAGTTTTAAAACTTACAAAAAGTTTAAGCAAATCTTAAAACTTGTCATAAAAGTGCATTCGAATTCTAAAACTTTCAAAAAATACAATCAAGTCCTAAAACTTGTTATATTGATCCAATTAAGTCCTTTTTGAAAGTTGTATTTTTTTGAAAGTTTAGGACTTATTTGTATTTTTATAACAAGTTTTATGACATATTTAAATTTTTTGCAAGTTTTTCTTAAAAGTTTTAGGATTTATTGTGAACGTACCTTTGTTTTTACTGTACATCGCCCAGCGTTTCACGTTTTCCTAGGGGCGATGACGTTTACAATTTACATTACGCAAGAGTTTGGTAAGGCTTTACCTACGGCTCTGACCCATCTCTCTCTCTCTCCTCAAACCCTAATTCGTACTGACATCGTCCCCAAACTCCAGTGAAATTGCGTGCTCGTGCTCGTCCTTCTGATTCCTCGGGTTGAATCGCTAATGCGCGAATCGCGTCGATCGACCGCACCGACCCGCAAGCCTTCCGCATCGGGCGCTTTGTATGGAGGTCTTGAGGGAGGACTTGTCGGAACAGGAGATCGGGAGCTCGCCGGAGTCGTTCCGGAAGTTCCTGGAGTCCCAGAGGGAGCTCTTCCACAGCCAAATCGACCGGCTCCAGAGCATTGTCGTCACCCAATGCCAGCTCACCGGCGTGAACCCTCTCGCCCAGGAAATGGTGCGTCTTGGTAACGACCTAGAGTCTTGTTAATCTTTCGTGCTGTTGGAGGACGGAACGGCCGTTGGACATCGATAGTTTTTCTGAGCATGCAAAGAGTGGGGAAGCGATTTTTAGGTGCCGCGATTTTGTTTGGTGTGATGATTTTCGGGGAAGGGTTTCGGGATTCTTCGCTAGGGCTTGATTTTGCTCAGAATTGCGGTATAAGGATTTCGTTGAGGTCTCTGGAAGAGATGTTTGACTTTGAGGTCAATTCTCGAAGAGGCTCTATCTGTTCAATGTGCTTGAAGATAGCTCATGAGTCATGCTGGAAGCTGCCTTTTTGCATGTGTAGTTTATCTTTTGACGACGAGGCTTCCCTCCTATCGGAGTTTGGTGCATTGCCTATGAGATATAAGAAGAACAGATGGGTTCAATATCTGATCGTTGCTGGCTATGCCTGCAAAAAGTTTTGTTTCCATGTACCAGCATGGTCTCGGGGTTCGAGTTAATTGTGATTTCATGATGTGTTTGAAAAGATAGTTGAATGGTGTAGTTTATGGTTTCGAAAGTTGTTCGGTTTTTGAAATGAATTTCTGTCAGTCAATTTTTGGAATTTGTAAAATGTACTGATTTCTTCATATTTCACACAGTTGGCAGGTCTGTGCATCTCCTTGTTATGCTAAGTTTTTTCAGATTGACGCATCTCTCCCAGAAAGATATAAGATTAGTGTCTTTTGTTTTTATTTATTAAAGAACAGGAAAGACCTTATTCTTTTAATTTTGGTTTAGTTGAGCTGCAATTCGGAAGATTAAATCTCTTACGTTCTCTGTGCTTAAGATGGCTCTAAGTTGATTTATGGTCGTTTTTCTTCCACAAAATTAAATTCTGCTAACAGATTTTTACTTATGATTTTCAGGCGGCTGGAGCATTGTCAATCAAAATTGGTAAGTCTCCATAGAATAGCTAGTGCCCAATTAGTTGGTGGATTGAGAAGCTAGTTGTGCTGTTGTTGTTGTTATTGTGAGAGTTTTGTTGTTACATTTTTGCATAAAATCTTGCAAGAGTTCTACAATCTTCCTCTTACCGAGGGCTATGTAAGCTCCAAAACAAAAAGGTTTCTTTTCTTTTACTTTTCCTGTTTTGCTGCTGGTCTGATCTTGACTGTTGATTGCTAAATTTCAGGAAAAAGACCTAGAGATTTGCTAAATCCTAAGGCTGTGAAGTATATGCAATCAGTTTTTTCTATTAAAGATGCAATTAGCAAGAAGGAATCTCGGGAAATCAGTGCTCTTTTTGGAGTCACAGTCACTCAGGTTGTTTTTCCGTTCAGTTCTTTTGGCTCTTCAATTGCTTTTTTTATAAAAAAAATTAATTGAAGTCTTACTGTATGCCTGAAGTTTGGATTCACTGTTTCTGTGCATCAACACAGATTATGTTACCTTCTCATGCTTGTTGGAAATGAAACTTGTGACTTGTATTGACAATCTATTGAGATGGATAAGTATAATAGTTTGCCCTTGTCTTTAATTACTGTTATATGGATATATCCCCTTACCTCTTTGCGTTTTATGTTCTTGAAGGTTCGCGATTTTTTTAATAGTCAACGGTCACGAGTGAGAAAGTTGGTACGACTCTCAAGGGAGAAAGCCATTAGATTGAAAGCTCCAAAAGATTCTGATGTTGTTGTCCCAGTAAATTCTGAATCAGCAACAGCTACACCTGTTGATCCTCTTCCATTAAACTCTATTGCACCTGATATTGGAGATGCCTCACCTTGCCCTGTGCAAAATGGTCTCTTGCCTGGCATAGATGAGGATGATAAAGAGTTTCTTCAAAATATCTTCCCACTTATGGGGAAAGAAGAAACATTCTCTGGGCAGGTCAAGTTAATGGAGTGGATTCTTCGGATAGAGAATTCTTCAGTACTTTCTTGGTACATTTTTGGCCCATTCTTTTGTTGTCTGTATTTCTTGAAACTTTCCCATTTGTTTTAACATCTTTTCATGCTTCTAGGTTTATGACTAAAGGTGGTGTAATGATCTTGGCAACATGGTTGAGCCAAGCAGCCACTGAAGAACAAACCAGTGTGCTTTCTATCATCCTTGAGGTAGAAAATGATCAAAGCCATAAATTAAATTGCACCAAATGTTGCAAGTTGCTAAAGATTATTTTGTACCACTTGCAGGTTCTCTCTCATTTGCCTCTACATAAAGCTCTTCCTAGTCAATTGTCTGCTGTTCTCCAAACTGTTAACAGACTGCGGTTTTATAGGACATCAGGTGTGTGTTTACTTACGAAAGTGTCTCATAATTTTCACTTTGTGCATTCTCTGTTGTTGTCTCTCTTACGTTTGTTCCTCATTTCATCTTACCTGCTCCTGGGATGGTTTACTGTTGTGTGTGTGATTGGTTGGCTACTCAAATAAAGTGTCATTATGTCTATTCATTTCAAGTGATTAATCCCGGCAGTGATGCTCTCTTTTCTCAGGGGGTGAACAAGCACAAACCCTTTTTCTTTTTTTTCTTTTTTTGAGGAGGGGGAGGGGGGGAACTGCTGTTATACTGTTTAAAGGGAAACTGGTTACAAATTAATAACCAAACCAAAATCATTTGTAAATTTTTTGTGTGCTTGATTGTCTAGTCCTATCTCTCTCGTATCTTTTTTGGGCATGAGTTGAGGGTCAAGTTTTCTCTTTTTATGGTAAGATAGTGAGAACTACTTGTTAAGAGAAATTTTTATGTATGTGTGTATCATATGTGTCTCCTCATGTTAAAGTTGAAACTCATTTATCTGATTTGGAGATCAGATGTATCAAACAAGGCAAAGGCTTTGCTATCAAAATGGAGCAAAATGTTTGCACGAACCCAGGTTATTAAGAAGCCCAATGGCGTGAGATCTTGTACTGCAATGCAGAACGAAATGATGGTGAAGCAAAGGCAAGTTCATGGTCACATCCACTTTTGTAACTATGGAGATAGAAACTCATTATTTATAAACCTTGTTTTTGGCAGTTTTGGTGAAATCATGGGTGATGAAGCATGGAATTCAGATAACAGTTTATCTGTAAGTACCTCTTTAAAATATGACTAAGTTTGCTAAAAGTTTGTATATTGAGGGTAGTAACCATTTAAGTGTTGACAGGAAGAGATTCTTGCTTCATGCGAAAATTTGGAGGTTACCAGGTATGGGCGACTTATGATCAAGTTTTGATAGTTCTTTCGTGTGTTGAAAGTACCTTGAGCAACATTTCCTGCATCAGGAGGTTGGAATCTTCACAAGGACTAAAACTCTTGCCTGCTCCGGCGGATGATTCAAGCAGGAAACACATCCTTGGTGTAACTTCAGCCCGTATCCTTTTGGAAGTTTTTTGGACTTTCTAAGTTCTATTTACTTTGAGGAGAACCAAAAAAAAAAATTTTGCAATTTACTTGTCGAAGTGGATGATAGAAGTTCATTAGTTGGCGATGACATCACAGTGTGGTATTCTTTCCTGATGGAGGAAGATAAATATCTCTAATACATGTTTCCATATTCCCTAGGCCATTGCTCAGCCAAGGAATGGATGCTAAGTCTCCATTACCATTGTTATCCATCTTTCTTTTTCTCCTAAATTCAGAATATCCCACTGCTCAGATTAGGGAACTGAGTTCTCAGTTCAGTGGACTGAGAATTCCGTTGGGCGTAACTTTTGGGAAGAATGATCGTGCCATGGGTCATATATTTCCCTTTTGGATTTTGGTGTTCTTAATTGTTAATATTACTGTTTGCAAACTGAAAAAAAAAGTCTTAGTAAGCTTGTACTAAGCAGTTTCTTTTGATGGGGCCAGAAGTAAGACAATGCCATTGGATTGGCTAAGATTGATGGGACTATAATTGTCTTGGATGATAATTGAATGTAGATTTTTTAGTGATTGAGTGGATTTTCTAGGGGTGCTTGAACTGTATTTCATGTACTAAAATTATATCTTTGTAAAAGTACTGTCATATTCTGACCTGACTATGATTTTCATGCGTCCAATTTAATTTTTATCAATTTGATATTTTGGGCACGGAAAATGAATAAGAAGATATTCTTAAGATGTCTGAGAGTTGAATTTGCTTCTACCATTGTTTGCTTGAATTAATGTACCATATGCGCTTTAGTTGCTGCCTTAGCCCATATCAGAAAATAGAGAGCGCAGGAAAGTGCAGATGGTGGAACAGCCTAGCCAGAAAATGGCTGGCAGAAGCCCACAGGCTGCCAGAGTGGCTGCTGTTAGCCGCAGTCGTCCAATGTCTGTTGATGATATTCAGAAGGCAAAAATGCGGGCACTGCACATGCAGAACAAATATGGAAAGAGCGGATCCTCTTGTAATGAGAGTAATGAAATAAAACCTGAAAGTTCTGTTAAAACTTTGATGACTAAGACAGTCAATTTGCCTCCAGCAGCTACAGTTTATGTTCAGTCTGAAGGTGAACAACAAAAGAATGTGATGCCCTCTGAAGCTCCTCGTAAGCTTGATATCTCTTTTCCAATGACCAAATTGGATTCAAGGGAGACTGCATTGGAGGAGTGTAAGAGGGTTCGGATCCCCTGGAAGAGACCGGCAGGTAATCTTGTTGTTCGAGAACCTTTCTTGGTTTTTCTGACTTGCTGCAATAGTATGTTGAGGACCATAAATTTTGCCTGGGAATAGAGAGATATTTGTATAAGTCGCGAAATGTTGATTAACCGAGAGGATATTGCAGGTCTTGTTTGGGTTTTCCTTACAAACAGTGATTTGCTAACTAGCCTGCAACTGATGATGTTATCTTTTTCAGTCTTTTCCTTTATTTTTACCATAGAGGCAGAACAGGAGTAACCTATGTGATGTGTTTTGTCTCTTTTACAAGATATAGTCAGTAACTTGTATAATTATTTTTTTTCTTGTCATTTAGTGGAGTTTAATGGAGAAACGGCGTCGTAAAATTATCTTTTTGATGTTTAGAACTAACCACTTGGGATGGCACTTCTAGGATCCTCCTTTTCAAAATAATTTGGTGGATCAAGGTAATGTTGTCTATGGTTTGAGATCTCTGCTTGTTTAGTGTACTCCTTATATTGACCATCTCTGAGTTAAATTTTGTCCCAAAGCTTGCAAGTGAACAGGTGCTAACGATAACCAAGAGTTTGCTAAGTTTCATGTAGGGTGACTCTGTGAAGTGATAACTCCGGGACAATATATTAAGTTTTTCCTGCATACCTGCTTGACACAATTGGAGAACGTTGTCTCGTCTAATATATCCACCCGTAATTACCAGTGTAACTCAGTTTGGCTCCTTCACCTCCACCCATTTGCTGGACCATTTGACTCAAAACTAGAATCTCCAATTGATTCTTATCAGTAGATGGAATGGGCTCTGTTGCCTGCTGACTATGAGTCATTGACCCTGTATCGCTTAAAGAATGGAGTGTGGCGGTGAAATTTATGCTGTTGCGTAAATTTGGTAATTGCATGGATTAAGATAATTATGCTAATTGAAGCTGAAATCTCTGGTTGGCGCTCTTGTGCGTGGGCAAAATGGAATGAAACAATTCTGATTCTTGTCAATGATTCACTTTTTGCTCCAGAATGTGATATCAACATCTGGATCTCCTGAAAAGTCCTTTTTTCCCCTCACTAATGCAATGACTTTCTGAGAGGTGCCTGATTGCAATTAAGCTGAGAGTGTTGCCTGATGAGACGGTGGTGCTTCAACATCTGACTTGCAAATATAAATAGAGATACCACTTTTAGATCACGAAAATGTACAAGTCCACTTGGTTGAACTTTACAGTGGTACGTTCAACTGAAGATATACAAATTTATTGCCATCCAAAGGAACCAAATGCAGAGGATGCCTACTCTGAGCAAGCACGTTGATGTGACATTTGATTGATTTGAGATTTATGAGAAGTAATTGTCAATTGCCCTCCTAATGCATTCACGCGTGATGGTGTAGTATATCATTTTTGGAATATTTCTCTGTTCATCAGGTGACAGGAACATGATGTAGTGAGTACCCTCTCGACCTAACTAGTCACTTTCCTTTTATTGTCCTTAGTTTCTTCGGGCAAATATAGAATTGTATGATTCTTGATCTTGTTCTCGCTCATTGTTCTGGGAGATAAGCTGAGTTAGTTGATTTGATGGTTCTACGGCCTTTTCAAGACCTGTCGTTGTGAAAATAAGAGTACACAAAGCATTTTGGGCCATTAGTTACAAACATTGCTACCTATTTTCAACTATAAAATTGTATCCCTTTAACCCATTCACTGGTTTATTATGCAGAAGTAAAAATGAACGATCAATGGAGGGTGGGTGGAGGTGAGGATAGCAAAGAAGTTGAATTCCAGAAAAACAGGAATCGTCGCGAGAAAGAGACTATCTACAGGACAGTCCAAGAGATACCCCCAAATCCCAAAGAGCCGTGGGACCGTGAGATGGACTATGATGACTCGCTAACCCCAGTGATTTCGATCGAACAGTTACCCGATGCTGATGTCGTCCCAGAAACACAGGTTCCTTCTAATGAAAACGCAAGAGTAGGATTGTCTTCGACGTCACAAAACAGTAACCCTGCTGCAGCAGAGCCCGATCTTGAGTTGCTGGCTGCGCTACTCAAGAACCCGGAGATTGTTTTCGCACTGACCTCGGGGGGAGCCAGGAACTTATCGAGCGCAGACACGGTGAGACTTCTCGATATGATCAAGGCCGGAGGTGGAGCGGCTAATTTAGTGGCCGGGAATTTGAACGGACTCGGTGTCGGTGCTGGCGTTGGTGTGGGTGGCAGAAGAGAAGAGAGGGTTGAAGTGTCCCTCCCATCCCCGACGCCTTCCAGCAATCCTCCTGTAACGGTGCGTGACCTAGGTTTTTACTGCACTATGACACTAGGGCTCTCGCCATCGGTCGATTTCTTCTGCTCTCGTTCACCCATTGGGCCAGTAGCAGTGATGCTGTTGAAAACCACACATACGACTAAAAAGAATCAACGAAATGAATCCCATCTTCTTTCTTCTCTGAGCTCAAGTTCGAATTGTGAAAACGAATTCCTCAGTCAGAAAAACGGGGTTGCACCATGGGATTTGTCATTTGGGGCACTTTCTCACGTTGGTTTGAGACCATCGCCTATGGTGATGTCTGAAGAAATTATCACAGAAGAATGGGCCCCACCTCCCATGTACAAGAAACTGTACCATAGGAGATAAGGCCAGGACAAAGTGCTTAACGCGAAAATTCGCCACCTCAGATTGTTGTAGTGGAGTGGCATGGCATGACATCTACGTTAAACAAAATCATCTTTCTCGTTTGTGACAGATTTCATAATTTTTTTTTCTATGTACGAACAAATACTGGACAAATAATTACCAAAAATGGCAAAGTGACGCCCTTCTTTTTACCTGTTTGATGATTTTTGCAGGGTGCTTGGGCAGCAGACGCTGGGAAGAATCCATTTTCTAGGCAAGCCTCAGCTTCTGCAGCGAGCACATCAGGAATTTTCCAAGGACATGCCTCCACCGCCATTCCACCGCCCCTACAGGCCTCCAATTTTCCTGCTACACTTCAACAAGAAGCAAGACATGTCCAAAACTCACTGTCTCAATCAAGTCAAGTTCATACACATTCGATGATGGCCCCATCTCTCCAACATAGAATTCCCACTGAGTCCGCGGCTGTTCAATCCCAAGCCCAGGAAGTGTTTGCTCCCATGAATGGAGTACTGAATCCAAGCTCGACGGGGAAAAGGCCAATGCATTCGCTTCCATATTCGGCAGTCACATTGCCACAGCTGCAGCGGGCGCACCCATCTCCGTACCCTGGTGGTCCCGGTCCATCCGTGGACATGAATTCTTCATGGGGAGGTGGACGGGAGATAACTCATCAGTATAGTCACCCTCATTCTTATTCTCAACCTAACCAATCTAATTTTAGTGCCTCATCTCGGGCTTCTTTCGAAAGAAATAACTATGCCCGGGAGGATTTCGAATCTTGGAGCCAGGAAAATAGCCCGACGAGGTATCCACCTGGAAGGAGTGTCCCAGAGACGAGAGCAGCTCCTGATCGGTTTTATGGGCCGGAGAGTTCGAGGCATGGGAGCTCTTCCCGGTTCTGGGACCATAACAGGGACTATAATAGGCATGGAGGTAGGGGGCAGCGAGACTGGAGACATTGAGTTTTGTGGACACTCATGTTGTCTCGAACTTGGGAAGGGTCTAACTCCCCGGGTGACCGACGAATGTTAACTTGCAAGCATGGCCGTTTAGGGAAGAGTGGGTAAGAGAGATTCCAGAACAAGCATAAGAAAACCGAAACCTGGTCCAGAATCAAGACGTTGACAAATTGAATTTGATACATTCGTTGTGTGAGGGACAAGATCTTGAATGATCAGACACCAAAAATTTCACAAGATCAGCTGTTGGTGTCGTGTTGTAACCATGAAAAGAAACTCGGAAGGGTTGAGGCTGGGTTGAGGTGGAGGTGGAGGTTGAAAAATCTGACGGGCCTTGTAAAGATTGAATTTTTATTGAAACAGATAAGCTGCGAGTCAACTGACCATAAATTGGATATTTTATTAATTTTTTAGACCCAAAGAAAAGGACATTTCATTGTACATTCTGGGACCCATCTAATTATATGAGTACCTTAAACGATTGATCTAAGGAAATCTCCACGACATTGGAAATCCTTGATGACTTCAGCTAGTGGCATTAGACTTAGTGTAGGCTTGGGCCTCTGTTCTAGCTGAATTTTCATGTTTTGGATCACCATGATGGCATACTTGGGAAGTAAATTGAGAGAATCTATTCATCAACTCGAATCATGATACGTCTAGATCAGAATCGGATAATAATTTCTACTCAGTATGATCTTAATAGCGAATTTACTGTTTTTGGGATGCAAAGATTCATGTCCGAAAGAATTTCTTAAAAAAAAGAAACCTTCGAAAATTTTAGTTCTGCAGTTGTTTGACCCAGAGTACGTAGTAAATAGACATGGATTCGCGGCTAAAGGGTAAACATCAGGGCTTGTGTATCACTGATAATTATGTCCCAATTAATTCTCAACAAGATGCATCATGACATTTAACTTTTGAATTAGATTTAGGGTGAGGCTTGACCTCGCTAGCGCTGTCGTCGAGTGAGGTCGACCTTGCTGGCCCTTGCCTCTGGTCGGTTGCTGAGGTTCGGCAACTGGCTAGAGGAAGAAGGGAAGAAAGAAAAAGAAAAGAAAAGAAATATAAAAACAAATAAAAAATTCGTAAGTTATCAAAATATCATTAGGAATTGTCCATGTTAGTAGCGACCGCGCCACACAGGACGGCTGGTGTCCACAGTAGAGCCAACTGGTCAAAATTGAATTAGTACAAATGCAAAAAGTTTAGGACTTAATTGGAAAAAAAAATTAGGATTCAATTGACACAAGTGCGATAGATTTATGACTTTTTTTGTAATTCTCCCGCCACTTGACATCATGATAGAAGTAGCTATTCAATAGAATCTGGCCCAAAGTCATAGTAAAGTAATGCTTTTTTTTTTTTTTGTCGAAAAGTAATACTTCAAAACTAGTGTTTCTGTGGAACTTCCAAAGACAATGCATGCCATAATCCTTATCTAACTTATAAGAAAGGGCAACATGGGTGAAAAGATATTAGAAGTCCCAAAACTTGTGTGCGAAGATTATTTTAGTGCCAAAACTTTTCGCTAACTCACTTAATTGCCAAAATCGGAGAAAAACGATCACTTAAGTGCCAACTCCAGCAAACTTGGCCAGAAATCCTACGTGGCATTTTTAATTAATTTTTAAAAAAATTGATCCATGTGGACTTTTAGACTTAAAAATAAGGTAAAAAATTAAAAAATTTTAAAAAAAGATGGATGGAGATGTTGAACTAGCAACAAGGGTTGCATAGCCCTCGTTGCCGCTGCCGCCCTACCCCTTCACCCTACCGCCTTGGCGCCCCATAGAGCCCTCGCTGGGGGAGGGCGAGGTCAGCCTCGCCTAGCCATGGTGAGGCGAGACCTTGCCCGACGACGAGGGCTTGCCTCGCCAAGCCGAAGCAAGGGCAAGCCCTCACCGTCGCTAGGCAGCTCAGCCTCTCCTAGCCATGGCGACGTGAGACCTTGCACCGATGGCCAGAGGAATAAGAAGAAGAAAATAAAAACAAAAGAGAAAAAACAAAAAAATTAAGAAAATTAAAATATCATTAAAAAATATTATAATATTATTATAAAATTGCCACGCTAGCGCCGAAAAGCCACGTAGGCTCAAAATATTAATAAAAAAATGTCACGTAGGATTTCCGGTTAAGTTCGCCGGAATTAGCACTTAAATGATCGTTTTTTTTTTTTTTTAAGTTAACATTTAAGTGATCCAAAAAATTTTTTTTACACTAAAATAATTGGTATACGTGATTGTGTAAAATGACGAGTTAAAAATTAGCACAACCAATAATCATCAGTCTTTTCGATACCAAACTCTTCTGTCCCTTCAACTCAAGTACACTCAAAGATGCTTCTCCACTCAATCTTTTCTAACAAACGCAAATTTTTTAGGAATGTCCACCACAGTACAAAAGAGCAACCAACTCTCCTCTGCCTCCTCCTCCTTGTGAAATAATCAAGCATCCCATATTGGCTTCTCCATTGCTGATTCGCCATGAGAGAGCTGCTGAGCAAAATGACCCATCATTGCAGGCAATCTCTGCTGGCTCATCCCCTCCATCTCCATTCGCTGCTGCTGTTGCTGTTCATGCAAATTCCCCACGTGTCGCGGCCCTCCAAGCCCCAAAAAATCGAGCGTCGTCACGCCATCGTTCTTGTTATTGCTACTGCTGTTATTGTTATTACTATTCCCCCCGAACATCGTTGATCCTATTGGAACAATCTTCTCTGACGGCGTCCTTCCTTGCCCGAAGCTCGTCGAGCTACTGTCTTCATGATCCGCCACCCCACTAGGAGCGCTCTTCATGTTAGGATGGTCTGTGCCCACCATGAACATGCTGCTGAACATCCCCATGTCGCTGCTCATCATTGCATTAGTACTCTCGATGACATGCGGCATCGGGTTGTGGTGATGGTCATGCGGGTTACTCTTCTGCAGGAGGTGGTTGAACTGTTCAGGGTGGTGCGGCGGCTGCGGCGACTGGAAGCCATGATGAGGATGATGGTCAAACGAAGCTGTGTGCACATTGTTGCTGTGATGCTGATGCTGGACATTGCTGATGCTGTACGGCGACATCAACATCGACGGTGGGGGTCTGGTGGGAAGAGGAGGAGCAGAGCTGGTTGGGATGAGTTGTTGCTGGTCAGGTCCTGCCATATAGGTCTTCTGGTGCATCATGGGTGAGTTGATGCCGTTGCTTGCGGTTGCGCCCATCTGGGCCGCCTTCTGCAACAGCGCAGTCGCCGACATGTGGGCCGAGGAGGCACCGGCCGCCGCCAGCAGGCCACCATTGCCAGCCTTTGCTTCTTGGTGGTAGTTGAAGCTGCCGGGCGAGGTGTTGGAGCTGAGCTGGAGGCTCGAGGAGGAGGAGGAGGAGATGGTGGCACCCCTCGGGCCGCCGAAGAGCGTGCCCGAGGTCGTCGAGAACATGCCGGGAGGCGACATCATGCTCATGCTGCTGAGGTTGTTCGTGTTGGGCTTGAAGGGCAAGGGGACGAGGTCTTGGGGGAGGGACTTGAGGGGGTTTTTCAAATCAGATGTGGCGTTGAAGTCGTTGAGGAACATGGGCGAGTTGGAGGAGTTGGTGGTGGTGTTGATCATGGGCATCGATGAGGGCATGAGGTCATGGTTAGGCATCTGTTGGTGGAGGCCTTGGTTCACCTTGTTGTTCTCTTCAGCGAGCGCGTCGCAGAAGGCACGGTGGGTGACGAAGCTGTCTCTCCTGCAGCGAAAAAATGTGTGAATAGTAAAGGGAAATAGTCAACTGTCAAAGAGTGCGGTTGCAATTTCTTTTTACGGCCTTAGTGTTTACTTTGTATGATTTCGGTAAGTGAGGTGAATTATACTTTTAATTCGGATGGGTGTCTAAAGAAGTGAGTTCGAAGTGGGGAAGTTATTCACTTCTTTCAGATAATATCATATGACGGTACAAAATTTTCACTTTTAAGAACTTAAACTTTGACAAACCTTCTCAGTGCTAGTGAAGTCCATTTTTAGTTTTCTATATCTCGTTCACTACTTTTAATTTTCAAAAGGAAAATGTACTATACATCTGCAGGATAGAAACAAGTGTTACAGCATTGCACAACCCCCAGTTTTAGCATCTAACATACGACAGACTAGAAGTTTGTGTATGTTATTTTCTATCGCTTCTGAAAATTTTATTGAATCCTCGAGATAATGTGCCCTATGGAAGAAGTAGCGGGAAGAAGTTCGTGATTCAAAAGATCGTTTTATAGAAATTACACTACTCGGACAATGTATATCTCCCTGTTTGGTCATAGCTAAACCATTCATCCTATGGATGATACTTAATAATTAAACTGCAAGTAACATATAAGTGGGGAAATTGTCTATCAAAAGAATTAACAAACTTACCATAAATGGGTCAAAAGTGGGAGTATGTCAGATTCAGTTTATCTAACTAGCATATATCTTCTGTGATTCCAAGTGTAGACATAACGAGAACATATCTAACATTATTATGGCCAGTACTTGTGTGCATGTATCTTTCAAACAATTCTTGATCATCCACCAACCAATGCATCCACATGCGATATTGATCCACAAAAGAAGTTTAGTGCGAGACCTGGAAAATATGGTTCCGCAGTCGCACTTGTATTCCCGAGTCCCGCAAGTCTTCTGGTGAGCCTTCCAGTCGGACTGCACTGCGTACTTCTTTGAGCACTTGTCACACTTCCACTTCTTCTCACCGTGCTTGCGGCTGTAGTGCTTCTTGATTCCTGTGAGGTCCCCGAGAGCGCGAGCTGGGTTGTGGTGCACACACGTTGGCTCTGGGCAAATGTAGACCCTCTTCTTGGCCTCGTTAGGCGACCTTTGCCTGAGCTTCCATGGGAGGTTGTGCCCTCTTCTGTGCAGCTGAAGGTTTTGGTCTCTTTGGAAGCCCTTGTTGCAGATCTCACACACGAAACGATTCGTCGCCATCAGCGTCGTCGGCGATAGAGCAACAACTTCAGCATTTGGGTCTATAAATCACAAAAGAACAAGAGGACGTTTTATTAATAGGACATTTTCTTTCACAAAGGCAGCAATAGTACTGTTAGCAGGCATATTTGGTTTGAGGAAATGGGATAAAGATAGAAAAAAGCAGGAATAGTACTGAAATAATTGTCTGGCTTATTTCGGAACCTTTAAAAGAAAATACAGCAACTGCTCAGATATATTACATGAAAATCTGCTGTATGATACTACTAAAAATCGATCAAATTGGTTAGAAATAAAAAGTAAGACCTACGAAACATTATTGAGTTAATAGTTCTCATTTCTAACAACATTCTTGATCAGTCTCTCGCTTTACTTGAGCTAAATCAGTCCTTCATTGAACTGCTCGCCGTGCAAATTGTGTTTGGTATCTTTCGTGCTTATAAGTACCTTTCATTAGGAGTATATTTGACATCCACTCATGAATCACATATATAACTTCACCAAGTTTGAGAAAGCATACAACTAATTCAGGATCAGCAACACATGTAACCAGTTTCCAAGGGAGTGGATGAGTTTATTGCCTGGTGTCCCCGGCAGATTCCTCTTCTTCTTGACCGGCTGTTGCTGCGAGGTGGAGCCGCTATCGTTGGTCGTGCTGGAAGGTTGTGAGTTCGGCCCGTGAAGATGGCCTTGCAACTGTTGTTGTTTCTCATGTTGGTGGACTTCCTCCCCAGTGTTTCCTGAAGAGAAGCTCCCTTCATCACCTGTGAAGTTTGACATTTTTGGAAGAGGTGCGTGGGGTTTGATCACGAGACAATTACTTTAGGGCTTTTTGTCTCCGTCTCTTCAAAAAATCTGTTTGCTTTCTTCCTAATTTGTTGTTGTTGGTTCTTGCTGGAAGGAGGGTTTGTTTTTTGATGAGACCAAGACACGGAATTTGATCATGCTAGAGGGAGACAAAGTTGAGGGAGTTTCTCCATTTCTAGATGAGAAAGGAAAGGGTTTTTTGGATAGAATTATTTGGTACCGTGTGGGAACCTGTTCTTCTTTGGCTTTATGTAAGCATATATATAGAAGTTGGAAGAGACAAACAGTTGCCCTAAAAATACCTTATATGAAATTATGAGTTATCACGGCTAATTTATCTAAAAATTCTTTCGGTAGATGGTGGTGTCTTAGTGGTTTAAGTACTTGAACACCCCCTTCTCACGTGTAAGTTGATAGTTTAACATGATATTCTTAGCGTGGTAGTAAATTTCACATCATAAAAAAAATCTTCAAGAATAAGAAAATTTGCCTGACATACTTTCTATTTCTTTACTATGTACAAGTTTTAGTACCCTTTTCCACTGTTTGAGAGCTTAAACTGACATATGGAAATATATGTTCCAACTGTTTTAAATAGTTTAATACAAGATATACCAAGATTGGTTTACAAATGGTGTATTGGGTAACGTGGCAGTTTAGAAATGAAACTTATTTAAGCAAATGAGTCATATATTCGACAAACAATAAGAATTTGCAATCAATTTTGTAAATTAGTTTTAGTACAAATTATTGCCCTATTCTTTTTCAAAGACTACTAGACTTAAGTTAATAAATAGAGGGAAGACCATTGAAATCTCATATTCAAGAAATGCGGGACACAACTTTTAACACCTCATTACATGTGCAAAATTAGACTAAAAATGTGTGAAGGGTTGGGAGCAATATGCATGCAAAATAAACTGACAGCGTGAAAGGTATAGAATTTGGCTCCAATGCCATAATAGAATGTCCAGTCAAAAAGTTTTAATCACTCGCATAATTTGTCGTTCTCTGTGAGCAACCGAATCAATAACGCCCTAATTTTTTTTTTTGTCTCTTACTCTCTCTAGAGAGTTGATCATTCTTACTTGGGACCCTGCCCCATCTGGATACTAAGTATATTACAGATGTTGGATTATTACAAAGCAGCCAACCATCCTTTTATTTTAAAATTTTTTTTTTTTTTGGGGGGGGGG
>BCNH02000008.1:6893473-6913614 GCA_001662345.2 Metrosideros polymorpha var. glaberrima | reverse complement strand
ATAGTTTCAAATTGCTTCTTGAAGTGTAACGTACATTGTTCTGGTGAAGAGAGTTTACCTTTTACTGGCACAAAGACGATATGCAAGGTGTTCTGATCTTAACCCATGTTGAAGTTATAATTTGTGTCGGGCCATTCACTAGTATGGACAATTGGCTAAGCTACGTACATATAGAGTTATGTACACTAGAATATATTTAAATATGCATCTATGTATAAAACTATAATTGTGTATGTTTTAAAGATTATCTCACATCATTTAAATCCATTTTGTAATAGGTTTTATTTATTTATGTAGTATTCATCCACCTAATCATGAGACATTGGTTGAAATTTCTAATTCCTAGATTTTTAGTGCTTTAAGGCGATTCACATAAATCTTTCATGTTTTAGTAAAAACACAGATAATATTATTTTGAAAGATAGGATACAAAGCGCAATTATTTTGAGTACTTCTATCCATTCAAAGGGTATAAACCTTCCATTGCAATTTTCTGCAAGACTGGCCTATTCAAATACTTGATGCTTGGTAAATCACTTCCCAACATAATTTTATTGAGCATTAAGAAAGTACTAAAAAAAAAAAAATACAGTACTGGTTAGGAGGTTTATTCCACCAATGAGTGCAATGATGAACACATCACCATGTGATTTTCTCTGGTTAACTATTTATCTTTCTCTAAATTTACTCGGTCAATATTTTGTAGCTCAAATGAGTTCTTTTGGCTTTTCCCTTAAAAGTTTGATTTTTCTCAAATTTTTAACAAATGATGAGTTATTTGACTATCTGAACATCATATTCTCTTGGATTTTCTTTTTATTAGTCTCCATATTCTAAATTTTGAAGTTCTCTAAACGTGAATTCTCCACAAATTCTTTAGATATGGCTTTTAAATTTCTTTTTTCTGCCTCTATCTTTCGTTTATTAGCTTTTGAAAATAGATCGCAAAAGAAAAGAATAAGAAAAAGGAAGAAGTTGGAGGACATGTGAAAGTTAGAATTCGTGTCACACAGAATGAGGTTCACTTGTGAACTTCTCAATGGACTTCTACTCTGTCCACCAAAATACTTATATAGTCATTAGGGTTGTGTACAGAAGCAGTTAAAGTTATCGAAAAATAATCTTGCAATAGCCTCAAGCATAGTCTAATGATATGACCATACTTTGATTAAATGAGATTAGCAATCAAACGTACGTTTGTATAAACAGGTTTGGCTCCCACTTTTGATGCAATTCCAAACGAAGAAACAAATTGAAGAAGAGACTTGACTGACGATTACTTAAAGGATAAGTAAATTCATCATTATCGAGTACAAAAACCAACGCACTAATCAAATATTGAATTATGTAAAGTGTAAATTCTTAAAACATTAAATGATAGGAACTATTATTGTAATCAAAGAAGATTTCAAATTCTTTGAATAGGATATCTAAATTTTCTGGTAAACCACTTGAGTGACTTAGGAGAATATGGTTCTTTATCTCGTAATTAATTGTTAAAATTTCATGTGGGATTAATTTTTTTCAGACAGGTCATTTTAATTAACTTATATATCTAAAAATCAATAAAAAAAATAATAATCATGGGATACTCATGTTGTTAGTTCTTTCGGTTTTGCCTTTTTGAAAGGAAGCAACTTTCTACAACGACAAAATAATAATAATAATTATGGACTCTCATGTTCCACTATATGTTTCTTTTACCAAATTGTCTTAATTTTATTTAATTTCTGCAATTTTGAAGGAAGCAAGTTATACAAAAAAACGACATGGTCTAAGAACAAAAGAAAAAGGAAAAAATCAATTGGGTTAGGGGTCAACTAAGGAAGGGCCACATGCCAGCTCTTTAGAGGCGCCCTCTCAATGCACTAAAATTACTTCCTAATAATTCAGATTTCCCGAAGCAAAGTCGTCAAATGAGAATCAAAGGTAGAATTTCTTTTTCCACGATTACTCCGATTAAGATACATTTTATCGTCAACTATATAAGAATTTCAATTAATTTAATGTGATAATTGAAGCTTATTTTGTCACTACTTACTAGACAAGTATGTAATTAGAGGGACATACGGTGCGGCATTCTGCTTGTCTTGATGGGTTCGAACGGCCACAAGCAACCAAACAAGTGAATGTCATTTTAGTAGCAAATATTGATTATGATGTATAAGCTTTGTTATTGTTTAAAAATTCCAAATTAAACCGATTGATTAAGGAGTCACATCATTATGAAAGCGCTCTGTAATGATCATTGGGGGCATTACCTCATTCAATACGAACACTAAGTCTAATGTATTTTACTCTTCCGTGAAGAAGTTTTCGCGAAATACAGACGAAAATCAAGCATAATTGATCTTTGTTAGTATGCAAGTAATGAACTTAATTACTAGTTCTACATTCTTCACGTGGTCACAGGGTTATGTCCTCTTTTTGGGGTATGTCCAAGGTCAGATTATTTGTATTTATGCAGTTCGTATACTTTGAAAATTAAATAAAGAAAATCGTCGGTTCGTGTAGTGTTCCACCCCAAAGTTAAGTAGCTTATTTTTCATGTCGTTCATAAGACCTGAATGCAACATAAGCTGCTTACAATTGTGTCCAAAATCAATTAAATTCAATGATGTCTAATCTCTGTCTACTACAAAGTCCTATAAAGCCAGCTTCACACCCGTCTCGACTAAAAGATTCAAATGCATTATGTCCCACGCAGAAGAGAGTCAATCGGAGAGTTGATGGCTACAAACATAAGATGGTTTGAATCCTTTTGTCTGATGCATAGAGTTCAAATGAGCCTACGCCTGGAAATTGAAAACTCAAGAAGACAACCTGTGTGCTGACAGGCTTGTGCTAGGGTTTCCTCCCGAAGGGTGTGGCCGAGGGAAACATGAATATACGTTGTATTGCGAGAAACATGGTCGTCCTTCAGACGTGTTCAATTCAACCACAAGCACCAGAAACGACAAGCCACTCGGCAATAAAAAGAGGGACAACAAGGAGACATCAATCCCTATACCAGACAACCAGCAAAATCCTAAAACTCCAGTCAAGAATATGTGCTTCGAAGACGGTTGGATCGTAGATTCTTCTCCTCTATTTGATATTACTTAGACGCAACAAGAAAATCGCCATGTTATCATCGACGAACATCGATGATTTTGATGAAATTGAACACCTGTACAACAACTCGAGGACAACAGATCTCCAACATTCATACGCTTCCAATTAGTTTTAGCTTTAATTTGATTCTTTATTTAAACTAGGGTTTTATTCTACTGGTTTGTATGAGGACGAAGCAGCATTTGGATGATGACAAGATTACAGTTGAATGGGGAATTCATAGTGCTTGGTTGACATAGGCAAACTATCTTTTTGGATGATACCAACACAAAAGACAGGTCACGGCAACTTTTTTGAGCTGATGACAATGACTTAATCATAAAGAAATAGTAAATGATGGGTATATAGTCCAATTATTGATGAAAAGACTTTTTCTTACTATTTTAATTATGCAATGTCGAATGGGAAAGAAGATACTTTAGGATGTAGTCCTAATGTGTAATGCACAGACTTGACTTATTCCTTAATTACCTCGTTAACATAAAAAGAAATCGTTTTTAAAACTGGACTTGAAACTGCCGGTTTAATTGCTTCAACTAGCAATCAGTGACCGAAATCCCTAGCCCTGAACCTAGTTGAAAATTCGAAAATGAGTTAAATCGTGTTCAAGGCACTTTCATATGAGAATAAAGTAAATTATCTTTATGTTAATTACAGATAATAATACACATACAATTTTGTAAAATTAATAAAAAGATATAGTTAAATCACTTGTCCATAAAAAACATCCATATTACGGTTTGACTAATTCCCAGGGATTCATGCAAATTGAGTCGTCCATGTATATTGAATAAGACTCCTCCCACAGAGTGACGGGCATGGCCTCTAAGATTAATAAGATTAAGTGACGTTGTATTTTAAACACATGATTTGCTTGATCCAAATCAAGCATTTAACCACTTAGCTAATCCTTAGGTAAAAGTGAATGAAAATTCGAAAGCCTGAAATCTGCTTGATCCAAATCAAGCATTTAACCACTTAGCTAACCCTTAGGTAAAAGTGAAAATGAAAATCTAAAAGCCTGAAATTTTGGCCCAGCACGATCTTAAATTTCTTAGCCTAAATAGTTTGGGTTGGGATTTCAGACTCATTCTTTTTTCACATTTTGAGTTGGGCTAGACTTTCAAGCTTCATTATGTGTAGCCTGAAATGGCTTGGCCTATACTAATCCGAATTCCTTCATATAATTTTTTATATTTCTAATAACATGTGATTGATGTTTTTTTCACGAAATGCAAAAATGAAATTTTACAACTGAACAAACACTATTGAATTAATTATTTAATTATGGTATTGAATTAATGAAATTTTACAAGTGAAAAAAAAATCTCAATATAAAAATTGAAAAAAATTATTTCGGGCTTAGCCCGACCCGAACAACCCTGAAATTTTCGAGCCGGTCTTGTTTAGGTTCTTGCTTGATTTCGGGCTTGGGGTATCCAAGCTTGAAAGTATTGGGCCGGGCTAGTTTTGAAGAGTAACCCGGCCCATTTACACCCTTACCGTTAGATGTTGACGTCTTATAATTGGATCATGTTATTTACTTCTGATCATCTAACGAGAAATCGAGAGAATAGCACGCTAATGTGTACAAATTTAACACAATATCATCAAGTAATCGATGTACGAGTGACAATTGATATGTTATATAGTTACCGACAGAAGAATAAACATGAAATGAATTATAAACTGAAAAACTTTAGCTAAAGTGTAGTATCATAATTATTCTAATTGTTTATAATTTGTTCTACTGAAAAAGAATCGATTGTTGTCTATATAAGTCCAGCAAGCGTATAGATACAATGAGAAGAAGTTTTATTGAAAATCACGAAAATCGGATTGTATTCTTTTGACAGAGATAATGGGCCTCATATTAGATTTGGGCTTGATCCAGCACAAGACTATAAAAAAGATAGGCTAAGTGGGGACTTTGTTTAGCGCCAAAAATTAGGATTATCGATCTCCACCTCTGATTAAGAGTTGTTTGATGGTTAATCACAGGGCTTAATTCGGACGACAGAGGTTTTTAATCAAGTGGGATAAATTGATTTTGATTGATCTAAAGCCCAAGAAAACATTTAAAGTAATGCATACCCAGTACTGACCATGACTTACTTTGTGCGGAGTCAAAAGAAGAAAAGGATGGATATTTAGGTTTCATCTATTTCACGAAAATTGGACTTTGTTAGAAGACATTTTCAAAACAAGTTAATTTCAGGAGTTAAATATCACTATTGTGTTTCTTAATCATTAATGACTAAGATGGATATGAGAAAATAAACTTAAATCTGGTGCGAAAAAGAACTCTTTGAACGTTGCCGTCGTTGGTTATTTCAAAGACTCAAACCAAAGTAATTATAATTCGTTGAATGCCATCGTAGAGGGGGCATAGATGATGGGATTACTCTAATAAGTAATGATTATAGATTAAATTGAACATTCCACTGTGGATGTGCAAAATTTCTATGGTCACGTTAAGAGGTTTAAGGCGCGCATGACAACTATTTTAGAGCAGAATTTATGTTCTAAAAATAAGTTTGGAATAGAAATCAATTTGGTAATGCAATTTCATTTTTCTATTTCTAAAACAATTTTCTGTTTTAGAAATAGAAATGGACTAAAAATCAAAAGTAAAAAATAGAAATAGAATTTTTTTTTTGCTCCTCTTTCTCTCTCGGCTCCTCCCTCCTCTCTGCCACCTCCACCCACTGTCGCTCGCTGCTTGCCCGTCGCCGGCTACTACTGCCCTTCGTTCGATGTAGCCGCTGCCACCGATCTGATGTCCACAGCCATCCGCTCCTCATCGACAGCGCGTCTGCCTCTGATCGCTGATTCGATGTCCACCGCCATCTGCTCCCCGACGCCCCCACCGCCATTGGTTACCCTCCGCTAATCCGACGTCCATCGCCATCTGCCACCGTCCTCCGATGTCCATCGCCATCCGTTCGCCGCCCCCACCACTAGCCGCCATTGTTCGCCGGTTGCTGGTTCAACGTCCATCGCCATGCACCTGCTGCTTGCGAACGGCTGACGTTCGCCACCATCTATCCACTGCCCTTGCTACCACTATCCGCCACCCTCAACACCATTGACTGTCGCCACTGCTGCCATTGTCTGTTGTCGTCCACTGGTCACCGATCCGACGTCCACCGCCATCCGTCTAATGCCCCCACCACTAGTCGCTTACAGCCGTCCGCCAGTTGGCAGTCTAACGTCCACCGCCATCCACCTACAAACGGCTGACATCCATCGCCATCCGTCCGCCGCTACCGCCGTCCGCTCATTGCCTGCCACCGTCCACTGCCTTAAGAGAAATAGAAATTTTATGTTTGTTATCAAACGAATTTCTATTCTGTGAACAGAAATTTTGTGTCATTATCAAATGTATTTTTTTTATTTAGAAACTCATCTAGAAATCAAAAATAAAAAAATCTATTTTTGGCCAGAAATTGATTTGTAAAACAAAATGGTTGTCATTCACGCCCTTAGTGACGTGATCGGTCCTTTTCCCACCATCTAGCCAATCCAAAATAAAATGCTAAACGTGTGTTTAGCCTAACCTAACTTATTTTCTTGACGGTTGAAATGGTTTTGGACTTATGAAAAGAAACAGTTTTGAGACGTTCTTTAACCTTCCTAACTTAGTAAATTTACATCTTGTGGATTTCAAAGATTCATCAAAACTACGAGATTGGACTCCTTCCTCAAAGTTTGATATGTGTCGAACTAACCATCCGACCACTAGAAAAATCTTAAGACATGTGGAACTCTCATCTATCAAGGATTTTTTTTGTCTTGGTGTCGACACATAAATTGACCCTCATTTAATTTTTATTTAGAATTTATTAAATTGCACAAAAAAATAGGGACTGACCTTGGCCCCTACCAAAAATATTTAATTTGATTACATTTAGTTTGCATTTAGACGTAGGAGCATTTTTCTTTAATTTTTTGCATAATTAAATCATGCATTTTTCCCATTAAAAATTGAACCGGAGGCAAAATTGAATCGAAAAGGACTTGCGGACCAGGCCAAAGTTAATTGAAAATTTGGCCAAGGCACGAAGGGAAGCGCTAGAGATTCATAGAGGCCTTAGGGCATAATTTGAGATTAATTCATCCCACTTAATTTGATATTTGGGATAAAAGTCTTTTTAGTAATTAAAAATTCATTAATCAATTTGAAAAAAGGCTAAAATTAAGCCCGCAAGAGGAATAAGAGCCCACAAGGGGGCTGAGCTCGACCAAGGCCACTCAATGGGCTAGCCAAACCGTATAGGGTCCAAATTGAAAAGAAAAACAAGATTTAGGGCCAATTTGCAAATATTGGAAAGTTTGGGGACCAAACCGTAAATACCCAAAAATTGAGAAAACCCTTGAGCTTGTCTATATATATCCCGTTATACCTCTAAATTAAAGGGGGCTTGATCAGAATTTTTTAGCTCAGAAATTCAAGAGAGAGGCAAAGAGAGAGAAAGAGAGAAGGAGCTCGGTGAGAATCCACTCGCCGAGCCACATTCACTGCCCCCGTACCGCCTCCACGCATGGCCTCTTCCCTTTGGCAAGCCACCAACACGAACTAGGCACATCCTAGTTTCATCCCCTCTAGTCTTCTAACCCAGAAGAGCCACCATCACGACGGATCGGGTTGAAGAAAATCCCACAGCGATCAGCCGCGACCTCAAAAGCCTAGAAAAACAGAGCGCGAACTGACCAAGGAGTAGTTTTCAAAGCCACGATCCAACCAGTATCCGACGTCCCCCAAGCCCAGAGAGGTGCCAAAACGAATCTTGTGCAACCTAGTTTTGAGCCGTGCACAGATCCAGATCAAACGAGCCTCGATGGAAGAGATCCGAGCCAGTGAAGGAGGCCCATTGGTGACCCTGTTTCTGCAGTAAAACAGGGCCCGATTCTGGTTGCTGCTGTTCCGCCGCTCTCCGACGCTGCTCTGCCAATTTCAGATGATTGAAAACCTTTCTTAAAGTCCCAAAAAGCCCCTCGATCGAAGCCGCAACAATCCAGATCGATATTAGAGCCAAAACAGCTCCTACCCACGCCACCCACTAAGTGTTTGATAAAAGTTCAGAGGGGATCCGATTTTGAACCAGTTGCTCCGCCGCTTGCCGTCGCCGTTTGCCATCTCCAGTAGCTCTCCATTGACCCTAGAAGTCCCACAGTAGTCGCAGAAGCCGGCCCTAGCCCTCGGTGTCGATCTAATCTGAAATCCCAAGTCAATTCAAGTTAGGAAAGAATATTTTTCGAAAGGTGAGATTTTCTATCTTATCTTTTTGAAATATTTGATTTTCCCTCTGCATATCTAACTTTCCTATTTTGAGCCTTAGGTGATCAAATTAAGGATTAGCAACCGCATTTATCTTTAATTTCATCTATGAGCCCTTAGATGAATTATTGATTATCGCAAGTTTTAAATTTGATATATTAATCTATAAGCCCTTAGATTAATTATCAAATTTAAAGATAGCTATGAGATATCAAGTTGGTTATATGCTTTCCCCATTTGAGTTGTTCAATTGATTTTTGCCATCTCTATTATTATCTTTGCATGTTTAAAATTATATAAAAAAAAAAATTCATGTAGATTAGCTTGCATCTTTTAGGGTAGATTGCATCCTTAATTAGAATTTTCAAAATATATTTTTAGATAATTTTCGGAATTTTTTTTGAGTCCAATTTAGATTTTTTTAGATAATTTTCCTAGTTTAAATAGGATAGAATTTTTAGGTTATCTTGATTAGAATTTTAGAATATCTTACAATAGGTTTCCTTGATAGAATAACATTTTGGGATAGGATTAGAACTCTAAGATAGATTGTTTTTATTCTTTTCCTTATTATTTTATTTTTAGGAATATGATAGCTTTCTTTCCTAGTTTAAATAAAATAGATTATTTTTCTAAATAGTTAATTTTCATTAAATATTGATTTCGAAAATCATAAAAAATTCATTTGCATATCATGTATTTCCATGTCATAGACCATATTGTTCATGCATGTCATATAGTTTAGTAATGCCATGTCATGCCATATAGTCTAGGCTCATTTAGTATCATGTTTATGTGCATTCATGTTAGCTCGTCATTAGATTAGGTCATGCATTTAGAATAATTCCATGCATTGCATATAGGTTAGTCTTTTTCCTAAAAAAACGAAAATCAAAAAGAGAAAACTTAATTGTTTGGCATGTGCTCTGTGCCATTTATCACTTGATTTGTGGATTTTTATTTCATTGATTGCATACCTGTGTGATAACCTATGCTTAGTGCTCTAGGTTAAAATCCAATCAAGCTGCTTGTCAATGATTTTTTCATAAAAATGAAAGGTACCGAAAGAGTGTTAGATAAATGTCTAGCGTAATCAAGTCCCCGAACTCATAATTTTTTATTCGTAGAAACAAAGTAATTCTCCCGCTACTTTATTTAGGTTTCTAATTTACCTACAAAGAAATTATTAGTGGCGACTCCAAATTGAACATCTTTTGATTGAAAATTAAATGAACATAAGTTGCGATTATGTAGGATTTGGGAGAGTCCAAGCTAGATTAGTTAATTTTGGTTAATTAACTTAGTAAACATTTAGCCTAGATTCGACAAAATTTAGGTCGCGACACTTGGGAACAGATAAGTTTGGGCCCCAAGCTAACCTCACCCATCTCAGATGCTATCATATACATTTATGATACTAAGAATTCATTTATTTCGTGAAAAATAAATAATTTGAAAAATATTTTCCTAAAAACGATCGCTTATACTGCTTGAAATAGTTAGTTAATGAAAAATATTTTCAAAACCGAAAACAATTTATGTCTAAATATTTTTGTGGACAATGAAAATACTCATTCATTTATTTTTGTAAGGGATACATGCAATCATATTTAGGAAAAATGTTTCCAAATCAATCATTTTTTGTGAAATAAACTAAGCCTAATAACTAATCAAAACAACAAAACATGGTCTTAAAGGCAAATGATATTTTCATAAGGTAAATTTTCCAAAAATTTCTAAAACCATTGTACGATGGCTAATTTAGTGCTAAACTTTTTAATTTGGCCATTTAGTCTTAAACATTTTGATGATTTGTCAATATAGTATTTTCAGCAAATTTTGATAGGAAATTGTTGGCATGGACACCAGTTGTCCTATAAAGTATAGCCTACATTGACGTGGACAATTTTTGCAATATATATTTATTTAAATTTTATAAAAAAAAATTTTCCTTTTCTTTCTTTTTTCTTTGTTTCCTATATCCCTCCACCGGTTTGGGGCCTCGGCAATGGCTAGTGGAGGTCGCCAACCCGAGGCAAGGGCCTCACCTCTCCTAGATTTGGTGAAGCCCACTTCAGCTGCTTAATGAGAATATATTTACTAAGAACAATACATTCACTAAATAAAATAAGCCATAGTTAGAATTGGATATATTGTTTTCTTAATAAGGAGTTAGTTTGTTTGATTTTCTATTTTACTCTACTAAAAAACCTATATTTTTATTTTCGTAACAATTAAATCTAATTGTAACAAAAATAATATCTGCTTTAGTCACTTTTATGCTTTACCCACCACTGTCACTGTCACATGATTGAGCGCGTAAAAGCACCAGAACTATAAGTAAAGGAAGACAAAAACTGTGTTAAGAGAAAAAACCACTTAGAATGGAAAGAAAAGTGGCTGGATCAAGTAAGAGGAAAAAAAGGTTAGTTTATACTCCTTTAATAACTTACCCAATTTAGTAGAGGATTTTTTTTTTATTACAATTTTCAAGAGTTCATGGAGATTGTGAGTCAACTTTAAGTGCAAATTAGTCTAATCGAAACACAGAATTAGAAAAGAGAAAAGAAAAAACGGTTGTGGTAGAATACTATTTGATTGTGATATATTATTTTCGGAATTTAAATTGTTAGCCTGTCTATGTAACCTATAATTATCAATGCTTTGCTAATTTAAAGGAGATCCATCTTTCAGATAGCCTTCTCTAACTAACTTTTTATCTAATTGACAATAGTTTGGCTAATTATGGGTGTGCTGGTTCATGAAAAACTTCTTAACGGAGGAAATGTTTTCCGTAAAAATTTTCTAAGGAAAAGGACTAATTTTCAGTTGTTTGCCAGTGTATTGAAAGTGAGACAGAAAAAGTTTTTCGATCTTTAGATCTTACTCTTAAATAATCATTCCTTCTGTTATAATTATATTATTTCCCTAATGAAAAATACTAAGAAGTTATCAGAATCCTTGTCTAAAATATTATTGACATATTAAGTATAAATAATTGTTTATTATTAAAACAAAGCAACCTAAAAAGGGATGCCAAAAAAAGTAGAAAATGCAAATAATTAACAAACTTGATCTCTAAATAGTCACAAAACTTCACACTAGAATGGTTCTCCATTATGTGTGAGCGTGCATGTGGAAAAAGAGTTTGAGAAACGATTTTTTTTTAGGATGGAGAAAAAGAGTTTGACTGTAAAATTTTTTTAGTTGATTATCCTATTGTAGCGAACCAAACACATGGAAGTTTGAAATCGTTTCATGAAAATCATTTTCATAAAAACAAATACACCGTAAGATACTTCATTTTTAGTTGATTAATAACGAAGGTGGTATAACTAGGACAGCTTTAATTGGGTAAGGAAAAGAATACTATGAGAGCTTTAATCACCTCCACTATTGAAAAGCAAACTTCATCGGATCATATATTTGGCACCGATTCTCCATACTATCAATTCCATTTGTCCTTAATTTTATAATCACGTAACCGCCACTTTTTTTCATCAAGAAGTTATATAAGGGCATTGAAAGATAGAATTTTGAGCAATTTCTTTTCTTTTGCACCAAGTGGAAGTTGAAAGCATGATTAAATATAGCAAAATATAAGGGAAAAAAATTGAATAAAACGAAGGCATCCGGTAGGGGTTGGTCCAAGTGGAAGTCTGAGGAAGAATAAAGAAAGAACATCAAGAAAGGACAACAAAAAGTTGTATTCCAAAGCAGCCAATTTAAATTACAGAGGCATATGCTAAATTAAGGTAAGGAGGACCCTAAACAAAGTGGAATGCGAGAGCAAAAGAGGAGGTATTACATTCCTTAATCCTCAAATTAAGACTTTAACATAATTGGAACAAAACCCTACTTTTTAGCCAAGTTCACTAAAATCAATCTTGGATCAGATCATGTCGGATGCCCACTATAGATGAGAGTGAAATGGAAAGAGAGAATCTTAACAAAAGCAGGCAGGTGTTGGCCTCCATAAAAGAAGAGAAAAAGGTGTTGCACATAAGATTTTCTTAGGGTCCTCTCTCTCAATGGAATTATATTGTATGCAGCGTGCATGCACAATCCCTATGGCAAACGAGGTCATCTGTCCTCCAAGTGGAGCATGATTTATATTACCATAATAGAATGACTACACACAACAATCGATGAAGCGCGTTAAAACATGTTACGGGCTTATTTGGCAACGATTCTAATTATCTTATTCTACTACCTGAAATAGAAAAAGATGAGAATTCTGTTTGATAACGAAAATGATTCAATTATCAAAATCAGTGATTCTGTTATCGAAATCAGTTTTGGAGCAGAATCAAGAATAAATAAATAAAATCGATTCTTTGTTTCATAATTACTTTTGAGAAACATTTTTTATAACAAAAATAAATCATTTTTTGCCCCTTCAAAGTCTTGTATTTTCATTCTATTGTTGAAACAAAGCCTAATAAATTTTTAAAGAAGTGATAAATGTCTTAACTATATAACATTTCAAAGTAGATGTCAAAATGTTAACCAATTTTTACTAATCACAATGATTTTTTATTTCCAAAGAACTTACTCAAAACGAATCTCATAGATTGGCTGGTCTCATCTCTCTCTCTCTCTCTCTCTCTCTCTCTCTCTCTCTCCTTTTGTTCTCTAGCAGAACCAATCTTCATGGCATACATTCATGAAGCCAATTCCTAAAGTGTGAGTATGTCCATATTGATGAACTCGTTTGAATGAAAATCAATTCCATAATGAGTACATGGGGCATTTATTCAGGTGCTCACTGCATAAATTTCCAATAGATCAGGAACACTGAATGCCTGGACCCTCCACAAGGGAAAAAAGAAAAAACCAAATCGTCTGGACCCTCCACATTTAGGTGCTCCTCATGTAAGTATGTCCACATTTGTGATGTGTGAATTGGCAATGCTTTTGATCTCTTTACAAGTATCCATCACCAATTTGTACACGAAGCAATATGAAATAATTTAAAAAAATCACTTTTTTTATATTTAATATGTTGCAAAAATACACTTTTCATTATGATTGTATTTGTGTGATAATATAGTTACTTTTATAGTGATAATATATAATTATTTGACTTAAATGAAAAAAAATTAGGAACAGAAATTGTTTTTAGGAACAGAAATTATGTGCAGTTACCAAATGTGTTTATGTTTTGAGAACAAAAATTTTGTACAATTATCAAAAGCATTCTGATTCTCTGAAATTCGTCTAAGAATCAGAATAAAAAAGAACCAGTTCTCAGCAAAATTGATTTTTCGCATATGAATCATTGCCAAACGCACCCTAGTAGTCATCTAAGGTCTGACCACAAAGAAGTAATTTCTTCCAATTTTTTTAGTTCTGACATGAATGACCTGTTTTTGACCGAAACAATGAGGTGGACTTAGCCTGGTGCGCGAAAATAGTTTTAAGGTACACCTTGACCAAATAGGATGAAAAACGTTAAGTCTTTGTGTCACTATTGTTTAAACATACAATTTCTTTGTTCTCTAGATATAATTCAAATATTAATCAAATTACAGAAAATAAAAAAATTGTATTTGTGTGTTGTGAAAGTTTCGAGTTAAAAGTGTAAAATATGAGAGTCGAATTTTCTTTTATCTTTTTTTTTTTAAGGAAAAGTCATTCAAAAGGCTTGCAGTAATGGTCCTACTCCTACATTACATGAAGAGACAACTGTTTTTTAGTCATTACTTGACTTAGGTACCATAATATTGCATTATCCACTATTTTAGAGTAATGTTACATTTACTAAGAGAACTTACTAAAATTATATTAATAAGTGATGTGGCAAATTTTCTAGTGAGTATTAATAAGCCAATCATTCAATTTGCTATGGCAAATGAGCCGTGCCGGCCAGAGCATGGAACAAAATATCGTGGGCGCTGCCCTTGCTTCCGGCCCAGGCCAGATGCATCGATAAACATACTTTTTTTTTTTTACAATATTTGTAAAAATAAAATTCAAGCACGCTATGTTAGCCGTTAGGTGATACGTGGGTCACGCAATTCATTTGTCCAAAATAACAGCTTGTGTGAAAAATTACAAATACTGTGTACCCAAAATAATTCTAACTATAAATGAGGACGGCTATATTGTTTCATAAAAAAATGAAATTCTATATGTGGTAGTACAATTATGGAAGAATTAGTAAGTGTTAAAAGCTATCGGTCGAAGATTATCCGGTCATCTGATTTCCCACTAACTGATCATTATTAACATTTATTTGCCTTTCCTATTTGCTCACTAACTTTTGTTTGATTTTTCTTTTCCCATATTTACCGACATGTTAAATTTACAAAATTTTTTAGAAAAGGAAAAAAGCTACAAAAAATTTCAAACTTTACCCACTGTGACACATTTACTCAAAACTATTTTTTGTGATATCAAAAATCCCAACTTGTATCCATGTTACATATTTACCTTAAACTTTTTCGGTGATATCAAAAATCCGAAACTTATACTTGTGTGACACATTTGTCCTAAACTTTTTTGTGACACTAAAAACCCAAAACCTTTTTTCTGTTACACCAATTTTTTGGGTAAAAATGTCACACGGATACAAATTTGGGATTTTTGGTATTACAAAAAGAAATTTTGGGTAAATGTGTTGCATAGGTACAAATTTGAGATTTTTGGTGTTACAAAAAAAGTTTGAAGTAAATGTGTCATAGTGGATTTAGTTTAGGGTTTTTGGTGACTTTTAACCCTTCAGAAAATACCAATCTTAATAGAGTGATTGTTAGCTTTTCTCCCAATAGATAGTCAATTAGTTTTTTTTAGGATGATGTTGGGATGACGGTCACCGTTACTATTGGAAGTAACGATGGCCTGTGGGCCATTACTTACAATGCTCGCATAACACTAGCTGAAATGGAGGGAAGGAAATTTTTTTTTATCATAGTACTTGCATAACATTAGTTGCCTTTTCTATCAATCTCATCTTGTGGCCTATAGGCCACCGTTACTTGCTTAAATAACAGTGACTGTTACTTAATCATTTCCTTTCTTTTTATTACCAATTGATGTAAGGACGCATCGAGATTAGATATTTGATAGATTTGGTATTTTAAGTTTTAAATTTTGTTTAAGGTGTCTTATTTTCTAATTCATTAGGATACAAGTTTTCGAAGACATAAGTGTGAGATTTTATGGGACAAATTGCCAACTATTTGAAAAGCTAAAGTTATTAGATAAAGCCTTTTTTTAATATTTAGATATTCTACGATTTCCTCTCATGTGTAAGTTGGACTATGGCCTAGACCTAAAATGTGAAAATATGTAAATGAGGAGGGAAATTGGGGTCTGAAAGGTTTGAACTCATAACCACTTGCTCTGATACTATGTCAAATTCATTACCAATCGCTATGATACCATGATAAGAATAACACGAAAGAGATGACCTAGGCTTAAAGTGTGGAAATATGTAAATGAGGAGGCAAATAGAGCTCTGAAAGATTTAAACTCATGACTTCTTGCTGTGATACCAAGATAAGAAAAACATTAAATAGAGAAATTGTGAAGTTTCTGTATATTTTGATCTATCAAGAGTCATTGTCTCTGCTATGTCAGCCAGCGAGGGGAGATGTCATCGTGGTGACATTTGGTGCAATCTTGGAGGTGGTTAGTGGGATCGTGGTGCCACTAGCGCTGATCAACGATGGGATCGCTGCACCAGCTGTGACATGGGGGTAAGATGAGTTATAATATAAGCTATGCATACTATAGAAATCCTTTTGATAACATGAGTCCCTCTTCTGATGTCATGTATTTAGATTTTATTTTTCATTTAATTATAGCGATCACGTTGTGGTTGGGTCACTTTCCGTGCATGGTGAGTCCCCCACCTTCCTAGACAATCTTAAAGACCTAAAACTTCATATCGACCCAATGCATTCAGGATTTTACTCGTGCAGTGCTCCCAAGAGTGCTCCCAAGATCACAATTAGAGAAGCAAATTCCCTTAAAATCTAAGGCAGCACCTAGTTGGTGTACTCAGAATACTTTGATTAAGTAAAGATATCGATGGTATTTCGTATCAAAAGGGTAGTTACAGTATTGCTATTAATTCCATCTCTTCTTGATTCTCTGGTTACTGAAATGATAACTCTGAGGCATACCGACATTAATCCGAAGGACCATGGAAGGTAGTGTCTGTACAACTTTGGTAGGCCAAAAAGTACCAGATGCAACGAAATTCGGCCAATAAAAGTAACTTTGGTATTATTCAATAATTTCTCAAATTGGCGTAGAACACAAAGGGTACGAAATGCCTTCTTTTTCAGTTCCTCTCTAGGTCATGTAGTTTACTAAACATGGACCACTTTTATAGATCACGTTCTGAAACAGTAACTTCACGCACAGAAGTACGCCTGGATGGAGAAAGATTAGATGATCTTGAGCAGCCTTGGCGAAGGACCACCTATAACCTCGAAACATGGATCATAAACTTGTTTATAGCGAAAAATGGGGAGAAGATGATGGTGGAGATATTGTGAATTTATTATTCCTTTGATATTAGTAAATTTGAATACGAACAAGGATATATAATTGATTCACGTACTCGACCTACCCCGATTAATTAGAATGCATGAAAAACGGATCATTGGAGACTCTTCGTTGGAGTGAGGACAAAATTACTTGAAGATGAGAAAGATGCCAAAATAAAAAGGGTTTAATTTATAGTATAAATCTACTAAAAATATTATACTAATTTTGTCTTTTAGCCCAGTAATTAATCATCGAAACTAGAGAGAGAGAGAGAGCATTGAAGTCAATTTTTTCGTTCTTAGAAGTTAGGCTTCCCAGATTTAGCATGTAAAGTTTTGTTAACTCCTGAAAATCAGAAGACATTTCCGTTTAATTATAAGATTTGTACTTCACCTCATGAGTATAGTCAATCGACACTATGAGTTACGAAAAGTGCTTCTAGTTTGCCAATTTTTCATTTGTTTTGTTCTCCTTCGGGCTTTCCAACGTTGTTAAACCCCTGTTACTAGTAACATCTCCGATAAATATTGAATAAAACCCTAAATCTAATACTAGAAGATGAGGTCGAATGATTCTCACTTAATCCTTTCCTTATATTATACCTTGATTTAATCTCCTCGAGTGTTTAATTAGCTTTGATTTCCACCAAAGCATCTAGGGCATACTTAGCTTGCATGAGGAGGAGGACATCCTGAATATAATAAGATCAAATAAAAAGTGTCATAGCTATATATGGAGCGTTTCCTCCACGATGAACAGTGGATATAGTCTATGAAGTGCTTTGATCACGGTCATGATCAAGTAGAGATTCTATAATTTGTGCTTGAATTACAGCCTGCCATATGTCGATTCTATACGAGCTCAAACCCTAGGCTGACTGGTTTTTGTTCCTTTTCTTTTCTTTTGGAATATGATATGTCAGTCCAAAGATTTAGGACCCGACCATGGCCGTACAAATTCTGCCTAGGAAGTAAGAAAGAGAGCTTGTGGTTCTTTAGGGCATTATACTATGTAAAAACCAAAGAAGTATGTAACCCATCACTGGGATTTTCGTGTTTCTTGGCTAATAATTTGTTTCTTTTTAGGTCTTGTTTGGTTGTGTTGGCATTTCAACATAGCCCACGTGCATTTACGTGGTCCACAAATTTCAAATTTCTACATTATAATATGCTCGTTAAGTTCAAACTTATATTCCGACAAAAAAAAAAAAGTTCAAACTTATTAAGAGCATTAAAAGATAATGAAGGGGTCTTGATAGAGGGGGACCACTGCCTTCATAATTGATGGGCTTGCTTCTTTTTACTTGTACCTTTTAATTGTATATTGCTATTCCTGTTCACTCATTTCATGGAAAATTCGATCAATTCATTGAAACTAACCATATCTTCTCGAGAAGGCAAGAATTAAGGAGATCCCATTTTGAATACCTGAAATTTTGGAGGAACACATGGTCAATTATTTTCCTAGTACACAACCGTCTAGGCTTTGAGGACTTGATGTATCTTGCGTACATGACATACTTTGCCTCATACTATTGCTATCTAACCCTAAAGACTTGGAGTGATGAACTTGGACATGTGTATAGCAATAGTTCCGGACAAAGTATGTCTCCGGGACGGAACAAATTTTGTTTTCGGCTTTTTTTTACATAATATAATTATGACCAATCAGAATCGCGTGGCGTCACAATGCGTCATATAACAAAAAGGGGTTTCACCACTCGCCGGAACCTTTACCATTCCTAGATCTATGGTGTAGAAGGCACCCAAAGAAAAAGAAAATTCTCCAATACACAACACACCCAATCAGATGTGTTAATTCGCCTATATAGAAGGGGAGGTCTTAAGCAATTTCAAGAGAGCAACGTGTCTTTGTTTGAGAGGGTCCTCAATTTCCTCTCTCAAATGGTGGACAAATCGGGCTCAAACTCAGACAGAGACAACTTCTCAGGAGGAGCAGCAACAAGTGCTTCAAATGAAGAAGCAAGCTCTATAAGAGAGCAAGATCGCCTCCTCCCAATCGCCAATGTGGGGAGGATCATGAAGCAGATCCTCCCCCCGAACGCCAAGATCTCGAAGGAGGCGAAGGAGACGATGCAGGAGTGCGTCTCTGAGTTCATCAGCTTTGTCACCGGCGAGGCCTCGGACAAGTGCCACAAGGAGAAGCGCAAGACCGTGAATGGCGACGACATCGTTTGGGCGCTCGGGTCCCTAGGGTTCGATGACTATGCCGAGCCGCTCAAGCGGTACTTAAATCGGTACCGGGAAGTCGAAGGGGAGAGGGCCAGCCAAAACAAAGCCACAAGCGGCGAATCAAGAAACGAGAAGAATTTGTACGGAGACGAGTCACCGGAGAAGCAGCCAGGTGCCGCCTCCTCGTTGCCTCTGAAGTTCTTCGACGTGGCCAGCAGGAGTACCAACGGCTCTTTCTCTAAGAGGTATTGAGAGGTACACACATCTTGGAAATCAATCTAACTAAAACGATAGATTTTTAGGTTTTGCTAGTTTATAGCATATATATATGGGAAGCAATCTAAAATATATATGCTTGTGGTGGTGTGTGTTGCTGGGAAACTCATGGTTTGCATCTTAGAATTAGCATAGATTTCCTTTCACCGACTGTTGGTAGATGCAGAATAATTATGTACAATTGATGATGGTTGTTAATTGAAAACATTTGGGTGCTCAATTTGCAGCGAGTTTTATGTGAACGACACAAGTTTTGCAACTTTGGGTTTTGTATTGGAGGTACTTTGTGTTGAATTGACCAAGAGTGCGGGTTTTGGTCTGTACTAAGCATGCTAATAATTTTGGACATTTTCTCCATCTCAATTGCCTTTTCAAATTCCAGTCTTGATAATTAGAATCTGCATTACTCAGGGCAATTTTTCCTAATTTGAAGGATTAGTGGAAGCCTAAAAGCATACGCCGTCAGCATTTTGAAACAAGACCTAACTCGCGCTTATGCTTGGTAACTTGTAATCCGTACAATTGTGAGACATATGGAACTAGCTATGTTGTCCAAGGCTTCCTATGTACCCGGATCTAACATGGTCACAGGAAAAATTGTCATTTCAGTCCTAAACCTATTGCACTTTTGCCATTTCAGTCCTAAACCTTTTTTTTTTGCCAATTCAGTCCTAAACCTTTTACAATTCTGTCCGTTCAGTCCATTTGGCCGGCCGGCGCTGACGTGGCACGTCGGCCGGCGACCGGCCGGCCAAAATAATTATTTTTAATATTTT
>BCNH02000008.1:6856073-6892971 GCA_001662345.2 Metrosideros polymorpha var. glaberrima | reverse complement strand
GGACTGAATTGGCAAAAAAAAAAAGGTTTAGGACTGAAATGGCAAAAGTGCAATAGGTTTAGGACTAAAATGACAATTTTTCCCATGGTCACAGAATGGTTTAGATTTCGACTGATTCGCTGAGATTTGAACTGCATGACGATAAACAGGTTTTGACCCATGAAATTACCAGTACACAAGTCAGATTGATAGTGTATGCATAGAACGTGTTGTCACCCGAAGCCAAGCATCTAATTTGTTTTCTTTTCTTTCCATCTTTGGCCAAAGAAAAAAGCTTCTAGTGAGAAATAACCTTTTGCCGTTTTTTGCTGCTATTATATGCTTGAATTGTAATGAATTTGTTTCGCTAAAAAATTGGGGTTGATAATCTACAATTCACATCTTTGAAGGAGTTATAACTTGCTAGATTCAGTTATGAATCAAAAGGAAATTTAGATCTACTGCAAAAGACTAGTAGTTAGGTTAACTTCTTTCTTTGATTAATGGGTGGTTGACCGGCGAGATCATCGGATATCTTTAATATATTCCTCATCCTCATACAAGTAATTCCCGTGTTTATGGAATTTAAATTTATATGAGGCCGATTACAAGTAATGAGAGTATGCAATAATTAAGCGAGAATTACTGACAGATGTATAATGAGAATATTAAATTCAATTATAAATCAAAATGAAGTTTAGATCTAGCGCAAAAGACTAGTAGTTAATCTAATTTAATTCTTTGATTAGTTGCTAGTTGATCGGCGAGATTGGATATCCTTGATATATTCCTCATTTCTCATATTAGCGAATATCATGTGTACGACTTCAAAATTTATATGAGACTAATTGCATGTATTGAGAGTATGCAATGATTGAGTATTACTGACAGATGTATGATCTCTCTCTCTCCTTGCAACAATTTAGAGAGCTATTAACGAAAGATGTATAATCTTCTACTTTGAGAGTATGTAATCATTGAGTGCATACTGGTGACATATGTATGGTCTTTTCTTACTATCTCTCTTTAAGCAATAATTAGGTGAGTATTACTGACAGATGTATAATTCTCTCTCTCTCTCTCTCTGACACACACACTTTAAACCTTAGTAGTACTGAGCCATTAGGAGGCAAGCAAGGGAGAAGCAGTAAATACCTTGCCTTACTTTATTTACAGTAGTGTGAAGTTAATCTAGCTATGGCTCTCATAGAGGAACTTGCTATATACTTCTCTAGAAAGCATATCGAGTATGGCCTTTCAATAGTTGATTGTGTAATCTCCAGTAATTTAACACTATAAACATATGCAAGTTCCATACAATTTCTAATAGAGTTCTGCTAGGGTTACAAATACTGACTTACAAAATCGATTTTTTAATAAAGTATCAAACTGTAAACCACCATTTAGTCAATATCATGGTATTGTAAGAATCATTTACCATTTTTTTAAAATCTTTTTCTGAGAAAATCATGAGGGAAAAAGTCCTGCATTGCAATGTCCGAGGTTGACCCCAGGGGCGCCCACTTTTGTTGTCTTTCCATGGCTTCACATCAACGAGGCATGTCGTGTCGCGCAAAACCCCATCAGGTCTCGATCAAGCTGACATTTCCTACACACAGACGACGATGACATCTCCTTTTCCAACTGTGGATGTCCCGAACTTTTACGGAGGCTTCATTATCTAAAAAATCCCAAATTTTAAATTATATCTTAAATTTGTTTCGACCTTTTATTTATCTGAAAAAAGCTAACAATTTTAAGTTTAGTTCCAAATTAATCCGAGCTTTTCTTTTGTTGTCTAAGAGAAAAATCATCGATTTTTATTTTAGTCCTGAATCTACCTCCATTAACACTTTATCCAAAAATTACCGTTAGTCGTACTTAATTTTCATATCTTAGAACAACTTTATTTTGAAGATAATTTTACATTACTAAGTTGAGACTAGATTATGAGGGTAGATTTGATAATAAATGGAAAGTTGATGATTTACTTTAGACAAAACAAAATTCTCGGCAGATTTGATACTTAATCTAAAGTTGGGAAGTTTTTTTGAACAAAAAAAAGTTCGAGAAAAAATTGAGACTAAAGCTAAAATTGAAGTTTTTTTTAGGGAATTAGACAGTCATTTGGGGAGCTTATTCTCCTCAATGGAATCTTTCTCCAGATACATACGAAGATATTGTGAAATGAGGGTTCAAACATTAGATTCTTCAAAACGTTTGTTTAAGCGTTGATGTTGTGTCTGATGCATCATGAAAACGATGCACTCATTAAGACAGACGGAGCAAGAGATCGAGAAAGGTAACACAAATGAAACCCTAGATACCTACAGGCAACGAAAGAACAAAAAAAGAGGGAAGAAAAAAGCAACTTTTCTTTTGAACGTGGAGCTGTGTGATGGACTTCTTGGGAGACATATAATAAACTTTTTTTTTCCTAGTTCTTCTTTTGATGAAGACCCCTAAAAAGAATCGACGTGGTTAATAAGACTTGTGAGACAAAACTCCGAATGCATTAGCAATGGATTTTTATGTTTGTTTTTGCCATAAATGAAATTTGAGGTTAAGATTCTCCCGAGTGGTTATCGATTAAGAACATCATCATGCTTTGAAGTATTAGCTGTTTTTATCAATTATTCATATTAAGGTAAAAGGAGTGAATGGATATTACTATAATTTAGATCCGATCGTGGATCTGGCGACTCATGACCTTGTCTAAGTATCCATATCACGAGCTCGAAGAGCAATTTGCATGAGCTGATAAATGGACATCTAGTTATAAAAGATCTGAGCCAAGCCCGCCTAGCCTGGAAAAGGGAAAAATACAAAAAAAATTTCTAAATCTATTACATTTGTACCAATTCAGTCTTAGAATTTTCAATTGAGCCAATTTGGTCTTAAACATTTTACATTGGTACCAATTTGTTCATTCAACTCGAAAATTATTGATGTGGACGCCGGTCATCTTATATGACACAATTGGCACTGACGTGGAAACATTTTTATAATTTAAATAATTTTTTCCTCTCCTTTTCTTTTTGCCAGTGGTCGGTACCCAGCAAGGGCAAGCGCCGATGATGCCCCCCTCACTAGATGTGGCGAGGCTGACCCTCACCTAACGCTAGGGCAAATTTGCTGGATCTGGCGAGGGGGCCATTGCCAGCACTTGCCCTTGCCCTAGCGCAGTCGACTCAAAAGGAAAAAGGGAAAGCAAAAAAAGAGGGAAAATATAAAAAAATTCAAAAAATTATTTAAAATGTCCATTCAGTGCCGGTCGTGCCATGTTGGACGGCCAATGTCCATGTCAGTAATTTCTAGCCTAAATTGGTCGGATGGACTGAATTGGTACTAATGTGAAAATGTTTAAAACTAAATTGATCCAATTGAAAAGTTTAAAGATTGAATTGATACAAATGCAATAGGTTTAGGTATTTTTGGGGTACTTTTCCAGCCTGAAAAATGGTTCGTATGTAATTTTTTATAGGTTTATATTTTTTGTTGATGGGTCGGTCTAGACAATAAGTTAAGCTCGACCCAACGGCCCTATCAGGCTTGGGACCTTTTCTACTTAGGGTACATGAACTTCTATTTGGAGCCCACGCATGTCAAGCATTGAGCAATATTTTACTACCGTGTGGAATGATGGGCCTTTAGAACTTCACATTTTACCAAAATGAACCACACCTAAGGCTGTTTTTGTTTTATGAAAAAGATTTTCATGTAATAATTTCTAAACTTTTAAGTATTTGGTTTACTGAAAATAGATAATTACTGGAAAAGACTTTATGATCAAGGAAAACAAGCATACTTAAAATTGTAAAAAGATTTTTCCATACCAAAAAAAAAAAGAAATCGTTTTCCAAAAATTTCTTTTTCATATGCAGATATGCACGTTCACACAGAGCTTCAATCTACTCTCTCTCTCTCTCTAGTCTTCACTCCTCTTTAGTGCCTTCTGTTTGGATGCTTGGTGTGATATCACTCTTTGATTACCTTTTTGGAATGAGAACCATTATCACGTGAAGTTTTATGGGCACTGAGAGGGATTAAGTTTATTATTATTTTTACTTTTTCTATCTTTCTAGGTTATATTTTGATAATAAAAGAACATAAAATTTATACTTTATCTTTTGGTAATGTCTTAAACAAGCATTTCGATATCATCTTACTATCTTACATTATGAACAAAATATAATTATAACAGAGAGAGTAAATTTGTTTACAAGTAAAATTTGAACTTTGAAAAAAAAATTATTTTTACTTTAAATTACATTACCCAACAATTGAAAACCAACCATTTTTAGCTAAAATACTTTCACAAAAAACATATTTCTCCATCAAGAACTTTTCCGCGAATCAAAGACACACTAATTATCAAGAGATAGGTGGTTATGTACAATTCCACTATTGAAATATCGAATGCGAAGGTATACTCTTCTCTATATACATACACTCCGAGCATGAAGAGATATTCGTTCAGATTGGGCGGTGAGGAAAATAATCTTAAATATAGTACTTTGGGAGTTTACATGCTTTCCATTTAAAGCTGCCACGTGGGCCACAGCACTAGAAACAATTGACAAGTTTCAATTTCCACCAATCACCAAAAAGCACTAACATGAAAGTGGGATCAATCACAAAAAATATTGGAATTGCTTTAAAAAGCTACATTCTAATTTATAATTATTAGGTCCACCAAAGTAAATGATTAAATCATAATTAATCATAACGGAGACAAAATGTGTACGAAATAAAACTAAATTAAATATTTACAGCTAAATTTTGGTGACTCATTTAGTTTATCATTACATAAAAAATCACGAATCGACCCGACCCCAAACAAAAATATTTTTAACTTACATTTGCATATTAGGATCATTATCATTTAGTAGTAATAAGCCCACATATATTGCATTCTAATTGGATTGGTGCAGGGAGGCTTGAGCTTAATTAAATCAGATATGTTAAGCCCGCATGAAAGTGATAATTGGAACAAGCCAGTCATGGTCGAAATATACATGTGATTTGCACATGTGGTACTTCAAATTAGGAAATAATGGTTTATTGAAGTAAACTTTGGGGGTAATTAAGCTTTACATTGTCAAATTTTGATTATAGGTTAATAAGAAAGAGGGTGTACTCTAAAATTTCCTAGTAAGAAATCACATAACCTAAAAAGACTTACAGCAGCAGTAACACTTGAAGAAGTCCACGAAGCAGTTTTTCAGATGGGATCAATGAAAGCACTGAACCGGATGGCTTGAATGATCAGTTTTATCATTATAAATGGGAGGACATCAAGCAGGGAATGTTACTGAGGTAAGGAATTTTTTCAGTTCCGGAATACTTGATCCAGAATTGAACAAAACTCATATCTCTCTTATTCCAAAAGTGCACAACCCGGAGAGTTTGGATCAATTTCTTTTAGTGGTTCACCTCGTGAAAAGTCGCTACATTATATTACTTACAAAACCTGCTTTGATTCTAATTAATTTCATTCCACATAATCCCTAAATCCTAATATCTATATAAGTAAAGTAAAATTACAAATCAAACGGTGATTTTAAATTGAAATGAAGAATTCAAAGGTGAATTGCAAAAGATAAATAAAAAAAATGAACACTTAGAGCACGTTTGGTAACATTTCTGTTTCTCTATTTTTCTGTTTTTTTGTTCCCCGTAACATAAATATGTTTGTGCATATCAATTAATTTTTCTATTCCCTGGAAAAGATCAGTGGCTAGGAAATAGATTTGGAACAGAAACAAGTTGTTCCCAATAACAAAAAGAGAAACAATGTCATTTTAGAGAAATAAACTTAGCGTAATCTAATGCTTGTCTTTACACTCACGAGTCCACGACCCGCTAATGACCCATATGGGTCGCCGTTGTCGGGAATAAAAATGTTTAGGGTCGTACGAAATGCATTTACGTTCTTTATCTATTCCGGGAATAGAAATTTTGTATAATTACCAAACGTGTTCTTCTACTCAGAAACTCGTCTAGTGAATAGAAATAGAAAAAAATTAATTCTAAACAGAAATTGTTTCCGAAAACAGAAATGTCACCAAACATGCCCTTAATCTTCCATGAGCTACATATTAATGAATTTTACAATCATGTTATTGAACATTGATTTTAATCACCTAAGGAACTAAATTTTCAATTCTTTGCAATCTATCTACTTATATTGAAATCCAATAATTTTCCAACGAATTACTATATGTTGCCAATTTTCAGAGTGTCGCATCGTATTGCCATGGGAAAATTGTTCAAAAAGTCCAAAACCTATTGTATTTTTGACAATTTAATCCTAAACATTTTAGTTGTGCTAATTGAGTCCTAAACTTTTTCATGTTTTGCCAATTAAGTCCATCTGGCTAATTTTGGTCGAAAATCGCCGACGTGGATATCAACCGTCCGACATGGCATAATCGGCGTTGACATGGACAATTTTTAATATTTTTTCGAATTATTTATTTATTTATACGTTTTCTTCTCTCTCTCTCTTTTTTCTTTTCTTTTAAACCTCTGGTCGGCCACAGGCGAGAGCAACCCTCGCCTGGGCTGGCTGAGGGCATTGCAACCTTTGTCGGCCATAGGCGGGCCCTCGCCCAAATCCAAGCGAGGGCGTCGAGCCCTCGCCCAGATTCAAGTGATGGCAAACAACCTCGCCTGTTGGCCATCAAGGGCCGTGACGCCCTTGCCTGGTCTGGTGAGGGCCACAATGCCCTCGTCGGCCACACGAGAGGGTTGCAAGCCCCTTGCTTGTGGCCAACAAGGGCCACGATGCCCTCATCCATCCCAAGTGAAGGTTGTTGGGCCTTGCGTGTGGCTAGCGACCTTGCCAGCCACATGTTAAAAAAAAAAAAAAGGAAATGGAAAAGGAAAAGAAGAAAAATACAAATACAAATTCCAAAAAATATTAAAATATTATTTAAAATAGTTCACGTTAGTATCGGTCGTGCCATGCAGGATGACCGACGTCCACGTCAGCGATTTTAGGACTCAATTGGCACTATTAAAAATTTTATGACTAAATTGATATAAGTATAATAAATTTAACACTTTTTGGACAATTTTCCCTTTTGCCATATTAGGACCGGATCAACATTCAAGGGTAAATTGATTGGATTCCCGTGGAAGCGCAGTAATTGTCAAACATAAAATAACAAAAATTCTATTTAGAGGTTGAAATCAAACATGAGCAACCTCATTGCAAAATTTAATAAAATTGTGTGACCCCGGATAAAATAGACCCTAAATTAGGATAATGATGATGATATATGAGAACTCAAACTACATTGTGTCGATTGATGTCAAAAGTGAAAAGAAACAACAACAAACACTGTGTTTCACCGGAATTTCTCCTGTGACAAAATACCTTTCATTGAAATCGTTATTCTATTTTTAATTTAAGGAGACAAGTTCTATGGCAACTGCGGACAAGAAATATCCAAGTAATAAGAAAATCAACACCTTTAGTATGAACAAGACAGTACAACTTCAAATTGTGTCGAAATTTAATCGACGACAAGGCTTGAAAAATATAGACTCTATGACGCAATCGAGTGTAAACAAACAGTGTCCGAATTTAATCGACAACAAAGCCTAAGAAGGCAAAGATATTACGTCAGAATTTAATTGATGGCACGAATATTGAATCTACAGTTAAGAAACACTCCAGAATTTAATCGACAACACAAGTCTAGTAGATAAAATTACAATGTAGGAAAGTAAAGATATTTGAAAGATAGTATATTTGTTTGATTTGTGCCGGGGCCTCCAAAGAGTACGATGTGGCTATTTAAAACCCATAATCGATGGTTGTCAACGGAGATTACAAAGATAAGTTACAAAGGGAGGTTACAAACAGAGGTACTAAATGGTTACATTAACTCCACTATATCAACATTTGCTTTATTCCACTACATCGACAGTTATTTCTTTGACAGTTGCATCCGAGATTGTCGCCTCCACTTTTTATCGATCTTTAAGTTATCACATGTCGATAATAATAAAAGAATTGAATATTCTTTTGTGCAAACAACATTAGAATAGACAATATTCATATTCATCATTAAAATTCTCTATCGTGCTTACAGAGGTATTCCTATGGGTCAATACTTGCCAAGTTATATCGATAAAACAATTTCTTTTAGCTGGTCCTTGCTGAAGCAGGAAGACAGAGCATCACATCGCCTATGGCCAAGAACTTAATAAGTGGAAAATATAATAGAGAAAAGACAGTATCCTCCTTGCAGATTCTCAACTTCAAACAAAAAATGGACTCTATAGGGAAATAATTTAGAAGAAAATAGTACTTATAGAAGCATAAGAAAAGATTACCACTGAGAGAACTATAGGAACTCAGGAAACTGAAGCAGAGAATTGAAGAAAATGAGGCATCATTGGATAGAGACCAGCCAGAATTGTAATTTCCAGCGACTTGTATATCTGATGTCTATGCGGCTCTCTCTTGTTGCTTCCTAAAGACAGCTAAGAAATAGGTTAAGAAAAGAAAAGATGAAGATGCGAAGAAGACGAAGATCGCTGAGAAGAAGATCATCCATTCACCTCTGGTGTCTATGGTTTCTTTCTTCTTCCTGAACCTCTTCATCGTGGGCTCAGGCTTAACTTCAGAAACTGTAGCGCGTCAGGAAAGAAGTTTCTGTTTGACTGCGAGGTTGCCATTATGAAAGTGCATAAGAAGGCAATAATACACGAGGAATGTACATTTCTGTAGATTGTATTGTATGAACAATACCATTAGATAAGAGATTCATCCTTTTTGCCCCCCCTTTCACAGTAGATCATTGTGCCCTCTAGATACCCACTTTACTTCTTTAGATTCTTCACCATAATTACAATGGTTAACACCTTGATCATAATTCATAACATCTCTCTATTCACAATATAATATATCTTATCTTTTTCCCTAAAGTTCGTAAGTCATCCCAACCTTCAACATTCGCTTATGGGGAATGTAAAAGATCTTGTCACTCTGCCTCAAGTTCTTCTTCAAGAAGTTGTAAGCATAGTCAATCAAGACCATCTTCCCAAAACTAGCCCCTTTCCCTGCCACCACCTCATTCTCGCCAATTAAGTGAACCACACCCGCACGCCAAGCCCTATCCAGCACACTAATCTCTCTCTCCGATGCCTCTTGTGCCTTATAGTTACATTTATCTTTAGCTTCATCATCAATCTCTTTCTTGATCCCACTCTCACAATTCTCTTCACTCTCTAACCCATCAACCAATTGCTCGTCATCATCCTTGCCCTTGTTCAACCTCACTCGATCGGTCAGTCTCCATTGCTCTTCCATTACAAACTCCTTGAGCCTATGAAATAGAAGCCTCTCGAACGGCTCATTGTGCTCGTTCTGCGAGTCGGTGTACCCGTACCTCACGACGCACAGGAACACATTGAGCTCCTTCGGCTCGACTCGGCGGAACAGGAACCTCTCTTCTGATGGGACTTTGCTTATCGGGAGCGACTTTATCGAGACGAAGATGAGGACAGAGTGGATGGCGGGCACATTCTCCACATATTGCTTGAAGATCGGGGGGATCCCTTGGACGAGCTCCGAGTAGAAGACAGCAAGCCCTGGTAAGTGGCAGAGGCCGGAGGGGTTGGTGGCGATCTTCCTGAGCTTCTCTGGCGACATCTTGTGTTCGAGCTCATAGTAGTACTTGCGCCGGTGCACGTCGTTCCACACATACATTATGGTCACGAGGACTGTGGCAAAGGCCAATGGTAGGTATCCTCCTCGGTAGAATTTGTAGAGGACTGAGCTCAAGTAGAGAAGTTCCACAGTGCCCACAACTAGAATGTAAGTGATGACGAAGAAGATGTTCCATTTCCATATCATGATCATGATGAGCACCAGGAACGCAGATGTGAGGGTCATCACAAAGACCACCGCTATGCCTGCATAGTGCATATAACAAATATACATATATATTTAGTCCCTCACACAGAAATAAGATCACTCATGTGAATTATGCATCATGATATGTGACATTTATTGTGAAATTATAGATTGATGAAAACGCGACACTTATTGTGATGACAATTGTTCTTGCGAGGCCCACCTCAGAAAAGCAAAAAATAAATAAAGAAACCATGCCTTCATCGTTGATTTTAAATTTTCGGATGTGCCGTCGTTAGAGGTACTAAACTTTGTATGATTATAAGTGATGTTAGGTAGCTAGGACATAAAAGGGTTAGCAAAAGTGTAAGAACCAATGACTTACCATAGGCATTGCCTATTTTCTCAGTAGTCCGGAAGCCAAGAGTGATTGCAATGCATGCCAACATTAGGAGATAATTGATCTCTGGTATGTAAACTTGTCCTTCATATTTCGACTACGTATGCACAATTTTCATGCGAGGAAAACACCCCAGCAAGAGCGATTGTTGGATGATCGAAAATGTCCCCGAGATCATAGCTTGGCTCGTGATGATCGTGGCCAGTACTGCGATTACAAACATCAGCCAATAAAAAGGCCCTGTGCATCATAGAAAGTTATCATTATCTTCAATATGTAAATGAAAACATACGACCTTAAAAGGATGTCTTTGTTTGTAATTAATCTCCTAACGTATATGAAGGTTAGAAGATATTCACCGGGTATAGATTTGAAGAATGCAGCATTGACAAGGTCGTTATGCTTGCGAAGAAACGAAGCCTGTCCAGCATACGCCAATATGAGCGAGGGGTACATCACAGTACACATGCTTATCTGTATTGAGCGGACCGTGAAGTGCCCAACATCGGCAAATAACGCCTCCATTCCTGCATCATTTGACGAACTAATCGATCGAATGGAGATTATACACCTAAGTGGATTAAAATGATCCGGTGGATGAATTAGGAATGTACCTGTTGTGGCAAGGACAATGCCACCGAGAGATATCCATCCTTCCTTTTTGTTCCTCCGAAAGTAATCGATGATGTAAACGGGATTGATGGCCTTGACGACTCCAGGATCGTACTTGACGAAATTGTAGAGACCAATCGTGCCAATACATGCGAACCAAACACATGATTGGAGCGAAACTGTATCCGACTTTATCAGTCCCGAACCTTTGGACCGTGAACAAGCACACCAGTATCATATCTGTAGAACACAAAGGTGTTCGAGTTTTAGGAAGAAAGAAGAATTAACAGACGCTGTCCATTCTCTCGGGGCCAGGATTCAACATTTCTGTCGGCCCTTTACAGGGCAACGGTGTAGCCATATTCGTACTAATTCGGATTATATTGAGTTAAGCCCCTCCGAAGAAATGAACCAAGTCACAAAACTCCTAAAAAGCAAAACGATAAAAACAAGACAAAGTGCGGGGTTCGATTCATTTTCTATTTTTTTGTGCACCGAAAAATTGTTTGGCCGAGGACTCGAGTGAGGATCGAAACCTGCAGTCAAGAATAGGGTCGAGGAGTTTTTGGCAAGGCTTCTGACGTCTGACTAGACAGGACTGTTCACCGGCCGGGGCTTCTAGGAACAGCCCTGGAGAGAGGTCCAGGTGGCCGGGCACAAGGGCTCAGGCAGCCGAGGCCATAGGTGATAGGGTTATATCTTGAATCGAATCAGAACAATCACACAGAGAAAGAAAATTGACACACGAGTTTACCCATGTTCACTCCAGAATAGGGCTACGTCCTGCAAAGAGATTCAACTATGATATTTAGGTTTTTACAAGCACGTTTGCTCATACATGAGTAAAATATATATAGGACTTAAAATGGGTCCAAAGCCCAAGCCTATCCAAATCCTTTTGGGTCTCACATCGGGGAGCGGAACCCCTGCTCGTTGTCCGGGCAGCGGGACCCCCGACATTCCGTGCGTAAAGGTCATATATCGTTGGTTCATACTTTGATTTTCCTAAGCTCACGTGGGCGTACCCGATATGAGAAATAAGGGTCTCCGAAGTATTCGCCAACTCCAACAATAGGCCGGGAATGGCCTGTGGCCAAGCCCAGGCTCCCCGAGCTTGTTTTGAGCACTCAGGTGACGTCGTGGGATTCAGAAAATCATGTTTTTAATTCAATTTTTACCTATTTTAAGGGTATTACAAGTTAGAGCCTTTCAAGAGTGTTTTAAGGGTTTTTTCTCTTAAAATTTTGGTGAGGAAAACACTAAAGAATTTTAGTGAAAGACTAGTGAGGAGCGATTGGGTGTACGATGGGACTTGATATGAGAGCCTTCTAGATTTAAGCTAGTGGTATAGTCAGACAATTGGATGCATCGATGCTGTACATATATATGGTACCTAGGGATTAATTTGTTATGTAATCTCATGGTGCATAGTAGTCAGAGTATGAAGTATGTCTTTGAATTATAGAACAAGTAGAGACATTACTGTGGCTGATGCGACAATAAATTATAATAGTACCTTCCGTCACTGCAGAAGTAGCTTGCCTGATCCCTCCAACAGCTGATAGAACTGCAACAGACACATGGGATTGCAAGTCAAACATTGCAAATCGACATGAATGATTGTGATTATATTTCAGTTGTATGTTACGCAAGGCAGGCTAATTAACATTGACAAATTGTCAAATGACGACACAGAAATGAGCGGACACAACCATGCCACGCTATGTTCGATCGACACATGCTTCCTAATTGTCCTTCCATAATCGCCAATTTGCTAATAATGGAAGCGTTCTTGCGAGTTAATTAATGTATACGCATTCCTTATTTTGACTAAAAGACACCCAAAAATAAGTTGGACCACCCAGATCGTTCTAGTGTTCGATCGTGAAACGCAACTCCGATGCATATAAGTCAAGAAAATGGCAGGCGACGAAATTGAACCCGATTTCTACCACGAGGGTTGAAAAGAAAGGTGGGTATGATTGTTGTACTTACTCTTCCCTGCCACCTTCAATTTTTTCTGTCGTCTTTGTCTTTTCGATTGACATGATTTAGTAAGAGCTATTGGTATAATTCCTATGTAACCCAAAAGGAAGGCTTGTGTTTGATATCCTAAGAATAGGGCAATATAAAATCACTTATACTAAATGATGTCGTGAGTAGACCTGATCATAAGTCTAGCTACCTACTGACACACTTGAATCAATAAGGCCCGAAGCACAAATTATACGGGTTTGGACAAATAGATTCCTTCTTGTACCCAAGCTAGGCCGGCTTAGACCCACTCAAGGTTGGTCATTTTATCAATCAAAGTTAAATGTGTGTCAAGTTTTGGACTGGCTTGGTATTACGGCAATCCACTCTTTCATCAGGTCTAGCGGTCAGCTTGTGCGTGACTCTTAAACGAGCCAATCATCTTGTGCTTCGAACGCGCTTCTATAAGCTAATAACCATTAAACCCACAATTGCCACCATGTCTCGATTGTTTGTGTAACCGATCAACCTTTTGCACTAGATGGCGATTCATCACATAAATCCAAATCATAAGTGTACTACCTAATTGCTCTGGTCAATAAAGATTCGAGACAAGAATGATTAGAGGTGTGTACCAGAGATGCAAGGAGTGAGGACACCAACACCAATGACCATGGAAGTGCCAAGCATGGTGGCGAAGAGCAAGAAGTACTTGGCGAACCGGCTCTTCTCGAGCTTGGACCTAAGCCTCGATGCCCTGAGCAGGCGATTGCTCGGCAACTCTAGCTGGATATTAGACACGTCTTGATCTTCTGGTTGCTGACTCAGGATCAACCAGAGAGAGAGATTCTCGTGCCATAGTTAGTCATGGTCACGTGCGACATGTGTGTCCGTGGCAACATCTTTGGAAGTCTCCACCACTTTTGACTGAATGTAATGACCAACCCACGTTTCGATTAATTCCATCTATGTTTGTACACCAAAAAAGGAAAAAAAAAATCAATTACCAATTAATCGACAGTCGTAGACGCGTAGGCATTGTCAAAAGTGGTGCCTTGGGGACCATTGAGCAGATTCCATGCCGATTCATGCGAATATGCTACAAAGCGACATCCTTAGTAGCGACAGAATTATCAAAAAAGTCCTTCATTTATTGCATTTGTTCCAATTTAATCTTAAACCTTTGTTATTAGGGCGATTGGTTGAGTTCAATTACAGCCGGTGCCATGCTTTCTATTCGAACATAGACAACATCCTTTGTTTTTTCGTACTGCAAGATTTACATAATTCTTCTGTTCCTTTGAGAATTTAATCTTGCATGTACAATATAGACTTTCACCGTCCTGATGTTCTTATTGTCTTCCATTGTTCTATTATGTAAGGATGGTATTAAGATTTTAAATAATAATAAAAAACTGCAGACTATAACTCTTGTTAGGCGATTAGGTTGTCTTGAAAACTTAAGCTGTTTGAAACAGGCCAACAATGTATTTATAGCACATGGCTTAACACTTCTATAGCAACAAAAAAAAAAAAGCTCCCCATGATTATCTTTACACAAACTGTTTGTCCCGAAAATCTAAGGTATAAGAAAATGAACCGACAGATATATTTATAACATGTGACTTATCGGTTGTTATTGATACCTTGAGTTTTCAAATCGTCCAATTGTGGTCCCACAGTTTCCATTTTTGCCTTCTTTATTCTTCACTCTCGACTTCAACAATGAATTATTCTTCTTAAATTGGGCCAACAAAGTGCCAGGACTGATTATGCTGCTGCATGATCTAATTAATTAATGGATGCCCTATAACGGGTAGCTTTTCAAATTTAGAAAACATATAATTAAGAGAGTGTGTTTAGCCTAACCTAGGCCCTTGACTCTTAATCTATTAGTAGGTTCTTTCTTTAAAGGGTTAATACAACGAAAAACTTTAAATTGGTACACTAGTGACAAATTTACCTTAAATTAATTTTTTTTATCACAAAAAACTCCAAATTAATATACCTGTGACAAATTTATAGCGTTGACTCCAACTTTGCCAAGTTTATAACGTCCAACTACCGTATATTTCTTAATTTTCTCCCAAAGAGGGGGAAAATGAAAGAATAATAAATTTATGCCTAAGTCTATTGGCTTAAATTTTTATTTATGGCAGCAGGTAAACTTTAGTTGGAAATGGAAATTCTAATAAATGGGGGACCGTAGATTTAAAGTATCAGATTAGATTTGGAATCATGTTTGCTAAACGAGGACACTGACAACCTAATCAAAGTTTTGCTTAGTTAGTTGTGGCAAGCATCTATAACTATAACCACCATTGCCAGCGATAATAGCGGTACAGCACTTCTTAATTTTTTGGAAAATTGCACTTCGGTCCTTCTAGTTTTTGGAGAGTGCGTTTTTGTCCCCTTACTTTTTCCTTTTGTCAAATTATGCCCCAGCGAAAAACTAAGTCTTTCCCACATCTTTAGTTCAAATCCAAAAGAATTTCAATTGAAGATAATAGAAGTCATATGAAAACGATTCCAACTTTTTCCAAAAAAGAAATGTGTGTGTGTGTGTGTGTGTGTGTGTCTATATGGGACTTCAAACGAGTTATTTGTTCGTCTAAAACAGAGGAATTAATCTCAATGAGACTCTCCATTTGATTCTTAGGACTTATACATATAGGCATTACCTAGTTAATCTTGATTCATCATTCCATAGAAATGTGATGAAAGTATTTTTATTGTAATTGACAATAGTACAAGGATTAGTTTTGTCAAGGAATAGAATACATGTATCAAAGTTAAAAATCCTTAAGAGTACATGGAGCGACGATGTGATTTTCTTTTTTAAATCTCTGCCTACCTATCGATGATTGATGCTAAACGGATTACAGTTTGTACATATTGGCTCTAAATATCAACGGTCATTGCTAACTCGACACTTTCCATTAGAGATTTTGAAATGAAACTCGTTAATATAAAAGATTTTAAATTGCCATAAGAAGATAATATAAGAACTAGAATTGTGACATAACCAACTATAAAGACCAAAAGTGAATTCTCGAAAATGTGTAAGTACCGAAAGTCTAGGCTGCATTTGTTTCAGGGAAAATGAATAATTTAGAAAGCATATTCCTAAAAATGATCTCTTATATCACTTGAAACAATTAGTAAATGAAATATATTTTTCATATTGATAACAATTTACGTCTAAATATTTTCGTTAATTCATTTTTATAAGCGATAGTATAAGTAATTATTTTTTGGAAAATATTTTTCAAATTATTCATTTTTTGTGAAACAAAGACACCTCCCTTGTTCTTCTATATCGGAATGATATAAGAAGGATTTGCAAGCGATTACTTTCCAGATTTGTCCAATGCACGTCGGCCCTTGATAGATAGCTAGGGTTCAGCAATTAAACACCATGCCTAGTCATATGCTCCATCCGTTTCTTTTTCTACCTAAATGGATTTGGTCAGAGATAGGCATTGAGTAAAGGTTCCTGCAATTACAGGAGATTCATCGATTGGAGTTTCTCAGAAAGAGCAATCTCTTCTTTGCAGCACACATTTTGCTTCTCTGTGTTTTAAGGCATTTTGTACCCACTCCATTGATGTAACTCCAATCTCTTTGCAATTCTAATGGAGGTGGAGGGTTTCTTTGTCTGAAGAAGGACAAACATGTCACTTCAATTAGGCATGAGGTAGGAGGCGATCACCTTAGACTTATTTGATTACAATTCATTACCGCGTGACTAATGCCACTGAAAACTAGTGCCTACCTAGCAATCACTTTGGACTTCTGATTTTTTTCTTATTTGGGAATATGTATTTTTTTAAGTTATATCACTAAAAATTCAAATTGGTACAATTCTATCACATTTACTAGAAACTAACTTTCTTGGCACAGAATATCACAAACCAGTACACCTCTACCCCCAATTGATTTTCTTTCACAAAATATCCCAAATCAATATTCCCTCAAAAATCTACTCTCCGTTAACTTCTATTCAATATTCTCGTTAAATTCCTGGCATCGAAACACATGTGGGCAAACAACCAGGATGATCAACTTGTGATGTCCATTCGACATGGAAATTTAATGTAAATGGGTCTCCTAAATGACATTGTTTAGAGGAGCCAAATCTGAAGAAAATGAATTGAGATTAGGAATTATAGCAAAATTAAATCCTCTCTCTCTCTCATAAATTTTACGTAAATGGGTTTCCTAAATGACGTTGTTTAGATGAGCCAAATCTGAAGAAAATGAATTGAGATTACGAATTATGGCAAAATTAAATCCTCCCCCCCCCCCTCTCTCTCACAAATCTTAGGCAAAATGGGGGCATAATTAGAGATTTCTTGATTTCTTGATCTCGGTTCATTTTTTTCGAATCTGACTTCCCCAAAACAATAACGTTTAGGAGACCCCTTTATGTAGTATTTCCACATTACATGCCGATTATTCGAGTTATATATCTGTGTGCGTTCTATCAACAACTTAATGAGGACATTGGACGGAAGTTATCAAGAGTAAATTTGTCAAGGAATTACCACTTTGAGATTTTTTTCACGCCAAAATAAGTTTGCTGTAAATATAGCTTGGATATTTTTTTTTTTGTGGTATTAACCCTTTTCTTTTGTAGCGTCTACTTTTAATGACTATCTTGTGAGGTGATAGACATAATCTAGTGAAATGAAAAGTAGACAATAATAAGTTTCCAAGGAATAGCTTGTGAGCACCCCCTCTCATCCAAATGCGGAAGACTTGTGCAAAGACAAGCTCAGAATTTTCAGAATAAGAGGATTTTCGGATACCAGAATAGGACAAAGCCCATACCAGCACTCCAAAGCCACGGTCATTGAACTAGAGTTATGGCTAAACACTTTAGCATGCTGCAAGAAATATGAAATAGTGGAAATATATAATTAGAAAGGCAAATGGGGCCTAGAAGGTTTGAACTCATGACCTCTTGCTCTAATTTCATGTTGGATTTGGTGGAAGTACCTTTTCTTTGTTGTTTCCATCTTACCGATCCAATGTTATTACAGCACGAAATTTGTGCATAAGGATAGAAAGCAAAATCGGCACTGGATTTTCCCAATACCTTCATAATATAATATTTGATCATGAAAACTTATATATTCGTACATAGTAATGAGCAATTAACATTATGTTAACCGTTATATCAGGAATAATATTTAATATAATAAAAATATATGTACTATCAAATAACACAATCACTACTACATCAGTTGTTTACTTTTTATTTAATATTCTTATCGTTAGTTATATAACATGTGATTATGTCAAAGTAATTGCAATTGCTATTATCATTGTATAATTAAGACAATTATATATTATAATCTATATGAATATAACCTGTAAGTGATACTCTAACATTCGTATTACGAGTGAGAGGAAGGAGACGGGTATTTTTAGAAGGGATTATGACACAAATGGTTCCCAAACTTTGGCACAATGTGCAATGTGGTCCTTTAACCTTAAATTTGTCCAATATGATCCATGAACTTTAGCCTAATGTGCAATGTCATCTATGAACTTTTAATGTGTTGTAAGTTCAACATGACTTTCATGGAGATTGACCTCCTTTTTACGGGACGGGTTGGAGAATTTCCACGTCCGGTCGGGTCGAAAATAGTCCAACCAAAATTGATCCATTTAACTTGTATTGGCCTATTTTTATGTAATACAATTTTAGCAACTCAAACTCGACCCAACCGATTTTACTAAAACACATCCGTATCCATACCAAAACATTTTCCTACTTTAAGCTCTTCATAAGAATATGATACTTAGACAGGTTTTTTTATTGTTAGTAAATATAAGAAAAACATTAAAAAAAAAAAACTAAAGATTGAGATGCACATGAAAAACTACAAAAGTATGCATGTGTTGTGACCAAACATATGGGGAAATTACCAAAAGTCATAAACATATTACATTTATGCCAATTCAGTCCTATACTTTTCAAATTTGTCATTTTAATCCTAAACCTTTTGACGATTTACCAATTTAGTCCTAACGGTCAATTTTGACCAGAAATCACTTACATGGATGATGGGCATTCTATGTGGCATAGCTAGCGCTAACGTTATAATTTTCTAAAAAGAATTCTTAATTTTTTATGCTTTTATACTTTATTTTTCCTTTTTTTCATTTTCTTTCTCTTCTTTTTTTTTTTCCTTCTAAGCCCGGCAAGGGCCGCAAAGCCCTTGCTAGCTGTGGGTGAGGGTTCGCACCCTCGCCCAGTGGCCATCTGGGCAAAGGCGGTGACCCTCGCCTGTTGCCAGCAAGAGCTTTGCGGCCCTCGCCGAGCTTCCTAGAAAAAAAAATGGAATAGAAAGAAAGAAAGAAAAATAATATAATATAATTCAGAAGATTAAAAAAAACATCTCCAACTCCACCTCGGACGCATTGGGTGCTTAATTTATTACTAGAAGATCGGTGAAAAAGTTCTATATTTTTCATATGGGTTAGTTCTTAACACATTTAAGACTCATTCAAATGTTAATCATTTATTTCTTAGACCCACTTAAGCTATTTTAAAACTTAAAGCAATCCATTTATTACATACACCATTAAATACTGATTAAAATATGAGTTCTAGACCCACTATTACCTTTTGGTAATAACTACACGAATTAGACTTGAAACTTAAAGTGCTTAAATTGTATCAACTATCTTATTCTTGCATTTTATTAGTAATCTTATAGTCATGGATAAGTAAGTAAATTTTCGAATTTTTATCTTATTTGAGAGGATTGGAACCAATGCTCTGATTTTGCACGAAGACTAGGTAACAGCTAATGGACAAATCAGTTGTCGGATCGTCATGATCATAAAGATACAAATATGAGATTTATCTTATTCAGATCATGTCCATTGGATGGCGACAGTTTCATGATCACAAAAGCTTTACCACTTTCATTAATTAGAGTACCATATGAGTTCAATAGACGATAATCATGTAATAAGGATAGCTTTATACGAAATTTTCATCTCTCTCACCTCAACATTCTTTCACCGTTGCAACTTTCTAGATTACAAGCGTTAAGAAAAAAAAAAGCCGAAAATCAATTAGAAGTACGTATACATGACAAGAGGAATGTAAATTTCTGAAAATTGCATTGTTTGAACAACACCACTAGAAGTCATCCCATGATACATCGACCAACTTTTTGTCCCCCTTTCACGTTGTGCCACCAACTTTACATCGACCATGATTAACAATGATTAACATTTTGATCACGACTCGTAATATCTTTTTTATTCACAATATTATATATATAACATTTTCCCTAAAGTTCATAAGTCATCCCAACCTTCAACATTCGCTTGTGGGGAATGTCAAAGATCTTGTCACTCTGCCTCAAGTTCTTCTTCAAGAAGTTGTAAGCATAGTCAATCAAGACCCTCTTCCCAAAACTAGCCCCTTTCCCTGCCATCACCTCATTCTCGCCAATTAAGTGGACCACACCCGCACGCCAAGCCCTATCTAGCACAGCAATTGCTCTCTCCGATGCCTCTTGTGCCTTGTGATTACATTTATCATTAGCTTCATCATCGATCTCTCTTTTGACCCCATTCTCACAATTCTCTGCGCTCTCTAACCCATCAACCAATTGCTCGTCATCATCCTTGCCCTTGGGTAACCTCACTTGATGGGTCATAGTCCAATGCTCTTCCATTACAAACTCCTTGAGCCTTTGAAATAGGAGCCTCTCGAACGGCTCGTCGTGCTCGTTCCGCGAGTCGGTGTACCCGTACCTCACGACGCACCGGAACACATTGAGCTCCTTCGGCTCGACTTGGCGGAACAGGAACCGCTCTTCCGCTGGGACTTTGCTTATCGGGAGCGACTTTATCGAGACGAAGACAAGGACCGAGTGGACGGCGGGCACGTTCTCGATATAGTGCTTGAAAATGGGGGGGATCCCTTGGACGAGCTCTGAGTAGAAGACTGCGAGCCCCGGCATGCGGCAGAGGCCGGCGGGGTCAGTGGCAATCTCCCTGAGCTTCTCTGGCGACATCTTGTGGTCTAGCTCATAGTAGTACTTGCGCCGGTACACGTCGTTCCACACGTACATTATGGTCATAAGGAGGGTGGCAAAGGCCAATGGAAGGTATCCTCCTCGGTAGAATTTGTAGAGGACTGAGCTCAAGTAAAGAAGCTCCACAGTGCCCACAACTAGAATGTAAGTGATGACGAAGAAGATGTTCCATTTCCATATCATGATCATGATGAGCACCAGGAATGCAGATGTGAGGGTCATCACAAAGACCACCGCTATGCCTGCATGAAACAAATATACATATATATTTAGTTCCTCACACAGATAAATGAGATCGCTCATATGAATTATGCTTCATGAAATGCTTAATATAGTGAAATTATAGATAGATGAAAACGCGACATTTATTGTGATGACAATTGGTCTTGCGAGGCCCATCTCGGAAAAGCAAAAAAATAACAAATAAATGAAAAATAAACCATGCCTTCATCGTTGATTTTAAATTTTCAGATGCACCGTCGTTAGAGGTACTAAACTTTGTATGATTTTAAGTGATGTTAGGTAGCTAGGACATAAAAGGGCTAGCAAAAGTGTAAGAACCAATGACTCACCATAGGCATTGCCTATTTTCTCAGTAGTCCTGAAGGCAAGAGTGATCGCAACGCATGCCAACATAAGGAGATAATTAATCTCTGGTATGTATACTTGTCCTTCATATTTCGCCGACGTATGCACAATTTTCACGCGAGGAAAACACCCCAGCGAGAGTGATTGTTGGATGATCGAAAATGTCCCCGAGATCATAGCTTGGCTCGCAATGATTGCAGCCAGTACTGCTATCACGAACATCGGCCAATATAAAGGCCCTGCATCATAGAAAGTTATTGCCATCTTCAATATTTAAATGAAGACAAAACAACCTTAAAAGGACGTCTTCGTTTGTAATTAATCTCAAAGAAGTAGCGCGTATATGAAGGTCAGAAGATATTCACCGGGTATAGATGCGAAGAATGCCGTACTGACAAGATTGTTATGCTTGCGAAGAAACGAGGCCTGTCCAGCGTAAGCCAATAAGAGCGAGGGGTATGTCACGGTACACATGCTAATCTGTATCGAGCGGACCGTGAAGTGCCCAACATCGGCGAATAACGCCTCCGTTCCTGCATTTTTTTACAAAATAATCGATTATATGGAGATTATACACCTAATTGAACTTTGATGATTTGGCCAATAAGCAAAGGAGAAAAGCAATCCGATTGTACCTGTTATGGCAAGGACAATGCCACCGAGAGATATCCATCCTTCCTTTTTGTTCCTCCGAAAGTAATCGACGATGTAAATCGGATTGATGGCTTTGACGACTCCTGGATCGTACTTGACGAAATTGTAGAGACCAATTGAGCCGATAAATGTGAACCAAACACATATGATCGGAGCGAAGCTGTATCCTACTTTGTCGGTCCCGAACCTTTGGACCGAGAACAAGAATACCAGTATTGCCACCGAAATCCATACTATCATATCTGTAAAAGACGAAGGTGTTTGAGTTTTAGGAAGAAAGAAAAATTTAACAGACTCTACCTGCATAGTGATAAACCTGGGGACAGAGGTCGAGGTTGGACCATCTAAACCTAAAATCGCCATTCAATTGGTTATGTTTTTTTACGGCAATAATTTCTGTAGGATAAGATAACTCTCTCCATTCAAGGGTGTAATTATCTTAATTTGCATGTTTTTTTTTTAAAATAACCTACTCAATTTCTTTAGCTCAATCAAAGAAACTGAGAGAATCCAATAGTAAGGTGCGACTTACTTGGGATGTCAAAAAGATGCCCAATATCGTGGCGGTGATTCAACATATCTGTCGCTCCTTTATAGGGCAACGGGGTTTGATTAAACTAAACTTAAGCCCCACTAAAACAATAAAATGTCAACTTCAAATTAACAGTCATAAAATTATTGAGTAGAACGTAAAAACAGGTCAAAGTGTTGGGTTTGATTCATTTTTTACTTTCTGTGCAACAAAAAAGTGTTTCAGCCAATTACTCGAGAGGATCGAAACCCGTTGTTGTGGATAGGATCGACGAGTTTTTGGCAAGGTGTTCGAGGTCTCGAGTTTTAGAGCCTTTTGAAATTGTTTTTAGGGTCATCTCTTTTAAATTTTTGTGAGGAAAACACTCAAGAATTTGAGTGAAGCACTGGTGAGGAGCGACTGGGTGTATCCTGAGACTTGTGTGTGAGATCTTTGTTGATTTAAGCTAGTGGATTCATAGTCGCCGCACTCCCCATACAATAAGTACCGATACTCGGCCCTAGTGGGTTATGTTATTTATTTGTCGCTTATTTCTCTATTCTCCTGAGATTTTGCTCAGTTGCAACAGACAAAAATAATAGAAGTTTTATAGGTTGAGATCTGCACTCGGACAATTGGATGCATTGGTACTCTACATAGGATTGAATTTGTTTAAGTTATCTCATGGTGCATGGTATCCAGAGTATCTAGTTGTGTCATTGAATAATAGAACAGGTAGAGAGATTAACAGGGTTGATGGGACAACAAATAATAGTACCTTCTGTCACCGCAGAAGTAGCTTGCTTGATCCCTCCGACAGCTGACAGAACTGCAACGCACACATAAGATTGCAAGTCAAACGTTGAAGCTTAGTTGATTAGACATTATCGACTTCATTTATATATCAGTCCTACATTATGCAAGCCAGTGTAATGAACGTTGACAACTTGTCAGTTGTCGATGACAAGACAACATGGAAATGAGTATGCACAATCATGCCTCGTTATGTTCTATCGGTCTGTCCTTCCTCACTGTCCTTCCGGAATTGCCATTTCTTATTTAGGAAGGGTTCTAGTGCAAAAAAAATAAAAAAATCATATGTTGCAAGTTTATGTAGGGCACACCGGCACAGGTGAAAGATATTCGTAATTACAATCTTGGGGAAAACAAAGTCGTGGCACCCGGAAGCTCACATTTACATAAAGTCCCCATAAATGAGGTGGACCACCCAAATAATTAAGTGTCTAATGTGAAACGCAACTCCTCAATATAATTTAAGAAAATGGAAGGGCAAAAAAAGATTGAACCCAAAATAAATAAATAAAAGGTATGATTGTTGTAATTGGTGTTGCCTGCCGCCTTTAATTCTTTCGGTCGTCTGTGTCTTTTGACTCACTTGACTTAGTAAGAGATTTTGGTATGATTCCTATGTGAACCCAGAGGAAGGCTCAAATTCGATATGCTAAGATTAGGACTACAAAATCGCATTTAATAAATGACATGGTGTGTAGACCTGATCATAGCCTAGACTACCCGCCAGCCCACCCGAATCAATAGGTCCCGAAGCACAAATTAAGTGGGTCTAAATATATAGATTTTGTCTTGAACCCTGGCTTGTCACTTAGGCCGACTTGGACCCATCCAAGCTTGGTCTTTTTATCAATCAAAATTAACGCATTTTAAATTTTGGACTAGCTTGACGGGACTTTTGAACGAGTCCATCATCTCGTGCTTCGAACACACACAAATGCCACCATATCTCGATCATTCGTGGAACGATCATCCTTTTGCACATACAGGATTTCATCACATAAACCAAAATAATAAGAGTACTACCTAATTACACCGGTAAAAAACAAATTATACAAGACAGAAATAGGATTAGAGATGCATACCGGAGATGCAAGGAGTGAGGACACCATCACCAATGACCATGGAAGTGCCGAGCATGGTGGCAAAGAGTAAGAAGAACTTGGCGAATCTACTCTTCTCGAGCTTGGACTTGAGCCTCGATGCCCTGAGTAGGCGATTGCTCGGCAGCTCTAGCTGGAAATTAGACACATCTTGATCTTCTGGTTGTTGACTCGGGATCAACCCTACTTTGGCATATCGGCATATCAGCGAGTACAAGGCGAATGTCCCTCCTGAAAATTGGAAAAGGAAACAGAAAATATATTTATTTATGTCCATTGGAGAGGGGATATTAAAATTGTATTCATAAACTAAAAACGAAAAAAGAAAAGAAAAGAAAACTCCTATGTACCAAGGCATAGTTATTTATTCTTGTTTATTTCGATGATTAGAACCATTATATTCAATTGATCACGAGTAATTGCTGGGAAGATTGATGCTTGATCTAAGTCGAGTAATAAATTGTTTTCTTTTTTCTTTACGCACCAATATTCCTGAATTATAACAAAAAAAAAGAGTTTGACATCATCCTCTCCATATAGTTATGAACTCCCTCAGTTGAACATGAGAAGAGTTATTGCTTCAACAAGACAAAGACCTCCCTCAGTTGAACATGAGAAGAGTTATTGCTTCAACAAGACAAAGACCTCCCTCAGTTGAACATGAACATGCCGAAGCTAAAACTTTGACATCAGTACCTTTTTTGGCGTACCTCCATCCCTTCATGCGCCACGCTTTTTGACTAAATCGACAGAACTTCCAATCACAAAACCGGACAAAATTTTCCTGACCTAGTTAATGAATCTCATCGATACCGACGAGTCGACGACTGTTCATGTCTTTACTATATTCAATGCGCAGCATCACTTCAAAGATCATTACTTTGGATTTGCTCTAGGATGACATGAGATGCCGACTTCTAACAGACGATGCACATGGCCCATGATTGTCGCATTCTAATAGCTCAGCAGGCTTCCTGTATAATTTTCACGCGGACAACTTTATAAAGTAGGGGTGGTAAAGAGAAAAGATGGGCACATGGTAAAAACAATCACCAATCACGAGTGACGCCAAGTACTCGAAGACTCTTGGTGTCATAAATCATAAATGTCTGTCCTTCTTGAGATCGACACCAAAAGGAAGGTCCCCCACATGGGACATGAACTAGCTGAAGCCCTCACCGGATGAACCGGAAGTTTTTACCTTGCTTGCTTAATCATATGGTACCTGATCCTAATTTATTATATTAGTACCAATTCATTTTTAAAATTTTTAATTAGATCAATTTAATCATAAATATTTTGACATTTGTTTTAATTCAATCCATTTAGCTAATTTATGTTAGAAGTTACTCATGTGAATACCAACAGTGCTACGTGGCACGTAATAGGTCTGAACTAGCTAAAGTTCTCATCGGATGAACAAGAAGAAAGACAGTAGTTCAGGTCCTATGTAGGGGCGCGTTCCTTTTGGTGTCAATCTCAAGAAAGGCAAACATATATGACCCCAAAAGTCTTTTGAGTACTAGGTTTTGATTCGTTGTTTTAAGTGCACTAAGTTATCTTGTCCATGAAACCCTAGACAAGTGGCCTATATGCATAAGACAACCGGAAAATTTAACAAAAAAGTTATTCATCAGGTAATATGACGAGCATTTATTTGCAATGTGATTTGACCAAAGTGATCGTGGTTGGCGTTATAGAATTCCCTGAACAGACATATCTGAACCACCAATAGGAAATTACTTATCAACAATGTATTCATATTATGTTACGTGCTGTGAAAATGAAATCTCCGAACTAATATAAAATACTTAAACACTCGTGACATATCGTCTCGGTCGGTAGGTTATACTTTAGTAACTATGCTGAATTAGTGTCACAAGTTTGTGACTTTGATTGAACTAATCTCTAGCTGGGGCAAAGGAATCAAAGTCAACTAGCATGCAGGCTTACGACAACATTGGAGCAGGTAAGTTTCTGGTCAAGAATTCCCCTAGTGGGAGCCTCTGATGATTAACACTATGAACCATGGTTTTTCTGAAAGAAAAAAACCCTAGATAAACGAAGATTGGTCGGTGCAGACCCTTGTTTGGGCTGCAGTCACCTAAAAGAACCAACAAAACTTGGTTGTCTTCTAGCTGAAGAATCTTGAACCAAGCGAACCTTGAATTCAAGATATCAAACAAACATAACATGGAGACAATAAAATAAAATAAAAACTCATAAGATGGGTTTGCCTCGACCAAAGGTCACGTGCCATGCAGGCTGTCTTCTCCTAATGGGCCATCACTTATACCAATGCCACCGACCCAGAACCAGATGATCCCATTTTGAACTCGTAAGGAAATCCCCCATCACTTTGACAAGATAGTAAGATCGTGAGTGAGTGATTTTAGAGCATGAGTTGACCTTATTTATTATTTAATTCGCATGAAATATGGTAATTTGTACGCTTCACAAAGAATAATGCTATGCATGCTAACCAATTTTACTTAAAATTTTGGATTTACGATATAATCTGATCTAACTCCACGCATCAACGAAAACTACTGCGAAATCTTATGACAAAACCAATTTATGAAATTCTAATGGGTGCCCAATTTAATTGAAAAACAGTAGATATCTCAGACACCATTCTATACTTTTCACACTTAAGACTCCATAAATCCATACTAGCATCTTCTCTTCTTGGTACCCAATATAAATGGAGTTTCTAATAAAAACGTGTGCAGGTAAGTATGGGTAGGTTTCTCTTACCGTCGCCGTTGTCGGTGGCGCGCAGGACGATGAAGACGTACTTGAGGAGAGGGATCAAGGTGATGGTGTAGAGGATGAGGGAGAGGACGCCCAAGACGTCGTCGTTGTGCTTGATGCCGCCGGTGAAGGTGCTCGGGTACACGTAAAGCGGGGACGTGCCGATGTCGCCGTACACGATCCCGATGCTCTGGAACGCCAGGCTCAGTATCACCCGCCACTCCACCCCCTTCAAACACACGAGACATCGCATTCCATTCTTACTAAAGTGTTCGAAAAAATCTGTCTCTTTCTCAATAGTTTCAAACTGCGAAGAGACGGTCGATGTTCGGAATTCAATCCATGCTTACTTGCTTGGAGCCATGCGGGTGATGGCCCGGGTATTTAGCGGATTCGACGTCTAGAGAGTCGTATCTGCGCAGCTTATGGGGCGAGAGCTGCTCTCCGTTGACGAGCAGCGGAGATGGCGACGGTGAAGCCGCCTCGGATCGTGGGCTTCCGTCCTCCCGGGATTCTTCTACCGCGTCCCCCGACATCTCTGGCTCGATCCCAAAGTCGTAAAAGACGTGCGGGCTGGCGCTCGGGCACGGAGGCGGGCGGGAGAGACGAAGGAACCGGGTAGGGAAAAGGTTGTGGCAATGTGCGTCGCCGAGGACGAGGTTTCTTAGAAGTGAAGATGGCGCGCGTCGTCTTTATATAGGCGGAACTAGCATGGACACGTGAACAAACCTTTCGTTCGAAAGTTTAGAGTGATTACAAAAGAAAATTCAAATACGAACGTGCATCGACAGAGACATCCTTGAGCCGTGTGCTGACGCAAGACGGGGGATGAATCTGGAATATCTTTTTGAGGAAAGAAGAAGTTTCTTGCAAACTTCTGTGATGAGAAACGAAGGACTAGTTGGTTCTACCTCCCTATCTATTCAATCTTTTGTCAAGTTAGGACCTTTTTCTTGATGCCCATCTATACTATTTCCATTGAATTTTGTTAACAATCGCTCTTGAAACACTCGTTAAGCAATCGATTAATAAAATCTTACGGCCTTCAATACACTCATTACCTTTGTGTGTATGCATAATTAGTGCCTTAAAAATCGAATCATTCCAAATAAGACATACTTAATAAGTGTTACGGGGGACTCATTATCAGCACTCATTTTTATTGTACGATGAGAAAGTTGAACCTAGATAAATAAATTTCTGAATCATACTTAGATCTCGAATTATAAAAATAAATTGTGTTTTGGATGAATTGCATGATTGGTCTCCTCTGACGATCATGATAGAGAGATCTGTCTTTTACACGAACCATCCACAACTCGACAGAGCTTTTACCCAATTCAACTTTGAATTGCAAAAAACTTAACAAAGTCAACTTTGAACTGCGCCAACTTTCTAGGTGTCCAGCATTTTCCAGTCCGCTGGGAGAGATTCTCGTGCTGTAGTTAGTCGTGGTCACGTGCGACATGTGTATCGGTGGCTATATTTTTGGGAGTCTACATCATTGTCGACTAAATTTAATGACCAACGCGTGTTTTGATTAATCTATCAGTGTTTGTACACCCCAAAAAGAAAAATTACAGTCGTAGAATCGCAGGCATTGTCAAAAGTGTTCATTTGGGGACAATTGAGCGGATCCCACGCTTACTCACGAGGGCAATCAATTTCAAGACGAAACGATTTTCGGCCTAGAATCAGGAACTAACCTGAGGCTCTCGATTTCAACGTTTTGAAACTGAAAATCGGACCTGTCGATTCTACTAGTCAATTCCATTTCAGGTTCCCGATTCTGCTCGGAACCGAGATAATAATGCACGACTACCTACAACCTTTTCCATTTCTTGTTTAACAAGAAAGGAGTTTTCTCCTACGAGGGCCTCTGTGGCTTGTCTTATTTTTTCAAGTAGGTTCTATGAATGCATTCATTATTTTAATGTGTTAGTGCCCACACGCTTTACAACCCCTAATTGATATAGTATTTTTTTTTAACCCATCCCCAATAATATTCTCTGTGTGTTTTTCATCCAAAGACTTTGAGGTCTGAGCGTAATTTGTACGAAGCATTTTAAGGTCTTGCTTAAGACGTATTGTTTTATTAATTTATTCAAAAAAAGAAAAGGTTGGGAACTTACACACTCTACCTCCTTTAAAATCTTCGTGGGACCCGTAGAAACATTTCCGTAGGCAATTGTCGGTTGTGCACGATTTATTGCTCCATTTTTCCTCCATTTCCTTCTATTATTAATATAAAATTACATTTTCCTAGTCAAGCGTGCAGAGAGGTTTTTAAATTTCCTGTCTCAGTCACTTTCCAAACCCTTAGTCACGCTCATCTCAAAAGGACGTCGACCCAACCCAACTTCTCAGTTAAACCTAGTGTAGCGATCGAGATGCTCCATTCGAACATAGACGACATCCTTCGTATTTCATACTTTAAGATTTACATGTTAACGATTTTGATTCTTCTATTCCTCTGGCAATCAAATTTGCATGTACATCATTGGCTTCCACCGTCCTACTGTTAAGGATATTATTCGGATAAAAATATTATAGATTATAAATTTTGTCGGACGAACAATCTTGTCCCACAAAATTAAACTACTTGAAACGGGTCAATAATGCATTTGCTGCATATAAGGTTAAAATTAAAAAAGCTCCCCGTGATTTTTTTTTATACACAAATTGTTTTTCTCAAAAACCTAAGGTATAATAAAATGGACCGAAAGATATATTTACACCATATGACTTATCATCGATACCTCCGGTTTGTAATTGTGGCCCCACAGTTTCAATTTTTGCCTTCTCCACTTCACCATGAATTATTCTTTTTAGAAATGGGCCAACAGAGTGCCAGGATTAATTATGCTGCTGCATGAGCTAATTAATTATGCTGCTGCATGAGCTAATTAATTAATGGATGCCCTACAACGGGGAGCTTTTCAAATATAGAAAACATATAATTAAGTGTGTTTAGCCTCACCTAGGCCCTTGGCTCTTAATCTATTCATAGGTTCTTTCTTTTTATCACAAAGCACCAACTTTGCCAAGTTCATGACGTCCAACTATGGTATATTCCTTCATTTTCTCCCAAAGAGAGGAAACATAAAAAGAATAATAGATTTATGCCTAAGTCTAACGGCAATAAATTTGTATTTGTAGCAGCAGGTAAACTTTAGTTGGCAATGAAAATTCTAATCAAGGGGGACCGTAGTTTTAATTATCGAATTAGATTTGGAATATGTTTGCTAAACGAGGACACTGACAACCTAATCAAAGTTTTGCTTTGTCAGTTGTGGCAAGTATCTGTATGCGTCATTGCCAGCAATAATAGCGGTATGGCACTTCTAAAATTTTTGGAAAATTGCACTTTGGTCCTTCTAGTTTTTGGGTTGCACGTTTCTTGTCCCCTTACTTTCTTTTGTCAAATTATGCCCCGACGAAAAGGGTTAAGTCTTTTCCACAACTTTCGTAAGTTCGAATCCAATAGAATTACAATTGAAGGTGACAATTTCTACATGAAAAATGACAATGTTGATCACCATCCTTAAGGTGTCTAGGTTTATTTATGTCTATTGGGGTTTTCAAATGGGTTATTTGTTCGTCTAAAAAAGAACTCATATAAAAGGGATATTCTTAATTTAGACCTAACCAATTTGATCTAACTAATTAGATGAATTACTCCTAAAGGGTTACATCCGAATGACGCTAGTTGACGAGAGTTACTTCGGAAACCAAAAAAGGGTATATAGTGGAATTAATCTCAGTGAGACTCTCAATTTGATTTTAAGGGCTCAAAGATGTAGAAATTACCTAGTTAGTATAGATTCATAATTTCTTTTAGATTTACAATAGAAATGTGATGAAAGTATTGTAATTGGCAATACTAGATGGACTAGTTTTACATGATAGAATATAGGTATTATAGTTTTTTTTTTCAAAGAAAATTTCCATTCATTACTAAAATGATATATGAAAGGTTCCATAGGAAATTTCAAAAATCACCATAACATAGCAAGCCCATAGAGCTATAAAACAAGCCAAAATCCAGGAAATAAAGGTATATCATCATAGCATTATCGGTAGAGGTAATCACACACTTATCTTTCAAGAACAAATTCAAACATCCTTTAAAGTACATGGATCGATGATGTAATTTTTTAAAAATTCGTACACATAGGACCACATGGGCGAGGGCGTTGCAGCCCTTGCTGGCCACCCCTAGCCCAGAACTAGCAAGAGGTCTTGGCCAATAAGAGCGACCCTTGCCTATGGCCGATGATGGCATGCTGGCCCTTGTCTATGGCTGACGATGATCGTCGAGGCCCAATGACGGGCAAAGGAAAATAGGAAAAAAAAAATAGAAAAAATCAGAAAATTTAAAAAAAAAAAGTTATTCACGTCAGCGATTTCTGATCAAAATTGGTCGGAATGACTAAATTAGCAAATCGTAAAAAAGGTTCAGAACTAAATTAGGCCAAATTAAAAAGTTTAAGACTGAATTGGCTGCGGTACAATTGATTTAAGATTTTTTAAATAATTATCTCAGCTCTTACTAGATAGCTAGGGTTCAGAATTAAACAACCATGCCTACAAGTTGTGTCATATTCTGCATCCATTTCTTTATTACCTGAATCAATTTGGTCAGAGGTTGGCATTGAACAAATATTCCTGGACCCATAGGAGATTCGTCAATTCGATTTCTTAAAACGAGCGGTCTCTTCTTTGCAGCACATATTTTAGTTGTTTTGTCAGAAGGCATCTCGCACCCACTCCAATGGTGTAACTCCAATTTATTTCCATTTCTAATGGAGCTTGGAGGGTTCCTTGTCTGAAAAAGGACATACAATATATTACTTAAATTACGCATTTGGGAGGAGCGATGGAAAAATTACCAATTCAATCTTAGACTTATTGTACGAATGCTAATTTAATCGTACATTTTTCAATTTTATCAATGTAGTCCAACACCTTTGCGCGCTATCTTTTCGGCCAATTACTACTGAAAATTGTTGATGTGGCGTCCAGTCATTGTTGGCCGTCCTACGTGATACACTGACGTTGACAACTTATGGATTGCCATGTCAGCCATTTCTAGAGGCAATTGCCAAAATGGCTAAATTATAATCTTACGCGAAGGTTTATGATTTCATTGGTAAAATTAGAAAATTTAGATTTGAATTGGCATCCATACAACAAGCATATGACTGATTTGATAATTATTCCGGAGGCAATGACCTTAGACTTCTTTAGTTAAGATTAGATATAACATGACTAATGCGACATATGGTATTCGTAGGAAAGTGGAGCATGTAGAGCCAACGTTAGCAATACCTGCTAAGCTTGACAAGATGTGTGTTTGGTCTCCTAATAGATATAGATGTACCCGTGGTTTCGTTTTATTTTAGATAAAGGAAGTTGTGCTTGCAAATTGCAGATAGAATTGGTGTCTTGATAAGATCCACTATAATGACAATTCTCTAAGGCAATGAGCCCATAAGCTGCTGTGGACGAGTAGCAATGACTCGATACAAATATCAAGTTAAAGTGGAGATTATTAGGATATGTCTCGAGTTTTTTGAGCCCTTAAGCGAAATCCACAACAATTCGGATCGTGTGGACTGCTCGAAGGCCAACTCGAGTTGGAGGTAGGCATTGAATAGGCAGCTGGGGTTCAGCAATCAAACAATTTTCTGCAAGTGGTGTCATATTCTGCATCCATTTCTTCTGCTTTTTTTTTTTTTACCTAAATCAATTTGCATACCCACTCCACCGATGTAACTCCAATTTCTGAGCAATGCTAATGGAGGTGGAGAGCTGTTTGTCCGAAGAAGGACAAACATGTTACTTCAATTAGGCATAGGATGCCATGTTTTCGAGGTCGGTACGCTCTCTCCCTTAGTGGGAGTCTTCCTCTCTCCTTCGTGAGAGCTTACATCTCCCTCATTGGGAGTCTTCCTCTCCCTTAGTGGGAGTCTTCCTCTCCACTTGGTTGGAGTTTCTCTCTTTCTTCATCGCATCAACTTCACTTATTTCCTTCTTCATCCATTTCTCATCCAAGATTGCCAACTCTTCCCTAATCGCGACGAGGATGAACTATTTCGTCTATGTTGTCATATTCTCTGCTGGTGGGGTGCCAATGAAGGAGATGCTCCTTCAGTTGCGACTTGGTGATTCTTGGTGACGCCCATGCTCGAGTGGTTCCCTGTTTGTTCTTCGGTTTGTGAGTGAGTGCACACCAAGTGTTTGTTCTATGTCTAGTAAATAGCTGTCCGAGAATAGTGGCGTTTTTTCTGGCGTGATTACCACTCTAGCTTTTGCCCCTATACTTCTCTGGCTCGGATTCCTGAAAAATCACATGAGAAGTTAAATGGGCAGAAAATTACAGCAAGTACTAATAAGCCACCATTACAAATGAAGATTTTATGTTCGAATTGTCAAGGGTTAGGTGCAACCTTGACAATCCAAGCCTTAAGAGCCCTTGTGGCTCAAGATAGGCCCGATGTAGTGTTCTTGATGGAAACCAAAAATCAAGAGCAAGTGGTTTGCAGAGCTAGTAGAATTTTAAAGTTTCAAAATTATTTTGCTGTGAATCCTGTAGGGATTGGTGGGGGATTGGCTTTAATGTGGAATGATGGGTTTTCTTTGAGCATAAATTCAGCTACAAATGAATTTATTGATGTTACAATGGAAGATGCCGAGCTGAGGAACTACTTTAGGGTTACGTTTGTGTATGCACCTACCATCTTCCAGGAAAGACTGAGATTATGGGAGCAACTTCAGCACTTGTGTAACCTCAACACCTTACCATGGGTATGTATAGGGGATTTTAATGAGACGTTGTACCATTGGGAAAAGGTGGGAAGGAGAACAACAGAATTATATAGAATGAATGCATTTCGAGATTTCCTCAATGCTTGTGGTTTAATGGATTTAGAGAGCAAGGGTTGCGCTTTTACGTGGGCAAACAATCGTGAAGGGCAGGATTATGTCAAGAAAAGACTTGATAGGGCTGTGTGTAGCATTAACTGGAGAGTTTTATTCCCCGAAGCCAAGATCTTTGCACTACCAGCTATAGGCTCGGATCACAGCCCCCTCCTAATGTTATTATCCGCTGAAAAGGTAAAAAGAAAGAAAACATTTAAATTTGAAGCCTTTTGTATGGAACATGAGGAATGTGGCAGTATCATCAAGCGTACTTGGAACCTCTCTCGCTTGAAAAAGGCAAATTTAGTGCAGAAAATCAAAGAAGTAACTGCAGATTTGGCTAAATGGAGTAAAGAAACCTTCCAGAATAGCCATGAGAAGATAAAACTATTGAAGGAGGAGCTTCAGGGTATAGTTAACTCTCAAATGCTGCCGGCTGATTCATGTAGGAGAAAAGAACTTACTGGACAGATCGAGAAGTTATGGCGACAAGAGGAAATGTACTGGGGACTAAGGTCTAGAATTAGTTGGCTGAAATGGGGGGATAAAAATACAAAATTTTATCATGCTACAACAATTCAAAGGAGGCAAAGAAATAGAATATCCATGCTAAAAAATGCAGAAGAGTTTTGGGTTCGGGATATAAAGAGCTTGAAAGAAATGACAGTGGATTTTTTCAAAGAACTCTATAGCTCAATGGGACCCCGGAATTTTGACCCTATTTTGCAGCAATGCCCAACTATTGTCACAGCAGAGATAAACCAGACATTAAATGCTGAAATCACAATGGAAGAAGTCCACAATGTTGTGTTTCAGTTGGGCTCATTAAAAGCGCCGGGGCCAAATGGTTTGAATGGCCAGTTTTATCAACACCATTGGGAGGACATTAGACAAGGAGTGTTTGATGAAGTCCAGTCTTTCTTCAACTCTGGATATCTTAACCCAGAGTTGAACAGAACTCACATCACTTTGGTCCCAAAGATCCAGAATCCAGACAGGCTAGACCAGTTCAGACCAATCAGCCTGTGTAAATTTGCTTACAAAATCATCTCTAAAGTCTTGGCAAATAGATTGAAACCATGGTTGCCAGAACTGATTGCAGGCGAACAAAGTGCCTTTGTGGGGGGCAGGCAAATCCAAGACAATATTTTGATAGTGCATGAGGTTTTGCATCAATTGAGAATAAGAAAAAGAAGGGAAAAATTTCAAGCCGTGTTGAAACCAGACATGAAAAAGGCCTATGATAGAGTGGAGTGGGATTTTCTCGAGGCATGTTTATTGAAGATGGGATTTAGTGAATGGTGGGTTAATAGAGTTATGAAATGTGTTACCTCGGTGTCCTTTAGTGTGAAGTTTAACGGTGAAGCACTACCCTACTTTCAACCATCGAGAGGTATTAGGCAAGGAGACCCCTTGTCCCCTTACTTATTCATCCTGATGGCTAATACTCTCTCGGTTTTGATCACCAAAGCAATTCAAGAGGGGACACTAGTGGGCATAAAGCTGAACAGGTTCTGTCCAGTCCTTTCTCACCTTCTTTTTGCTGATGACTCAATCTTCTTCTTAGATGGAAAGGTGAAAGAATGCCAGAATTTAGCAATGATATTGAATCAATATTGCTTTGCTTCTGGGCAAGAAATAAACTTAAACAAATCTGGCATTTCTTTTAGCTCAGATTGCCCACAGTCTTTAAGAAGAAATATGGCAGAACAGCTTCGAGTCTCTGAAGTAGAAACGACTGGAAAATATTTAGGGGTTCCTTCGGATTGGGGTGCCTCCAAGAAAGAACTATTTGCATGGATCTTAGCAAGAGTGAATAGGAAATTGGAGGGATGGAAAGAAAACTTAATTTCAAAAGCGGGGAAAGAGATTTTGATAAAAGCTGTGATACAAGCTATTCCTCAGTATGCAATGTCCATCTTCAAAATTCCAGTGTCGATATGTCAGTCTATAGAAAAAAGAACTGCAGCATTTTGGTGGAAGGGTGGGGAATCACGAAAAGGTCTACACTGGAAAAGATGGGAGGTGCTCAAGACAAGGAAAGATAAAGGGGGGATGGGATTCAGAGACTTAGTAGCATTCAACAAAGCAATGCTTGGTAAACAAGCATGGAGGCTATCTCAGAATCAGTCATCATTATGGTGCCAAATTCTAAAAGGAATCTATTTTCCTTCAAGATCGTTTTGGCATGTAGGGAGGGGTTCTCGCCCCTCTTAGGGTTGGCAAAGTTTGTTGATGGGTAGAGAAAATATTTCAGAATCAGTGATATGGTCAGTGGATACAGGAGATAGCATTAACATCAGGGAAGATAGATGGCTGAAAAGAGGCATTATTGGGGGACCGGCAAACTTGAGTGATCCTACAAAAGTTACTGAATTAATCATACAAGAACAGAAGTGTTGGGATGTCAACAAACTCAGCAGATACTTTGATGAACAAATAATGAATGAAGTCCTAGCCATACCCCTCAATCCTCGGGCTTCACGGGATAAACTGATGTGGACAGCCACGAAATCAGGTTCCTACTCAGTGAAAAGTGCCTATAGTTTGATTCGAAAGAAGGACAACCCACAACATAGCATGCAAGCAACATCATCGTTCCAGCCATCCCGCAATCTTTGGCACCATATTTGGAATATGAAACCC
>BCNH02000008.1:6843428-6856055 GCA_001662345.2 Metrosideros polymorpha var. glaberrima | reverse complement strand
CCCCCCCCAAAGTTAAAATTTTTCTATGGAGTATTTGTCAAAATGCACTTCCTACAACAGAGAACCTTTACAGGAGAAAAATCATACCTACGCCAGCATGCCCTTTCTGTGAACAAGAAGTGGAATCAATGGAACACTTATTCTTGCTCTGCTCTTGGACAAACTCGATTTGGACAGACCCTGCAGTAAAAATCCAAGTCTCGCGTCAAAATCTGACAAGAATCGAGGTATGGTTCCAAGATCAAATCTTACAGCCAGGTAACCCACTTACTTTCGATGAAGTTGCGGCCCTTTTATGGTTTATTTGGAAAGCGAGGAACGATTTTGTCTTCCGAAGGAAACCCCCAAATCCGAGAACCCTAATTGACTCAGCACAGATAATGCTTACAAATTTCAGCAAGTGGAACAACCAAAGTTTGAAACTTTACACAGAAACGACTCAATCGACAAAGAATTGGAGTCCACCGAAAACCCTTACCTTCAAAATCAACATAGATGGAGCTTTTCTTGAAGGTGCAACAGAAGGATCAATTGCGGGGGTCCTCCGAGATGCAACGGGAGCTCTACTAGATGGATTTGCCTTAAAAGTTCCAGCTTCGTCGGCACTTCAAACAGAAGCTTTAGCTTTGATTGAAGCTCTGAAGAGATTTCAGTCGAGGAGAGAGAGCGAACTGGTGGTAGAGTCGGACTGTGCAGAGCTTTTAGATTCGGTGCAGAAAAGAGTTCACGTGCAATGGGAGTTGGAAAGCTTAATAGAAGAGGCCAGGCACCTTTTGGGCCAATGTGCGAATGTTTCCTTGGCCCATTGTTGTCGTTCCGCAAATCAAGTAGCCGATTGGGTCGCAAAGGCCCAACGTTCGAATTTCCTTTCTTCTTTTTGGTTAGTCCGTCCCCCTCAATCTCTTTGGGACCTTTTATGTTTAGATGCCCCTATGTTGGGCTTGCTGTTTAAGAACTCTTAAGTATTATTAATATTGAGGTTTCTTTTGAACAAAAAAAAAAAATTAGGCATAGGAGGCGATCACCTTTGACTTCTTTGGTTACCATTAATAATTGCATGACTAATGCGACTGAAAACTACTGCCTACATGATGGATGGTGTATATTAGTGCCTACCTAAACTTCTATTCTTTTTTTTTTATCGAAAGAAAGATGTCATTCATATGTCAAAATAATATTTGAGAGATACATAAAATAAAAGACATTCAAGTTTAGCAAAACACAAATAAATTGCTTAACAAATCAAAAGCCCAAAAGCAATAAACAAACCACAGCCTATAGCTGGGAGCATACTTTCATCCTCAAGAACAGTTGCAATTAAAGTGAGAGATCTCGACATGTACTCATCACTGTATCAACCGCCGGGCATTTTGCCAACCTAGACTTCGAACCTCTATTTTTCTGTGGGGATGTGTTATTTTCTTGGGTTAATACCACAAAAAATCCTGAATTAGATATATCGGTGTCAAGTTTATTCCAAATTAATTTTTGTGTCCTAAAAATTCCCTAACCACTACACATGTGTCGCATTTATCACCAGACTAATTTTCGTGTCACCAAAAATATTCTCAAACCGATGTACCCGTGACAAATCTACCATCTATTAACTTCCATTCAGTACCCTCGTTAAATTGCTAATGTGAAAACACACATGGGCAAACAACTCAGGTGATTGGCGCATGACGTGAATCCAACGTGGAAATACCACATAAATGGGTCTCCTAAGTAACGTCGTTTTGAAAAGTTGGATATGAAGAGCTGAGATTGAGAATTAAGGCAAAGTTGAATTTGATCCTTCTCTCTCATGAAAATCACCAGCAAATTTGGCGCATAATTAGCAAATTTTAGCAGATTTCCTAATTCAGTTCATTTGAGAGACCCATTAATATTAAATTTCATTCAGAAATTGAACAATAGTAAATTTTGTCATGGAGTGTACTGGTTAGGAAATTTTTTATGACGTGAACATTAATTTGGAGTAAATGTGACGCGAATATACCGATTTGTGATTTTTTGTAACATTAACCTTATGTGTTGTTGTTGCGTCTAATTGTAATCACTAGCCTGTTAAGTGATTGACATAATCTAGTGACATGAAACGTAGAAAATAATTTTTCAGGGGCTAACTAGTGTGCCCTCTACTCATCCAGGTGCATAAGACTTGTGCAAAGACAAGCTCATCATTTCCAGAATAAGAGAACTCTTGGATGCCAGAGTTGGAGAAAAGCTCTAAAACAACTTGATTGGTTTTGTTGAACTAGAATCACGACTTCCCGCGGAACAAATAACTGGTTCCAAGCTTAAAGTAGATGTCTGTACAATTGAAATGAATCATATGAAGAGTAGAAACAGCAAGCGCTGATCGATTCTTCATGGCAGATAGCAAATGATATTCGGACAATGAGATGAATGTGGCTGTTCAATTACATGGCATATCTGCGATTAGTGTCGGGCTTACAACACCTTCTCGCTGCTGTTTCCGTTAACCGATCCAGCAATATTACAGCATAAAGTTGGTGCACGTATTAGCAAAAGAACAAAAGGCAATGCACAGCACAGGATTTTCCCAATAGCTTCGCGGTCAACTTCACCCGAATGTTCAGTGATGCATTCAGCACCTGCACTTAATTACTTATGTTCGTAGTTGAAATCTAATTACTGTCTTGGCTTAGGTCTTCCTATTCCCCCGAATCCTGTCAAAAATTGGATTCGCCGCTAGCTCTTTCGCAGAAGGCCGGGCAGTTGGATCTGGATCCATCATGATCTAAGGAAGTCAAGAACATCAGAAAGCCACCATGTTAAGGGTCTTGCCAAAAGCAAACAAGAAAACGACACGAGTCCAGTTGAAAGAAACAAAGACGCAGCACCTTCAGCAGATTCTGGAAATGCAGTGAATGGCCAGGGGGAAGAGGCAGATTTCCCTCTCTAAGACTCGAAAACTGCGGCCCAGATTTCGTCAAAATGGACCCTGTTACAAGCTCATATGCAGAAGCTCCCAAGGCAAAAATGCCAACCTTGTCAAGACGATCAAACTTCTCATTCAGGATCTCGTGAGGCATGTACCGTGTATCGCCCTCCTGAACGGGTAGGCTGTTGTTAAGGAGAGTCGCGCAACCAAAATCACCGAGCTTGTATACACCATTCTTGACGTAAATATTATCCGGCTTAACATCAAGGTGGGCAATACCTCTGTCATGCATAAAAAGCAATACTTTCGCAAGCTGCAGGTATTTGGACATTAGCAATGTTAAATCATGGGGACCAAACATTAACCTTCATGACAAGATTATAAAAGTAAATTAAATAACAATAGGCAACTATATCTTATCAAAGGAATCGAAGTTGAAGGTGGTCTTTAACACATCTAAGGAGGGAAGGAGCTGTTGCCAGATTTCCCATTCAAATGCTTAAAATACTTGGTGGAATAGTGCACGCCAAGAACACCAGTAAAACCTCTTGGACAAACGATGTAGTCTAGCCTCATTCAAGCAAGTTTTTTCATCTTATTCTCCATTTTTACATTCACACATTCTCGACATATTTCCAACTGTTGTTCTTCCAGTTTGCAAATGAAGGTGAACACGCATTTATCAGCGCTACGTATCCACAAGATTTCTATTGATCTTCGACATGTATCACCTTCCCCCTAAAGATTGAAGCTTTAAAGGTTCGACTCTTCGACAATCACAAATGAAAATTCAAAAAAAACTGCTCTTTTTTTTCCTTCACTGCGTATTCAAGATTCAAGTAACGATGTTATCTGATTATTAAGTGACCCTAATGCTTTCGGAGAGGAGACTATGCTCATTTAGCGCCAGAATCAATCCGTAATTCTGAAAGCTATTGACCATTGCTTCATAGATTGGTTGATATAAGTAACTTAATAAAGGCCATTTATATCATAAAACACTGCTATCATCATAGGAACCTGTGGTTAACCTGATGTAGAAATGTCAATGCGTCACATTCAGTTAAACGTGTAGACTTCTTGCTGGACAAGCTGTCATCACAGAGCTCCATCTGAATGTAAAGATGCTCATTTTCGAACCAAGAAGAGTAATATCCAACAATGTTCTCGTGAGAGCCTGTAACATACATGCTAAGATTATTAGAGAAAATCATGCAGCAGACACACAAAATCGAGGATGATGTAGCCAGCACTGATACCTAAAGCTGCCAAAGATTGTACTTCCGTCAAAGCTTTTCTCCTGCAAAACAGTGGGTATCGTATGCTGTTCAAATAAGTGTTGAATGTCTGAAAGCAGGGCACGAGACAAATACCTTTCCGCATCTTGACACAATGACCTGATGATTTGCTTCACAGCATACAAGCAACCATCTGTTCTCTTTAAAACTTTCCAAACACAGCCGAAGTGACCAGCTCCAATTTGCTGGGAAGAATTAGCAAATTGACAAGTCAACCCAAAAGAAGCATGACTTTCTGCATAGTAAAGAGTAGCTATATACTAAATGCGCAAAAGGCGTTAATTTCTAATAAAGACCTCAATTTCTAGGAAATCGGTGTGGAAACGTGAGGGACCAGCTCCGCCGGTAACAGAAGAGAATAAGCCTGCATATTGTCAGATTTGTTAAACAAGAAATGTATATAAATGTCTAAAGCCAAAACAGTGAACAAACTATTAGCAACTTCTCATCATCAGTTTGTCTTATGTTATCTATAAGACATGGCATAGATAGCATGCGCAGTTTTAGAAGATTTGACAATAACCTGTACATGCTCACAGTATTCAATAATCAACAGGCATTATAGACATACCGGCACATTTGTACCTTTGATTTCCAAAAGGATCTGATGCATCGCTGAGATATGGGTTTCTAATGCAAGGAGGGGGCTTGATACCACAGCAGGAAACAATGGCAGGCTGTGGGACATAACTATGTGTCTGCTGCGTGCCATTTGATACTGTCTTCTCAACTTTAGCTTCTTGAGTTTCCAAACTATCCTGTGCAAGATCCTCTATTTGCTGACTTCCAAAAGAAATGGGACTTTGAGGTTTCAAGGTAACTTGATCTGGGGAAAGTCACAACAGTAAGTACCTCAAATTTTGAACTACTAACAGATATTAATTATGACTATAGGAAATATCAGCATCAAGAAGAGAAACGGCTGATAAGAGCTAAACTGTATACCTTTCTCTATGTCAAAAAGTTTGAACACGCGAAGCAAAGCCGTGATCAGATTTATCATGTGGCTATGATAGTCAATATGAATGTGCCAAGGACTTTGGTATGATATCTCAATTCAGTCCCTAGAAAATCGCTTTCCCTTTCCTGCAGTATTCTTTGACTTGCTCAGGCAAGGGGACCTGGATGGACGATCCAGCTCTTTGCAACTCCAATAATGTTGATGTCATAACCGTGATGCATTACGTATAAAGCATACGATCCATCAAAATTGAAAAAACACACCTCCAGTTGTAGAAGCACAAAACCTGATCTAGCATCATCATCGAAATGATCGACCTTTAGATAGGTCGATGAAGAATCACAGATGAGCATATAGATCTCAAAGGCTTGATCGAATTCTTAGAAAAGAATACAGATTACATTGAAAAATTCTCTCACTAGTCACTACTATCATTGACTAATAGGCTTCACAAATCTAGAGAAGTATCCCACGAACCAAAAATCAAGTCAACATTTGTTTCACACATTCCAATTCACATCAACCGCTCACCTGCTTTATTATGCATACTAACAATCACGAAACTTATAGATAAGATTTATCTAGCTGCACATTACCTATTAATCGGTTCAAAAATGAAAAAGAAATGTCCATCTAATATGTGACACGGTTGAATGATTAAACCAGCAAAGTAGAGTCCAACTATTCTATTAGAGAACCCCACCAAGAATAGTAATTTGCATGATTTGTTGAACCTGGACGAAAGCTCTGGATTCACATTCTATCCCGAGTGTATGAACCCAAAATTCCATTTTACGTCCTACAGTTATTTATGTTCCTGCCCATGAAGGCCATTGACAATGAGGCCAATGCATTCTCACGATTGCCCAGAATCCTCAAACAGGTTGACAGATTACAATAACATTTCAGGTATCTAGAGAGTTCTGTTCGAGTAACTAACATGTGAGATAGAAAACCTCTACAAGAAGCATCCACGGCACAGCTAAAACATACCTTGCCGAAACCTTTTGCTCTTAGTCGTGTCAATACCTTGTTATAATCCAAAGCCATTCACTAGAATTTCTATTATCCGGGGTGATATAATGAGGAGTAGTCTGCTTCTGCTTCTGCTTCTGCTTTTGCTTTTGCTTTCGCATCTGATGGGAAGGGTGAGGGTCACTGTGCGAGTCTGATCGGGTTCGCGAAAAGGTGCGAAAGAGTGATCGGAGGCAGCGAGGACTATCGTGTGGCCTTTGCCAATTGATTGATCTAAACCGTCCGTTCTTCCAGACTTTGATAACCACCTCTATCTTGACTCTTGACCTTTACTCGAATATTCACGGGTCAGAAAATGAAAAAGGTACAAATGTACAGCCGCAACTTGCTGTTTTTCAGGATTTCAGGGACCGTCGAATTTCATCCGTTAATCTTTAAATTCTTAGCTTTTAATATGTTACGATATTTATATAAAAATTATAAAAGAAATACATGATATTACGATTTATGACTTTTCGAAAATCCATTTCTCGTAGAATCGTAAATTTGCTTTTAAATAGGAACCTGCCTATGCCAAGCCAAATCACTCTAATACTCCACCAATAAAGGTGGGGCACAGGCCAGTGAATTCTCACCATAGTCCCGGGAAAAGGTCTCAAGAAGGTGAAAGATGTCCCAACAAATGCTCGAGTACTTGGAGGCCAACGTCTCCACCAATCCCAACACCAAATTTTAGAATTTGATTATATTTTCGTGACAAGTTTTAACACTTTCAATATACTTTATCCCATAGAAGAAAGCTTCTAATTTATCCAAGTAATCACCTTTTCTAAGGGAGTGTTAATTCAGACAAAATTTACGCTAAAGAAAAATACTTTTCGAAAAATTATTTTTCAGGAAAATGCTTCTCCCTTTTCAGGTTTGGGGAATTCATTTTCCTACATTTAAGCACACATATTTTCTTTAACCTTTCTGTTGACCGATCATTTTTAGCGAACCAAACGCGGCGAAGTCTGTCCAGCAACTTATTCATTGAAAATTCTCTCACTCGATCAGATCAAAAACCATTGTCCTAAAGGAAATCCAATCCTCGTAGTGTAAAGATTTGAAGAGTCAGAAATTCAATTTGACACAACATGATGATGGTCCTAATGTTAATTCTTTATAAAATGAGCGGAGAGTTTGAGAAAAAATTGAGACTAAATAAAAAAAAAATTCAAAATCTATGTCGAAATCCCCGGTCCAAAAACTTAAACAAGATTACATGCATATAAAAAATATATAAACCTCTTGCGGAAGACGTTATCGGTCTTTCTCAGCCGATTTGTATTCCCCACCCTGTCGAAACAGAGTTTTTTAAGGTTGCGTTCATGGAGTTGGTGGAGCTGTTGGAACGGTCCACAAGCGAGAGAGAACCTACTCCAACCGAAGGGACGAAAAAGCCGCTCCTTTCCACGAACATTAGCACACATCGTCCTCACTGTATATATGTTAATCCTCTTTGGGCTAAGACATATGGAAACCCTCCTCGCCATTTCAAATATCCCCATTCTATCATTTCAATTTTCAGCTAACCCCTCTCTCTCTCTCTCTCTCTTCTTCTTCTTCGCTAGCGCACGCACACATGACCATGGGTCTCTCTCCCGGGTTGAGATCCAGGTTTCTGCATTAGTTCTTGAGGAGAAAAGAAATAAAGTAGAGCAAGCAATTACGGTGATGAAGGTCATTCGAGCGGCCTTCACCGCAGAGACGATGCCGGTCGTCGCTGCCTTCTACGAGAAGGCCCTCCAGTTCACGTTCGTCCCCGCCGACATATGAGCCGGCAAGCATGTTGGGAATTGCGGAAGCGTGTGTGCAAGCGTGTAGGATTTATGGTGAAATATAGCAAGGAAGCAGAGTAATGACAGAAGATCAAAAAGGAACGAGGGAGCACAAATGATGGCAATGGGAGTCCTCGCCCACAAAGTAAGTCTCCGTCCCTGCCCACCTCCTGTTCGACCGTATTCCTAACTATTTTTCTGGTCTTGGGTTCTCAACGTGTTCTTTCAAGAAACCTTATTTCGTCTCTCGGATCTAACGTTTCTCGATCTCTCTGTGCAGCCTTTCGGTCAACTCCCCGCCTTTGAGGACGGAGACTTGAGGCTATGCGGTAAGTCGTCCGATCACTGATAGAATATCTCGTGCGACCATGACGAAAGTTGAAAGTATTTTAGTCGAAGTATTTAGATTATCAAGTGTTGAGTCAAATTTGACGCTTCAATCAGTCAACTGAACGAGCAACAACCACGCCAAAATATAGTTCATATCTCGATTATGCTCTTTGTGGTGTCAGAATCAAGGGCAATTACTCTCTACATTGCTCGTGTATACCGGGACAAGGGCACTCCGCCTGTCTTCAAGGGCGAACCCAGGGTGATGGTGAGCGTGTTGATAGAGTTCAAGGCCGACCAGGAGTCCATGGAGTCGAAGATGCAGTGGGAGCTCGTGTACAAGCCAATGTCCAACAGGGCCACAGACGCTGCGGTAATCAGAAAGAACATTGCCCACAAGTTTGACCCCATGGTGTCGAAGCTGCAGTGAGAGCTCAAGCAAAAGCCGATGTTTGGCATGGGGGCCATGCCCCAGACACTGCAGTAGTCGACGAGAATGGGGCCAAGCTCACCAAGGTCCTCGACATCTACGAGGCCCGGCTGAGCCAGTCCAAGTACTTGGGCTGCGGCTCCTTCACCCTCACCGACCTCCACCACCTCCCGGCCCTGACCTGCATGATGGGGACACCAGTGAAGACTTTGTTCGACACCTGCCCCAAGGTGAGCGCATGGGTGGCCGACATCACGGCCCAGCCGGCATTGGTCAAGGTTCTTGCATTGAGGAACCACTACTGAAGCAAAGGGTCTAGTTGAGATTATCTGGTTATAGGGGAATATAACATGAGACCTTTTAAATCCCTTTTTCATGTGAGTTTGTTACTGTACTTTGTCGTTGATTCTGTTCTTCTTTGCTCACTGTTTCGTGTGGGAGTTAGATGAACATTTTGGGATTTTCTCTGAAGGGTCGTCTTCAATCATCAAAGTTGGAGCTGATGATGAGGCTAATGTTTTGTGATTGTCTATCATGAGCAATATGAACTTGACTGATAAAGAGAGTGTAACGTTTCATGAATCATTGGCTATTGCCTCGTCCTTTTAGCTCATTAGAGTGTAATAATTGTGGCAAGTGCTGATTTTGTTTCTACTCCTTGCATCATCTCCATGGGATGGCCTACGGTTTCATGACCACTTTCCCCACCAATCCTAAAAGCTTTACCAACTGTCAATTGTTCAAGTATCGTAGAAGTTTACTATGCAGTATTCATGTGTAAGTATCTTTAGACAAATTGTTCATATTTCACCTCAACATTCTTTCCCTGTTGCAGCTTCTAGAGTTCAAGAGTCAAAAGAAAAAAGTCAAAATTCAACCAAAAGTACACCGATACCCACTTATCCAATTTTGCATCGTAGTGGTTTGCACCAAAGGTATAAACATTTTTAAGTTTTGAAAATAATTAACACTTCCTTTTCGCTCTGATATGAAAATGGTCGTTTTGAATTAGTTGGTCAGCACATTTTGGTCCAGCATGTGGGTATTTTGTGTGAAGTTTCATTTGCATTTCAAACTGAAAAATGACTGATAATTTACATAGTCAAAACGCATATAACAAATACTTCATATTAGAGTGAGAGAAAATAGACGGGTATTTTTGGATTAGCTATTACAGCTAGGCTATAATAAGCTGTTATATCGAGAATCATAAAATGTCTATTATTGTTAGCAATTATTTGGTTGTAATAGGGGTTATTTTCTAATAGTTATTACTGCAAGCAATGTAATGAGGCAATCAACCTGTGATGTAATTGTCGTTACTACGCAACCTATTTGTGAGATTTGATGGGACCACTGCCAACTGTTCTAAAAGCTTAAGCTGTTAGATGAAGGCATGGTTTAATATTTAATTACTCTAACACTCCCCCTCACGTTTAGTCTGGTCTTTTTTTTTCCTAGTATTAAGCGTGGACATATTTCATTGGAAAGATAAACAGGGGTTTGGAAGATTTAAACTCAGAACCTCCTACTCTAATACCATGTGAGATTTGATGGGACCATTGCCAACTATTCTAAAAATTTAAGCTATTAGATAAAGGCGTGGTCTAATATTTAATTACTCTAACACTAGTAATTGCATTTTTTTCCTGGCCGATGACTAATTGTATGTGCCATTTTAATTTTTTAGCATTTGTACGTGAATTCAAGAAAGCCGGTGTTACTAATGACGGTGAAATGATGAGATATAAAACTAGGTTGTGATCCTGTGTTCTTGCAAAGAGCATTATTCCCAATGCTGATGAGAAATCTATCGATGGTCATTACATGGTCATTATTCGTTTTACGGCCCGCTCAGTTATAGTAATAGAATAAGTCTGTGATTTAATAGCTGTTGCACTGTAATGTAATAATATAATACTAGTGAGTTGTTGGTATAAGTAATGCAATATCTACTACCTTATTTGATTTCATAACGAACATACGTAAATAAGAGGGAATAGTATCAGAATTCATACCCCTAAAATCAAAATTAGAGGGAACATAATGATTAGAATTAATTTTCCATCCTGATTATTCATGAGTTTAATGTCCCATAAAATGTGATTATATTAAAATAAATACTACATTATTGTAATTATCACTTTAATAGTCAACCATGAATCTGATACCCCATATATAACATCAAGATGTTACAATTTAATTGTTGTAAAGTTTTTCGTCTATTATGTTATTATAATCAAATAATACGTGACCATATTAAAAAATATATCTTTATTACATAATGAATAGTATGATTGAATGATAACGATATAACACTTTTAGCATTGATTATTAATCTTAAATACTATAATATTTAATTATGAAAACTTATATATTCGTACATAAAGTAAGCAACTAACGTCATGCTACTTATTATATTATGAATGATTTTTAACATAATAGATATTTATGTACTATTAAGGTTACACTATTATTACATAAATTATTTACTTATGCATACTTTATTTCTAATTATATAACATGTGATTATGTCAAAATACTTGTAGTTGGTATTAATACTATAAATAATACAAATAAAATGAGATAAAACTTATAGGCAGTCAACCTGTAATTTAATTGCCGCTACTGTAACCTAACGTGTTGTAAGTTCAATATGACTTTCATGGAGATTGACCTCCTTTTTATGGGACGAGTTGGACAATTTCCTAACCTTACGTACGTCTCTTTTCTGTCAAAATGCAACAAGTAGTAAATTTTGATAACAAAATAGCACATGACAATGGTTGATTTCTAATGAGTTATTCGAACAAAGAGATAGATAGTTACCACCATACTTAAACGAAACAAGGGCATATAATCATTTACATGAGTACTTCGAGGTTGACTTTGACGGGATATGAGAGGGCTTTAATTCTTGAACAAGCAATCATGTTGGGTAATGAATTTGCAGAAAAAGATTACCGCAAGGTAATAACAACACGAATTAGACTTGAAACGTAAAGAGCTTAAATTGTATCAACTGTATTATTCTTGCCTTTTATTTAGTTATCTTCTTCATGGATAAGTAAGTAATGTTCAAATTTTTATCTTATTTTAGAGGGTTGGAACCGACGCTCTGACTTTGCACGGAGACTCGGTAAAAGCTGATGGACAAATCAGTCGTCGGATCGTCAAGATCATAATATACAAACAGGAGGTTGTCCTTATTCAGATCTTCTCCATTGGATGGCTACAGTTTAATGATCACAAAAGCTTTTACCCACTTTCATTAATTAAAGTACCATAGAAGTTCGGGAAAATTGTCAAAAAAATGCTAAACCTATTGCATTTTTATTAATTCAGTCTTAAATCTTTTTATTTTATCAATTGAGTCCTAAATATTTTCAAGTTTTGTCAATTGAGTCTATCTTGCCAAAATTTGCCAGAAATCGCTAACATGAACTCCGGCGATCCTAGGTGGCATGACTAGGGCTAACATGGACAATTCTTAATAATTTTTTAATTTTTTAGATTTATTTATTCCTTTTTTTCCTATTTTCCTTCTTGTCTTTTTTCTTTTTTTCTTTTTTTCCTTATCTTCTTCCCTTTTCCCTCCACTGGCAAAGGTCACCGGCCTCAAGCGAGGGCCACCCTCGCCTGGGCTGGCAGGGGTAGCCCTTCACCATATTTGGGTGAGTGTGACCCTCACCAGCCCAAGCGAGGACGACCTTTGCCGAGCCAAGCAAGGGCTGCCCTCACCCAACACTGACGAGGGCAATCGTCACCAACCCAGGCTCGAGCATCCCTTGCCTGAGGCCAGCAGAGGGAAAAGGGAAGAAAAAAAGAAAACATAAAAACATAAAATGTTAAAATGTTAAAATGTTAAAAAGGAAAAATTATAAAAATTATAAAAAAAAAATAGA
>BCNH02000008.1:6782246-6841444 GCA_001662345.2 Metrosideros polymorpha var. glaberrima | reverse complement strand
GGCCCCGGACACTGCAATACTCGAGGAGAATGGGGCCAAGCTCACCAAGGTCCTCGACGTCTACGAGGACCACCTGAGCCAGTCCAAGTACTTGGGCTGCGACTGCTTCACCCTCGCCAACCTCCACCACCTCCCGGCCCTAACCTACCTGATGGGGACACCGGTGAAGACTCTGTTCGACGCCCGCCCCAAGGTGAGCGCGTGGGTGGCCGACATCACAGCCCGGCCGGCATGGGCCAAGGTTCATGCCTTGAGGAACTACGTACTGAAGAAAAGGGTCTAGTTGAGATTATCTGGTTATGGCGGAATATAACTTGAGACCTGTTATTCCGCTTTTTTGCATGTGAGTTTGTTATTTTATTTCGTCGTTGATTCTGTGCTTGTTTGGCCAATGTTTTTATGTGGGAGTTAGACGAACTTATTTGGGATTTTCTCTGAAGAGTCGTCTTCGATCATCAAAGTTGGAGATCGTGAGCAATAAAGAATGGATAGGTGAGAGAGAATTGTGTTTCACCAGTCATTGGCTAATGTCTCATCCTTTTAGTTTCATAAAAGTGTAACAATTGTTGCAAGTGCTGATTTTGTTTCTAATGATAAACCCCTCTTCTTGCATCATCTCCATGGGATGGCCTAGAGTTTTAAGACCACTTTCTGTACCAATCCTAAAAGCTTTACCCACTGTCAATTGTTCAAGTATCGTAGAAGTTTACTATACAGTATTCATGTGCAAGTATGGCTTTATACAAATTGTTCATATTTCACCTCAACATTCTTTCCCTGTTGCAGCTTCTAGAGTTCAAGAGTCAAAATAAAAAAGACAAAACCAGGACCCACTTATCCAATTGTGCATTGTAATGTGCGTGTAAACGCATTTTCGTTTTGAAAATTATCAACGCTTCCTTTTCGCTTTGATAGGAAAATAGTCGTTTGTAAATTAGTCGGTCAGCACATTTTGGTCCAGCATGTGCGTGTATTCGGTGTGAAGTTCCATTTGCATTGCAACGGCAAAATGACCGATAATTTACATAGTCAAAACTCATATATTTAATTCCTCACGCAGATTAATAAGGTCACTCATATCATTTGTTCATCATGATATGCTTACTATAGCAATATCATAGATACATGAAAACTCTACATTTATTATGATGACAATTATTCTTTCAAGGCCCATTTCATAAAACATACCTTCACCGTTGATTTTAAATTTGGGTTAATACCACGAAAAACTCTAATCCCAAATTAATTTTTGGGTCACCAAAAACCTTAAACTGGTACACTCGTGACATAATTACCCTCCGTTAGCTTCCATCAAATTTTATCATGAAATTATTGAGCTAGATGACACATGGCAATAACTCAATTAACATGACAAGTCCATGTAAAAATCCATATTAGTTTGTGGTAAATTTGTCACAGGTATATCAATTTAAGGTTTTTGGTGACCCAAAAATTAATTTCGAGTAAATTTATCGCAAGTATACAAGTTTGAAACTTTTCGTGGTTTTCCCTTTAAATTTTCAGATACACCGTTGTTAAAGGTCCTACACTTCGTATATTTTTTAAGCGACGTTAGCTAGCTTGGACATAAAAGGGATAAATAAATAAAAACAAGTGTAAGAACCAATGACTACCATAGGCATTGCCTATTTTCTCAGCAGTCCTGAAGCCAAGAGTGACCCAACGCATGCCAACATTAGGAAATAATTGATTTCTGGCATGTAAACTTGTCCTTCATACTTCAACGACGTATGCACAATTTTCACACAAGGAAAACATCCCAAAAAGAGCGATTGTTGGAGGATTGAAAACGTCCCCGAGATCATAGCTTCGCTCGCAATGATCACGGCCAGTATTGCGACCACGAAAATCGGCCAATATAATAAAGGCCCTGCATCATATAAAGTTATCGCCATCGTCAATATTGGGATGAAGGCAGTGTGACCTTAAAAGGACCGTCTTCATTTGTAATTTATCTCAAAAAATTAGAGCGTAATGAAGGTTAGAAGATATTCACCAGGTATAGATTCCAAGAATGCGTCGCTATCAAAATTGTTAAACTTGTGAAGAAACGAGGCCTGTCCACCAGATGCCAATATGGGCGAGGGTTAACGTCACGGTACACATGCTTATCTATATGGAGCGGATCGTGATGCGCCCAACATCAGCGAATCACGCCCCCATTCCTGCTTCATCTGAAGAACTAATCGATTATACATACGATTGGAGCGAAGGTGTTCCCTACTTTGTCCGTGCGGAACCTTTGGACCATGAGCACGCACACCAGTATTGCCACCGGAGTCCATATACTATCATATCTGTATAACACAAATGTGTTTGAGTTTTAGGAAGGAGGAAAGATTAACAGACTCTAGCATTCACATGTTTGTGCTTGATTGGATAACGCTCAATTCAGGGGTGAAATTATCTTAATTTGTAAGTTTATTTTTGTTTTTCTAACCTGTTCAATTTCTTTCGTTCTATGAATGAAATTGAAAGAATCCAATTATAACGTTTGACTCACTTGGGATGTAAAAAAAGAGGCCCAATATCGGGGCCAGGATTCAACTTTACTCTCGTCCCTTCATAGAGGAACGGTGGAGCGGTATTTTCGTCGTATTGAAGCCCCCTCAAGGAAATAAAATGTCAACTTCAAATGAACAAAGTCATAAAGTTTCTGAACAAGACAAAGTGCGGGGCTTGATTCCTTTTTTCACTTTTTGTGCCAAAAAAAAAATTGTTTGGCCAACAACTCGAGGGATGATCGAAACCTGCGGTTGTGGAAATTTTGGCAAGGCAGCGGAGGTCCAACATTGACAATGTCAATGACGACTTGGAAATGAGTATCCACATCACGTCACGTTCGATCGATCTATGCTTCCTCATTGTCCTTCCGTGATGACATCACATATTTTGAAGGATTCTTGCTAAAAAAAATATAATTCATATGTCGCAAATTGATGTACATATATTCGTTTGTATAACGACACAAATGATTTATGGTCATAATTACATTCTAGGGTAAACAAAGTCGTGGAACAGAGAAGGGAAAACATGGGTACATTACCAAAATAATCTCTCTTGGATTGACGCCAAACGGAAGGCCTACCCCCACATAGGCACTTCTTAAAGAAAAGTTGCTGCATGAACCGAAAATTTTCATTACTTTTTTGCTAAATCAAATGAGACAGGCATTAATTCGGTTTCTTAAGTGCACTCAGTTATCTTATCCACGAAACCCTAGACAAGGTATCCGTACACTATTCGCGATCGCGATCAGGCAACTGGAAAAGTTCTAGTAAATTGAAATTTAAAAGAAAAACTGATTTCTCAAGCGATATGGCAAGTATTTATATTCCATACATTTTGACTATAGTGATCGGGGTTGAAGTTACATATAAAAGAAACTACTGATCAACGATGTAACTATATCAAATTACTTGTCGAGAAGGTGAAACCGTCAAACAGATAACATAATATGCAGTTCATGTTGGAAAAATATTGGATAATATGAAAAAATAAGAATTATTGGAAATCTGTTGTAAAATATGAGAGAATAATATCAAATGTCTGAGGCGTGTAAACACTGTCCTTAAAAATAATTTCACCCCTCAAAGTACAAAACTCGGTGCGTAAGACTCTAGCAACTATCCTCTCAAGATACAACAGACATTTTTCTATACTTCGCACTAAATATTAAAAGAAACATGAACAACATTATGTGTATAACCCAACAAAGAAGAGAAAAGAAAGAAGGGAAAAATTCTCTTTTGTAATTCAAAGTCTCTTTTTAAATTGTGGTTTGTAATTTTGTATTCAAACAAAAGAGCTGTTAAGAACCAATTGGTAATTAATTGATGACCGTTATATTGTCGTTACAAAAATAATGCAGAGTTATGAAGAAATAAATCAAACATTGGCCTCAAAAGCCGTTATAAAACCGTTTAATACTAATGACGGACAAAAACTGTTATAAATTGATGACGACAAAAGGCCATTACAAAATTAATAACTTCAAATATTTCAAAATCCAACAGTTCCTCGCGTCATGTCATTAGCTTATAGGCATTTGTAAACATTCATCACATATCGTGTTGGTGTATGGTCGATTAATGTCACCAGTTTGTGACTTTGTTTGAACAAATTTTGCTGGGGCAAGAGAATCAAAGGCGACCAACGGATGCAGGCTTACGACAACATTTGAGCAGGTGAATATTTGTTTCCTTCGTGTACACGAAATCACTCACTACCTCTGGTCAAGAATTTCATTAGAAGAAGCCTCTGATCTATATCAGTATAGACCATGTATTTTTCTGAATAAACAAATAGATAAATCAACATTGGTCAAAAAATTCAGACCCATGTTTTGGCTGCACTCACCCAAAGATCCAATATAAAACTTTGTTTTATCTCGGCCGTAAGATTTTGAACCAAGTGAACTTTGATTTCTAGATACCTAGAAAAACATAAGATGGAGACAGCAAAGAAACTTTATAAGATGTTTTTCCTATTTATTGAAAGTTGGTGGTAGATGGATTTGCTTCAGAGAGAGATGTTCTTATAACACAAAATGTCGTTTGCCTCAACAAAGGCCATGGGCAATGCAGGCCGTGTTCTACAAACATGTCACCACTTTGATAAACATGTGCAATTCGACCGGCTAAGAATCAGATGAACCCCATTTAGCCAACCAAGAAATCCCCATCAATTTGACAAGATAGTAAGATAAGGATTATGGTTTCCATTTACGTGTAGAGCATGAGTTCCAACTTATTTAATGTTTAATTAAAAGAAATATAATGATCCGTACACTTCCCAAAGAATAATCCTATGGGTGCGGGCGCGTAGGACGCTGAAGACGTGCCTGACGAGAGGGATCAAGGTGATGGTGAAGAAGATGAAGGAGAGGACGCCCAAGACGTCGTTGTTGTGCTTGATGCCCTCGGCGAAGGTGCTGGGTTGCACGTAAAGCGGCGCCATGCCGATGTCCCGATGCACTATCCGTATGTTGTGGAACGCCGGATTCAGACTTGCCACTCCACCGCCTTCAAATGTTATACGAAATTCTGATTAAACAAAAAGGAGAAAAAGTTCTAATTTAAGCAGGACATTGTATGAAATATAGTTTGCTAATTTATGTGGACATGCCACCATTTGATTTCTTCAATATAAGTGTTTTTGTAAGGAAAATCTCGATTGTTGTTATTTTGAATTATATATATTCAACTGTCATAAGTTTGAATTATCATGAGGTCTAGCAAAGTTTTTAATAATCCCTCCAGAATGTTTTATAAAATTTTCCTCAAGATTTTTAAATAAATTTTTAATTAAAAAGTTTAATTGAATATAAACATCCAATTATTACATGATTATAAACTGAGTGTACTTGTTCTTTTGTTTCTCCAAGTTGTAGGCGTGTGTCAGTGGGATGCTTTAAAATATTGGTGAATTAATTGCAGATGAGTCCACCCTCACTTCCAGTTGCCTATTGCAAGGTAAAAAAACAGGCGATGGAAAATCTCCATCATTTCGTCATAATAACGGTGCCCGTTACCTTAGCCGGACATTATCAGTGTTGGACATTTTTACATTAACTGCAAAAAGAAAGAAAGAAAGATTTAAGCATCTTCATATCAAGAGAAAATAAATGTAGGATTACTATTAGAAACATCACCGTTGCAAATCCCACTACGTTAGATTTTATAAACGTGAAGAGAGAGAAAACAACATAAGGAAATAAATAATTCTATAGCAAATTGAATACTATAACATAGATAATCAAAAGTAAAAAAAATATTATCACTAATTCAACAGATATTATTAATGTCATTAGAAACATTTATTGAATTTCAAAGATAATGATCACTTTGCTTATCGCTGAAAATTTTAGATTTGTGAAAAAATAAATTATCATAAATAGAAAAATATTATCAATTTTTTTCTTGTAAAATTTGGGTAATTAGGTCAGAAGTCTTTGACGTGGCATGTTTGGGAGGCGTATGAGGAGAAGTTGGTGGCGTGAAAGAGAAGATGCGACGTAAATATCTTCTTTTCTTTTCTTTTGACATATAGTAGGTAGGATTAATTCGGTGACATAAATTGGAAAAGTAGGAGGGATAATTCCGGTTGCCCATCTCTCAGAAACTTAAATTTATGGTCACAAAGCCACCGTTAGATAATCTAGCTAACCGTACTGTTATGCTAGCACCTTCCCATTTTTTTCAAAATTGTCGTTCTTCCTTATCGTCCTTACTTACATAAGAGCTAAATTCAAAATTTTAACTGAAAGTGTTTAAGGGATACTTGTTAAGCAATTAATTAGAAAAACGTCACAACTTTAATTAAAGGTAAAATTGTCCAAAAAGTCATAAATCTATTGGACTTTTACTAATTCAGTTATCAATCTTTTAATTTTTTCAATTTAATCATAAAATTTTTTATCTTTTGTCAATTGAGTTCATCCGATCAATTTTAATTGAAAATTGCTAACATGGATGCTAGCCAGCCTATATGGTGCGACCGGCACTGACATTTACTATTTTAACATATTTTTTTCAATTTTTTATTTATTCTCTTTTTTTCTTTTTCTTTTTCTTTTTCTTTTTCTTTTTCCTTCTTCCTCCAACCTGTTGCTGGCAATGGCCAACGACTAGCTAAAAGCAAGGGGCAACAAGGCTCGACCTCGCTGGCCTTAGGCAAGCCCCTGGCGAGGCTAGACCTCGCCGTCACTAGGCGATGTAGGCCTCTCTCGAGGCCAGGCCTTGCCTCTGGTCGGTTGTTGGCCATCGCTAGCGACCAGCTGGAGGAAGAAGGAAAGGAAAAAAAATGAATAAATGAAAAAAATGAAAAAATTATTTAATATTATTAAAAATTATTCACATTAGTGCTGATCGCGCCACGTAAGACGGCTGACGTTCACATTAGTGATTTCTTGTCAAAATTAGCCGAATGGACTCAAATGGCAAAATATGAAAAGATTTAGGATTGAATTGGCATAATTAAATAATTAATGATTGAATTGGCCAAAGTGCAATAAATTTATGACTTTTTAGAGAATTTTCCCCAATTGTAACGGAGCTGGAGGATTCCTTGTCTGGAAATGGGCAAACACGTTGCTCCAATTAGGCAGTAGGTACGAGGATATGACCTTCGACTTCTTTGATTTAAGATTAAATATCCCATGATTAATTTAATGCCACAGAGAAGCCGTACAAACATGGGGAAGTGTAAACTAGTGCCTCCATAGCAACCACTTGACCTCCTTTTTTCTGAATAAATATGCGTTATTCTTTTCGTGTCTAATTTAAATCTCACTATCTTGTGAAATTATTGACATGATCTTGTGAAATGACAACTAGAAAGTCTTTATTTCTCAAGGGCAAGCTCATCATTTCTAGAATAAGAGGATTTCTATTTATGCCAGAATTGGACAAAGCTCCAAAAAAACTTGATTGGTTTTGTAGATACTAGCACTCCAAAGCCAAAGTCGCCGAACTAGAATCATGACTGAGCACTTTAGCATGCTGCAAGAAAAATGAAATAGGTGACTTCGCAATTATGCCCAGCGAGAAGTTCAGTCTTTCCAATGACTTCCATTCGAATCCAATGGGATTATGTCAAACACGAAGACTACACGTGTCAGTCTCTACACAAAAAATGACAATGTCGACAACCATGCTTAAGGTGTCTAGGTTTAGTCCTCGTACTTTGTTTTGTTCTGAAACTGTCGTGCCTACTATTATTTTTTTCTTTTTATGAGAATTTAAGCATTATCATAAGACTTCCATCTCAAGTCTAAAGAAAATATCCAATAGACGTCGGCTACTAATATGTGGCGCCTATGTGTGCAAGTTCATATAACCAACATGAGCATCCTTCTTAGTGATAACTAAAAAAACTTCTTTTTTGAGCCACCAAATAAAGATCACAGTTTAACTCTCAAAGAGTCCGATCTCCCTTGTTATCCTATATATCAGAAGGATATAGGAAGGATTTTACCAGCGTTTACCATCCAAATTTGTCCAATGGAAGACATGCGGATGTATAGTTTGGTTGTTTGCAAAAGCGAAATGCCTTCTAGGATTTTACAAAATCATCATTTCTAGAGTAAGAGGATTTGTTTTTATGCCAGGATTCGACAAAGCTCTAGACAACTCGATTGGTTTTGTAGGTCCTGGCAACTTCTTCATGGCCGAGCGCAAATGATATTCCGACTCTGAGATGAACATGGCATTTCCATCACACGGCATATCTTCGATTGGGGTCAGGCTTACAACACCATTTCTCCGTTGTTCCCATTTACCGATCCAGCACCATTACAGCACAAAAATTGGTGCACGTATTAGCCAAAGAATAAAAATCAAAATCCGCACTCGACTTTCCTACTACCTTCGTAGTCAACTTCACCCGAATGGTCACTGATACATTCAGCGGACTGCAGTTAATTACTTATGTTCGTGGTTGAAATCCAGTTTCGGTCTTGGCTTAAGTCTTTCCATTCCTCCGAATCCTGTCAAAAATTGGATTAGCCACTAGTTCTTTTACAGAAGGCCGGGTGGTTGGATCTGGATCCATCATGACCTAAAGAAGTCAAGAACATCAGAAAGCCACAAAATTAACGGTTTTCCCCAAAAGCAAAAAACGACACGAGTCCCAATGAAAGAAACGAAGACACAGCACCTTCAGCAAATTCTGGAAATGCAGAGAATGGCCTGGGAGAAGGGGAAGCTTTCCCTCTCTAAGATTCAGAAACTGAGGCCCAGATTCCGGCAAGGGTGACCCTCTTATAAGCTCATATATAGAAGCTCCCAAGGAAAATATATCAACCTTGTCAAGATTATCAAAATTGTCATTCAGGATCTCCTGAGGCATGTACCGTGCATCGCCCTCCTCAACAGGTAGGCTGTTATTAAGGAGAGTCGCACAACCAAAATCACCAAGCTTGTATACCCCATTCTTGACATAAATATTATCGGGCTTAACATCAAGGTGGACAATTCCTTCGTCATGCATAAAAAGCAATGCTTTCGCAAGCTGCAGGTATTTTGACATTAGCAAGCGTAAATCATGGAGACAAACCATTAACCTTCATGACAAAGATTACAAAAAATAAAATCCATAATAGGCCACTATAACTTGTCAAAGGAAGCAAGGATGATCTTTTATATATGTACTGAGGAAAGGAGCTATAGCCAAATTTTCCATTGCGCTCTCACTGCATTATCCAGGACTTGATCACAGAGATACTTGAATTACTGATAACCCAAAAAAAACATCTTATATTGAAGCTTTGTGAACCACAATACGATAGAAAGTCACAAATGCTATATCCAATGGAAGCACATCAATAGCATTCACATAGCCATTGGTCACACAAATCCTATACTAGGAAGTTGATAGTATGTGTACTCTTATAAGAAGGAAGAACTTTTTTAATTTCATTTTTTGTAACTAAACCAGTCGTTTGGAAAAGGACGCACCACATTCATAAATCCCACCTTTAAAGTGCTATGAGCAATATGAGCACCTAAGATCCCCTCTCTATGCAAGCATGATAAATAAGATATGATGGATGACCAGATGGGATATGATCTTCATTGAAACAATCATAAACCCAAAGTAAAGAATCCCACTTGAGTAGTTAAAATATTTAGTGGAATAGTGCATGCAAAGAACACCAGTAAAACCTCAAGGACAAATGATGTAGTTGGCCCTATTCAAGCAAGTTTTTCCATCTTATTCTCCATTTTTACACTCACACATGCTAGACATATTTCCCACTATCGATTCTTCCAGTCTGCAAATGAAGGTAAACACACATTTATCCAGCATTAGGTGTCCACAAGATTTCTATTGATCTTCGACATGTATCACCTTCCCCCTAAAGATTGAAGTTTTAAGGTTCAACTCTTTAACAAGCACAAAAAAAAAAATCAAAATAACTGCTTTTCTTTCCTCTGCATATTCAAAATTCAAGGGACAACTTAACTGCTTATGAAGTGAACCTACTACTTGAGGAGAGGAGACTATGCTCGTCTAACGGCAGAATCAATCCTTAATTCTGAATGCCATTGACCATTGCTTCATGGGTTTCTAGGTTTAACTTAATAAAGGCCATTTATATAATAAACCATTGCTATCATCAAATAAACTTGTGGTTAACCTGATATAAAGCTGTCAATGCGTCAGATTCGGTTAAACGTGTAGACTTCTGACTAGATAAGCTGTAATCACAGAGCTCCATCTGAATGTAAAGATGCTCATTTTCGAACCAAGAAGAGTAATATCCAACAATATTCTTGTGAGAACCTGTAACAAACATGCTAAGATTATGAGAGAAAATCATGCAACAGAAAACAAAATTGAGGAATGAAACCAGCATTGATACCTAAAGCTGCCAAAGAATGTACTTCCATCAAAGCTTTTCTCCTGCAAAGCAGTGGGTATCATATTCTGTTCAAATAAGTGGTGAATGTCTGAAAGCAGTGCATGAGACAAGTACCTTTCCCAATCTTGATACAATGGCCTGATGCTTTGCTTCACAGCATACAAGCAACCATCTATTCTCTTTAAAACTTTCAAAACACGGCTGAAGTTACCAGCTCCAATTTGCTGGGAAGAATTTGCAAATTAACAAGTCAACCCAAAAGAAACTTAAATTTCTGGATAGTAAAGAGTAGCTATATACTATATTGGCAAAAGGCTTTAATTTGGAATAGAGACCTCAATTTCATGGAAATCGGTGTGGTACCGTGAGAGACCATCTCCTCCGGTAATAGAAGAGAATAAGCCTGCATATTTTAGCATAACAGTAAATGAACATAAATGTCTTAACTGAAACAGCGAACAAACCATTCGCAATTTCTCATTATCAATTTGTGTTCGTTTTTTCTAAAAACATGGCATATATAGTATGCACAATTTTAGAAGACTATGATTATAATTTGTACATGCCACGTGAGTCAATAATTAACAGACAATAACACATACCAGCACATTTGGACCTTTGATTTCCAAAAGGATCTATGTCAGTCTCTGATGCATCACTGAGATATGGGTTTCTAATGCAAGGAGGGGGCATGACCCTACAGCGTAAAGCAATGGCAGACTGTGGGACATAACTGTGTATCTGCTGCTTGCCATTCGATACTTTTTTCTCAATTTTAGCTTCTTCAATTTCCAAAGTATCCTCTGCAAGATCCTCTATTTGTTGACTTCCAGAAAAAATGGGACTTCGAGGATTCAGGGTAACTTGATCTGAGGAAAGTCACAACATAGACACCCATCAAAATAAAAATAAAAAGGACTCTTCCAATTGTGGAAGCACAAAACCTGATCTAGCATCATCATTGAAATGATCGACCTTTAAAGAGGTTGATAAACAATTAAAGATGATTATATGGATCTCAAAGGCTTGATCAAATTCGTAGTAAAGAATACTGCGTACACCAAAAAAAATTCTCTCAATACTATCATTGATAAATAACCCACAAACTCTGCAAATCTAGAGAATTATCCCTCAAAGCGAAAATCAAGTCAACATTTATCTCACACATTCCAATTCGCATCAACCACTCACCTGCTTCATTATGCATACTAAAGATATTTATACTTATAGAGAATATTTATCTAGCTATATTCCCTATTAAATGGTTTCAAAAAGAAAAAACGCCCATCTAAGGTGTGACATGTTTGAATGATTAAACCAGCTGAGTAGAATCCAACTATTCTATTAGACGACCTGACCAAGGAGAATAATTTTCGTCTATTTGTTTGACCCAGACAAAAGCTTTAGATTCACAGTCTATCCCAAGTGTATGAACCTGGCATTCCATTGCGTCCTATGGTTATTCATGATCCTGCCCATGAGGGCCATTGACAATGGGACCAATGCATTCTCATGATTGCCCAGAATCCTCAAACATGTTAACTGGTTACAATAATATTTCAGGCATCGAAAAATATCTATTCGAGTTACTAACATGCTAAATAGAAAATTTTCAAAAAGCATCAACGACACAGCTAAAACATACCTTCCCGAAATCTTTTGCTCTTAGTCGAATTAAATTTTTCTGGCGATTTAGGGCATGAAAGGTTATCCTGCATGAATAGGATGGGGAAATTTACGCCAAAAATATTACATCAAAGTCAGACAAAGCAGAGAATAACATCACATCCACCTTACCTTGTTATAATCCAAGCCATTCGCTAGATTTTGATTGTCCGGGGTGATATAATCAGGAGTGCTACATCCAAGACAAAGATGAAACAAAACAAAGTTATTAAGGAAACTTGAAGTTAATAAACTCCATTTATTCTGCCCAAAGCAGAGTAAATACATCAACATACAAAACCAGGCCTAACTTCCATAATTTTTGTCTTCATTGTCAAATTTTGTTTCACCGATAATGATGCTTAGCTCCAACTTCGGTCTCTCAGTTTCAGCAGAGCTTACAAGCGCATTTGCTAATTTTAGTGCAATACAAAGATGATACATTCAAAATCCACACTGTATCTCCAACAAGCAACCACACAACACGACACTACTCGCAATTCCAGCGTCCGTGTCCATTGTCGTCCACAAGGACGTAATCACCACGCGCTCCCCCTCCCCCATTAGGAGAAGTTCAAAATGAACCACCAGCTCCTCATACAAACCATCGAGCAAACTCTAAACGAAACCAATAGAACCAGATAGAGAGAATCGGAAATCAGCTTCGGGGCACACAGGACGCCGTCGATTACCAGAAGAAATCCTGGCTGAGGATGCAATCGGCGCCGTAGCTGGCCTCGACGTCGGGAGCCGGAGCGGGGAGAGAGGGATCGGATTCGAGGAGGCTCAGGAAGAGAGAGGGCTTCGGATTGGCAGAGGAAGAAGATTGACGGCTGGGGTGGAGAGAGAGGAGGGACACCTGCCCTAGCTGGTCCTCCCAGCTCTCCGCCACCGTCGTCCCCTCCGTCTGGGCGGTCCTCCTCCCGTCGCGGCGGCTACGGGTCCGCTTCACGCTCTTCCTCTTCATCTCTCTCTCTCTCTCTCTCTCTCTCTCTCTCGATATTCGCGGACTTCTGCTTCGGATGGGACGAGTGAGTGGAGGTCACTGGGGCGAGTCTTGTCGGGTTCGTGAAAAGGTGCGAAGCGTTTCAAATTGCGCGGGGTTTGATCGTGGTGTGGGGGGAGTGATCGGACGCGGCGAGGACTACCGTGTGGCCTGGTCAACTGAGTGATCGGAACCGTCCATCCTGCAGACTTTAATGGGCGGCCGCTCTTGACCTTTTCCCCCGAATGGTCAGGGGTCAGAAGGTGCAAAATGGTCGGGCAAGCGCAAAGGTCCAACTCGCTCGATGTCGATGATTTTAAGGATGCATGAGAACGGGATCATCGTCGAATGGAAAGCAAAAGGTAAATCTCGCTTGTTAATTGGTAAAAATCTTAAGTTTTTGTTTATATGTTGTGACATTCTACACGAAATATTTTGAAGAATTACCCGGGTCACGACCCATATCCGAGAAATCCATTTCTCAGGCGATCGTGAAAACTGCTCTAGTAATTTTAGGCGGAAGTCGATTAGAAAGGTGAAAGTTGGGCCGGGGCAGATGGCCGGTCGGCTCGACATGGCCCAATTGTGAAGTGCTTCATATGGGCTGGCTCGGCCCGCCTTTCTAGAGTTTTCTAATTTATTTTTTCTACTTTCCCACCCTCGGTTTATTTATATTCATTACACATGCCATACTTTTCTTTTCTTTTTGTCAAACACATGCCATACTTACCAGTCTAAAATCCTCACAAATTTTCGTTCGCAACCTTTTTTACCTCTTAATATCTTGCTAAGTGTGTCTTATGCTCCCAGTCTCTATAGTTTACACATACGAGTTTGTATTTTGTGTATGGAGCACAACCTATGTTATGTGGACACGTTTGATGATTTCATCATGAAGATTATTTGAGCAATTCAACTCGCAGTGCATGTAAATCGATGTTTTCATGGTGCCGACCAAAATGTACAGACCATTCACGTATACTTTTTGTCTCCATCGGCCTTGTTAGGGAGAGAAGGACCCGAAATGAGATCAATTTTGATACTGAATCTTTCTAAAAGGGGAAAGTCAATATACGAGATCAGGAATAGTGTTGTATGTATGTATTGATCATTCAATCAAATATGGAAGCTAAATGTTTACCGGTTCCACTCAATAGAATTCATGTATCCGATTTGTCTCCATCGGCCTTGTTAGGGAGAGAACTTGGAATAGATCGATTTTAATGATGAATTTTTCTTGAAGGGGAAAGTCTATACACGAGATCAAGAATAATGTTCTATTTGTGTATTTGATCATTCGATCAAATATGGAAGCTAAATGTTAATTGGTTTGACTTCGCGATGCATTTTGAAAATTTGCCACTAGAGGAAAAAAAATGGCACCGTTTATTCACAACACAAGCACAGTCGCGTGCAAAAGCACAAACTGGGTCGGTCCATGCATGATTCGCCAATATACCAGCAACTAGCCACTACCCACTCAATTAAAAAGGCCAAAACGTCGATTTTGAAAATTTCGACTTTTAGAATCACGAAATCAGTATTAAGAGCCATGCAACCTCTGCATATGCTGTAAAATCGATTAATGATGCGCCGTGTATTTGATAAGTGTTCTTTTCAATGTCTAGAAATACTTTCGAGAAAACTTGAAAAATTATAAAGTACAAAACATTTTCAAGAAGATCCAAGAGGCCCCGAAATTATTTGCGCGAGGGTCATGAATAACACGTAATAGTGAAGTTTTGAATAGTCAAACATTGACCGACATGTCTAAATCTTGGGAAGTCAACGACAGATGATGCTTCGACCACAAAAAAAAAGAAAGACAGATGATGCAATATGACATGCAACTTCTGTTCCTTCCTTCATTGTTTGTGGTTATAGTTGCCTTTGAATCTTTGATCGTGCGAAAGAGGCGCCGTAGAGCAAGGCCATCGCCACCGCCGGGCATCTCCACGGTTGTCCCTCTCCTTATGCAAAATAACAATTTTTAAATATCCATTATATATATATATATATATGCACATTACCTATGGGCAATGGCAAGAATATCTTCGAGTATAAACGAATCTTCTCCATTTGCATTACTGCCCCACTCACAATCCCAACCTTTTTTTTCATTTTATTTTGATTTATCATATTTTTCTTTTTGAAATATTCAAAGTACATCCTTCTCCACGAGGGAGGCCGGCAAGCCGGATACCCGGGCACTTTGCTCTTTCCAAGTAATAAAGAAATAGTTAAATAAAGGGAATGTGGTTATATAATTGTCGCTTTACAAATCGAAAATAATAATAATAATAATATAAAATTCGGTATCCTAATGTTCCTTTCATCGTGTAGTGTTAGGTATTGACGAAATCAACTTCACTACAGCTCCAAGAAAAAGCTATGGAGAAAGCTAGGCGGGCTTTCTATAGGTATGCGGATTTCGTGCACTGAATATCGGCAACTTTCAAGAACTCTTTTTCCTTATTTTGCAAGAACAAAGAAAAGGAGAAAAAGTTAAAAAAAAAAAAGAAAAAAAGAATCCGACCTTGGATTATGATCGGCGGGCGATCGAGAGGACGTGCAAGAATGTGCAAGCACCGGAGTTGAAATGCTTGATCTTGTACCGTTAGAATTGAATGATAAATATAGTAATGGGATCGCGATCCATTTTGCGACAATGGCCAGACACGTCCTGAAGTGATGCATTAAAAGATTCCCCCGAATTTGATTGCAAATCACGTCGATGCCATTTGTATTTCGTGCACCCGCGAACAATGCTAGATAGTTTAGATCAATTTCAGATTGTCCGATGTCAATCGCCGATACCAACCTCGTATTCGAGCTCAACGTCAACCATCGACGGTGCCACTAGCACCGAGTGCAATCGTGAGCATCGTTAGTTGCAACGATTGCAATGGCAATGGCAATGGCAATGGCAATAAGGAAGATGTTTTTTTTTTCGGTTGGTAGAGAGGCGAGACTCGAGGGAGGAGAGTTATTTCCTTGACTGAGTATTAATTTGACATGCGGTTAAAAAAAGTGAGAGAGAGAGAGATTCGTGACTAACCGCTTCATCATTAGATGAAACAACTATCTCCCACAATCCAATTCTTATTTCTTAAAAGGCTCAATCGAAGCAATCAATTTGTAATAGACATCAAATACAATGTCATTACGGTGCTATAAGTTATATGTATAGGGAAGCACTGAAATTTTTCCTTTTAGATAGATGACATATGACCGAGCGGAGCGCAAGATCGTGCTTTAACTTTGTTATCTAATGGCCTATTTTGTAACAATTCTGTTCTTGAAAATAATTTCTTAACATAAATGATTTTTTTTTAATTATGTTCTCGGGAACAAAGAAGTATATATATATATATTTTTTCCGTTCCAAATTTATTATCGAGAACGATTCTGTACCAAACAGATTTCTGTTCTTTTTTTGTTTTCGGGAACAAAAGAACATGAATCAGAAACAATAGCATTATCAAATGTGCCCTAAGTTTGCCATTCTCCTTAATTTCTCAAGCTTTTTGTTTTTTTGTCGAAAATTTCTCAAGCTTAGACCGACCAAAGGATCAATCTTCTTTTTTTTCATTGTAGACCATTTTCCAAAGCCCAACATCCACACGTGGAGTTTGATAGTCCCGAGTAAGGCTATTAGTATCCCTCTTAAATTTAGTTTTCACCACGGAATTACAGAAAAAATCAACCTAACTTTTTTATTGGCTATTGAGCTTTTACTTTAACAAAATTATCAGACTTTAGAAGGAGACGATGAAAAGCCGTCTAACTAAATCGGACAAGCTTTAAGCTATAAAGAAGTCCAATCACTCGAATTATTTTTTTTTTAAAAAACTTCACGATATGGATTAATAGATCTAAGAAGAAACTCTTGGGAAAGCAAATTCTTTTGTTCGAAAATTACCATTGCGTCCTTTCAACCGGAGCCTAGGTTTTTCTGACAATTCATGGGCCAATTCCCGTCACTTTCTTTACATACCTGCAAGCAATGGTCCTATCTAATTTGAATTTTGCTAAAGAGTGTTCTTGCGTACTCGTGTTTTGTTTTTATCTCACTCCTCTCATCTATGTACATGTGCATGCGGTGCTCACGAGGATCGAACCCTAGACTTGATACTCTTTGGCTCCACTCTTAATCAATTTACCAGCAGGGTCGCATACTTATTGGCCCCAAAGAGCTTATTAAGTGACCAATAAAAAAAAATTCATGCATCCTTTAGTGCATTGCCTTTCTCGTGCTACTTGTACTCAATGTAGTATAGGTCAAATTCAATTTCTATCCCTCGTCGTATGTTTGGAATCCTGTATAAAGGGCTGAGAAGAAAATTTCAGCAGAAATTTGCAAAAAATAAATAAAACAAAATTGAATTTCCACTCTTTTTTCCCTTACGAAAAATCTTAAGCTTCCTTTATCTTTCGATCCTCACTTTCATTCCCTCTATTTTCTCTCATTTTCGAAAAGTAATTCATGTTTCCCCGAGCCTTAATTACATCCTTGCCCTTCAAACAAATCTTCCTCCCGAAGAAAGGTGCGTTTTGCATGAGCTCCTTTATCGCCGTGTGACGTGCGCAAGTAGGTGGTGTTGTCCCCTTCCCACTGACCTGTTCAGACAAATAACAAAGAAGTACGAGATTGAATAATGAAAATGGCTACGCATGCCTCATCGCATGCGTCTGTCTATCTCTCTCTCTCTCCCTCTCTCCATCCCGACAGGAGCCATCTTTCTCATCTCCATCTCCTATGGTAATAACAATAAAAATAAAGCAAAATTATCTCATCGAAGGGCAAAGAAAAATCGAATTTTGCAAGTCAATTAGATCAATCTAGAACAAGATCGTGAAGCCCTTATAAAAAGAGCCCAAAACCCACCATCATCCCCCCACAGCCGTTCAGCGTTTAGGTTTCGAGAGAGAGAAAAGAAAGAAAGAAAGTAGAGCGAGCCATCATGGTGATGAAGGTCCATGGCAGCGTCTTCTCCACCGCGGCGATGCGGGTCTTGGCCACCCTCTACGAGAAGGACCTCGAGTTCGAGTTCGTCCCCGTCGACATGCGAGCCGGCGAGCACAAGAGCGAGCACTTCCTCGCCCTCAACGTAAGTCTCCGCCCCTGCCCACCACCCGTTCGACAGTATTCCTCCCGGATCTTTGGTATTGGGGGTCTGAACGTGTTACTTTCGAGAAACCCTCTTTCGTCTCTCGGATCTAACGTTCCTCGATCTCTCTGTGCAGCCTTTCGGTCAAGTCCCGGCCGTTGAGGACGGTGATTTGACGCTATTCGGTAAGTCATCCTATTATTGATGGATTCTCTTCTTTGACAACGATGAAAGATGGAAGTGTTATAGTCAAAGGTGCTGATTCGATCGCTGATAGATTGTGCGACCGCGATGGCAGATCAACTGTTTAGTCAATCTTTGAGTGTTCAATCAGTCAACCGAATAAGAAACAACTGCGCGAAGTATAATCTATATCTTGATTATGCTCTTTGTGGTGGCAGAATCAAGGGCAATCACTCAGTACATTGCTCATGTGTACAAGGACAAGGGCACTCCGCTCGTGTGCGAGGGCAAAGCCATGGCGACGGTGAGCGTGTGGATGGAGGTCGAGGCCCACCAGTTTGACCCCGTGGCATCGAAGCTGCAGTGGGAGCTCGTGTACAAGTCGCTATTCGGCCAGGCCACAGATGCTGCGGTAGTCGAGGAGAACGAGGCCAAGCTGGCCAAGGTCCTCGACGTCTATGAGGCCCGGCTGAGCCAGTCCAAGTACATGGGCGGCGACTGCTTCACCCTCGCCGACCTCCACCACCTCCCGGCCCTGACCAATCTGATGGGGACACATGTGAAGAAGCTGTTTGATGCCCGCCCCAAAGTGAGCGCGTGGGTGGCCGACATCACGGCGCGGCCGGCTTTGGCCAAGGTTCTTGCCATGAGGAACCAGCAGTGAAGCAAAAGGGTCTAGCTCAAATCATCTGGTGCTTGGGGGGCAACAACAATAGACCTTTTCTACCCCCTTTTTCATATGAGTTGGTATTTGTCTTTTGCTGTTGATTCTATGCTTCTTTGGTCAATGTTTTATGTGGGAGTTAGACGAACTTATTTGGGATCTTCTCTGAAGGGTCGTCTTCAATCATCAAAGTTGGAGATGATGATGAGACTGGTGTTATGTGATTGTCTATCACAAGCAATAAAAGATTGGACGGATGAAAAGTTACGTTTCATGAGTCAATTGGCTAATGTCTCATCTGTTTAGTTTCGTTAGAGTCTAATAATTGCTGCAAGTGCTGGTATTATCTCTACTGATGGAAACCCTCTCCTTACATCATGTCCATGGGATGGCCTACAGTTTCCCTACCAGTCACGAAAGCTCCACCCACTTTCATCTGTTAATGTACCAGAGAAGATCACTGGACGATATTCATGTGTGAATATACATTAATACAAAGGTATACACGTGCCCAAGAAATTCTGAAATGCATCGTGAAAGTGCAATTGACTCCTCAAACTTTCAAACTTTCAAACAATGCAATCAAATCTTAAAATTTGTCAAATTTTTGTAATGAACTGTCCATATAACTCGTTTGATTTGACTAAAGTAAAAAGCTAACATAGCTTTTTTATTACACGTGACCCAGTGCCTATTGAGCGCCACATTAGGTAAAAAAAATTAAAAATATATAGAAAAACTAAAAATCTAAAACCAGAGTCCGCCACCCCTTTGCCACCACTCGAGCATCGTCGAGCCCACCATCATGGCCACATCAAGCTTCTTCAAGCTTCCGGCCATGGCCGCTCCAGTAGGGTATGCATCTGCCTATTGCACAGTGAATTATTGATTTCTACACACCGCTCATTCCTCGTCCTAGAGGCTGATCTCATTTTTCTTTGAATAAACATGGTCGCACCTTCTCATTCCTCCATGCTTCGACTGATTTTTAATGAGTCGATCATAATGTTCCTTTCGCACAAAGCATCTTTCTTTTGGTCGCTACCGCTGCTCACTCCTGCCGTCGCCGGCCCCTCATTGGCACACCCCCGAACCTCCCACCTCCAGCTATCGCGGCTTCCACGACCTCTGATCCAATTTTACAAACTCCAGATCTGATGTCAAATGCCTCGAATTAGTTGGCTGCATCGCGTGCAAAGGAGGCGAGGCATGAAGGCGTAGGTCGATGTTGAGACTCCAAAGGTAGATGAAGCTGAGAGGCTGACCGTGGGCTATGTTTGAAGTCGTGAAAATGGCACCTCTATAACTCAGTACATTGCTCATGTATACGCGGACAAGGGCACTCCGCTCGTCTGTGAGGGCAAACCCATGGCGACGGTGGCCGTGTGGATGGAGGTCGAGGCCCACCAGTTTGGCCCCTTGGCGTCGAAGCTGCAGTGGGAGCTCGTGTTCAAGCCGATGTTCGGCATGACCATGGAAGCTGCTGTAGTCGAGGAGAATGAGGCCAAGCTCGCCAAGGTCCTCGACGTCTATGAGGCCCAGCTGAGCCAGTCCAAGTACTTGGGCTGCGACTGCTTCACCCTCGCTGACCTCCACCACCTACCGACCCTGACCAACCTGATGGGGACCCCATTGAAGAAGCTGTTCGATGCCCACCCCAAGGTGAGCGCGTGGGTGGCGGACATCATGGCCCGGCCTGCTTGGGCCAAGGTTCTTGCCATGAGGAACCAGCAGTGAAGCAAAGGGTCTAGTTTAAATTATCTGGTGCCGGGGGGCAATAACATTGCGCCTTTCTACCCCATTTTTATGTGAGCCTGTAATTGCATTTTGTTGTTGATTCTGTCCTTCTTTGGTCAATGTTTTATGTGGGATGAACTTTGCGGGATTGTCTTCAATCATCAAAGTTGGAGATGATGATGAGGCTGGTGTTCTGTGATTGTCTATCACGAGCAATATGAACTTGACTGATAAAGAGAGAGTAATGTCTCACGAGTCATTAGCTAATGTCTCATCTCTTTAGTGTCATTAGAGTGTAATTATTGTTGCACGTGCTGGAATTGTTTCTACTGATGCAAGCCCTGTCCTTACATCATCTCCATGGGATGGCTTCCAGTTTCATAACCACTTTCCCTGACGATCACGAGATTTTTACCCACTTTCATTTCTTAAAGTATGATTGAAGTTTGCTAGACGATATTCATGTATATGTATAACATTATATAAAACTTTCATATGTCACCACAAATTCTTTCACTCTTGCAGTTTCTTGAGTTCAAGAGTTAACAGAGAAAAGTCAAAATTCAATCAAAAAGTACACCAATACCCACATAAAAGTCTATATATTTTAGTTTTGAAAGTAATAAATTCTTCCTTTTAGCTTTGATATGAAAATAGTCGATTCGAAATTAATTGGTCTGCTCATTTTGGTCCTGCATGTGTGTGCATTCGGTGAAGTTCCATTTGTATTTCAAGCGGGATAAATGATCGATAGTTTACACGAGTCGAAACTCTGATAATAAATACTCCTCATGGATGTTTCAGTGTTCATGTTCATATCTTCTTATCTTATCTCGTAAAGTTAGTCCAACGGCCACTTCCTCTCAATTGAATGTGAAAAATATAGTAAAAGGGTTACGGTCGACCATCAGTGTAACCGGCGTTGACCAGCGTCCACGTTAGCACTGGCTGACCAAAATTGGCTGGATTGGCACAAATGCAAAAGGTTTAGGGCTCAATTGGCAAACTTAAAAGGTTTATGACTGAATTAGCAAAAATGCAATAGGTTTAAGACTCAATTGACAAACTTAAAATGTTTAGGATTGAATTAACAAAAGTGCAATATGTTTAAACTTTTTTGACAATTTTTCCGTGGACAAGCCAAGCTCGCAAGCGACGCCAACACTCGTTCATGGCCGTCATTGGTGTCATTTGGCCAAACCTATAGGAGTTCCCAAATCCAAATTTAGAAATCTGTGTGGTCGTGGCCAACAGTCGACCAAATCTGGAGTAGTGGTTAGCTCCAGATCTGGAAATATGGGTGCTCGTGGCCAAGGCTCCATCGTCGGAGTCATCTAAACCCCTCCCTCGTGCTCATGGCTCAAGGTGGCTATAGATGGAGGAGGAAGAGAGAGGTGAATGGAGGCGGAACACAAAGCAAAATCAGATTTTTTATTTTTTTATTTGATTCCAAGTCAGATCCACGTGTAAAGTTATAATTGGATGTGAGTAGACAACACGCCACATCAGCTACTGATGAGGCACAATAGATCCACCGAATATTTTCTCCCTCTCGAAAATGTGTTTGTGTCTCAGATTGGCCTCTATTTGAGGTCGTCCCAATGTCGATCACGGCCGCCAACCTCGTATTTGAGGTCAAACAATCATGGAGAACGCTGTTAGCCCCAAGTGCAATCGGGAGCTTCCTTAGTGTCGACAATAACAACGATGGCAATAAGGAAGGGTGGCTTCGCTACGCAGAGTAGCGGGAATTGGGGAGAGGGGAAATCTTTTTTGCAACGAGCGATCTTCTCCAAATTAATTTGGCATGTCGAGCAAAAAAATATATACAATAAAGTCATGACTCACTGCTATATCATTAGGTGGAAGAATTATTTCCCTTATCCAATTCACGAATGTTGAAAGTTTCAATCAATGCAGTCAACTTGTAATAGACTTATAATACATTTTTATAAAAAATTCTAAAAAAGTATCCATTTTAAACTTTGTTTTCAACATGTCATTACAAAAAGGAGAACAAAAACTTTGATTTGTCATTGTGCTGGACTTTACAAAACTATTAGACTAGGAAGGAGACAAGGAATGGTGATCTAACTAGATCAGACAAGTATGATTGCCAAGCTCTGAGTTATAACTAAATTCGGTTTAAATCACTCACTTTTTTTCTAAAATAGCAAGCACGAAAATCAATATATAGAACAATGGATCTAAGAAGAAACTATTGGGCTAGGATATATTTGTAGCTTGAAATCACCATTATATCTAAGGGTGAGCAAAATGGACCGGACCGGCCGTTTTGGTCCGGTCCCCGATTCCTATAAGTGGAATTGGTGACCAAGCGGCCGGGTTCCCGGTTCCAGGAGGGATGGGACCGGATCAAACCAGTATATATGTACTTTTTTTGAAAAAACATTCTTAACCATCAACTATAGTTGCCTTTCCTTCTATCATCATTGTGTTTAAGGTGCTCACTGTTGAAGTCGGTGAAGCTGATCATTAGTGGAGTGGCCAAGGGAATTGCTACAGCTGTGAAGAGAACGAATGTGACTAGGAAGAGTGAGAAAATACATACATTTGCCAATCTCGAATTGGAGATGACAACCTCCATTTTTAGTGGCTAAAAAAGGATCTTTATATATTGTTATATAGAATGAATTATTGATTCAGTCGGCAACTTCACGTTAAGTATTACCAGTTCCTCTAGGACCAGACCTAACCGGTGGTCTTGGTCCGGTCCAGTCCCTGGTCTCGAAAGTATGGGGACTGGGACTATCGGTCTAATTGCCAGTTTCATATGGGGCTGAATCAATCCGGATCATGCACACCTCTAATTATATTCTTTCAACTTGAGTTAACTTTTTCATGATGTTATGGGCCATTTCTAGTCTATTATGGTCACTTTCTTTATATAGCTACGAGCAATGACTAAAATGGTGGGACAAATGAAATTTGTCCTCTCTCGAGTTTTGTCACGAAGCATTTCCGTGAACTTATTGAGAACTGGTAAAGAAAATTACGCAATTTGTAATACTTTGTCTTTCTCGTGCTACTTGTAATCAGTGTGTTATACATCGAATTCAATTTTTAGCCCTTTCCTTATGTTTGGGACCCCGGATAAGGGGGTGAGAAGAAAACTTCAACAGAAAATTGCAGAAAAGGTAAATTTGGATTTCTACCCTTTCCCTTTATTTTCTCTCGTTTTGGAAACATAAATCATGTTTCCTCAAGTGTTTCGAAAGAGAGAGGATTACTTTCTTGCCCTTCCAAAAGTCTTATTACTCATTCGTTGCAGGGTGACGTGTGCACATAGGTGTGGTTCCGTCCTCCCAAAGACTTTAGTTTCGGAAACATCGTTCAGACAACCGTTAAAAGTAGTAGTACGACAAAGTGAAAATGTCTAGGATGGAGTCATCGCGTGGGCCTCTCTCTCTTACTGTCTCTCAGCCACAGGAGTCATTTTTCTTTGGCACCGACTATCTATCTACCTTTCCTCATCTCTCTCGTATAAAATTACACACCACAAATTGATTAGATCATTCCAGAACAAGATGGCTAAGCCCCTATAAATGGAGCCCAAAGCTCACCATCGTTCGCTACAATTGTTCTGCGCTTAGTTCTCGAGGGAAAACAGAAAGCAGAGCAAAGCAATCATGGTGATGAAGGTCCATGGAGCCGTCTTGTCCACCGCGGCGATGCGGGTCTTCGCTGCCCTCTACGAGAAGGACCTCGAGTTTGAGTTCGTCCCCGTCGACATGCGAGCCGGCGAGCACAAGAAGGAGCACTTCCTAGCCCTTAACGTAAGTCTCCGTCCCTGGCCACGACCTGTTTGACCGTATTCCTAACTTATAACTGGTCTTGGGGTCTCAACGTGTGCTTTCAAGAAAGTAGAAACCCTCCTTCGTCTCTCGGATCTAACGTTTCTCGATCTCTCTGTGCAGCCTTTCGGTCAAGTCCCGGCCTTTGAGGATGGAGATTTGAAGCTATTCGGTAAGTCGTTCTATTAATGATGTAAAGATGAAAGTATTTAGTCGATGGTGCTGATTCAATCGCTGATAGATTGTGCGACCATGATGAAAGATCAAGTGTTTAGTTCTACTTTGAGTGTTCAATCGGTAGACTGAATCGTATTTTGATTATGCTATTTGTGGTGGCAGAATCAAGGGCGATTACTCAGTACATTGCTCATGTATACGCGGACAAGGGCACTCCACTCGTCTGTGAGGGAAAACCCATGGCGACGGTTGGCGTGTGGATAGAGGTCGAGGCCCACCAGTTTGACCCCTTGGCGTCAAAGCTGCAGTGGGAGCTCGTGTTCAAGCCGATGTTCGGCATGACCACGGACGCCGCTGTGGTCGAGGAGAACGAGGCCAAGCTCGCCAAGGTCCTCGATGTCTACGAGGTCCGGCTGAGCCAGTCCAAGTACTTGGGCTGCGACTGCTTCACCCTTGCCGACCTCCACCACCTCCCGACCCTGACCAACCTGATGGGGACACCATTGAAGAAGCTGTTCGATGCCCGCCCCCAGGTGAGCGCGTGGGTGGCCGACATCATGGCCCGGCCTGCTTGGGCCAAGGTTCTTGCCATGAAAGACCAGCAGTGAAGCAAAGGGTCTAGTTTAAATTATCAGTGCCAGGGGGCAATAACATTACACCTTTTCTACCCCCTTTTTATGTGAGTCTGTGTTGTTTATTCTGTCCTTTGGTCAATGTTTTATTTGGGATTTTCTCTGAAGGGTCGTCTTCAATCATCAAAGTTGGAGATGATGATGAGGCTGGTGTTTTGTGACTGTTATCATGAGCAATAAAGATTGGACAGATGAAAAGTTATGTTTCATGAGTCATTGGCTAATGTCTCATCTTTTTAGTTTCATTAGAGTGTAATAATTGCTGCAAGTGCTGCTATTGTTTCTGCTGATGAAGCCCTGTCCTTACATCATCCCCATGAAATGGCCTACAGTTTCATGACCACTTCCCTGCCAATCACAAATGTTTTACCCACTTTCATTTGATAAAGAATCATAGAAGTTCACCAGGCAATATGCATGCATAAGTGTAGCTTTATACAAAATTTTCATATTTCTGCTCGACATTCTTTCGGTGTTGCAGTTTCTAGAGTTCAAGAGCTAAGGTGAAAATTCAAACAGAAGTACTCCAACACTCACTTATCCAATTAATAGTTAAGTTGCGAGTTGGATAATGGGAATCAAGTCGATAGGGTTAAGATGATTAATCTCATACACTTCAAATGGTGAATAACCCGTAGTGTGACTTAGAAAGCCATTATAAGTTAATTCAACTTGTGCAAGTTTCAAATCATAATTCTTGAAAATCTTACTCACCATGCTATGAAAGAGGGTGGCGAGAGTGCGCTCAATTAACTTCGTTTAGCCATCCCTTTGGATATGACAAGTGGTATTAAATAGAAGTTCGGTACCAAGCATCCTCCATAGGATCTTCCAAAAATAACTCATGAATTTGGAATCATGATTTGATACGATGGTATTAGAAACTCTATGAAGGAAAATGATCGTCTTGAAATGTAGTTCAATCACGAGGGAGACATCATCCGTCTTGTGACATTGAATTTAATGAGCCATTTTTCAAAATCGATCAACCACGACCATGTTTTCATCCTTTCTCTTGTGTTATTAGAAGAGCCACATTAAAATCTATACTCACATCTTTTCAAGGCTACGATGAACCAGAAGTCGAGTATAAATCTGTTGATGGATGTGATTATTTGCCCTTTAACAAGTCAAACACATAAAAAATGATAGTAGTACATCCTCATTTGACTTGGGCCACTAAAAAAGGTTCTTGAAGGACTTCAAAAGTCAGTAATATCGAAGTGGCTAGTCAATCCTCTTTCATGCGCTTCTCGGATCAATAACCGTCTAAATGAACTCTTTGGCACACAAAGCTTATTATTTCTAAAAAAGAACATTTCCATGGATTGTATAAGCACCTCTGGATGGAAACTCCATATCCTTTTAATAGAGTTCTTTATCAAATTGAATTTAAGAACTGAGAGTCAAGAATAGATTTTTCCTTGATAGAGCATTTGCTACAATTTTAGTTTTGCCAAGGTTCTATTTTGAGACAAAAGAAAAGAATTGAAAAAAGTTTACCTATTTGGCATGTCTAGAACTTGCACTGGCCACTAATATACTTGAGAGCCTTATGATCAAAACAAAGAACAAATCATTTAGGCTTCAAGTAGTGACTCCAACAATCAAGAGCTCCTACAATGGCATAGAATCCTTGTCATAAGTGGAACATTCTTTCTTGACCTTGCCAACTTCTCAGTAAAATACGTCAAAGGTTTTTGGACTTAGATTACGACATCTCAATGCCAACTCCACTCGCATCACATTCTACTTCAAAAACTTTATCAAAATTTGGAAGAGCAAAAGATAGGAGACTAATAAAACTTTTGTTTGATGACTTCAAAGGAATTGTGGATAGCCTTGAACCATTCGAAAGATCCCCTTTTCATGCATTTAGTAATGACAGTCATGATGGTGCTAAAGTGCTTCTCAAAACAAGTAAGCATAATTCCTCCTCGATAATAAAATATGTTGACATGAGGAGGAAAATATTTGCTACTTATATATATTTTTTACAATTTCTTGAATATCAGGACGTTCTTCAAATAAATTGCGCGTAGAAAGAGGCTAAATCATGAAAACTCCTTGCATCATATATAGATTTGGGAACCTTTGATTGATTTATGGAAATCCCATCTTTAAAAACCACATAGCCAAGGAATATGATGCTTAAAGAAAAGAATAGGTACTTTTCCAACTTGGCATAGAGTTTTTGTTTCCTTAAGACTTTAAAGACTTGTCTTAAGCGAAACAAATATCCGTCCTCGTTCTTGCTATAAACAAGGATATCATCAAAGTAGACAACCACAAAGTAACAAAAAAAATAAATAGCAAAGGACTTGATTCATAAGTCTCATGAAGGTGGTCAGAGCATTGGAAAGATTGAATGACATAACTAGCTACTCAAAGAGGCCCCTTCAGATTTGAAGGCTGATTTTCACCAATCCATTTCCTTCATCCTAATCTAATGATAGCCACTCCTCAAATCAATCTTGAAAAATATGGTAAAGCCATACAATTCATTAAGCATGTCATCAAGACTAGGTATGAGATATCTATACTTAATGGTTATATTGTTGATGGTTCGATTATCCACACGTTCTGCAAGAAACATCATTCCAAGGCACGAGTAGGCTTGGAATCGAACAAGAGCTTATGTTATACCTTACATATCATCTAGCAATCTCCTTGGGTTCCTTCGGATTGCATCAACAGGCAACCTTGTTAGGGAGAGAAGCATCGGAAGTAAATTGGTTTGATGCTCAATTACCCTCAAGGGAGAGGTAAACCATAGGGTAAATCCTCTAGAAATACATCCCAAACTCATTCATTATGGAGTAAATTTTAAGGTGTAACAGACCCTCTCACTCTTTTGACTCTTAACCATGAGTAAGGCAAAAACAGACTTTTATTTGAGAATGACTTTCTCGTCGGTCATCCTATGTGACATCCTGTCGCATAAGCGATTTCCTACGAAATTGATAGGATTCCCATATAAAAATTTATGACTCAATTGACAAAATTGAATAGTTTAGAATTAAATTAGCATTTGTACAATAGGTTTAGGACTGATCGGACAATTTTCCTCTGTAAATTAATTCGAATGGCCACTTCCTCCCTCTTCCTTTAAGGTGATCGGTTCTTAGTCCGATCCGACCCTACCCAGGAACCGGTTCCCTATTTTCGAAATCGAAGATCGAACCGGACCAACCGGTCTAGTGGAACCAATCGAGTTTAGGTCGAAAGCATAGAAAACCAATAAAACATATTACGGAGAATGATGGGTAAACAATCTAACCCAAATGACGGAATCATATCATACTTAATTTGAAGCCGAGACCTCGAATGAGAAAAGTTGCGTCAAACCACGGAGTATTTGTTATTGGCAATTTAGCGTGGGGTTCTAGCAAGTGAGAGAGTGATAAGGATGGTCGAAATTGCACCTTCGAGGAGAAATGGGGAAATTGCCGAAACCCTAGCAAAGTGCGCAAGTCGCAGAGCACGAGCAAGGAAAAAATGCAGAGAGAGAGAGAGAGGAGCAACCTTGAGAATGATGCCGAGGGCGTGATGGTAAGGTGGCGACAGCGAGGTGGACAGAGATGCGAGAGAGAGGAGCAACCTTGAGGATGACGTCGAGGGCGTGACAGCAAGGTGGCGACAACGAGGTGGACAGATACGTAAGAGTGAGGAGCAACCTTGAGAATGATGCCGAGGGCATGACGACAAGGTGGCAATGGCAAGGTGGACAGAGGACTCAGATTGAGATGAGCAAAGGCAAAGAGCAAGGCGTGAGAGCACTGAGAGGAGATTTAGGGTTTGTAATTTAGGCGATTAGGACAGAGATGTGAAGAAAGTGGCAGAAATAATAAATAAATAAATAAATAAAAAGAATCAGTCTGGTTCGGGCAATCTAGTGGTTTGATTCCTACCGTGGAACTGGAAATTGGACTGCCAGTCACTAATTCCTCATTTTATGGAACCGAACAGGCGCCCTTGGGAATCGCCTAGAACCGACTAGTTCGGTCGGTCTATTTTGTTCACCCCTACTCTTCCTAATGTTGCCATTTGGCAATTCTTATGTTAGTAGATGCAAGATATAAGAACATGACAGAGAGGGAGAAACAAAGACTCCAATTTTCAAAAGTCAAATCTACAAGAAATCAAATTCCTAATAGGAAGAAGCAATAAGCCATGCATGCCAAGAGAAAACAGGAGAGAATCGAAGTGAAAACCAAATCATTGATCCCCAACCAGAAATTGCTTCCATAGCTCAAAAGTTGAGAAAAGCTAAGCTCAAGGCTCCAACCAATATTCAAATAAAAACATCTCTTCGGCTATAGCTTAGAAAATTCATTTAACAAAAAGCTAATTCGTATGTTACCATCAGACTGATCGAGATCAGATTCACAAATCATATTTCATGTTCTTTACATAAACAAAGACGTTTGGCAATTGTCATTGTTGATTTATTTTTTCTTTTTGCCATAGCTAACTTGTTCTATTGGTCGAAGCCATAGCTAACTTTGATAAATGATGTTTTTTATTATTGTATTTGTGGGTATCCAACCGGTGGGCCGTGCGCGCATGTGGGGGGTGGCTGGTGGGGGCGGGGGTGTTGGGACGTCGGTGTTGTCCGTCGGTTAAGCTGAATAGGAGAGTGTTGGACATGAGCCGAGCATCACGTGGTTCAGCAATATCAATGTAATATGAACAGGAAAATTACCACATCTGCCGTCCATCACGTGGTTCAGCAACATCAATATAATATGAACGGAAAAATTATCAAAAAAATTCTAAATTTATTGCTATTGTGTTAATTTAGTCCAAAGTTTTTTTTTTTTTTTTGTAATTGACTCCGAAACTTTTTGTATTTGTGTCAATTCAATTCATTTGGCCAATTTTGGCTGGTCGGCGTTGATATGGCACGGCCGATGTTGACGTGGACAATTTTTAATAATTTTTAAAATAATTTTTTGAATTTCTTTTCTTTTCTTTTCTTTACTTGTTTTTTTTTAACTTGGGGCTGACGAGGGTCAGTGGCCGACCCTCGTCGGCCACTGGCGTCACCCTCGCTGACACTGGGTGGGGGCGTCGTAGCCCTCGCCGGCTTTGGCCGAGGGTCACAACTCCCTTGCTAGATTTGGGCCAGGCAAGGGCATTGCGGTCTTAGCCCTCACCCAATGTTGGCCCTCACCAGTGACCGGCGACCCTCATTGGCCCTAAGTTTAAAAAAAAAAAAAAAAAAGCAAGTAAAGAAAGGAAAAAAAAAATTCAAAAATTCAAAAAAATATATTAAAATATTATTAAACAATGTCCACGTTAGCGTCGGTCGGCCAAAATTGGCCAGATGGATTGAATGGGTACAAATGCAAAGGTTTAGAACTTTATTGACAAAAAAAATTTATGACTGAATTGGTATAATTATAATAGGTTTATGACTTTTTTGATAATTTTCCCTAATATGGACACTTAACAATAAAGAAAGGGAACAAAAGGAAAAGGACATCAGAGTGTAGTTATGACACTTGTTGTGTCCTTATCTCGGGAGCGAAATAGGATTTTGTCTCATCCATGGGACGGGAATAGTAGATGGTTGGTTGTGTAAAAGAAAATTGCAATTGGGTGGTGATCTTGGCCTTGAAAAGTCTCTTTGGAAGGTCTAGGTTCCCTTCGCTCGTGACCCACAAGAGAGAAATGGGTGAGGAGGGGTCCGGGATGATCCCCCCAAATAGGCACTCTGACGCTCAAGTCGGTGTAGTCTGAGAGAAGAAGAGAGAACTTGAATGTGAGGGCGAGTGACTCCATGTGCTTATGATTTATAGCCAAGAGGAGGAGCGGTCCTTGAAATTTCAATCTTTGCTTAACTTTTATTGTTAGTTTTTGTCCAATTAAAATTAAAATTTGAAGATATTAGATCTTGCGCATGCACTGCCCATATGCTAGATAAGAGATGGAGACGGGTTGTTCTTAGTAGATGAATTGAAACGTGAGTTTGAGATGTGTGTTATATGAAAGTAGGAGCAAAGATATCGATTTAATTAAAATAACATCTAATTTGCTCTTTACTTTTTTAATATTGAGAATAAGGGTGCTTTAGTTATTTGAAGATTGGACACTAAATTTGAAAATTGGCTTTATATATAGTATCGAAATATATGTGTTGCAAAAACATAACAAATATAATAGTATTACGAAGAAATGTGAGGTGTTGGTGTTTGGACGATGTGGTCTTCTTTGGATTGTGAATTGTTTTTTTTTTTTTTTTTTTTACGAATTGAAACGTAAAATAACATATATTATCTTTTAAGTGAGGAAGAAATTAGTTAGCAATTTCTACAGCATAATAAGAAAATTATCAAAAAAGTCGTAAATCTATTGTACAGATATCAATTCAATCATAAACCTTCAATTTGGCTAATTTGATCCTAAACATTTTGACGATTTGCCAATGTAGTCATTTCGGTCAATTTTGGTCCGAAATCAGGGACGTGGACATTGGCTGTCCTATGTGACACGATCAGCTTTAACGTAGACAATTTTTGCAATTCTTTAATTTTTTCTGTTTATTTTACTTTTTTTTCTTTCACCGTTGCCAGCAACTCTCACTGGTAATTGGGTGAGGGCCAAACTGTTCGCGATGGCTAGACGAGGCGACCCTCGCCCAGATCTAGCATTGGTTTGGGCAATGGTCGTTGGCAACCCTTGCCCGCCTCAATGAAAAATAAAAGAGAAAACAAATGAATATATATATATAATGCAGGAAATTTTTTAAGAAATTGCAAAAATTATCTACGTTTGCGATTTTTTTTTAAAATTAGTGAGAATTTTTTAAAATTAGTGAGAAAAACTATATTATCAAATCGTCAAAATGTTTAAGATGAGCCAGAAATCAGCAAGACTTGTGATGGAAATGACAGACAAAGACCAAGTGTGTCGCGATCCTGGAACTCTGACTGCCTGCATTCTGAGCTTTGAAGGTAATGATCTCTACTTTCTTTCATTTCAATGGAGATGGTCATCTTCCCATTTCTAATTTGATTTGTCATCAGAAACCGTGCTATCTGTCCTGCATTTTGTTTGGAGGATCTTATTTGGGGGGAAACATGAGTTGGAAGTTTTGCGACAAGTGTTCTTCTTGTGATTCCTGGAAGCACGTCGCACATATTTTGCCTAATAGCTTGCAGGAATAGGATAAAAGAGAGAGATACGGCCTGTTCCTAGACCCACCCGGAAACAAAACCATCCAGAAATCGGACTGACCGGTCTGGTTATTTCCTCGAGATACTCACTAAACACGATACATACTGGAGGGGCCATCAAGAAGTGAACATGGACCAGGCCTTTTGAGGAACTTGTCGGCCTAGCTCCATAGTTTGAACCTGTTTTTCTTGGCCCGATTTGCAAGCTTAGGCTCAATGAAAAATAAAAAATTTGGCCCTTACTGTAACCTATATATTTAATCCAGCCTGGATTGAGCTTAGCCAAGTTTTTTTTTTTTTTTTTTTGCAATTTTCCTTTCGTTTGAGAAGTTCTTAAGAAATGAAATTTCATAATCTAAACGTGCACTGTCGAGACTTATCAAATGAACCATGTGAATTCACTTAAAATCCTACATTTTATTTCGAATGGAGCCTGTTTTTTCAACTCAAAACCCACTATTTCGACATCTCTAGAGACCATTTTGATTGTACTTAATATGCTAAAAGGTAACATTTTTTATTCATGACTTTTGTATGGTTTTCACACAATAGGTACATTCTGAACTTTCAAACAACTAAACGGTAACATTTTTTATTTCAAAATTTGCTGCCTAGGCCCCCTCTTTGGGCCACCAATCCTTTTTGAAAAGCCAATTTCGATAACACTGCCTGATTGGCGCAACACCTCATCATGTCTATGGAAAATCATTGAGAAAGAATTTAAGTCCACGACAAAAAAATTCGAGTCCATCAACATATTTAATTAGACTTTATTGCACTCAAAAACTTGTGCTATTGAGTACTGAACGAACAAGACATACTAAACCCATTGCTTTCCAACATATAAGTTATCTGATGCCGGACTCTGTTTCATTAATAAAGACACAGGTTTACCTTAACACCAATCATCTGCTTTTGTGTTCCTTGGCCAGTGAAAATGAACTGGCTCTGATTACCCAATGGACAGTAGGTTATCCGATAAGTTCAAAGTCTTGCCGTACTTTATGTTTCAACTATCCAAACCCCATTTGCTATATCCTACCAGGTTTCCATTCGCTTCATCATGGTGAGACGATGCCATATCTTCTTGCTCGTACCAGCATGTAATGTGCTCAAAGCTGTTCAGTTAATGTTGGACAAATGATACTCAGCAAGCCCAATTAAAGCTGAGCCGAAACCAAAACAAAATGCTGTACAGATGATTGTACAATGTCACACTTACAGTAAGACAAACCCTGGCAATCATCAACTTATCTGAACTTCAAGCTTTTCCAGAATCAGGAATCATCGGGAAAACATAAGCTTCAGTATTGGAATCAGGGCTTCCGTCCATCTTGTTGTCCTGATGTCGGTGGGTGTTCCACGAAGGGCTAAGCAATGAGTTGAATTCATGAAATATCACAAGCACTGCATTATAGAAGGCAGACCATTGCTTTTGTTTGGCCGCTTCCCTCGAGAAGTCCAGCTCTATGGGATCTGCGTTGTTGAACGGCCCGTCAACTTCATCCCAGGCTGATCATGAAAAGGGGTCTCGCCGGTTACTCATTGTTAATATACTGAGCCTCGAAAATCATCTTGATTGGTGTGCCCCTACGCAGTTATCCAACAAAGACTATTGATGAGGAGATCATGCCATCCTCTCTTTCACTTGCACAGTCAGAACTGTGGGATTCGCAGAAACTATCCTGAAGCCGAGGTTCTAGAAATCTTCGACCCAAATCCTTTTGAAGACCCCTCTCTTTCTCAACGTCACTCCATCTTCCCATTTCAGTGTACAAATCAGAAAGCACAACATGGTAAGCGCCGTTTTCCGGCTCCTAATGGATGAGCTTCCTTTCTGCAAGTTCACTCAAGTTTAACTTTCCGTGAGCTGTAGAGCCTGCTAAATTGCTCTACACATGGTTTTGGTTGGCTCAAAAGGCATTCGCCTGATTAATTCAAAAGCATCTCCTTGACACCCTCCACGCACTAGGAGGTCAATCACACATTCATAATGTTTGATGCTTGCAGAAATTCCAAACTGTCCATTAATCAGCGCACCGAAAATTTCCCTACCCTTATCTATCAATCCTGATTGACTACAAGCAGAAAGCACTGCAACCAAAGTTTCTTCGTCCACCTTAACCCCTTCTTGTTGCATTTTATTAAACCAATTCACTGCCTCATTACCATTTTTAGCGAGAGCTAGCCCTTTAATCGCCATATTCCACGTCAAAACACTCTTCTCCTTTACGCCATGGAAGGCTTTCAATCCCTTATCAACTCTACCACATCTCATGTACATATTGACCAAAGCAGTCCCCAAGGTCACATCCAATTCCCAACATCGTCTCCTCACAAAATCATGCACCCACATGCCCATTCCAACCTCGCGAACACTCGAACACGCGGCCAACACATTCACCATCGTGACCCGATTCGGGTCCAACTCGGACAACAACATCTGCTCGAACGCCATCAAGACATCACCGAACCTCCTAACCTTCCTGTACCCAGTGATGAGGACGGTCCACGACACGACGTCTCTGTGGGGCATTTCGTCGAACATCCGGCGGCAAAGCGCCATGTCACCACCTCCGGACGCGTAAAGATTGAGCAGCGAGTTCCGGACGAAGATATCCTCGAGATGGCCAAATTTGACAACGTGGGTGTGCACGCAGAGGCCCTGTCCGAACTCCCCAGAGTCGGCCAGGGACTTGAGGAGGAATGGGAAGGTGAAGTTATTGGGACGGATGGAGCTCTTGCGCATGTGGGCATACACCGAGAAAGGAACGCGAGGGATGCGGGAAAGAGAGAAGGCTCTGATGAGAGCGTTGCAGATGAAGACATGGGGTCTCGGGAGGTGGGCGAAGAAGTGCAGAGCCAGGTGGGAGAGGCCGAGAGAGTGGCAGGCGTTGATGAAGCAGGACGCGAGGGTGGTGTCCGAGCCGAGGCCCAGGACGACGAGCCGGGCTTGGATCTGGCGGACGTGGCTCGGGCCAGCGCAGCGAGTGGTCAGGACGTGGAGGACGTGGCGGTAGCTGATCGGGGTCTGAAGATGGGGAAACGGTGTCATGAACGAACTCGGCGACGCTCGCGATTCGTTCGAGTGAATCTCGTAGCGAAAAGGCAGCGTCGACTGCCGAAATTCTGAAACGTCTCTTCCAAAGGCGAAGGAAAAAGGTAAAAAGGAAGGACGAAACTCTGCCTTACTTAAAGTTGCCGGAGTCCGATTATTAACCTCTCGATTTGAAATCACCGCTTATATACTTAGTATTGGCCATAATTCACAAAAACATTATGTAGTCTTAGTAAGAGGGGAAAAGGTTAAGGATCGATTGGAGTTTCCGACGAAATGCCCGCCCATGAACATTGTGCAGCAAAACGTAGGAAAACAAGTTTCTAAAAAGAAATGGAGCACTAGAGAGGCAAGTGCGCATCCGGGGAATCGAACCCCGGTCAGTACCGTGGGAGGGTACTATGATACCACTACACCAGATGCGCGACTTAGCAATGAACCGGTCATTATAAAACTATTTAAATGCTTCTACGCGATACCTCCCGATCTTGCACGCCCCATAGAAGTTAGATACCGACCCTTTGCCCCGTCTCATCCAGTTCAAGTCTCTGTTATAGAAGTTTCGAGATGATTCAATGTGTTGTGTGTGTTATTTTCGAGAGGTCACCGTCCTTCCCTCGACTCTACCGTTGTAATGCTGAGATGGATATCGAAAAAACTTACCTGTGGATGCATTGAACGTGTCTATTGCTCGATTTCAATTCCGGAGGTTTTTATGCGCTGCCAAATGTGGGTGGACGAACCTTTTCTTAGCAAAGGACTTTAGGTAATGAGAAAACTAACGTCGTTATGTCCAAGTGAACAAAATTCATGATTAGACACGGTTCGAGGATGAATTGAAACATTTTTTTTTTCTTGAAAAGGATGGGGACTCTTTTGGCCAAACTAAAGAACATAAACGACTATGAATTTCAAGCCAGATTACATCAACCATCAATGCTATTTTTTCATTTTGGAAGCTTGACCAAAAGGCAGGATTAAAGCTTTGAGATATATTCACCAAATTGTCGCGATTTTCCCACACGAGTAAATAAAATGTATTCGTTTTCCTTTCTTTTTATTTCCATTTAATCTATTTTTTTTTTCTGGCTCGGCTATACCACTTAGCCGAGCCCTTTCTTTTTATGATACTAAAAAGCCAGATCTAATATACTTAGAATTGAATAATTCTATGGCTTGAATATTTAGTATTCTCTTATTTGTTACATGTGTTTTTTATTTAGGCAGAATACCACCAATTTCGAAACGGGCAGAAAGGGGGAAAGTGGAGGAAGAAACAGATGTAGAAATGGAAACAACTTTCTAAAATGAATGGGACTAAATAGGAACAAGAGGGATTCTCAGAAGAAGATCCTTTTCCTTCTCTTTTTCGGAAGAAAAGGAGGATTCGGACAAAATCGATTAAGGAGAAGAGATCCGATTGATTAAATTAAAGAGAGAAATCCATATTCAATACGCTCGATTAGGAAACTTTATTCTTAAGATTACAACAACCAATGGAAGATCTCCCAATCGATTAGTAGCGTCCTTGGCCGACTCATTGGATTCTAATAGAAGTCTTCGAAATTTAACTAATCTCATCCACCTATACCATATATCTCATTCACACGCACACGCATCAAAATCACAAACCTAAGGCAAACATCATTGGTTTCTCGGTACGTTTAGCTGCAAAATGGAAACCACTCGTTGCTTATGTCAACCATAGAGCTACTTATTTTATTTGTGCCCCCACATCACTATCTCGCATTGCTTGTACTAATCTTCGAGGTCTAATTTATTCGAGCCAATGAATTGTTTGCTCAATTAAGGTTTTGAGACCGCATCACAATTTAAGGAGGACTGGCTTGTTTTCCTACGCAAAAACAACAGCCAATCGCTCTTCCCCTAGGCTTTTTAAGAATGTGCGAAGCAAGAAAATTGCTCACTTATGTCTCAAAACTCCAAGCTTAATGCCCTAAAAAACCTCTAATTTTAAGTTCAGTCCCAAATCTACTCTAAACTTTTTTTTATCCCATAAAAAACCTTTAATTTTAAGTCAAGTCCCAATTTTACTCTTAACTTTTTTTGTCACATAAAAAACCTCAAACTTTAAGTCAAGTCTCAATCTACGCTACACTTATTTTTTTCTCATAAAAAACTACCAACTATTATTTAGGTTCCACTCGTTTAACTCTTCATCCAAAATTTTTCTTGAAAATCAAGAATGGAAAACTCGAGAGCGTGAGCTCTATGACCACGAGAGATGGAAGACTCTTGAGCATGAGAGAGTGAATACCAAGCACAAAATTGAAAATCCTCTAGTAACATAGAAGGAAAACTCCATTAAAAGTAAAAGCAATTGAAGAAGACCCATCCTAATTACTCCAAAATTTACTCAAATTTAAGATCCAAGAAGATGTCGTTTGAACTAACATGGAAATTCATCTCAAAAAGACATCTTCTTGGACATGAAATTTGGGGGAAGCAATGACCTGGAAATGCCACATCACCAAAGGCGATTTGTAAATGGAGTGTTAACGGGGGCAGATATAGGACTCAAGTAAAAATTTGTAGTTTTTTATGAGACAAAAAATGTTTATGATAAAATTTGGATTGGACCAACAATTGAGAGTTTTTTATAAGACAAAAAAAAGGAGGAAATTACTTATAAAGTCCTAAATATATTGTAATTATGTTAATTCAATTATAAAAAAAAATTACAAATTGAGTCATAAGCCTTTTACATTTATATCAAATCAGTCAATCTAACCAATTTTGGTCAGCTAGCGTTGACGTTGACAATTTTAATTTTTTTCGATTTTTTTTTTTTTTACAGATGAGGGCCAGCGACCCTTACTTGGGCTGGTGAGGGCCACGACACATGTTGAGAGTTTTTTAGGATCCTAATATCTCCATTAGGAAGAGAGTCCATTTTTGACAGATATTTTGTATTCCTTCACAAGTTAAACACTCCTCTAAGACAGCATGTTTTCGTTTGTTGGTTCGCTAGTCAACATTAATCCTGGCGGAGACATGCAACCCACCCCAAACGTGTTTCTACAAAACCTACTTTTCGTCCTCGTCCCATGCACCTCCCTGCCGATCATCTCCTTCATTCAATACCAAGAATATGAAAGCCTCGTGCTTCTCCGTCGTCTTTCTCCTGCCTTTCTTCCTAAAACTCGGCTCGGTCGCCAGTAGCAGCGCGTACTGTGGACAAATCCCAGCTACAGACGCGGAGCTGATCCACGTCGCGATGAACTTGGAGTTCTTGGAGGCCGAGTTCTTCCTCTACGGTGCGCTCGGCCAAGGGCTTGACAGCATCGCACCGTACTTAGCTCTGGGCGGCCTGCCCCCGACCGGCGGCAAGAGGGCAAATCTCGACCCTCTCGTCCGGCGAATCATCGAGGAGTTCGGTTACGAGGAAGTCGGCCATCTCAGGTCATTAGTCGTCTAAAACTAGGATGCATATGCATATCATTGAGTAGCCAATGAAAGAGTGAAGCTACTGATTGGGATCTTTGTGGTTGGGTAATCTCAGGGCAATTTATACAACGGTTGGGGGAATTCAAAGGCCGCTAATAGACATAAGTGCCCACAAGTTTGCAATGATAGTGGATGAAGCTCTTGGGCACAGATTGTGGCCTCCGTTTGACCCATACTTGGACGCGGTCAACTATCTCTTGGCTTCATATCTCATCCCTTATGTGGGATTAACTGGTTATGTTGGTACCATCCCCAACCTTTCCGAGTTCAACACCAAAGCCGTAAGTGCATAATTTCTCTCCATTTGACCCTCAATATGATCTTAATTTCAACTTTTTTTTAGTTTGGTCCCTCAAAAATTCATAATGAATTGGTGCTGTTTCATTCGATACTTTGGATTTCTTCTAGCTCGCGTGCGACGCTTTCGCTTATGTTTATAATACCATGTTAACACGTCATTTGTTAGATCTTGTCATAACTTATTGTCCTTGTTTTGATGTCGTTGTATACAATCAATCGCTTCGAGAGAGGTTGTGTGAGTTGCTTCGTGGTTGCAGCTCGTGGCCGGGCTCTTGGGCGTGGAAGCCGGTCAAGACGCGGTGATTCGGACGCTCCTCTACGAGCGGGCCCTCGAGAAGGTCGTGCCGTACAACATCACGGTGGCGGAGTTCACCAACTTGTTCTCCGTCTTGAGGAACAAGCTCGGCATGTGCGGGATCAAGGACGAGGGCATCATCGTTCCCCCTGTGCTAGGGGCCGAGCAGAGGATCGAGACCAACGTGCTGTCCTCGAACGAGACGTCCCTGTCGTACCCGAGGACGCCGCAGGAGGTCCTGAGGGTCGTGTATGGGAGCGGGGACGAGCATGTCCCCGGCGGGTTCTTCCCACACGGCGCGAGCGGAGAGATCGCCAGGAGATTCCTGGAGGAGGCCGCCTAGGGAACATCTGATGTATATGTATGGTTGTGGAGGGGAGTGGATTGGATTTGTTGGCTAATTGATGGCCAAATTGATGAGCCTTTGGCATTCATGTGAATGTAATCGAGCCACGTATTTCCATAGACTCGCCCGGAAGCAACGTTGCGGAGGGCCAACTAACGACCATATTTTATAATCCGAATCATAATAAGGGTGACAATGCCGAAGCCATTGAATCAATGTGGTGTTGCGTTGATTGTAATTTTAATTTTTAATCAAGAACACTTGCTTTTTGTACGTGTATTTTTGGTTTTTTATTCGAAGAGGTTTTCTATTTCATTCATAGTTCACCCAATGGAATTTGTGTGGTGTTGTTTAATTAATTTTTTCATTCAAAAATTGCAATTTATTAGTTCAAATTTTTGGATTTTGTACTTTTTTAGTAGAATCTTAATTTTTAAATCTAAGAAAAAAAATCATCCACCTTTTCATATTTATTATCAGTGAGGAGGTGAGAAAGGCAGCCAGCATGGACGACTCCTTTGGAAATTATTATAAGATTTCCATGCCTGCTATAAAAGGTTTGGTGTCATCTATAATTACCGCTCCACCTTATCAATATTAGTGAAAGTAAAACCAGGTAAACCTTAGGGTTGAGCATAATGGATCGCTCAAATTATCGTCCAGATCAAACCGAACCAACCTGTTCAGTTCGATTTTCGATTGCAGAAGGAATCAGACTAATCGAATCACCAAAATTGGGAGAGGGTCGTTGGGCCCTCGTCGTGCCCCCACCAGCCCTTTCTGGCGATGGAGGTGGTGGTGGCAAGGGCTTGTCGCCTTTGAGGTTAGACCTTTTTTTGAATTTTTTAAATAATTTTCTTATTCTATTTAATTAAGATTATTTTAAAATAAAAAAGTAAAATGATGAAAATGCCTTTGAAGTTAGGCCTTGAGAAAATGAGGACACATTAAACCCTTATTTGAAACAAAATCAATTTTACGTTTTTATTTAAGAAAATAATAACACTTCGAGTTTTTATTTGAAATTTTCCATACGAAAAATTGATTTGTTTTATCATCCATCGGTTTGTTTTTATTTATTTATTTTGCTTATCCATCAGATAAAAGCTTTTGCGCGCATTTCATATTTTATTTTTTCATTAATTTGGACAAGAAATTTTTGTGGCTCTTCCATGGCTGTGGCTGCTCTGCCACTCCACCACCACCTCCTCTGCTTCTCGACCTCGAACTCGAGAACTCGAACGCAGTCATGGCGCTCCCGGGGCAGGGAGGGCGTTCCCCAATCGACGAGACGGGTCCGTTTCTCCGTAATCAGCTGCTCTTCTTCTACCTCGCAGGCTCAAGAAGAAGAAGCTCCAGCGACGGCCGAGTCCTGCGTCAACACCGGTCTCCAACTCTTCTCTAAAGGGCGGGTACGAATTGCTCCATTTCATGGTTTTCGAGATGCGATTTCGCGAAGGGCCTGTGGTCTGTCAAGTTTGTAGCTTGTGCTTGTTCTTTGCTGAGTGGCAATGTAAAGTGCGAGAGCTGTTGTTAGTTTAATATTCGGTAGTTTTGGATTCCACGATTGGTCTTTCTGGGTGATGATTATATGAGATGAGGAGGGTGTTGATTGTGATGGGGTAAAAGGGTCTTGATTGTGATGCTATGAAATGAGTTCCTCAGGGGATTGAATTGGGAGTTTCGGGTCGTGACATACTGATGTTCGCCAGGGTTTAATGCTCCAGAATTGCCCAGGAGTTATTGGATTAGGGAAAATTAGTTAAGGGAAAAAAGAAAAATGGTACATTGAACAACAGTATCCATCAGTTTAATGCGAGTGTTCTGCTAAAAGTAGCATGGTCGATGAGTCTTTGTTGTGGCAGGACAAGAGCGCAGTTCCTCGCTCTCCCATGAATAAGAAGAACAATTTGCATTGCGACCGCGACTTTATGGCTTTCTTGTAGTGTAGGTCTTGACTTTGTTATATTATTGACATATGTAGTTGTTCTGTAGGAAAATCTTGCTTCCATGAAATGCTGATTCAATGAAGGATGAAAATAGCCTAATTAGTTCCAATCCTGATGGGCATGTGATTGATAGGCTTCTATAGTCTGGTCAAATTTGAAAAGCAACAACGGTCCGCTGACGTGTATTGGTTGGATGAACTCTACTCTAACTGACCTTGGTCGTGCTTGATAGAGGATAATGTCTCGTTTTATGCTTTGATTATTTGGTCATATATGTTCAATTTCCTAGCGTGTGTGCAATGGAGGTGGAGAATAAGCAACATTCAAATTTTTCTCATGCCAATATTGCCATGATCTTCAGGTTAAAGAGGCACTGTCCCAGTTTGATACAGCCCTTACATTAAATCCAAATCCTATGGAGGCCCAAGCTGCCCTCTACAACAAGGCATGCTGTCATGCCTACAGGTAGGAGGCAAGAGCTCAAGCGATGTTTTCTGCCTTAAATTACAATTGTTTGGCTTTCTTTAAATTTTACAGCATTTATCATCTAGAAGACTAGCATAGTTTCCATCTAAAAGAATTGGTAGTCATTGTAAGTGTTGAATTCAGGAGAGATCTGTTAATACAATTTGCTGGCCCTTAATTCTCCTCACTAATCTTTGATGTCAGCTAATTCAATATTTGTAAGAGCTTCCAATAAGATGGTGGTACACTTCATAACGGCAAAAGCTTTTACATATACACATTTTCCAATCAACTAAAAGGTCTCTTCTATCTGACCAAAAAAAAAAAAAAAGGTCTCTTCTCTTTTGTTGGTTAAAGTTTCTGAATGGGTTTCTGGAATCTGAAACTTTTTACTCTCACTTCTCCTGTCATTTTCAGCAGCTCTGTCTCTTAGCTGTAATGTATTGGCTGAGACGGGATGCCCAAACAACTGATGAACTTTGGGATTGGACAATTAAGAGGCTGTTGCTGTTTAACTTTAACTCCATTTGTTTGATGATTGATCCACCTCTACCAGGTCTTTAAGTCATTTAGAATGGCAGATCATTGAGCATAACCATAATGGGGATGCTTGTCCATTAAATTGTCTCTGTCCTTGGCTTGACCCATTGAAAAGATGCATTCACAAATTCTCCGTTTTTCTTGTCTGGCTTTGTATTGGCTCATGTGATCAACCATTGCTAACTTTTTATCTTCACATATTTTGTTTGTGAAAGAGGGGAGGGAAAGAAAGCTGCTGATTGCTTACGTACAGCTTTGAAGGAATATAACCTCAAATTTGGTACGATCTTGAATGATCCTGACTTGGCATCATTCAGAGCCTTGCCCGAATTCAAGGAACTGCAGGAAGAGGTCTCTTGCTAATTTGAATTTAACATTCATTTTTGGATAATTTAAAGTTGTGATCGCTATTGCTCAACTCTCTTCGTTAGATTTACAGGCTAGATTGGGTGGAGAAGATATAGGCTACAGTTTCCGCCGAGATCTGAAACTTATCAGTGAAGTTCAAGCACCTTTTCGTGGGGTTAGGAGATTCTTTTACGTGGCATTCTCTGTGGCTGCTGGCATTTCCTTGTTCTTTACCATACCCAGGCTCATTCGTGCAACCAAAGGTGGAGATGGTGCTCCTGATCTCTGGGACACTGCGGAAAATGCTGCAATTAATATTGGAGGTAACCATCTGGCCTTCCCTAATTATGCAGAATAAGACTACTAGCCTTCTACGTGTTAGTATGATGTTCATGCCTTACATGGAATACTTTGGAATTCTAGATTGAGATGGAAATTGCTTTGAGTGACTAAATTTTTGAACCAGCAATCTGCAGGCATCATTGTTCTTGTGGCATTGTTTTTCTGGGACAATAAAAAGGAGGAAGAGCAGCTTGCACAAATATCCCGAAACGAGACCTTATCAAGGTTGCCACTTCGCTTATCCACTAATCGAGTGGTCGAACTCGTACAGCTTCGGGATACAGTTAGGCCTGTTAGTATCACAGTTCCCTCTTCTTTTAAATAAACCATCTCTGTCTCTGTTTATTTTCCCCTGGAGTCAACTTTGGTTTCGCATTGTAAAAGTTTCTAAATTCAGAGTTTTTTCAACAGTTCTTAAGATAAGATTTCGTGCATTTAGAGTGGACATATCATTTTGACATTCTTCCATGGGTGAGACCACAGCATCTTCTCCTGGAGAGTATTTGTTCATCTCATGGTTTATTGACACAACTTGCGCTGCTCATGAAATTTTCTGGAGCTAATGGTGGAGGAAAATTTCATCCTTTTTTACTTTTTTTAGGAACTTTTGTCAATTAGCATCAGCATCGACGATAAAAGATTGAAAGGTATTTAATAGGGTACTGCAGAATTTGAATATAACAGAAGTCTTAAGAATAGATATCTCTGGAATCTACTTCTTTCGTAGTTCTTTGCAATATAGGATCCGAATATAACAGAAGGTTATGTGTGTTTTCACTTTTTTTCTTGCATGCGTACGAGATGCAAATCATAAATTTCAAGTCAAGATCCAGATTCCAGAGTCCAGTGAAGAAATGTATATTCATCTCAGATGCTTATTGGCTGGTTTCTTTAGGTTTTAGTTTCATATGACGTGTTCTTGTAGATTATTTTGGCTGGGAAGAAGGAGACCATTGTGCCAGCCATGCAGAAAGCAGAGAGATTTCGTACTGACCTCCTTAGAAGAGGTGTTCTTTTAGTTCCTGTCATCTGGGGTGAAGGAAAGGCTGCACCATTGGAGAAAAAAGGGTTTGGTGCTTCTACCAAAGCAGCTGCTGCTCTTCCATCTATTGGGGTAAGTTGGTGAGACCAAAGGCATATATTAGGGTTTTTTTTTTTTGGTCGAAAAAGGCATATACTAGTTGACTTTCATTTTTTTAGGTGATGATTCACTAAACGTGTCCCACCATTCTAAGAATATTCAGGACGATGATTGGTCGAGTTGAAGTGAGCTGTATATTTCTTATGATCTTGGATAAGTGTTTTTCCTCCCAAGTTGCACTGCCATTTATTGATCCATATCTGTGACTGATAGCATGGAAAATTTATGACATTTTCATTTACGGAAAAGAAGTGTCAGAGTTTCCATATGCTTCTATTTTTTTACTTTGATGATGCACTTGGTGAAAACAATGGCAGGAAGATTTTGAGAAGCGGGCTCAATCTATAACTGCACAATCAAAATTAAAAGCAGAAATCCGTTTCAAGGCGGAGGTCGTATCACCTGCTGAATGGGAAAGGTGTGTTCTTGCACTTGCTTCCTTTCTTAACTGTATTTGAAGGGGTGCTACGAATCAATGAAAAAGACTCTTGTTCAAAGCTTTTGGTGGCAATATCTCTGTCCTTACCAGAAATTGGTACTTTAAGGCTAATGAGCTCGTGCTGGCCCCCAACACCCTCCGGGTGTGGGTTTTAGCACCACATCGGAGTTGCATGTGTGTGTGTTGGTATTCATTAAAGGATGTGTGAGGTTCGAGTAGCACCCTGCCAGGTGGTTTTACTCATTCTTTCTCCTCCTTTTGTCCAACAAAAAAGGCTAATGGGCTGTTGCATGGACATTACTAGGTGGATTAAAGATCAGCAGAAATCTGAAGGAGTTACTCCTGGTGAGGATGTGTACATAATATTACGACTTGATGGTCGTGTACGAAGATCAGGCAAGGTAATTGTGACTCATCCATCCTGTTTAACTATTTCTGTGACAGAAAAGTCTAGTTCTTTGGTATGTTTCCCGATCAATCTTGACAAGGACAGTTTTGACAGATGTTTTTCGACCAAATAATGATAAATCTCTTATAGATATTTAGGACTTCAAAGAGAACCTTGATTTGGCATGTGGAAACTACCATTAACTTTACTTCAAAAGTAGATGGAAATGTGAAATCACTATACATTCCCCTTTTGTTGTCCCTGAGAGTCTCGCATGTTTTTGCAGGGTATGCCAGACTGGCAGCAAATTGTGAAGGAGCTGCCACCGATGGATGCATTGCTAAGCAAGCTAGAGAGGTAGATGCAGTTGCTTCTGTTTAATGTTAATTCATAGTGGAGAGGAGATAATTTAAGATGGGATATCGCCATGTGTGCTTGCTTTCTTAATGTGAGCTTCATAGCTGCATATTTCCCAAATCCGGTGCCAAGCACAGAATCAACGGGATACTTATTCGAGAAAGTTGATGTCTGACACCGTATGAGCCCACTCACACTTCCCAAAACAGTCTCTAACATGACCTATGTGATTTAGTTCTTCGAAATTTTCCAAGGAAATGAAATGAAAAATATTTGATCTGTTCTGCCTGAGCCTAGTCTTCCTAGCAGTGCGTCTGGGCCTTGAGGTGTTGATGTTGGCTTGAGGTGTTGATGTTGGTTTAGACATTGTCTCTGCTCTTTCATTCCATGGTTGTCTTTGGTTCATCTTCTTACCATCCTAAGCTGCAATTCCTGCCCTCTTCACATGACTTCTTCAGCAAACTGACAAATTGTGCTTTAGGTAAACTTGACAGTCCATTAATCTAGCCTTTGACCTTTCTTATTTAGACAGATTTACTGTTTGGAGTAAGTCCGGAGATTAGTGAATTTATCCCTCTCGCTTATGAGGTGCACCTCATCAATGCGAGACCTAGAATCACACATGGAAGGAGCGAGTGTATTTCAGGAAAAACAGTTATTTCTTCATTTATATCTGCCCAGATGTGCAGATTCGGATTATCTTACTTTTAATCTCGAGTCGGATACTTTCTGAACGGTGGGGGTATAGTTAGATTTCAAGGAGAGACCAAGAAAAACCAACCACATTGTCCTTGGCCAAATCCTCCCTTTTGAGATGGCCATCGCACGCTTCTTCTGATGATGCTCGTCGTCTTGAGCACCACCGAAGCAGGCGGCCACCACAATCCTAGCCGGGTACCCACTTTCGAGGCCCAACGCGAGGGGCCTCTTGCAAAGTGCATGCCAGAGAGGGAGGGGGAGATGGATTCGGAGATCAGTAGACGCATTTTATCGAGCAACAACCACATTAGCTACGTTGTGCTGAAACCCGATAAGACGGCATGCACGATGAGGGGCACGCCTTACTCCAATCGCCATGCCGCTGCAAATCCTTTCAGCCTCGACTGCGCTACTTATGCTCAATGCCATTGCTGAGATTTACATTATCCCACGGATTCTGCTTTTGTTTTTCTTCCCACAGGGTAAAGATCCATACTATTGTTAACCGAGGGTTTGGATCCGACTTCTCGCCACTTAATGAGGGAAATCGATCGTGCGGGTGGACCAATTTTATGCGCGTAGAGTACCACGTGGCGGTACTCGATGCTAATCATCTCGCATTCCTCTATTCTCTCGCATCTCGTCCGGTGCATACAGAAAAATGTCCGATTTTGTCCGCCAAATAGGAGTTGACTAGAAATCATAGTCAATGTGCAATTTCCATGAGCAAGGCGTTCCCTAATCTTCAGCTACAACCATAGTGCCGTTTCGTGGTCATCTACAATGTCATCATGCTCCAATAACAGCCTACATTCAAGTGCTTAATCCTGCTTAGCGGGACAAAAATTAAAAATAAAAAAGTGATTTATTCTCTTAATCGCCAAAAGTCTCGAATTTAATCAACTGAATTGGGACTCTGTCGTTTTCACGGGGCCAATAATCAACTCTAGAGGTCATGACAGTGACACGTCGATGGTGACGTGGATTTTCCAAGAAAGATTTTGTGAGATCAATCCTTTAAAATCTAAAGGGTTGTGCTTTCACGATTGAATCGAAAACTGAAGTGGGGTTGAACCAATTCACTCGAATTAAGTAATAGGATGGGGCAGTGATTCTCTCGTGAAGCATTAATTAAAGAGAAACAGGCTCGGCTACTTCGCCTACCCATCACCAAATTAAATTTCAACAAGCTTGATTGTTATACTTGAGGAATTGTCCAATCAGTTCTAGACTCATTTGTACGGATGCCGATCAAGTCATAATTTTTTTTTAATTTTATCAATTTAATCATAAACATTTGCGCGAAATTGCAATGTAATCATTTCAGTCAATATTGACCTAATATCGATGGCACGACAGTGTACCATGTGAGACATTTTGCAATGATCAGACCATCACAACATTGATTTCCGTTGAAAATTGATCAGAATTACTACATTAAAATCTCGCGCAAATGTTAAATACTAAATTGGCAAAATCGAAAAATTTATAACTGAATCAACATTCTTACAATAGGTGCAGAATTGATTGGGTTATTTTCCTCATTAAATTCAAATTCAGTTCCACAAAAAGATAATTTTCTAAGTACCACTTTACTAAAGTCTTTTCGTGCGGCAAGTTTCTTAATTATAGCGGAATTGGACATATAATCATTCGTATAGATCATTTGCTCAAGTTCGAAAGCCTTCGTGCTAAGAAATACGTAGCTTCGTAATAGTCATGTGAACAATCAAAACCAATCCTTTTCAATTTATATTTTGTTTTGTTTTGTTTTGTTTATCATATTTTGGGTAGGTGACGAAGAATTAACATGTTAATCGTGGAGTTAAACCTTTCCTTACCGCAATCTACAGCCTTTGAAATTGTAAAAAGGGTTATGAAATTGGGGGTAAGGTCCATTGAATGAAGGAAGTACTTACGTCAGTGAATATAATTAAAAAATAATAATATTCCTTCCTTTTTGCACACGTAAGATAATGCTTTTCCAAAATCGAACATAAGTCCAAATGAAATCGACCGTATGGACTAAATGTTTTATGTCAAAATATATAGGACAGCTTGTCCATTCACGTTTTCCACCACCCCTTGTCTGGTGCCAATTCGAGCTGTCACCCTCCATCAATGTAAAAACCTCTTTGCGTACGTACGACGACGTATTACGCCAACATGATATCACGAAATCAATTACACTTATACATGAAGTGGATAATCGAGCCATTTGCCATGTGTGTAATTCGCACAGAAAGTTTCGTTCTTCAATCACTAAGCCAACTCGGTCCATTGTGTTCCTTTCGGCTGCATTTTTTTTTTCGCAAAATATTATGAAACGAAAATACTTTATTAGACGCGTGATATCACGTCAACATATCATGTTACTACATTTTAGAGTTTCGATGCCAATGGAGTCAAAGCTTGAATGCCTGGCTTGTCTGCTGGAAAGATCCCTCGAATATTAATCTTCCAAATGGCCTTTTCTTTTCCTGAAGAATTTGAACGTTTTGGACAAATCCAAGCATAATTAGCAATCGCATCGGTTTAAATTACAGCAACATTCCACCGGATCAACACAAATAACAAAAATAGGAGATTGATTGCTCGAACGAATAGTTTTTTTAGGGTTATCATCTGAAATTTATTCTCTTTTACAATGATGGTAGATCGAAGAAACTGAGCAATCGAGAGGATGTGTGCGTTCCTAGACCATCGTTCATTCGGAAATGGGCTTCTATCTTCTTCCTTTTTAAAATACCCCGCCGAGCACGGCGATCTCCCCATCTCACGCTTGTCGTGTAATCGTCGAGGACGTGCAGGTCTATGCTCGCGAGAGCGGCCCCAAAATAAATTGCACGAGGAGAATGAGGATTCGAGCCGAGGCCCCGAACGAAGAGGACGGACACGCTTACCTAACCCCATTAGGGTTAATGGACTTGTATCTTCTTGATCCCATCATAATCAAAATGGACTGAAAATCTTTTATGGATGAAGTGTCTATTCCCATGAAACTTTGACGCAGCCGATCAACACAGTCTTCTGGGTAATCTTCTGTCATCATTCACTGCTTAGACATTCCCTCCAAGGTGATGCATCCAGGAGAAGGCAGCCATTAAAGTGCCTTTTGAACATTGGGAACACATTCGAACAAACGCCAAATTTTATGACGTCATTCTTTTAGCTCAATTACTTAAAATCCCACCTCGCGTAATAACAATTATTTTTTAACATATAGTATATATGGGATTTCTCCTATTTTTTTACTCGGAATATGTCTTATATAAACGAGGTGTCCATGACTCTTTGAACATATCGAAATCCCCACCAAATCTCATAATCCTTCATCCCACGTACATTTAGTAATTTATTAGGCACACACGGGTCTATGCTCCTAAAAGTGATGCCTAAATGTGGTAATTTGGTTTTGGGTCTTAATCAAGGAGCGGAACGTGCTTACCGAAGAAATCCCTTGGGTTTATTTGAATAGCTAATAGAATTAATACAGTTTAAACCTCTTTTTTTTCCTTTGACTTATTGCCCTTTAATTTTCTGTGAGTAATAACTAATAACTTTCCTGTGAGTGTAACAAATAATCCTTTTTTTTAATAATATGAGGTTACTATCATAATTAACCAACCATCTAAAGGGGAACTAGCACAGCAACTCATCGCCATGATCTCTACAAAAATCTGAATTCTCGAGGCAAAATTCAAATGCATAACGATATGTTCCTGAGCCAAAAGTATGGAAACGACCTTGCCATTAGGTCAATTCCAAAATGGGAAATAATTTTTATATGGTTTCTGTAATAATTCAATTTTATTTTTTTTTTGGTTTTTGAGCCGACTTTTGATAAAATCCCATAGAGATCTTCCAAATTATATCTCTGACATTCGCTATATTTACGGAAAGCCCCTTCAAACCAAACGTAAACCCCGCTTCGTTTTTAGCTTCACTCTTATAAAGAAACGCAATGCCATGGACGTCAACCAAAAACATCACTACTTGAGAAATGGCCGAGGCCTCCTCTTTATTCCTCTCCTTCTACCTATCGATCGCAATTGTCCTTGTCTCCTCGATCGCGGCCAATGCAGGCGGGGGCCACGAGCTGAGCTGGGCGGCAGCGGCCCCGACAAAGGCCCTGGGGTGCCAGGGCCCAATCGCCGAGTGCCTGGCCGAGGACGAGTTCAAGATGGATTCAGAGATCAACAGGCGGATCCTGGCGACCGCGTTGCCGCACATCAGCTACGGGGCGCTGCAGCCGGGCACCATCCCGTGCTCCCTGAGGGGAGTGTCCTACTACAACTGCAGGCCCGGCGCCGAGGCGAACCCGTACAGCCGTCCCTGCAGCGTTATTACTAAGTGTCGTAGCTGAGAAATGTGAAGTGGTCGTGTATGTACCCCATGTGTTTCTTCCTGTTTCCTTGTGCTTGTGGTATGGACGTGTTCCTCCTCCTCCTCCATCTTCTTGTCTCTGCTTTCTGCCTCCTGTATCAATTCTTTCTAGTTATGTTCCATCGAGTTTATTCTGGTAAAGGGAAGCAAAAGTATCTCCAAGTCATTAGAAACAGCAATCCTGAACTACTAAAAAGTATCTCAGACGACATGCATTTGGTTGGAATTTCCCGGCGATCGTTTATAATAGCATCCAAAACAGGTGAAGAGAATCATCTTACTTATTCGGGTGCGTTTGTTTTTCGTGGAAAACTCTAGACTTAGAAAATATTTTCCAAAATAATGATTGGTTATATCGCTTGGAAAAATTAGTCATTGGAAGATGTTTTTCATTATCGACAACAATTTATGCTTACCTACTTTCGTGGGTGATGAAAATATTTTGCAATTCATGCAAATTTTTGCAAGTGATACATGCAATCGTTTTAATGCTTTCAAATTTTGAGTCTTCCGTGAAACAAATGCACCATTTGTATTCTCATCTTTTGCCATACAAGACTGTGTTTAGAGTTTGTCGAGGGTCGTACTTTTGACTTGTCCTAAGGCCTCTAGCCACGAGGATATACCGAAACATGATCAAGCTTTTTTCAAGATGATACGCTTAAATATAGAGGTAATCCTACGATGATTTCTCCGCAATCAAAGGACGAGGGAACTTTTTCCTTTCTCCTGAACCACTTCGAACTAGGCCATGTCGAACAATTCCAATATTAGCATCGATTTCAAGCTTATGGTTCGCCCTTCCAAAACAATCAAAGCTGGGCGCTTCTGCTGTCGTTAACAACTGGACATCCAAATATGAGAAATTTGCCTATTTGGTTAAGACACTAAACCGCGACTTCGGAAAAAAAAGAAGAAAAAAAGAAGCGCCTTAACAAGTGCAATGAATGGGCATGGGTACAAGGCGCACCTATGGCAACCCCCTCAAGGCAACCTTAGGCGCGCATGGTAATATTTCTGAAGTAGAATTTCTGCTCCAGAAATACTTCTGAAACAGAAATCTATTTATTAATGCAATTTCAATTTTCTACTTTTATAGCACCTTTTCATTTCTAGAACAAAAATGCATTTGATAAAACAATTTTTTTTCTACTCCAGAAGTGCTTTTTTCCAAAAAAAAAAAAGTAATTTTTTTTACTTCTTTATTTCTGAAACACTTTTTTTGGTCAATTGAGTCCTAAACCTTTTGTATTTATGCCACTTCAGTCCATTTGACCAACCGGAGCTGACATGGCACGTTGGCTAACCAAAATAATAATATTTAAAAAAAATTAATTATTTTTGATTATTTTATTTTTTCCTTCTTACTTAGAAGTGTGGCCGGCGAGCTGTTGGCGATGCTCACCAACCGCAAACGAAGTCGGCCATGGCCTCACTAGCCGTTGGTGAGGCCGCATTCACCCGTGGCCTTGCGTGCCTAGGCGAGGTCGAGCAAGGGCTTCATGGCCCTCGTCCAGTGGCCGATGAGCTCAAACGACCCTTGCCAATAACTCGCCGACCACACTTCTTGCTACGTAGAAAGCAAGAAGGAAGGAAAAAAAAATTAAAAAAACATTAAAATATTTTTAAAATGTTAAAATATTATTGTTTCTCCTCTAGAAATAAAAATTTTCTCTTATTTTATCAAACGCATTTCACCTCTAGAAATCTACTCCTATAGACAAAAGTAAAAAATTCAACTTCTGATCAGAAATTAATTTCTGGAGCAGAAGTGTTGCCATGCGCGCCGTTAGTAACTCTTTGGACAATTACCGGGTGGCAAAAATGTCCCAATGTTGCTTAGAGTGACATAGCATGTGACAAGGCTGCTAATCCCAACAAGCAGGATGAGGCATCAAGTGATTTCTGAACAAGGGTTCCCTATATTAAATCACCTATCTTTCAAGTCTAAATGACAGCAATGCAACGTACACTCTCGTTTAAAGGAAAAAACTGCAAGATAATGTCAAAACTGTTGTTGTTACTCGTGTTTTCTGTTCATGCTGTTAGTACAGATGAGGGTCAACAAAAGAAGCTTGAAGCTATAACAATCGAGAGGATCAGCGAAATGGGCATCAGAGTTTTTCATTCTTCTTTCTTTCCACTCGATGATTCGGCCTTAACATAAGGATATTCCGGTGGAGCACACCAAAGGCCCCACAATATAATCAAGTGGAGACAAAGAAGCAGCACGGATGAAATGATGTTTGATGGATAGACGTTCCAGCATACCTCCACTCCTACAAACAATATTATCCTGCAACAGAAGCTCCTTTGCTCTTCAAAACAGTTGCATGTATAGAAGTTACTGAATTAAACATTAAAACACTAGGTTACCGTAAAAGGGTTGGAAAAGGAGTTCTCCAAAGCAAATAAGGTAAGCTGTAAAAGTACCTGTACCAAGAGATACAGATTAGAAACTAATGCAACAGCCATAGACATTCAACCAAAGAGATCATCTACAGATGGAACAGAAGGCGTGCAGAGCGTATTCTCCAGGTCGTCAGTTATTCAACACAAAACAGCAGATCAATTACTTTAACACAAAACAAGTGCAGAGAACTAACTCCAGCAATGGTAATAGGAGCAACAGTAATGATGACGATGGTAAGATAGACAATGAAAGAATTCAAAGAACATGGCGAATGCATTAGGAGCACAGGAAAGGCAGAACAAGATGTCTCAACATTCTATGCATGAGTGCCTCCTTGTATGGGTTTGCATGCTTGAATGGGTGTTCATGTCTCTTGTGTCTGTGAAATAAAGAAGCGCTAAAGCACAAAAGAAATGCATAATATCACTCATAAACACAGTATCAATTAATTTATACTGTAGATACACATAAACCAACTAACAGTTGAGCATCTATCTGGCTGCTGGCCCTTACGAAAAGAAGATGAAAAGATCACACCGGATTAAGAATCCATGGTCTAATACATTCCTCTTATTATTTAACATAACACCAATTTAACATACAAGTGCATACCATTAGGGCTGAGCAAAATAACCCGGTGGCCCAAAAACCCGGGCCAGCCTGATATTTCCGGGCTCTGATAGGTCCGGGCTGGGCCACCGGGCCTAAAATAAATTATATTTCGAACTGTTCTTTTGGGCTTTGGGTACTTAAAGCCTGAATGGCCCGGACCAGCCTGAGGTATATTTAATACATTAAATAACATATATTTCAAAACCCTAATGCACAAAACACTCTTTCTCCTCTTTATCTCATTCCCCAGGTTCTCCACCGTCAAGCAGCCACTGCACATTCAGCGGCCATGCATGACTCGCTGTACTTCTCAGGGCCCTCACTTTCTCAGATTTCTCTCTCTCTCTCTCTCTCTCTCTCTCTCTCTCTCTCATCTAACCTTTCTCTTGTTCACACTCCTACAAGCAGAGGCACTAGGATTCAGGAAGACCACCACACTTCATTCACGGCTTCACTCTCATATCACAGGTTGCTGTGACTTCTTTTAGGATTTTCTACCCCAATTTTTTTTTCAAAATCTTGTGAATATATTTTCTGCCTCCTCCACCTAGAGACTCATGCTCAAGCAAGCTACTTCATGAATCTCACAATCTTGTTTAATATGATGACTTTGTACTGCAAGTGCTTGACTTTTCAAGTTCTTTATTTTCCCAGTTGAAGATGTATTGTTTTTGTTAACAACTATTGACATGAAAAAGAAAATTCGACATTGGCAATCTGGGCTTTAGCCTGGACATGCCCGAAATGACCCAGTCCTCTTCTGTCCAGGCCAAATCACATAGCTTCAGTTTGGGCCAGGCCCTTGGACCAAAATTATCGGGCCTGAGATGTTCAGGCTTGGTCAATTTTTTGGTAAAAGCCTGCTCGACTTGGTGCATTCTCAGCCCTACGTACCATGCAAAAAATACATGGTACACCAAAGCCGAATTTTGCAACTTACAAGCAACACTTTTAGAAGTATGTCAGATGAGTAGCTATCCAACTTTCCACAAACAGACTTACCATGAGTAGAACTGATAATGCAATGAACGTGCAAATACGATGCCAATGAAATTCCCAGCAAACATAGTCGTCACAATATCTGAATAATGCAATTGAGAAATATTAGTATTCAGCAATAAAAGACACTAATTGAGGGAAAAAAATCACATTTTGCTTACGCTCTTGGCTGATAACTTTGGACGATGAGCCGATACTATGAAAGTTTCGTTGTGGGAAGGAACTTGAGAGAGAGAGCTTCAGCTTCAAGAGGAGTAACTTTGAATGCAAGAAGTTAAAAAGCCCTCCTTCATGCCTGTAGATTATACACAGTTTTGTAAAAGCCATGTCAATCCACAGAAAAGAAAGAAAGCATAAATCATGCAGACAAAATAAGCAAGAAACAACATAAGTCAACTAACCTACTAGCAATTAAAGACACTATCTCTATTAGTTGCCAGATGTAAAATGAGAATGCAACAAGTACTGCTCGTCCAAAAACTAGTGCACCAAAAAGTAACTTGTACACATATGCAAACAGAATTAGCATGAAGAGACTGAAATTATCAAGACTTGGAAAGCTATTTTTAGCAAACCAATAACTAACATTTGCACTCAAATTCATAGCCTAAAATAGCAACTTGAGTGATATTAACACTTACTTGCACCATCTATAATGCGCAAATGTGAAGAGCAACATTAGGTGAACAGCCAGCAAGGAGACTGCAAATCCTTTTGATACAAAAACTGGCTCAGGAACAAACTTGAAGTTAACAGACCTGAAGGTAAATAAAGTTGATTTTCAACTAATATTCAGTAATACTTTTTGTATGAGTTAAATCCAAGCAACTTACAAGAAAGAATGGTGCCACAATTGCTTTGCTTATATTAATGTGGCGTAATCTCATTGTCATCTGCATTTCAAATGTGCACTGAAATTTGGTTTCAAAAGATTCCTTCATCCTAGCATGCGCCAAGTTGACTTACAATGTGCAACATATCTCAAAGCAAAAAACAGGTCATAGCATAAGAAATCCAGAACAAGTCTACCAAATCCAGTATAATATGTCATCAATGGGTGCCATTTATTTTGCATAGTCGAAAAGAGTATGTTATACAAACAACAATAAACTACTTTTTTGGCAGCTTAATGGAAGGCTCCATGCACTATTATACCAGATGTTTTCACTTGCAACATGATCTATTCATTAAGCTCCTATGCATGAACCTGAAATACAACTTATGAGAGAGAAAATGAACAAGCTTTCCACACAGTGACTATAGTCTCGTCTACTTTAACATTTAAAGATCGCAGAGAAGTAAATACCAAAAGTGGATGAATATGCGACCAAGATTGAAGGCCCGAGATATATATGCAACTGGATAGGATAAGAGAAAAGGAAGCCCCAACAACATCTGGAGAATTGTGCATTAGTGAACCAGTAAGCGTAATGATCAGATCGGACGCCCGGCAACATTAGTCACAGATGGAGCTCCACTCACCTATGCACGCCAACAATCAAATGATTGACACGTCACATTCCCAAGAAAAGGCAATTGTGTGCAATGTGGAGTCAATTTTCATTCGAACGAATCTCAAGAAGGATATCAAAATGGATGTAGGGAAGAAGGACATCAAGGACCATAAGGTCAACTACCTGCACAAGCGCTGCACAAGCCAAAGCTGACACCACCTCAAAAATATCCATGGCCTGCAGAAGATGCGTGTCAGGGATTATAAACCATGCTCAAAATCGCAATAAGTACTTTAGGCACAAATTCAAGACTTACAGAGAATAAAAACCATGTACCTTCAGCATTAGAAGAAGCAATGGCGGGGCATAAAGGAGGACATTCATTTTAATAGAAACAGCAGCACTGCAGAGATCAAAGGAATAATATTTATTTGAAGGAAAACAAAAGTAATATGAAGCACATGGAAAAGGAGTTGTAAGTAAAAACACTACCTGAAGATAATCAATCCAACATGCCACTTTTGGCTAAGTAGGACAGCCATAGAAGCATTGAGAAGCACTGTAGCAAAACAGTCATTGAAGAGACGGAGAACAAAGATAGAGTGCACCCTCTTTGACAAACAAAGCAAGCTCAAAGCCCACCATGGGAGCTGCGACAGTTTTCAAACAGTGGAGATCAATGACATCACTGAAACTAACTCAGAAGGGAGGGAAACGGAATACTATATAAATTTACGGCGTTGTGAGCAGATTCAATCGAATAAGCATCTGTCTTTTGAAATTCAAAAAGAAAGGATCCAATAACCAGTCTCTACATTCGTCCCCACAGTATCTGAACAGTATAGGTACTATACATATCAGATTGAACAAGGTAACGAAGTACATTGAATAGAGAAAGCAGGGAGAAAGAAACTGTCTTTACTATATATGAGGAAAATACAACTGGAATATGATCGTGCAAAGCCGTTAAATATCAAGTAATTTGGTATAGAGCAACTTAATGATGCACCATGCAAAGTGCCAGCACCATCATTGGCATTTCAAAAATCACATATACAAACGCACGCATAAAGAAATAAGCACCCTTATTACATAAAAAAAATAGACCACTTACCACATCTGTCTTCACATATATGAAGAACACGATCCCCAGATTAATGATGTATAAAATGCCAAACAAAATCTGCGGCATCGAAGGATCAAGAAAGCTATCAACAATTTAGATTACCAAAAGACTCCCACAAAACACAATTAAACAGAAATTAGAGCAGAAACCCCCATTATAGACGTCATTGCCATAGTTGCGGCAGATCATGCTCGTGTCCAAATCAACGTTGAAAGCACAAAAAATACCTGAGCCGGATAGACCTCGCTGCCAGTGACAAACTGAATAGCAGAGTAAACATAGAGGAAGCCAGCTGGATAGACCAGGGGACCTGTGTCCCCTTTCAAGTTACTGTAATCCCTTTCTCCTCCAAGGAATCCACTCACCTACGACACATGAAAACAACCAGAATATCGAGATCAAAAGCAACAACACGCGCAGAAGCACAAAAATTTAAAAGGAAAAACAAATTCAGAGCTTGATTCGGACAAAAGGGTCACTGATTGCATCGACTCAGGAACGAATACGCACCTGAGACATGTAAGCGTCCCAATCGATCTTGGTGTCTGAGAGCAAGCCGAACAACGACATTAAGAAGCAGGACCAATTAGAGAAACCGCGAGAGAGAGAGACAGAGAGAGAGAGTTACAGGGGACATAGGCGATGATGAGAGAAACTAGAGCAGCATCGGCGAGGAGCAACGCCAAGGCAAAGGCGGCTTTGCGATTCCCGAGGAACTTCTTCACGGGACACGAAGAACCTTGCTCGGACTGGCGAAATTGGAGCTCGGTCGTCGTGGAAGGAACAGCCATGGCTTCCCTAGCTGTTCGTTGAACTCTCTCTCTCTCTCTTTCTCTCTCTCTCTCTTACAGTTTCTTCATTCACTACAGTTCTTGTCAATTGATCAGCGATGACTGAAGCGGGAGCACGGTAAGAACCGGTGCTCGTCCGCAGCTGTGGACCGTCGGATCTAAAATGGGACTGCACGATCCAGCCGTTGATGTTTTCGACTCTGGGAGGGGAATCAGGGTTAGGGTGCTTCGGCTGTGCTTGGATCCAGGGCAAGTCAGGACGCAGGACCGTTCTGATACCACGCCGATTTCAGTATTGACTTCGTGAAAATTACTATTCGTTTTTTTATAACTACGAAACACATACCGAAGCAAGTGATTTATTCCTGCTCGGTTTTAAAATATGAAAGGCTATTAATCACGTGCCAAAAACCCAAAAGTCTTTATCATCAAGGGGAAGACACCCCTTTATATCTCGCTTTTTATATTGGGATAAGTGCATTTTAAAGTCCTAGAATTTGTCGCGAAAGTGCAATTGATAATTAAAACTTTTAAAAAGTATCATCAAATCCTAAAACTTATCACGAAAGTGCAATAGCGTCCTAAGATTTTTAAAAAGTGCAATCAACGAAATGAAATGATTAAAACAATTTGATAAGTTCTAAGAGTCAATTACATTTTTTAAAAATTTTAGAACTCAATTACACTTTGATATAAATTTTAAGACTTAATTGCACTTTATTAACAAGTTTTAGAACCTTTATCT
>BCNH02000008.1:6762247-6782057 GCA_001662345.2 Metrosideros polymorpha var. glaberrima | reverse complement strand
GAAACCCACAATCCTGAAGTGCTAAGATCTTGAGTTGGAGCCCGGAGTCTCAAGTCTAGCCTCGGGATCCTTGACCCGTCAATTAGGGCACGTGGACCCCGGAGGCTGAAGAACATATTTTTCGTCCCGTCTCATTTTCCTAAGCGATTCAACAACAGGCGCAAAGCACCTATCCATTATTTTACGTTATCGAATTTATAAATCGACCACCTAAGCATTACTCATCGAACAAATCTCCAGAGGGCCCAAACTAATAAATACCGTCGCCTCATCAGTCATCACCCTCCCGCCATGGCGCCAAGTGTACCTCGCTCTGTCCACTCTCCACCACGTCTCACCACCCACGCGTCCTCCTTCCTTCGAGCAGCCTCCGCCATTACGCACTCGACAGATAAAAACGGTGCCCCTCACGATTCCCTAACCCATCTCAACTCCTCCCCCAATCTCTCTCTCTCTCTCTCCATACTCGACATTGTTTCATCTCTTGGCCTCTACCTTACCCGTCTTCCATGGCTTCCCAGGACCTCAAACACCGGACCAAACCGGACGACCCCTCCCCGGCCGACGCCGACGCCCCCGCCACGACTACCAAGGTCAAGCTGAGGCGCCCCGACAGGCGCACCATGGCGAAGCGCGGCCTCCGCTCCCTGGCCCTCGCCGTCTCCCTCCCGCTCTCCCTCACCCTCCTCGACATCTACTTCTTCGGCTCTCTCGCCGCCCCCTCCGCCGCCGCCGAGCCGGAGAGGCCGTTCGTCCCGCCCCTCTGGATCCTCCACACGCTTTGCGCCGTCTCCAGCCTCCTCATGGGCCTGTCGGCGTGGCTCGTGTGGGCCGAGGGTGGCTTCCACCGCAGGCCCGCGGCGCTGCCGCTGTACCTGGCCCAGCTCGGGCTGGCCCTGGCGTGGGACCCGGTGGTGTTCGGGCTCGGGGCGGGCCGGGCAGGGCTGGCGGTGGCAGCGGGGATGGTGGCGGCGATGGTGGGGTGTTACAAGTCGTTCGGGGAGGTGAGCCCGATCGCGGGGGATCTGGTGAAGATATGCTTCGCGTGGGCTGGTCTCTTGTCCGTCGTGAATCTGAAGCTCATATCCATGTGACGAAAGTGATGGGCGTCGGGCTTAGAATTTGTGTTCGTGTCTCTTTTGAATCGTGTGCTGGTATAGAACGTGAGTCCTGTTTCGTGTCGTGGGTGAATCTCGAGAGTGCTTGATGTACATAATGTTACGAGGTTTCATTTCTCGTCCCTCGAGGGAGACGATGTGCGTCCGTTCAGCGTCGTTTACTTAGGTTTTGTTGATCATTATCCTTGGCCATTTGGCCAACTTTGAACAATACCCCGTTTCTACGGTCTGTGGTCGGGGTCTGATGATGGCGTCGTTTGGTATTTTAATAAAATGAAAATAGCTGCCTCGACCTCGAGGGTTAATTCTCAAAGAGTGGAATCGCTGTGCAACAATTCTTTCTGATTTACAGCTTCGACAACCTTAAAATCACAAGGAAAGCCAGGAGGCGAGCCAAGTTTCCAAAAATGACAAGCTGCTCTGAACTGCTTTAACCACTGCAGAGTATTGTTTGTGTCGATCAATCTTAGTATCCTATCATCCCTCATGGTTCTCTGATCGAGTATATCAACAGAAAGCTTCCACAAGGACGAGACTCCTTCCTGAGATGAGCTAATACGCTACTCAGCTATGGAAAGCTTTCTCAGCGTAATAGAAATCCTTCTCCTCTGATCTAGCTCCTGCCCTTGCCATACCTGAAATCCCGGTTTGCGGTTTATCTCGTGTTTCCAAAGGTAGCGAGCTTCTCCCGACATTATAACTAACGAACCGGGAGCCAGATAGACTGGCACTTTAGACACTGGCTGCTCGTTTTCTCCTTCGCTGCCAGCGTAGCACACATCTCCGACCTGGGTGAAGTGCATGATGCATGGAGACTCGAGGGATACGATAGCAATTCCGTCGCCAAAGCGCATTAGATCGACGTGTGCACAAATACCCTGCAAGTGCAAATGTCTATCTTTGAGGTGGAGTTCCAACAAGTGCAACTTACCTAGTAATGAACCATTTATAGAAAATGGCTTAGGCATAGACAAAAGCATTTGAAAGTTAAACAAGTACGCATCGCAAAAGTCAAGGCATACAATCCCTTCCAACACGATTTATCAAGCAATTTAGAACTATGACCAAGAAAAATGCATGGTTGAGGAGGCAATTAACAGTGAGCAGAAACTTTATTCTCGAACAGTTAATGGATGCACTCAGAGAAAGCAAAAGCATTATTGCTCGAGTATTCTCTCAAGATAGAATCATTTGAAGACTAACAACAAGATGAATGGTATGAAGTACTAAACATCTTACCTCACCCGGTTGGTATAAGTTCACAATGAGTTGATCGAACAGAGGCTCTCTCCCCAATAATTCGAATGGCAGGATAGGAAAGAGAGACGAATCCTCATATGCATCTGCATTCGACAACTCAAACCCTGGAACAAAGTCCCCTAATAATACCGCCTCTCGGATAGAATTAGAAAGCTCAGTTGCCCATGCCGGAAGACTTCCAAACCTCATGGCCTGCAGAGAAAAAAAATGCAGGATGGTACCGATTCAGTTCCAGTAAGTGATGGTGAGAAGCACATGGCTGATAACGACCTGAAACTATTTCGCTCTGCCGTGTGCAAATGAAATGCGAATACTGCACGTAGTTTTCAGTAACTTGAGCTATTCAATCTGCTGTCGATCATCTAATTATGGCACCGATGCGCATCAGAAAGGAATACAGTGAAGGAAAAGGCCCGTCGATCTCTTCAAAATCAATGCATCCAAATTTAAAACACAGTAGGACACAAGCTAGCATGACACAATCGTATGCAAATTGCTCACAAGGACTTAGCCAAGCAAGAGTTATCCTTCTCCTGGCAAGCTTCGGAATCTAAATACACCGAGCAAACTCATGTCATCTTCCCGATAATCTCAGAAAATTTTGCATATACATTTGCGCTTGATACTCGCTCATGATGTTTGCGGCAATGGCACAAGTACAGACCGACATAACCGCATTGATCTCGAATCACAACATTAGCAGCAGCCCAGATAACACACAATCACATGGCTTGCTACCAGTTTAACACATATTCGACCTACTCTTGTTACCCATCAAGTTACAAAGGCTAAATTAAATGGAGCCTTTTGCTCTCGTGTGACCCGGGTATGAGCGTGATCTAATCAGAGATTTCAGAAGAAATCCCACAACAGACGTCTGCCTACACCATCACAGATTCAAACTAAGCAAGAACCGAAGCCAACAGCAATCACATTGCCAGTCGGAAAAGAAGTCGATCGTGCTACACGATCGAGGATGCTCAAATGAACGGCGATGCCTAGTGTCATTGCACCTGTTTACCGAGAAATTGCAGTTCATAATTTCACGTACAAGAGCAAGTGCTCATTGATAGGCAGGGGCAACATCTTACCTGGTTATGCGAAGCTTCAATGAACCATCCCTCTACAAGAAGAAGGCACGGCACAGAACACAAGAATCAGTGAAAATGCCGCTCCCGATCCTTCCATTTCCCTCCCCGATTGAACGAAAAAGAACCTCGCGATTGCGAGACGAGACGAGACGAGAACGAGACGCACCTTCCTCGACCGCAGAGAGCAGAGAGTGCTGCTGTTCCGAGGAGAGGAAGTCGCCGCACAGCCACAGTCCACCGATCTCCTCGATCGGCGCCCAGGTATGGCTTTGACGCGGCGTCGACCGATGAGGCAGGGACGACGGGGACTCCCGCTCGCTTCCGTCACCAACGTCGAGTCCGTCGAGCTGACCGCCTTCTTCGTCGGACGATTCTCCGAACGCTTGCTTGAGAAGTGCCGCGGCGGCGGAGTCGTCCATTTCGCCGTCTCCGTCTGAAGATTGGTTTCGCCGCTTCGCCGTGACCGGGAGCACAGAAGAAACGGGTCGACTTCTTCTGACCCGATTGTTTGTCTGTTTGTTTACAAGGCCTCGGAGAGGAATTTTTTAGTTAGGTGCTCGAGCTAGTACAGGTAATTTCATTAGCTCCGGCAAGTATCATTTCAAGTGGCTGAAGTTTGATTTCAATCACGTTAACGCATTACTGTGAGTTGGATTAGTTTAGTTTATTGAAATCAAATTCGCGAACGAAAAATCACTAAAGTTTAGTAATCGATAATAAAAATCACCTAATGACAATAGGCGTGACCCCAAGATATTTATGGTTTTTTTTTTCCATTTTCATAAGATACCAAAGTTTCAAATTACAGCGGAATTCAAAAGGATGAATCCTTTGACTAGGGACAAAACTGTCTCTAAACTTAAGCACAATATGCGTTTGGCCTTTGATGAGGGTGAGAATTATAACCATTTTGTTCTTGAAAAAAATTTCTAGCCAAATTTGTTTAGTTTTATTCCCTGGACAAGTTCCTAAGCAAAAAGACGCATTTAATAACAACACAAAATTTCTATTTCCGAAACAAAAATTCGTTTGATAACCAGCGACGAGTAGCGGCAGTGGCAATCGGCAGGAAAGAGAGTAGAGCGAGTCGTGGAGAGAGAGAGAGAGGTGTTTTTGTTTCTATTTCTCATGTTTGTTCCAAACATATTTCCAAGCTAAAAATTTATCCCTAAAATAGAAAAATAAAATTACGTTATCAAATAGATTTCACCGTTACCCCCACACTTTTCTCGAGTATTTTCTTTTCTGGTTATAGCTGTTTTTTTTTTTTTTTGGTCAGAAGTTATAGCTGTTAAATCCTCATCTATTTTTGTCGTTTATATGATTGCAGATGACTTATCAATATTTGGAATAAGAAGGAGATATTACCTTCCACCTCATGAACTTTAAATTACTACATATTTGCCCCCGGAAGCTTCAAACACTCACATTACCTCATGAACACTCGAAGCATTTGTTTTTTTTTTTTTTTTCTTTCTCCTTTTTTATGGAAATAAATGAAGAGCAGAAACCTATTTCTAGAGAGGGAGGGTTCAGGGGTCAATATGCACTACGCAAACTTCAATTTCTTCTTTATTTTTATAACAGTCTCGTGCTCTTGTTTGATCTTCAAGATTGTCCATCTACCTTTTTTCTTCTTCGATAAATGGTCCGCACACTATTGTGGTGTCTTTCTTATGCGGCACGATGCGCCTTACAGATGCCAAATTAGCAGCGCATCAGCAATGTAAAAGATTTTGAAAAAATTTAAAGAGTATCTTCGAAATTCTCACTAGGCTCATGACCACAGCGCAATGCGCGTGCACGCACAGCACGGAGGTGCGATGCTGCCTAGAGTGGGTGATGCTGACTTCGCCGAGGCGGCTAACGCGTGATCTGTTGGCAAAATTCGCCACCGGAACAAATGAAAGGCAACTGGTGACCCTTTTGACTTGGAAAAAGATAGTAGCTGGACATTCAAGTAAGATTCAATATCCCTTCCCAAAACAATAGCCGTTGGGCAAGAATAGCTTTGGCAGTCACAGTCAAGACAATGAGCCATTCCATAGAGCAAATATACAGCAAGCCTGGAGCAGGTGCCATCCGAACACAATTAGTCCATCTAGGTTCACGAATTGTTTAAAAACACCACGCACCATCGACCACGACAATTTCGTGTTAGGCGTCATTCATGTGATTTTTGTACAGACTTTGTGCAAGTGTTCGTATGGCAAGTTCGACCCTATCAAAACTGTTGCCGTCGGGCAAGAATAGCTTTGGCAGTCACAGTCATGACAATGAACTATTCCATAGAGCAAATATACAGCAAGCCTGGAGCAGGTGCCATCCAAACACAATTTGTCCATCTAGGTTTGCAAATTGTTAAAAAAACCATAAACACCATCGACCACGAGAATTTCGTGTTAGGTGTCATTCATGCATTCTTTGTACAGACTTTGCACAAGTGTTCTTATCGACACTATCAAAATCTATTGTGGCCTTTACAATATTGGGCATGTAATGTTAGCAACGGGACAATCTGAGACCAGCCACCAACCAAGAGGCCAGTTCCTTGACATGCACAAGATGACAATACCCGCTGTTCAATCATCCAGATGTTTTCGCAAGGATATGAAATTCCCTGCTTCTAATTGGAAAATCTCTCAAGAGAAGACAATATTATTTGATTTTCCTCAATAATTCATCTCATGCTTGATATAATCTATCAAGTAATATAAAATGAACAAAGCAGGGCGAGTTCCAAGTAAGAAAAGAACATAAGACCAAGCAAATGAGCCGCAAAATCAAGGCCTGGCATGGCATTTCAATGGTGGGCTAGTAAATTGAGTAAGTCTCACTAACCCCTGGGCGGAGGCTCTTATAGATGGCTGTCACGATGGGAAGGATACCCACAAGTGCAATCTGAAGCTGGTCGGAGCTGCTCGTACGAACTGTGATTTGTCCACTTAGCTTGTTGTTTAATCCAGCACGTACCGCAATCTTAGAACTTCGTCCAACAGAAAACTGAGACTGCAAATTAGCACCTAACGCAAGATCCCCTCTCCACTTCACAAGGGACAAGCTCAAAGAAGACTGATCCTGGCCTACAGGGAAGTCCGCCTCCCTGAGCCGCACTTCAAGATTGGCTCCATATGCCGCATCACTGTTAGATCTAACAGTTCCAGCGCTACCAACCAGCATCATACGCTTTCCAAGGGCAATTTGGTCCTCAACTTTAAAACCAGTGGCTATGTTCTCGCCTAAAAACGTAACAGAAAAGCCAGCAGCAGTCTTGTTCTTTTTGAAGTTCTTGAATTTAGTGTCGCCACGAACAATGTAGGCAAGTTGTTTGCCAATATTTTGGATGTCAAAACCTGCCATGGTTGACCCATTGTCGCCATGCTTGGTGGCAAGTGAAGAATCCAAGTGGATGTTGAATTCTTTCTTGTCTTTGGTGATCTGCAGTGCAACTGCTCCAGGGAATCGACTGGCGATAGCTAGACTATGCTCAAGGTTTACCCCATCATAACCACAATCATGATCCCAACCATGTGTGTCCAGAACGGGCCTCGCTATGAACTGTGAAGTTGGTTCCAGAAAACGGTACCTGCAAAGAGAGACTATTTTAGGGCCAATATTTTCAAGCTATAACATTGTAAGACATCCCTTTGAGGGAAAAAGTTTTGTATGTTAGGCTTAAAAGACATTTACCATAAAAATGAAAATGTAAACACTATACTTATGCACGCAATACTTCCTCAGCCAAAAGTATCATTTCTGTTTTTTTTCTGTAATCTTTTCTATCAACGCCAACATGCCCTCAAGAAGATCCTACCTGTAAGCAGGATTGTCACTGTCGAAGGACGGTGGAAGAACCATATCATGCAAAGGAACAGGCACAGCAGCTGGACTTCCATCCTCTGGATCAGCATCCTCTCCCATATAATCATACTCATCAGGAGAAACCTTTCCTTTCTTCTTAATCTCTCTCATTCTTTTCAGCTCCTCTCTCCACTGTTTCTTCTGCAGAAGTTTGACCCTGTAATCATACTCCTCAAAATATGCTTTTCTCTGTTCCTTGCTAAGCTTAGCAATTTGAGATTTCCTGAGTGGCTTAAACGGAGGAAGCTGGTCATACTCATCCTCTTCATCTTCTTCATCAGAACCAGACGAATAAGCCATATCAACATCAGAATCACCATTCTCCAGACCCTGATCAGAGGAGAGTTTGGGGTGTGTGCGAGACTGCAACAACCAGGATAACAAGTATGGAAGTGGAGGCGAGCGGACACGGAAACCAAACAGCTTGCGGTGATCGAATGGATCTTGAGGTTTTGAGAGAGAACTTGCTTCTGCTAAAATCTTCATGGAGAAGCACAACAATAGCAATTGAGGTCTCCAGGTTTGGCCATTTGGAAGCACCTTCTCACCATCTCGATTCTTCCGACAAGATGAGTGATTCTCCACAAGAGAAACTGGGTTCATCAGACTCGGATTCATAAGGCGTAAATCACCTACAGCCTGTCCTATAGATTGCTGAACAACATGGGAACGCTGAGCGACAAACGCGTCATAACTAAGTGGTGAACCAGATGGCCCATCTGGTGGAGCAGAAGCAGCATGGGTAAGAGTGACAACAGCACTTCGCCAGATTGATGGGCCAAGGGCACTGGTGATTGATTTTAGCAATGGTAAATCGTTGAGGTCTCTCGTTTGGGTGTCAAGACGATCAACATAAAGTACGATATCTGGTGGGCATTTCTTTGTGAACTTCTTTATAGAAGAGAAGATTCTACGGTTTTCATTTTGTTCCATAACAGATGATTTTAAACCAGGAGTGTCAAAGACCCTGATCTTAACTCCATGAATTGTTCCAGTTATCTCTTTCACTGCTGTTGTGGCGGGTTCAAATGCATGGATCATTGCCTTATCCTCACCAAGAAGAGAGTTTATGGTTGCACTTTTGCCCACTCCAGCTTTTCCAAGAACCAATATGTTCAAAGAGAAGTTCAAATCATCTTCCTTTTCCAGTTCAAGCTCGGAGGCCGTCTTTTTCGCTGAGTCGAGGCTAAATGATTGACCAGCTGGCCTCCCAGCAACAAGCGCCAACCTGTACAGAACTTGAGCTGCCAGTGAATCTTCCGGAGAATAACCTAACCGTTGAACAAGCCTTAGGAATTTGACCTTCAACTGCTGAATCTTCTCAAGTTTCTTCTTTTCTTCTTCGGTCAAATTGTTGTCAGACTCCGCAGGAGTCAGATTAGAAGTAAAAAGATTAGAATGGTTCGGTCGGGAGACAGGCTTTACTGACCTAAAAGAGGGCCCCAACCCAGCAGGACGCTCAACAGAGAATAGCCTTGAACCATCTTGGGAGGTTATAGTGATGCTTCCTCCATCTGTATCAGCATCTGATGCAGCTTTTAGCAGAGCAGCCAAAGCAGCTGAATCTAACAACTCCTTGCCATCACCGTCCTCATCAGTGTCGACTTCTTCATCAGAGTCGGTGACAATCTGACCATCGATTCTCTGTGAATGATCATGAGAACTTTCAGCACCAGACTGAGAACCAGCACCTCTGTCCAGTTCCTCCAAGAACTGTTTGGCAGCTTGGGCGCTTTCAAAAAACCTACTTCCTTTTTCTCCATCGGTATCTGAGCCTTCCATGTCGGTTTCTTCATCCACCTGAAGTTTATCATCATGTCCAAGTTCCACCGACACATCTTGGTCATATGACAGAGATTGCACTGGAACCCCTGTTTCCACTCCAAGCCCCTTAACTTCGGCAATGGTTTCATTATTCTCCAGAGGTTTTGCTTTGTCATCTAGTTTAGGCTCTGCATGTCCAGTCACAGAGTCCAATGACAGAGACTGGACTTCATTTCTCTCAGCAGGAACGTGACTAGAAGTATTTTCCACTCCATAATCGGCAGCTTTCATTGCAGGCTCGTCATCTTTGGGTCCAGATTCTGCTTCTGGCTCCATTTGCATGTCTTTTTTCACCTCCTGATCAGCATATTCAGTCGCTCGATCAACAATTGCTACACCAGTCTCTGGCATGATATCTCTTCCAGCACTGGGAACATCATCTTTCTTCATTCCAGGAACCTGTTCCAAGGTTTTATTGATGCTGTTCCGTAGTCCATTATTGCTCTCATCCAACCTGACTGCCATGATTTCAGCAGGATCTTCGGCATTGGGGCTTATTTGATCAAAACCATTTTCCAGTGTCACAGGTCCACTGGAGAGTTCCACTGCTTTGCTTTCAGAATCTCTCCCATCAACCACTTCCCCAACAACAGCAGCCCCAGAGGCCGTCAAATCAACTTTTACGGCATCCACGACCATGTCTCCACTATCATTAAACTTCACGCCATCAGCTTCAATTTGCTCATCATCTTTCTGTTCAACGGTCTTGAAGTCCATTATATCAGCACTAGCCACTGAACTTGATATGAATTCAGCTGCTTTGCTCGACTCCTCAGACTTATCACCACTGGAGGTATCCAAAGCCTGCTCTGCAACAGCTTCCTGACTTTGCAATTTAGCCACTTCCACAGCCCCAGCCTGAACACTCTCCTCAACGACGTCTCCACTCTCGATTGCTTTATCTTCTTTTACACCCATCAAAACCTCTTTCAAACCTATCTGACCGCCAACATCGCCACCACTTGCCTCCAGCAATTCACCCAGTTCTCTTAAACTCTTGTGTGCGAACACCCCTCTCTCCCCATAACCAAAATCTCCACTTTCCACACCCTTCTCAAAATCACCGCTCGGACCCCGAACACCACCCTCGAACGACCCCAATTCCTCACCGCTTTCAATCGCACCAGCCAAAACCTTCACTTTCGGCTCACCAAAGCCACCACCCTCATCGTCATCGTCATCATCATCATCAACCTCGTCATCGTCGTCATCATTGGACACCTTAGCAACCGGCCTGAAGCTCCCCGGCTCCGCGAAGGCCGGGTTCGCAACACTGCCATAATCATCATCCACAAGGAAAATCGCCTTGTCGGCCGCTCCCCCGCCGATCCCCGCCACGGCCTCCTCGAACTCGTCCTCTCCGCTCACAAACCCCGCGTCGTCCTCGGACTCGCCGTCGCTACCGAACTCGCGATTGTCGCCACCGCGGCTGCCGACCTTAACGGGACTGGCGACAACGGCAGGAGCATAATCGGAATCACGAGAGGAGGAGTAGGAAGGAGAGGAGGAAGAGGATGAGGAACCTGAGGAGTGCGAGTTTGTCGTCTCGGGAGCTACCGGCTTGGACTCCATGGATTGTCAATCGGTGTGTTGCCCGAGGGAGGGAGAGAATTGGAGGGATAGAGTAGACAGAGAAAGAGACTTAGGGTTTATGGGGAGGGGGGAGTGAGGGAGATTGGGAGATTGGGATTGGATTGTCTTATTCAGGAGGGTTTGTGGTGAGTGAGAGAAGGAAGGAAGGACGGAAGAGATAAGGTGAGTCGGAAGAGCGAGCAGAGTCTCTCTCTCTCTACTCTCTCTCTCTCTCTCTAGCTGGGACTCTTCGTTGTGTTCGTTGGCCAGACACAGAGAGAGAGACGGAGGAGGTGCGCCTTGGGGTTTTCGGAGGCGCAAAGGCTCTCTGTTGTTTTCTCTCCCTTGCTTTTTTCTTTTTCCATTTTACTTGGTTTCTTGGAAAAATTTTAAATAATAATCTGAAGTGCCTTTATTTTTTCAATTAATAATCTAAAGTGAATTTTATTTCAAATAAAAGCCTAAATGGGTCGTTAGGCCCCAATCAAGGGCCGGCAACCCCCGTCGACCAGACCACCCCCACCATCACTGGCCCTTCCAACCAACCATGGGTTGGCGACAGTGGCGGCAAGGGTTAGCTGCAACTTCCTTTGTTTTTTGTTTTTTTTGTTTTTTTAATTTTTTCTTATTTTTAATGTAACTTAAATAAATTTTATATTAAAAATTTAGAAAAGTAAAATAACGAAAATGCCATTGAGTCAGGCCCTTATTTAAGATAATTTGATCATTTCATACTCTTATTTGAAACAATATACATTTCGCGCATTTATTTAAGAAAATGAGGGCACATCAGGTCTTATTGCTCCTACTTGGCGAATTTTTTACAATTGTTTTTAGAGTTCTATGTTTCATATGTTTCAAGAGAATAAAATGATCTAAAAAATGTCCAAAAAATAATCGTTTACATTGCTTGAAAAAAATTTAGTCAGTGGGCGGTAAAAATATTTTTTGTACATTTATTTTTGTAAGTGATATAAGTTACCATTTTTTATGAAATAAATAGAGCATAGTTAATGTTTTTGTTTCCTTTTATTCTTTCCCCTTGCTGATTATAGCTTCTTCTTTTTTGTAACCATCTTATTTCTATTTTACAAATCGATATGTGTGCTATGCTATGTCTAGGTTGTGAAACGTGCTCCCTCAATCACACGTCCCACCATCCTCACCCCCAACCCCTCAAGAAGGTGGAAATTTGAACCCTCCACCTCCCCATTCTTAAGTGGGAAGAGTGGCCACTAAGGCACCCTCAATGATTTTGCTGATTATAGTTTAGCAAACCATATATTTGTTTGCTTCTTGACAAATCAACTAAGAGAATTTAGACAAATTCACCTTGAAGAAAGAGCTGCTCCTCCGACAGTGAATGCGTTGGCTGCCCTCGTTCGATGTTTGAACTTGAATCACTGCACTCGTGTGAGGATCACCGCCGAGAAGCATAAATCCATGTGCTCCAACAATTATTCAGTCTACATGGAATCAATGGAAATTAGTTGGGTATTCGAAGAATCGAGACATCTTGTTATAAAATGAAAGATATGAGAGAATTCTATCTAAAATTGATGTGATAATTAGAAGGCGATTCTTATAATTTCTCCCACTTTTCAAATTTCGCTTTTCCATAAAATAAAAAAAGATCAAATCTTCCTAATTGTATCTTTCTTTGCTTGCAAAAGTGTTATTAAATTACTTTGCCCGCGCATTTTATGCTCTTTCGCTGGTTGAAACAAAGTGTAGAGGCAACAGCATCAAATGAACTAGTAATTATATGAGTAATTAACCGACTAATAGGAACAACAAAATGAAGAAAAAGGAAGTGTCGTAGTAGATCTATCGACATGTTTCTCCCTAATTATGTTAAGATTTTCTATATAATTTTTGGTTCGGAGAATACAATAAAAGTTTAAAGGTGCTTGAAAATTAGGAGAGTTTTTTTTTTTGGAATGAGAAGTCGACATTTTGTTTAGTAACATTTACCTCGCGTTTGAAGGTTTCTTTGTTAATTCGAAACAACTTTTCATTAATTAAACGCGTTGTGATATGTCCGTGATGTTAATTTTCCATTGGTAATTTCTAGACCATGGAAATACAATTGGACTGCCCGAAAATAAAAATGAAAAATGTCGATAATAATATCTACGTAAAATATCTTTTGCAAAGCTAGTTACTTAGACAACCTAAGTTCTCCGAGATCCAACGGCTGAAACTCGATCTCTCGTCGCTGCTAGGGTTTCTCTAGATTTGTCGATATTCGAGAGAACATTTTTGGTGGGTCCAACGATTGATTCGTTCGGGAGACAACGTTGGCGATTAGGTTGTCGTGAGTTTTGTTGGCTTCTGTGTACTTGTTCTGGTCCACTCCTTCTTCCTCATCTCAGTTGGATGGCCAGGATTAGTTTTGCATTTTCTGCATTGACTGAACTTGGATAAATATCGACCAAAAAAAAAGAAAAACTTGGATAAATCTCCATCTCTTCGTTAGGGTTTGCAATTCGTGATAATATCTGAGTAGCCATCTCATTTCGTCGAAATTTCTACTACGGCGAAATATCTTTTACCGAGTTGTTTTTCAATTTTTATTAAAGAGACCGAATTCTATGCCAATTCCGAACAAAAAGTATCCAAACTAAATACAAATAATAACTTTACAAAAGATAAAACTGTACAGATACAAATCTCGCCGGAATCTAATCGACAGTAGGACCGATCAATACATGCTTGATATAGTAATCAAATGTAACTAAACCGTACTAGAATTTTATCGACGACACGACTTGAGAATATAGAAGAACTATGCTGAAATTTAATCGATGACACAGCCCCAGAGATAAGAGAGACATGCCGAAATTTAATTGACAACGCTAATTCAAAAGCTACAACTAAGGAAAGTAAAGTGTTGCGTAGAAAAGTAAATACACTGAAAAATAGTAGATTTGTTGATTTGTGTGGGGCTCTCCGAAGAGTACCATGCGTCTATTTATAGCCAATAATCAACGGAGGTTAAAAGTTACAAACGATTATTGGACGATTACATAGACGGTTCTTTGACTTCACTACGTTGACAGTTTCTTTGAACTTTCAATTCATCAAGTTGTCGATTGCTTTTTGTCGATATCGATGACTTCATCAATCAACTTCATGTTCCTCGTCAATAACTTCACATTGTCACATGTCGATAATAATAAAAATTTGGACATTTTTTTGTGCAACCACATCTATTTTGATTTAATTATAAGAAATCGGCTAGTAAACTATTTTTCTTTTCTCGGGTTAAATTTGATTTCGATTTAATTATCGATGAAAATTGAGCTACTCGTTTTTTCTTTTTCGAGTGCTTGCCATTGAAATTATAGTCATGTGTCGCTTACCATGGACCAATAAAATTCTGATATTTAAACAGGAAATATCATCAGCTGCGTGGACTATAGTATAAAGGCTATAATTCGAATGGTCGGTCGGTCGATAGTGATGAATCGATTGTGTGTCAAGAAGCGGGTAGGGTCACAAATTCAAGAAGGTGCCTATTTCTTTTTCTTTTTTGGTCAAAAGAAAAGAAGAGAAGAGAGAGAGACAAAAAAAAAAGGTGCCCATTTCTTGAGTTGTCCCAAAGTGCATAAGGTGCTTTCCTTTTCTTGATTGTTTTTTCTTTTTATCTACTTAAGCAAACTAGGTTACTTTTGGAACCCCGAAGAAACATGCGTCCGGGAAGGGTGTGCATGCAAGAAATTGTTATTTGAAAAATTGAAAAGTAAAGATGTTTAAATTGATATAATTCTATAAAATACGATATAAGAGAAGAGACGAGAACTAATTAATAGAAATACTCTTGATTTTCTACGCGAATATCGTAACTTAAGGTGGCCTAAGACTACTATTAGGCAGAAAAGATGACGTGTTTTATGTCTCTTAAACACATACAAAAAAGCGATTTTCTAAGTGAACAGGCATGTGAGCTATATTTGAATTAAGTTTTTCCGAAAAGGAAAATAAAATAAAATAAAACTATGACAGCACGCAAAGTCGATTTTGATATGCCCCCGACATTGAAGCCAGCCAAATTTTGCCTGGAGCTTTGATCACACGACACCACTGACTGATTATGGATAGTATATCAATCGTATAACTATATGCATGAAAAAAAAATAAAAAAAATAGGAGGACATTCCTCATGCAAGAGCATGTATCCAGAGTCCTATCAAGAATTTGACCGAAGTCAACACCAAGGACACATTAAAATATAGTCTCGAAATATATTTTTGAGTATTCCCTGTCTCTTTTTATGTATGTAATATATTACCAATCCTCCCTCCATAACAAGTAACATGATCAGAGCTCCAAGAAAATTTGGCTGAAGCCTATATTAGGGGGCATAGTGCAATAGATTTCAAGAATTCAGGGGTGAATTGGAAAAATTGATATGTTGGGGGCAATTTGCCATACCCTAAAAACTTAGGGGGACATATGTAATTTGACCCCAAATTTATGGCTACGAGCTTTGTCCTCATCCATATTTTCGACACATTAAATTGAATGAATTTTTTTTTTATGCACGAACTCGAATTTGTTTGGATAAATTAAGTTATTATTCACATTAGCAATAGTTTCTTTATTAAGAACATATGTTATGGGATTGTTCTTCCTGTATTTAATATTACAAGTGATTATCTTTATCTGTAATTTACAATTTTTGATTTGTTTTATTATTTTTCATCGGTTAAAGAGATTGCTGAATTAACAACAACAACAAAAATTCTTGTTGTCGCCTTTATCCTTATGGATAATCTTTTATTTGGTTCATTTTCATATAAGTATTGTAATTTTATTTGTTGTTGTTTCTCGGAGACTTCCCACCGATAAAGTAGTCCAAATTTAAACGGAAACTTGTTATTAATGAGAGTTCAAAATAAATATTTTTCTTTTATGGGTTTAAACCCTCTAATCAATAAAGTGCACTAACGTGAGAGTACGAGTTTATAATAATAGTAACGAAAAACATTATCAATGATGTACCAATATGATAATAATTTCAATATGGCCTGATGTTATATAATACTCTTAACCTTACAGTTAATACAGGCAAGTCATAGTATATAATTCTGTTTTCACTATAAGTATTTTGTTATTATAATATAACTAGTATTGATTATAATGAATTGTTTAAATATTTTAGGGTTATTACCACGAAAATCCAAAACTAATATACTTGTGACGAATTTACCAAAAATTAATTTTTTTATTACGAAAACCCCAAAATTAGTACATGAGTAGCAAATTTACCCTAAATTAATTTTTTTACCACAAAAAACCCCTCAAATTATTACACTCGTGACAAATTTACCTCAAATTTTAGGGTTTATCAAGAAATATGAACTGAGCCATGTCGCTAGAAATGAGCTAATTGAAGAAACATCGACTAAATTATTATTGTTATCTTTTAAAAAAATGAAGTTTAGGATAAATTTATCATCGATGTACCAGTTTGAAGTTTTTTATGATCAAAAAATTAGTTTAGGATAAATTTATCATAAGTGTATTAGTTTGGGTTTTTTGTGGTATTAACCCAATATTTTATATAGTTTTATAATTCAATTAGATAAAAAAAAAATTATAAGATACTAATACAATTATGTAAACTTTGATAGTATTGTGTATAATAATGATGATATAACGTAAATTACTATTATTTAAACTATTATAATAAGCACACTATAAAAACGTTAAAAAAAGATTCTTCCAAGACTTTACGATCTAATTCCAAAACTTTACAAGCTCCTATTTTAGCTCCATTGGTTTCAAATATTAATCATCTAACTTACATTTGTTGCTTGGGTACCCGAAAAATTCAAGATGGCATTGTTTTGGCAATGAATAATCTCTCGCCCAAGAAATCAATCCCTCGTAACACAAACCAAAACCAGAAAGCAAAATACGAATTTGCCCCAAATTGAAAATCCCATTTCAATTCATTTCAGAAACCAACGACACATATCATCACAAGATGCCACTTAAGTAGCTAAAAGGGGAGTAGATGTCCAATCGAATTAAAGAAACAATTTGCTATGGAACACTATTTTTCTTTTTTAATAAATATGCGATACCTCATTCATAGTTTATAACATATCCTCTATCTGGTAAAGAGATAAACGCCACTCACTTGATAACTTGAGAGGAAAAAATCCCTCGAGTGGAAAAACTTGGAATTCTATCAATAAACTAAGAAACGAATATCGAGCTCAAATGCAAAACTATATTAACTATGTCCTACAAAAAAAAACTATATTAGCTATGACTCGATTAAACTAAATTAATCTAGTAACTAAAGGACTCTTACTCACTAAAAAAAATAATAGAAGAACGCTAGTAGTCCACTGCGCCATGACAACTAGCGTGCCAAATTTAAAATGTCTCATTTTAATCTCCACTCAGTCCATTTTAAATGGGTCCGGAGCTATTGAAAAGTTAACCCGATATACTTACAATGCTTACTCGCTTCTGACTTAAAAGATGACCTAAGGCGGGCGAAACCCACCGTCAAAGATGGTGGGTGGAAATTGTTTCACACAATATATGAAATTCCAAAGATTTATGATACCCCAAAGTTTCTTATTAAATTTGATTCTATAGCTCAACAAACACCAGAATTAAACTAACGATAGAGGACTCAAAGCAAATTGAATTTCAACTCGACCGTGAAATTTGCCCTGATAAGAGAATCACAACTTCGAATTCTTACCGAGTGCTTCAAGAACGACGTTAACTCAATGTGCCAAGTCGTCCACGAAGCATGTGCCCATCCATCTCCTCTATGTTTCTTGATTTCCTTAATGGATCATAGACCCATTTTTTAACTTATATTTCATGGGCTAGGTTGTTACATAGGTTAATCACATTTAGTAAATGGGTCATAAATGGATTTGGAATAGTAAAGCCTAAAATAATATGATGTCACATTAATTCACAATTTATTTAGATCCAACCCACTTCTATGACTCTCTCTCTCTACAGTCTCTCTCGTCGTCACTCGATTAGTCCGTGCTCCTACTTTGGTTTGGGTATAGTTTTCTAAAATTGAGTTAAATATGAAATTGTTTTAGCAATATGGATCGGATTGGGTATGTGTTGGGTTGTATTGCATTGAAATGGGTCAAAACGAATTAAATCGGCCAATTTGAGTCGGATCATTTTTTATTTGATCGGATCCACCCGTTTGAGAGATCTACATCTCTCTTTCCTTATTTCTTTCCAAATTGATATATACTTTCACTCATTGATGGTGTTGGACGTTGGTCAAGAACTTGATTGGGATGGGATAATATCCCCATTCACACAATCTAAAATAACATGCCAAATAGACCAGACCATGGGCTCTCCCTCTTACGAGCTAGCCGCACCGAATGACTATAGGGACAAATTTGAAAAATTATCAAAGGAGTCTTAAATTTATTACACTTGTACCAATTCAAAACTAAATATTTCAATTGTACCAATTGAGTCCTAAACCTTTTGACGATTTGCCAATATAGTTCATCCGGCTAATTTCGATCGGAAATCGCTAACATAGGCGTTGGCCTTCCTACGTAGCACAACCGATGTTGACATTGACAGATTTTATAAGTTTTTAATTTTTTTATCTTATGATTTTTCTTTCTTTCTTTTTTTTACTACTCTAGGACGCGTGAAGTTGGCGGCTGACCATCACCTAGTATGGGTGAGGGTGTCGTGGCCCTTGTTGGCCATGGGCGAGGGCCTCTATGCCCTTGCAAAGATCTAGCCAAGGGCCGCAACGCCCTCACATGGGTGGCTAACAAGGGTTGGCGGATTTTCTCGCAGGTCCACAATTGAGAAAAAAAAGAAGAAGGAAAAGAAAGAAAATTTTAAATAATTAAAAATTTAAAAACTACAAAATTTGAAAAATTTGTTCCCGTCAACGCTGGTCGTGCCACACAAGATGGCCGATGTGCATGTGAATGATTTTCGGCCAAAATTGGTCGGATGGACTACATAGGCAAATTGTCTAAAGATTAATGACTCAATTGGCATAATTAAAAGGTTTAAGTCTGTATTTGCACAAATGCAATATGTTTAGGAATAAATTTGCACAAATATAGTAAGTTTAAGACTTTTTTAGTACTTTTCCAAAAAAATTTAGGCAGGCTTTGATAAGGGTTATCGGTAATAAAGTCGACCGAAACTAAAGATCGGCCTGATTTAGGCTTGTCCATTCCCATGAATACTTTATCTCCATTTGTTTTGCGGGAAATTGATGATTTGAAAAATATTTTCCTAAAAACGATCACTTGTATCATTTAAATTAATTAGTTAATGAAAAATATTTTTATTTATCGACGACGATTTATATCTTAACATTTTTATGGATGATGAAAATATTTCCGTTCATTCATTTTTGTAAGCGATTGTTGCGCTAGAAAATGAATAATTTGGAAAAAAAATGATCATATAAATGGCTTAAAATAATTGGTCAGTGAAAAATATTTTCATTACCGACAACAATTTATATCTAAACATTTACTTGGATAATGAAAATATTTTTTGTTCATTCATTTTTATAAGCGATATGAGCGATCATTTTTAAAAAAGTAATTCATTCATTTTTCGCGAAACAAAACCTTAATTCCTTTTTTTTAGCATGATTTGTAATTTGAGGCTCGACCTAGCTCGAGCTTGTTCGAATAAATAGTACTTGACGGTCAATGATTGATCTAGATGGATTGAATAATGATATTTCATATCCATCTACAAAACACTCTCAATTTTTCATTTTGACCAAGAAAAAAAAGAGCTCGCAACAAACTGCTATATACGATATTAGATGCAATAACGTAAATAGGTGTGTCCTAGGGCCCTTTGTTAATTATTTTCAAGACAATTTTCTTAAAAAGTGCCTTCGTTTTCAAATTATAAAGAACTCCACACTTAATGATGAGAAAGAAGATAACCAAATAAGAAAACGATGTAACTTTTAAAGCGACGATTACCATTTTGATGTCCCAATTAATGCTTTGAAAATCAAATAATTTCTCATTCTATATATATAACTAGTGCCCTAAAGCACTCATTAATAAGACC
>BCNH02000008.1:6734838-6759775 GCA_001662345.2 Metrosideros polymorpha var. glaberrima | reverse complement strand
GGGGGGGGGCTGGTCACCTAGGTACATATGAACTGGAAACTTGTGTAGTTGGGTTTGTAACTGAGCATGCATTGAATCATCACCATGATGGCTTGGGATTCATTTTGGCCTAATAGAAATGGGCAAGTAATTCAATTTACAGATTGATGGTCAAGTGTGATTGTCAGTTTCATTCCGTTCTGGATTAGGCCAAAGTGGAATAACGCACTTTGTCATGTCAAGCTTGTTGGAAGATGGCTTCATATGAGGAGATGGCAGATTATCGCATTTATTGCTGGTATTTGATTATGATAAATGGAACTTTTACAAGGTAAAAAAGCCTTGGCGTCTGTGTTGCTGTTGGTGATTAACTTAGAAGAGGCCAACTGATGGGCAGCAATAATTGAAGGATTGCAAATTTTTTTCTTTCCTATTTCTATTGAACAATCACATCATGGGATCTTAAGCATTAGGAGTTGCACATATCACATTTCCTATGAAAACTGCTATGGATAGGTGGGATATCTTCGGAGAAGAATAGAGGCAGAAGAGAACTAGTCAGAAAAACTATATTGGTACTTTCAAAGTGTTTAGGTGAGCCTTACAGTTTGCTTAACAAATCAGTTATGCGAACAAAAATTTATGGCCCCTGGCTACCTATCCAACTAGTCCATCACTACCTCCAAGAGACAACCGATGTTGAACTTTACACCTCATATCATGAATAAGATTTTAGAGTTTCAGCATCTAAAAATCCTGTCAGAATTATTGTCTTGTATGCCCTAAACATTTTCAAGAAACTAGCTTTTAGTAATAAAATGAGGTCAGTCCTTCTAAAAAGAGATATGGAACTTAAGAATTAACTTTTCTAATTGAGATTCCAAAAGAAAGAAATTGCTTGAAGTTGACACACTTGTTATACTGATACAAAAGAGACAGGGAAGCCTTGTCGTTGGATTAGTCACGGATTATCACTCTTAAGGTGTCCTAGGAAGTTTCAGAAAAGGTGAAGTCATTGATTTTGATAGTTATGAGATAGGATGATGACACTATAAATGCTTGGACTTTTATCAATTGTTCAATACAATTCTGAAACTCTTTTTGGTTCAATTCCTTTAAACTATGGCTTTTTGGTTCTTTCGATCAATGTTGTCTGCCACGTCAACACTTGTTGGGTCGTCGAATTAAAAATACAAAAACAACTATAAACCGTGACTTGGAAATTAAAAAATACAAAACCGAGAGAGAGAGAGAGAGATTACGACATGTACTTGCTGGGAGGATGAAACCACAAATGTTTGGTCTTTTGGAGCTATTCAATGTCGTTTCTTTATGTTTTCGTTTCCAATTGGGTCTTGAAATTATAATCTTTTTTGTTGACAATGATCCGTTCGATCAAAATATGGATAAAAATGCTGATGTGGATTGCTATGTTGGTGCTTATTGGACTAATTGGCCAACATGGAAATAAAAATACAAAAAGATGAAATTAAAAAGGACAAACCAGAGAGAGAGAGAGAGAGAGAGAGAGAGAGAGAGAGAGAGAGAGAGAGAGAGGCTGGGCTGCCACAGCCACTGGTGACCCTGATGAGCCCAAAGGAGTGCTTTTGCAGCAAGGAGGGACTGGGGGACCCTCACCAGCGGTCCAGCGCTCCCATGCGAGGTTTGTGATCATTGTTGGCAAGTGGTGAGGGTGGTGACCCCTGCTTCATTTTCCTGGTGATTGGCAACCTTGTCGAATCTCTTAGTCTTTCTCTCTCTTTGGATAAGATGAGGAGGCGGCGGCAGAGACCATTGCCTAAGGCTGTGGTGGCCTAGATCCACACCCTCTTTCTAGGGTTCATGTGAACTGTCATGACGTGGTGATGCTCGACACAACGAAATAAATCCTTTTTTTTGTCAGGCAGCACCAGTAAAAAAAATTTAGCTATACCTCATTTAACTTTGCCAACATATGTCATAATTCCACCACCCTCTATCTATGTCACATATTTTTTAACTTGTCTGTTACTTTCTGCTTTGAAAGAATCCCTATGATAAGAGTTTAGTTTGTCATCGTCATTGTGGTCTTCCTTGTGTCTCTTTTCTGAAAAGAGCAGTTAACTGGTTTGATTTTACGAATGACTATCTATTAACTTCTGAAGTTGATTGGTTGAACTGATGTACACGAATGTCCATGATGTCCTATCTTAAGTCTCTCTCTCCTCACTCTTGACTTATATTCATATTCATTATTTATTAAAAGATACATTCAACTCTGTGGTGCTCTACAAGAACTTTTTCCTCCTCATAAAGGAAACCCGTCATATCTTTTTTGATCGGCTGGCGCAAGAGGAACTGCTTACTTTGTGCTATTTCAATCTGTTCTACAAGTTGTTGCTGCTATCATTGTCTCGAATCATGTGCTCGTTGTCCTTATTCAATGTCTTCTTTTGTGCAGAATCCCAATTTGCAGATGCGGGATAGCCTTTTCACCGTTGGTCATGGCAGCCAGTGCAATTTGTGCCTTGCAGATCCATCTATTAGCGTGGTGTTGTGTAAACTTAAACACATTGTGGTATACTTTTGCTGTATTTGCTTGCATTTATAAGTTTCTTGGTTTATAATGTAGAAACCAAGACAGACATATCATCTTTTACCATTTATATCATCCTATCTGATATTGGTGCAGCGTGGAGGTTCATCGGCGACTCTCCTTGAAATTACTGGGGGTAAAGGTACTGTCCAAGTAAATGGAAAGATTTACCCACGGAATTCGACTGTTCTCTTATGCGGTGGTGATGAGGTGGTTTTTACGGAGTCAGGCAACCATTCTTATGTATCCTTAACTTTTTCGGCTTGGGCTACTAGATGTTTCATCTTTCCCTGCCAAGTTCTCCATCCTTATTACCCATAAAGGAAAGAAATATTAGTAGATGGAAGATATCTTTAAATGCTACCACCCTTTCGCTCTTTTATTTATTTATTTTTTACTTTTTTGGTTTTTCTCTGCCAAATGTGTTCCTTAATGCATTCTTAGGTATTTCAACAGTTTGATGATAATGTAGCCGATGTAGGCATTCCATCAGAATGTATTTTGGAAGCTCAAGGTGCTTCAATGAAGGGGTTACATATTGAGTCAAGATCTGAGGGCCCCTCAGCTGTTTCAGGAGCATCGATGTTATCCTTGACTGATTTGCAAGAAGACTTGTCCCTCCTTCCACCTCCTGGCAAAAGTAGTCCAGACGTCCAACGCAATACGGGAATTCCCATTGTCCCATCTGTATGCGATATATCGGATAATCAAAATGGAGAAGTTGAAATAAGGGATAGTTCTAATAACGACGATGTGAGAGATGTTTCCACTAGGGAAAAAAGTGTTTCTCCATCTGCTGAATGCAATGATGAAAATGCAAATTTAGATGGTGTTGGCTTTGATAGTCGGGGCGCAGGGGATGAAAAAGTACCTGGGGCAGCCTATGAATTAAGGTCATTGTTGCGAAAGCTTGCGGGCTCCTCCTCAAACTTTGACTTAAGCAGCAGCAGCATTTCCAAAATGCTTGAAGATCGACATGAAATAAGAAGAAAACTACTCAGAAACAGTGATGCCTCACTCCAAAAAAATAATGATATTTCATCTGATTCAAGAACAGATTGGCGGAAGGCATATAGAGAAAGTCTAGAACAAGCCATAAGTAATCCTGATAATATTGAAGTCTCTTTTGAGAATTTCCCATATTACTTGAGGTATGCCTCGTTTAATTTTAAGCATTTCTTAAGGTGGTGCTACTTGTAACATTTGGACTAGTATGTCATCCATGTATTTGTCATTCTTACCTTTCTGAGCATGTTACGGTAGTTAGTAACTGGACCTTTACAAATTTTATGGAGCATTCCCTTCCCCTTATATTGGAAATACTTTGCTATATTTTATATTACCTCAATTACTTTTGAAGACCTTTATGATTCAGTGTTTGTGTTTGGGCTTGCAGTGACACAACAAAGAATGTTTTGATTGCTTCTACCTATTTACGGTTGAAGCGCAGTGAATTTGTGAAATATTCTAAGGACCTTCCAACTTTATGCCCCCGTATATTGTTATCGGGTCCTGCTGGTAAGTATTGCAATCTTTTTTGTGATTCATAACATCAAGTTTTATGGTCCTGGTCTGTAACTGTTCTTCAATTGGCTGGTTGTAGGCTCGGAAATATATCAAGAAACACTGACAAAAGCGCTTGCTAAGCATTTTGGTGCTAGACTACTGATTGTCGATTCTCTGCTCTTGCCTGGTGTAAGCTTCTCCCGATTTGTCTTGGTCATTTCCTTGTTAAGAATTGTTCTTCTTTTTGTTGGTTGTAGAAGGTCTGTTAGTCTTCCATCCTTTCCTGGTCATCTTTTAACAATGCACTTACATAGTCGTCTGACAGAGAAATGCCAATTTTCCAGGAATTAATGCCTAAAGATGTCGATTCACTGAAAGAATATGTGAAGTCTGAAAAAACATCCATTCATGCCAAGCGGAGTGGACATTCTTCTGCAGTACATCATAGAAAACCTACCTCAAGTGTTGAGGCTGATATTACCGGTGGATCTATTGCTGGTTCACGTGCTCAGACAAAGCAGGAAGTGTCCACTGCAACATCAAAAACCTATAAGTTCAAAAAAGGCATGTTTTGGTTTCCAGAATGTTGCTTGCTGTACAGATGCTTTTAAACTATTTTCTTGTCCAGTCTTCATCTTTAGCATGTCGTTCATATTTATTAATGCCCATGTGAGTTTTCATGCCGTGTCAGTAGATGGAAAATGACTATAACTAATTATATGCAGGGGATAGAGTGAGATATGTGGGGTCTGCTGGGCTCTCTGCTTTGCAGCCGTCGAGGTACTTCTTCTCCAAGATTTTTTTATCTCACCTAATTTAGAGTGGGAGATAGAATTTTTAGACTCTGCAAGTTTTGTTGGTGCCACGATTGGATATCTTTAGCTTTTATCCAGTGGTGGCAGCTTGTGGGATACAATGCTTCAGTCTATAAATGCGAAGCTATTATTTATGTTAAGTTATTCATCAGTGACATCAACTGGTCAAAGTAGCTGGGGTTCATTCATTCATGAGCATTGATTAACAATCCTTTGGCAGTAGGAAGATGAGTAGTTGAGGAGATATGTGCTCAGAAGAAGTTTCTACGGATGTGCTGTTCCCTTCTTTTTCAGTTTATGTTGAGGAATGATAACTTTAATTGCCTAGGCCATTAAGATACTGGTGCTTTGCGCCAGCTACAGATGGCTACTTACAATGGAAATATTTATTTATTAGCTTGAGGTTCAACTTAATGATCGAGTAGTCAAGTCATTTTATTCAGATGGAGACACGGTGCTATATCTGAATGATCCACCGTATTTTATGCATTGAAAACAGTAGATCTTGGTTTAGAAGCATTGTGTGGGAAATTCTTCATTACTTTATTGAGGTTTCATTCAGTTTTACGAAAGTCATTATCACCTTTTCTTGAATCCTATGTTATTTTTGGCTGGCCAGGGGTCCATTTGATGGTTATCGAGGTAAAGTAGTTCTTGCATTTGAAGAAAATGAAAATGATGCAGCAAAAGTTGGAGTGAGATTTGATAAGCCAATTCTTGAAGGCAATAACCTTGGTGGTCATTGTGAAAAAGACCACGGTTTCTTCTGCTCAAGTAATTTTTCTTGGTTTTGTGGATTGTTGCTTTCGTGGATTGTCCTAGCACTCATTTCTGCAATATGATTTCTCAACAGCCAATTCACTTAGGTTAGAGAGTTCTGGAGGGGAAGAAACTGACAGCCTGGCTATTGATGAAATATTTGAGGTAAACCTGAAGGTTGCCCTAGGAGCTTGCATTTCTTTTCATAGTCCTAATGTTGTTGCTTCTGTCTTGATGTGCTTGAACTTTGAAGGTTGCCTTGAATGCGAGTAAAAGTTGTCCTTTGGTAATATTTGTGAAAGACGTGGAGAAGGCTGTAGTGGCGAGCCAAGATGCAGGTCAAGTGTTTAGAGGCAAGCTTGAAAATCTGCCAGAGAATATAGTCGTTATCGGCTCTCATATTCAAATGGACAGCCGCAAGGAAAAGGTAAGCATCCAACTTTTTTCTTCTCCTATGTTCACTCTCAAATATCTCTCTGGCTTGGCAGGCCACATTATTAATAATCTTGCATTTTCATTTTCAGTCCCATTCCGGTGGGCTTCTGTTCACAAAGTTTGCAGGCAATCCTACTGCTTTGTTAGACCTGGCGTTCCCGGTATGCAAGAGTTATTCAAAGTTTGTTGCTTCATTTGTTATATTCCGAATGTTATGAGAATTTGCTTTGCTTTTAGTTTTTCCTTTTTATTTTGGTTTATATAGGCGTATGTTGTTTTAAGGGTGTTGGACACATTTTTACAATTAACATAAATGTAGTTAGCATGACATACTCAATAATGAGAGTGCTCCTCACCATTTGTCCTTTGTCTAGTGTTATACCAACTAGGCTCGAATCGTATTCACCTTTAACTACGACTCTAGAGTTCCATGATACATAAAACAAAAATCTGTAGATTGGTTGCCCAGCCGTGGAACACAAACAGAAGGTGATGATCAACAGGTGTAGTGATTTGTTTGCACAGGCTATACTTGTTTGCCAAATGTCATCGTCCCTTCTTTAGATTATTCAGAGTCGCAACTTCAATACTGCTTTGAAGTGAAAGTAGACCTTCATATGAGTCCCATTTTTTAAACTATCTTCCTTGCAGATCCTGATTAGTGCTTGCTATACCAATTGGGTCGAGATCAAATCTTTAGAATGACTTAAAAGTGAACGAAGCACTATCATTTTACAATTGTTAATGCTGTTTTGGAAGTGAAAAGAGATCTTTGTATGAGTCCCATCTTTTAAATTATTTTCCTTGGGATGTCCAGCTTAGTATACCAATTGGGTTTGGGAATAAAACCTTAGAATGACTCAAAAGTGAACGAACTGCTATCCTCTTACCCTCAGTTGCATCTTCTGCAATGACATCCACATATTCATTGGGAAGTGGAACTCAGAGACATACCCATCATCTAAACTGGAGTCTTTTTGCCATCAACAACTTGGTGCAAGATCTAGGCTTCACTGTATCATCTCTGTATATGCCAGCATGGGCAAGTGCTGAATTTGAAATTTTTAAGGTGTATTTGGTAAGAATTTGCGCCCAAAAGGAAATTGCTTCTCCAATAGCAAAAGAAGTATTTGGAGAGAACTTCGCCTGTTTTGCTATCATGTACTGTGTTCCCCTTTAATAATCTCCAGAGTCATGATCTTGGGGTTGGCTGACTTCAAAAATTGTCATCTACAGCATAATATTGTTCTCTATGAAAACTTGCGGCCAACAATTTAAAATGTGTCTTTAGTAGTTGCCAGAAGATAACTGGTATGAATTTACCTAAACTAGCATGGAAACTGATGCATAGATTTATATGCTAAATTAAATAGATGCCATTTGAATTAAAGTAAGCCTTACGGCTTTAGTTTGCATAATTGTCCCAAAAATTGTAATCAAACAGAGTTTTTACCTCTATCGTTTTTATATGTTAATAAATCAAGGTGGTTTTGTTTTTTCTTAGTGTTCCACGGATTCATGACAATGGCTCTTTCTTTCAATTGCTAAATAGTATCATTAGTATTTGAACTCTATTTTACTACACTATATTTACAATAGTGCAAATAGAAAATTAGAAGCTAGAATTTTTCAAACTATATGAACAAAATTTATTCTCTTCAAAATTTGAATCATGCAATTATTTTTTTCGAATTGTTTTTTGATCTCCTTTATGATTGGTTAGTGTGGTTTTGCATTCTCTATAGTTGTGTTAAAAGTTTCCAAACTATAAGGATGGTCAATATACTTTTACTGTTTTAATTAGTTTCTTTTTACTATACTTATTCTTTAATGAATCTTAAATTTCTTCTTTTAGCATCTTATAGTTAAAATTTCACATCGTAATATATGGTTTTGACCTTTTGATTTTAGGCTTTGTCCTATTCTATTTTTTATGCGGACTGTTTAGATTGCATAAATTTCACACATGCCACATAGCAAAGTACCTAAATGTCAAATTTAAGTGACAATCACCAAATCTGTCAGACTACTCTTTTTAATATGAGATGCTATTGATGGGAGTGGGGGTGGTTGGTGTTTAGCAGAAATGATGCACGGTTGATTGTAATATCCTCTACTTTTAAGAGTAGCCAAAAATTATGGACCACAACGCTGTTACTGATCTCAAGGCCTAGCTGATCATTGTCTTCTTTGCACAGAATGTCCAATGTTTCCTTTTTCTGTCATCAACTTTTGAACGATTCTTCTTTTAGCAACATGAAAAGAACCGAGGAAATAGAATTTTATGAGGTGTAGGTTTGAAGGAAGAGGAGAAGGAGGACGGGGAGGAAGAAGAGAGTGCCTGAACTAAATGTTGCCTTCTTTGTGAGATTGTCATTATCTTGTGATCTTATCACTGAGAGTGGGCTAACTTCTTGAATTGACAGTTATTCTGAAGGAATGACCGTTCACATAATAGACTAAATGCTACAGAGAATATGGAAAATGGCAAAAAAAGATTAAGAAGCTTGGCTGTATTTACAGTTCATTCCTGTTGTACTTGTTAATTTAAGTGCTGGATTAGTGTCCATATTATATCTGAACTTCGAGTAGAGTACTAAGTTTTAGATCTATTTCAGGATAGCTTTGGCAGGCTGCATGAGAGGGGCAAGGAAAGCCCCAAAGCGATGAAGCAACTTACTCGACTTTTCCCAAATAAGGTGTCAATCCAGTTACCTCAGGTATAGATCTCTGTAGACCTTATTGCGGTTATATCCTCCCTAAGCTTCTTTTTGGTAATGTTATCTATGGGTCTCTGCAGGATGAAGTTTTACTCTTGGACTGGAAGCAACAGTTGGAACGAGATGTTGAAATGATGAGAGCACAATCCAACATTGCTAGCATTCGTTTGGTAAGTATCGTCTTGGCTTGTTAATAGGAGTGTCTCAAGGGACAGTTTTTGGGCATTCCATTTATGATTTACTTTTATCTGTGAGACAACTCTAAGCTTTAATCATCCTCCACTTTCATCTCTTAGGATTTGATGAAGGATTCTGCTTGTTATAAAGAGTTATCATTCTAAGCTCATTGTTGTAACCATCCTATTTGTTTCGTTTTAATTTGTCATGCAACTTGCTTGCCTGTTTCTGATTGCACCTCCCCTCTCTATATCTCTCCGTCTCTCTTGGGTCAGGTGCCAGGATTTTATGATTTACCTAGAATTTGAAATTGCTTCTTACCAGTAAATGATGCATCGATGATCTACAGGTTTTGAATCGAAGTGGGATGGACTGCTCTGACATTGAAACTGTGTTTATCAATGATCAAACACTTACAAGTGAAAGTTAGTATATTGAGCTTAATTGTGCTGTACTTTCTAATGTATCGCTCTTCTCTGTTATATGATGCAATTGTCGTTTGTGAACTAGGTGTGGAGAAAATAGTTGGCTGGGCCGTAAGTCACCACTTTATGTGTTCTTCTGAAGCACTTGTCAAAGATGCTAAACTCATGCTTTCTAGTGAAAGGTTTGCACTTTTCAAATCAATTTGTGTGAAACAAAAGTAGAACTTGGAAGAATTCACTGAGAATACTCTTATAACTTCCGACCTTGTTTTTATTGTATATGTACTACAGCATTAGGTATGGGATCAATATCTTTCAGGGTATACATAATGAAAACAAGGGCTCAAAGAAATCTCTGAAGGTAGGAGACTAACTCTACATCTGGTTGACTCATGAGTTCCTTCTTCTTCTTGTTCCTGATGGATTCTTTAAATTGTTGTATATACATTTGCCACAAATTTTTTTTTCTATTGGATGCTCTGATTTTAACTTGAAGAATGCCAGGATGTCACCACTGAGAATGAGTTTGAAAAGAAGCTTCTTACGGATGTTATTCCACCCACCGACATTGGTGTTTCTTTTGATGATATTGGGGCCCTAGAAAATGTGAAGGATACTTTGAAGGAGTTGGTGATGCTTCCTCTGCAAAGGCCTGAATTGTTTAGTAAAGGGCAGCTAACAAAGGTGTGGTTCCTCCCTGTTTAATCTCCTTTTCAATTCCTTGTCGACCTGAGTCTGTTCTGTTCTTGACACAACTTCATCAAGCATGTATATTAATATTTATGTATCTGAATGTGGTTGCCTACTTTTCAGCCATGCAAGGGAATACTGCTATTTGGGCCTCCTGGTACAGGAAAAACCATGCTTGCAAAAGCTGTGGCAACCGAGGCAGGTGCAAACTTCATCAATATATCAATGTCAAGCATCACTTCGAAGGTTATTTCTCTTGACGCTATGAACTTTCCAGAAGGTCACGGTTGCGTTGCTTTGAAATTGAGTATTGATCATACTTCTGTACTTGCAGTGGTTTGGCGAAGGAGAGAAGTATGTGAAGGCAGTTTTCTCTCTGGCCAGTAAAATTGCTCCTAGTGTTATTTTTGTTGATGAGGTTGGTTATGACTCTTAATTTGTTGTGATTTCATCCTTGTTGGTTCATCGTGCTTCTACTTAAGAAGTCTATGCTGTGAATGAGTATATTGTTGCTCAATTTAGTTTTCCCACTATGTTTTTTCAGGTCGATAGCATGCTAGGAAGAAGGGAAAATCCAGGAGAGCACGAGGCTATGAGGAAAATGAAAAATGAATTTATGGTTAACTGGGATGGTCTGCGCACAAAGGATAAAGAGAGGGTCTTGGTACTTGGTGCTACTAATAGGCCATTTGATCTTGATGAGGCTGTTATCAGGAGGTTTCCTAGGAGGTAAGAATAATAGCAAGTATTTTCAAGTATTATTTGGTAGTGACTGTATTAAATGAGTTGAAATGCAAATGTTACATGCAGGTTGATGGTTAACTTGCCAGATGCTTCGAACAGAGAAAGAATTGTTAGGGTCATACTAGCCAAAGAAGAATTGGGCTGTGACATCGACTTGGAAGCAGTTGCAAATATGACAGAAGGGTATTCTGGAAGTGATCTAAAGGTTAAATTTCCTAATTCAGCCATTCAGCTGTCGTGTGAGCTTTGAAAAAAACTTCAGTGTTTCCGCCTTTAGGGGATTATTTTAGAACTGAGTGAATGGAGAAACTTAGGCATATATGTCATTCTGTGGTTGCAGAATCTTTGTGTGAGCGCTGCGCATTGTCCCATCAGAGAAATTTTGGATAAGGAAAAGAAGGTTAGTATATATAATGGTCCCTTATTGTTGATTGACATTTCTGCGAGTCAATTGATTCCACATATGTATGAAATGATTATGTTGAGTTTATCAACGTTTCTGTTGATTGACTGCGCTAAATACTCAGTAGGTGACAACCAACATATAAGTCCAGAAAGACTGCACATTCTCTTTTATTTCTCGTCTTCTTGGTAATAATTATCTTTACATTGGAATTAATGAAAATGTTCAAGGTATACCTCTAGGGCCTGCCTTGGATGATGCTTTAGGTTGGTACCAAGGTCCTCTTACATGCTCCTGTTGCTCTATGAATGCCAGAACTTGATTTATCGTGTAGTACATATGTAACATCTACTCCTGCATCACTCGATGTGATTTGTTTTATAATATTTTTCCATTTTAAAATGGCTATGCTCACTCCTAGTTGGAACTTTGCCTCTTTTACTTTTGAGTCATCAGCTTTTGGGGTAGATTTTCACTGCCCGAGAAATGGTTCTGGGCATTTCTAGGATAGTATTCTCTATTTGTGTTATAACCATGCTACATTTGTGCCTGTCAACACTGACTGGTTGCTTATCATTTTGGATTTAAAGAAGAGTAGAATAGCTATAAATCTTAGAACAGCAGTAAAGTTCTTTCACATTGTCAATGGAAGTCCAGGATGAAATATGTATTAGATTAGACCATACCGCTGATGAGTTAAGATGTTGGTCTCTATGAGATTTATCGAGAGATCGACCTAGATATGACACAGTAGTAGGCAATTTAATCATGAGATAAATCATAACATTGCTATTAGAAAACTTATATGAAGTTTGCATTCAGTCAACATTTTAATCTATATGCGGGAAGAACAAACTGGAGTTAGTTTTGTGTAGGAAGAACAAACTGGAGTTAGTAAATACAAGTTATGAGGAAGAGAATGCATCCTCGTAAGAATATATCACTTTACGACTACGAGTAGTAGCTTTCCGAGTTCTTCATTGTATGTTAATCAACACTCTTTTGGAAGTTTTGAGGCTTTGTTCAGAGAACAACTTATAGTTCTTTCTGCCAAATAGATTAGACACAAGCTAATATTGCTGCATGAACCAAGGGTCTTCCCTTTTCATACCCAAAACTTGCAATACTTATGAGGCCTTCCAAACATATGAGGCAACTTCACTGTTCCCATAACATCAAAAAGGTTATTTGGATTGACCAATTATCTTAGTCAAGGAACTTACTTTCTCTGCTTCTGTGTATCTCGCAAGTCAGCCAATTCCATATGCATTTGCAGAGGAAAAAATGCATGACCACTGATGCATGAGAGATTGATTTGTCACAATGTCGAAATTGGTAAACACGATAATAGGTAGTCCACATGGAACGGTGATGAAATTCATTTTTTTATGAAATATTTATGTAGCAAGAGTTAAGTTAGGGTTGATCGACCGAATGAGTCACATGTAAAAGCCAACTCATAATGGAACTTTATGTGATGATAAGGGAATATTGTGCTTATTTGTTAAGTACTTATTGACCTCAGGCTTTGTTGGTTCGCTGAAGTTATATAGAAGTTGACAATTAACTATTTTACGCAATTTGCAGGAGAAAACCTTAGCTGTGGCTGAAAACAGACCTATACCTTCATTGTACAGTGGTGCAGACATCCGTCCCCTAAAGATGGACGACTTCAGATATGCACATGAGCAGGTATGGCATTGAATGTTCTCTCATGCTCTATACAATAAGGCCATATGCATTAAGTCATTCAAAAATTACCCTCTTCCCCAAACAGCATGAAGCAAAAGCCCCAACCCATTTACATTCAATTCCTGCCTGGGACAAGTGGGTTCTCACATGTGCTTATTTTCTCAAGCAAATTCAACATGATGTCTCCACATCTGCCTGGAATTGTTTTGAAAATATAAATTCCTTATAATTTCTGAGGAAGTTAAATAATACCATAAGGTAAAGGTTTATATCTGTTTATACCATTGTGATTGCAATTTGATACGGTGTAAGAGGTAATGAAACTCTTATTCTGGAAGCTGAATAAAGAATGTCTGAATCGACAGTGATCAGTGACGAATAGTGGGGACATTTTTCATTTGAAATTTTAAACCGAAAGTCAGATTCGGTTGATGAAAATGATAATAAGTCTTAACTTGTTTCGTTCAGAAAGTAGGATAGAAAACAAAGATATAAGCAAATAGTAGTGCTATCGGGTTTGATATGGTTTGTATGTAGAAAATCTGGGAATTAGTTTGCCAGTACTTCTCTTTGGCAGCTGTTTGGTGCTTTGCTTCTTTGTTCTTTATTAACTCGCACAGACGTGGCTCAATTATAGTATATACAGATCTCATAATCAGAATCTGGAGCAATGTAAATTTGGATGGGAAGTTGATTTTCATGTTTTTCTTTGTTCAAAGGTGTGGTAGTAGAAGCGGTGTAATTGTTACCCAACATGCATGCTTTATATGTTTTCCCTATCTGTCTGGGCTAACCAGTATTTTGGACAATTTCGGTGGCCTCGTCACCGTTTGACACTAGAGCCAATGCCTCTTACAATTGGCTTGGAGCCATTGTCATTTCATCCATGGTAAAAAATTTGGATTTTTTTGGGTCAAGTGAAGTATCTTGTCTGGAATGTGGTCAATGACATGTAGTGTGTGTATGTGAGAGAGGGAGGGAGGGAGGGTTCCTCCCCATGAAGCTAATCCATTGCGACCCTATTTGCTCATGCATTTTTCGTGGCCGCAAAATATGTTGGTTGATACCACCGTTTTTGCTTCGTCCATGAGAAGCTCGGCCTGATACCAACTTTAGGGTAGAATTGGGACTGGAGCTAAAGTTGGGTTTTTTTAGGGTATAAGGCCTGAGAATCTCTGTACTCCTGTGGAACAATTAATAAATGTCTTTGCAAAATCTTGATCTAGGATGCTTGCTGTAAAACATGACAGTATCTTTTGGCCAAGGATTCCCGCACTCGTTTTTTTGAGTTGGCTAGACTTATGAACTCGATGTATGACCTTCGTGCAGGTGTGTGCCAGCGTATCATCGGACTCTACAAACATGAACGAGTTAGTGCAGTGGAACGATTTGTACGGCGAGGGTGGAACGAGAAAAAGGGCATCTCTCAGCTACTTCATGTAGTGGAGGTATATATGTACAGCAATTTGTTTAGCTTATATTTTGCTGTCGACAAAGATTAAGAGGCGCTTGTTAGAGATCAATATGGACGGCTATGCCGTCGACGGTTCCGAGCCCCGCCCATTGTCAATATTGATATTATAGGTCTTCTCTTTGCAATTTATTTTCTAATTGAGGAATCGTAAAGGTATCGAATCTTAAGGTGGATAGTTGATGAAAGTTTTATGACCCTAGGCCCTCTCCTTGTACAGACTCATTGATCCATCAATAAATCACCATTAAAGCCTCTCTCATAATTATTGACTATCGACGCGACATATATATACCATTGTGCTGTTGTGTTTTCATCGGTCTTTCAAATATTTCGTCAATCGAATCGATAAAGTTCCCATGTCTTCAATTACTTTCTGGATCGGTATTTTTTAACAATTTCGTCAAGGATCAGTTGTCTATGTCCCTACTCAACAAGCCCCAAGTTACCGAACTGCAAAATCTGTTTGTGTTCAGCACTCCGTCTATCTAACTTGAAATTCTGTTTGCCGCGGATTAACTAAAGATCTGAACCCTTGGCTTGTAAAATCTGCGGAAGTTTAAGTTTCCTGTCTACTTAAGCACAGATACGAGCCTCTAGAACAGACGGTGTTAGATGAAGGTCGTACTGGAACACTTTGCGCTTGACCGCATCAGATTCAACCATCCTTCATCCTGTGTTCGGAAAGTTTTTAGGTGTTTGCTTCTTAAAGAATGCCTAGAGAAAACTAAGATCCTCTTCCAAATGCCAGATTTATCGGTATCACCCCAAAAGGGACACGAATGTGACAGCGCGATTGGTCGTCCTGACGAGGATCCACGTTAGCAGAGAGTCAGCTTCTGCAACCAATAATGTGGGAAAAGTGCCAGAAAAGTTTCTAAATCGATTACATTTGTATTAATTCAATTTTAAAATTTTCAATTACATCAATTTAATTTTAAACTTTTTGACGATTTGGTAAGGTGACCCATTTTGTCAATTTTGGTCGGATATCGCCAACAAGCCCGACACATACGTCGCGCATTCTACATGGACATTTTTTTAATTTTTTTTTATAATGCTTTTTTGGTTTTTTCCTTTACCTTTTTCTTTTCTTTTCGTTCCTTCCTTTATTTTTTTCCAATCGTGTTTGGCGAGGTCGCTGGTCCTGGCGAGGATGTCGTAGCCCTTGTCAGCCAATCCTTGTCGGCCACGGGTGAGAGCCTCTACGCCCTAGCCCAAATCTAGGCGAGGGCCGCGATGCCCTCGACGCCACCAGGTGAGGGAGTCGGCCCTGCTTGGATCTGGGTGAGGGCTTGACGCCCTCATTGGCTAGAGTTGTAAAAGAATAGAAAGAAAATCAAAGCAAAGATATTAAAAAAATTCAAAAAAGAAATTGTAACATTTGCCCACGTTAGCGTTGGTCGTGCACGTAGGACAATTGCATATTCATCTCAATGTTCCGGTCAAAATTGGGTGGATGGACTGAATTGGTACCATTGTGAAAATGTTTATGACTAGATTGATCCAATTGAAAGATTTTATGACTAAATTGGTACAAATACAATAGGTTTAGGACTTTTTTAGTACGTTTTCCCAAAATGTGACTGTAGCACTCTTGTGGAATGAGTATTGCCGACTCCTTTCTTATCTTCTCTTGCATGAAAATGAAGGCGAATTCATTAGAGATACACTATCAAAGACGCCTATCGATAAACCGTATTCAGTACGACATTTTCATAGTAGGTATGAAGCTAATTACTTGCAAACAAAATCCCTAAAATAAATGTCAGTATGCGGGTAGGCCTTGACGGATTGACGGTGGTTGCTCCCCTTCATTTTGTTTGACTTTAAGGGATTATAACTTTAAGTATGTATTACGAAATACAAATAGAACGATTCATCACATCACCATAAGAGGATGATATTGGCTCACCACCGCCCGGACCTTGTGTAAGCCGAGGCCGGGTGGGGGCACGGCATCTTGCGTCGCGGTGGCCCGGGGGGGCCTCACCTTGCGCTACAGGACGAAAATTCGAAAAGATATATTGTTTAAGAAATTGGGTGTGTATATTATTTGTCGACGCGTATTTAAGCAATAAATCACAAAAAAAAAATAAATTTGCAAATGCCTAAATTGGACAGTATATATTCGACCAAAAAAAGAAAAAAAAAAGAAAAGAAAAAAAGCAGGGCAGGCCCCCCCGTGTGCTGCCGAATTCCGCAATCGAGCATTATTAATAGTGAGCAGTTTCCAACTCCACCTGCCCCGTGTGTATCAAAATCTCTCTCTAAAAGTCGTACCTTTGCATCTTGGACCAACTAACCATCTCTCCCTCCATCGAGCCTCCCTTCCATTCCACCCATCCGATTCCGCCCACCTCACGCTCCGCTGGCAAGGCGGCGCGCGTTTGCCAGAATGGACGTCATGCGCCACTGCTCCTCCTTCCTCCTCCCCTCCCCCGCCGCCGACAACGACGGCCGGCCTCCTCCGGCTTACGCGCTCGTTGTGCTCAACCAGCGGCTCCCGCGATTCACCCCTCTGCTCTGGAACCACGGTACTTCGTTGTCCCGTTGGATTTGTGTTCCCGTTGTTTGTTTTTACCATTTGTCCGGAGATCGGTTCGTTTGACTCGTATTTTCTCGGCGCCCTGTTTTTTTTTTTTCTCTGTGTGTGTGTGTTCGTGTGTTCTGTTTAGCGCAGCACAGGTACGTATGTGTGCCGACGGGGGCGCGAATCGCGTGTACGACGAAATGCCTGACTTGTTCCCGCACGAAGACGCCTTCGCTATCCGAAACAGGTCAGTAGTTCTGCTTCTCTTGCGCTTTTTCAGGATCCAATGGTTTGACTTCGGAACGCGTTGTGTCTGATCGGCGCGGGCCTTTGTTTTTTCTGAGTTCGAGGCATCCGCCGAGAACAAGCTTACGTGTTTCCATGGACTTCATTTTGAGATAACTGCATAACTGCATAGCTAGAATGATTGCAGTTGCCACTGTGTTATCTCTCTTAGCTGTTCGCTTAAAGGCCAGAGCCTGTGGCGTAATTAATTTCAAAGGCCTCAATATGGACAGAGATTTTAGTATAGTAATTGTCGTGGGAAGCCATGGTAGTCAGGACAAAGTACCTTGTTACGTAACAGCAGAGAGGACAAATGTGGCTCGCTGTTTTTCAAAAAGAGCAAAAAGGTCGCACCTGTTTATTTTTAGAGTTTGGGCTTGTTTCGGACTTTCATGAGTCTGGTCATTGTTTAGGCCTGCGAGAACAAACTGACAACTACATGGATATAGAGGAGTGGAGAAGTTTGCAGCACGGTTTCCTGTATATTATGCACTTTACGTGAGTGCGATTCTCCTCCAATGTTCGTTCATTCTCAACGATTTGCATCGATTGTGAAGGTTGCATGTTCCAATATGAAACCTCTAGTGTTCTCTTGAGGATCCAGAGCAATTTCTCTGAGTGAAGATGACAATTTGTTTGACCTCTCAATGCCTGCTTTCACTACTGCTACTGGCTAGGGTTGGGAAATGGTTAGTCTCAAATAGACTTTGTTGGGATGAGCAATTTTTTTTTTATCTCATCTATATTTTAACTCGCCTTCCTTCTTGTAGCATGTGTAATGCGTAGTGGACCTGATTTGGTTCCCAAGTTCCTCATGTCTTTTGTAAACACATTGTTCAAACCCATTTTGTTCTAGATGAGCCTCCCACTCAGCTTAAATTCAATATAGAACCTGTTCTTATGTTTAACCTGCATGAGATGAGCTTTCAGAATATTTTTTTCCTTCTCTCTGGTTTCTAATTTGATGTTAAATTATATAGAAATGGGCGGTAGTGGTTGGTTATTGGTTGAGGAGTCTTCTTTAATGGTCAATTTTGAAGAGACATGGATAAACGTTTAGATTGTAGGAGTGGCAAGTAATTTCTTTGAAAGTGTCAAGTAGATAATATGAAGTTTCTTAATATTCGATTGCCAAAAGCACTGCTTATCTTTTCTTATTTTTTGTTAGAAAGTCCAACCTACAAGCTTACACCATTAGGTAGAGGAAGACGAAATGTATGTAAGGCACATTATAACCACGTATTTTAGTAATGTGGGATTGTACTCAACACTTCTTAAGTATATTCTCCATAATGGATACTTTTCACTGGTGTTATTTTTGGTGGCTTTCATTTTGGTCAAGACACCCTCTGATTTTGAGTATGTAAAATGAACAGTATTGACTATGTTCCTAAGTGACTATTTCACTTGTTGAAGTGCCCAATAGTATTTTTGAACATTTTTCACCATGTCTAGGCGATTCAATTGACTGGCAATTTAGGGTTCCTTTTTTCCTTCTGTATATGGATTGCCACATTAAAGGGCAGATAAAAATAAAACCATACTAGCGATAGAATTGCAAGTATAACCAACCAAAATCTACATAAGCAAGGAAATCCACTGTTTTTAGCTGCAACATGGTACCCAAAATTACTAGTTATACCGTTTACTCACTGCTGTTTTTGCTCAAAAAACTATGTAAAGGGTAACTTAGGTCATATATTCTGCAAGAAATTACATATCGCTTAGATTGAATATTTCGAAAGCAATTTCTTATCATTTAGTTTGGATATTATGCAGCAATTACTTCTCGTTTTCTGTTCCAAGTTGATCACCCAAGCTGCTGTTAGTCACGATCAATGAAGAGCAAACTAGGAGTCACTTTTCAATGTTGGCACCTTTGATCTATCTACGAAAGTAAGAACCCAGTAGTAATAACATGATAAATGGATCTGGAGATGACGATTAGGACCTGAATGGATACTGATCTGCTATTAGCATATTGTGGACTCTTGACTGGTTGGCCAGTAAATAACCTAAACATTTTGCTAAATCAAGTGCCTCAACTTTTCAATTGTGGTTCAATGTGAGACCTCTGTTAAAATCGCGGATGGATAATGCCAAATTAGACACTAACACCGGTAAATAGCTGTTAATTATCAACATTAGCGTCAGATGTGATTTCTTGAAATGCCATGTCAACAGAGACATATTGGATGGCCTTAATCATCCAAGTTAGCATGTTCTTTCTCACCTCATCACTCAACACCTAAATGGTATGGTATGATGTTTGTGTAATAAGCGATTCACGCCAGCAATTGAGTTCTAAATTTGTTAAGTAAACAAGTCATGCAAGAAAATTAAAGGATGTGGTAATTTATTTAACAAAAGGCCTCATATTGAGCCAAATTTAAAAAGTTGAGATACTTGATTGAAAAAAAGAATTTGGTACTTGATTGAAAAACGAACAAGAATTCAGGTACTTGTGGTGTCATTGACCCCAAAAAACATCAACAATCTGTTTTGAATGAGATATGCCCTTCCCAGGTTATCTGTTAAACCAAAGAAAACCTGATTGGATATGGTGCAAGTTCCCATATAGTATGCCTATTACTTCAGGCCAATATATTATTTCAAGTCTGTCATGAAAGTGAAACATAGTATAAGTCATTGCATGTCCTTCAATTAATTACTCCATGGTCAAGGCCTAGTAAAGCGAGTGGAACTTTTTGCCTTTTGTCTTATTAAAAAATAGAACTTGGGTTTCTAATTAATACTTCTCTGCTAGGTGCATTTTTATGATGCTTAATTGGTGCTATTCCTAGTTTCTCTTGATTGTCTTCCATAGATCCTTTTGCTTGTGATAGGAGTGATTTGTTTGTCGTGTTTACTCTGGACTATAAAAAGCATATGCAAGTTTCCCTCAGAGGAGGACATATTTACTAGTTATACTATCTGCAGTTGCCTATATTCTGAGAGCTTTATTACCAATCATAACCTCAAGTTCTTCAAGCTAACCATATACTTCATTAAACTAGGTAAATAAGTAGTGGTCCCACTTAGAGATTCGTTGATTAGTCCTTCTTGCTGGAGGCTTTCCTAGTGAAAATTGTTCACATCCACTTATCTGTATAATTAGACAAAATAGGCTGGCATTCTTCCTCTCAGAAATCATTAGTCTCTGACTTAGCCGCAATGCCATGCAGCAATCGTTATTAGAGCTTTTGAGTTTTTAATGCTGGAGGTTTGATGCCACCAGTAGTTGAATAGTAATTGAATTGGAACCAATCCATGATTGAAGTATATATACTATTTTATCTCCCAGGTTCAGTAAATACTGCAGATCAGTCTATGGCAGTTATTTCCAGTTATGGCAGCTATTTTATCTCCCAGCTTTGTCTTGTAAAACAGATCAACTAGGACTAACTCTTATACTTCTTACAGGTATAAACCTGAAGTCATAAGAGGAGATATGGATTCAATTCGGACAGAAGTAATGGACTTTTACAGAAAGCTGGTATGGAACCCTTTCTGCTGAAGTCTGTATTGATTGTTCGTGATTTTCCCTACAATGGCGAAAAAATGCTAGAAGTCCTAAATCTTATGTATGAATCGCACTTGGTCCTAAACCTTTTCAATTGATGTGATCAAGTCTTAAGAATTTACTGAATAGTGCAACCAACTCCTGATGCATATATGTAAAACCGCAACTTTAGGTTTCCAGGTAGGCAATTTATGAGTGTCATGTTAGCCAATTTCTTGGATTGTTCATTGAAATGACTTGATTGTATTTTTAGAAAAAGTTAATGATTTGATTGCACCAATTTTTGAAAGGTTAAAGACTCAATTGCATTCTGTAAACAAGGTAAGAACTTTCAATAATATTCCCCTGCCCTTCTTCCAAAACTATAGAACCAAGGGATCTTCTTCTGCTTATAAATTTTTCCCATATTTCTATTCTGACCAACTGAAGATAACTTTAGCTAGAGTTTTCATGTTACTTACAACTCCCAGTATCCGTATGCATCCACCAAAATCCTCAAAGGCATGGTGCTTGGTTTGGTACGCTGATGTTGTCAAACCTCTACTTGTGTCATTGCTATTCAGGTATTATGCTCGAGATATTGATTTCTGTGCTCTTGAACAGGGAACAAAAATTTTAGATGAATCTCATGATCAAGACACTACTGATCTTCACAAGTGTGTGTCATACATCCGTGATTCTACACCCGAGCTGGATAAATCTAATGTAAGTGAATTCCTAATAGCTGTTCTTTATTGTTATTATCACTTCACGTTCTCTTTTTCTCAAAACACCTAGTTTTCTGCAAATTGGAGATTTCATGCAACTGATAATATATGTTTTTGCCATATTGGAAGCTATGTATTCTTGTTGCTGGAGCACTTGGTGGAAGATTTGACCATGAGATTGGAAACATTAATGTGCTGTGTCGCTTCTCAGACATGCGAATTATCCTTATTTCGGATGATTGCCTAATACATTTACTTCCGAGGACTCACCGTCATGAGATCCATATTTTGTCATCTGTCGAGGGTCCGCATTGCGGTCTCATTCCTATCGGGATACCTTCCAAAAGTACTACAACAACAGGTCTCCAGTGGGATCTTGGTAGGTTTTAATTCAACATTTGTGCTTGTGAGTAATTGTGTCCTTGTCATGGTTCGTGTGGTGTAGACAAAATTGATGAACACTTGGTGCCCACCGATATGAACAGTATTATTCTTCGGCAGCATGATTTAATCGGTTTTTATGATTCAGCTAGTTCTCTTTCTACTAATTAGTACCGTTGTTTGTCCTCTCATTCTGAAAATCTGATGAATCAAGATTGTCTGTTGCAGCTGACATTGAGATGAAGTTTGGTGGCTTAATAAGCACGTCCAACATCGCCAAGGAGGAGACAGTTACAGTTCGTTCTGATTCAGATCTTCTTTGGACAATATCCATTAAAAAGCCTTGATTTGCCTCTCGGCGTGAGGTGCACAAGAAATCTATTAAGCATTCAGATTCACATTCACGGTGAACTCATGGTGGATTTTATTCGGTCTTCTTGTCTCACAGCAAGATTGAATTTCTCATCTTCTCGACTGAATTTCGATTTAGTTCACTGTATATTGTAAAATCACTTGCTCCCTTGTGTATTCAAATTAGATGAGGCAGTTTATTTATTTGGACTCCGTATTTGTTGTATGATAAGCATCGAATTAGCAGGTATTGTTTTTGCGCTGAGCAGTCAACTTCCTCTCCGATATGTTGCCGGAGTTTGTGGTAAGTTTGTTTTAACTCCTTTATGAAGGGTACAACTTTGCAGATCTGTGTAAGTAGCAACAAGAACAGGAAACCGAACTGCTCTCTTGAGTGAAGAAGTTGGAGCGAAGAAGCGATGCCGGAGCTTTGCCGGTAGTGGCTGACCCTTCTCTTACAAGAAGTGGGACGTGGGACGTTCGACTCCCACTTCCTTCACAGTGAAATCATACATCCTGATGGATTGGATGACTTGATTATCTCCAAAACTCAGTTCGTGCTGTCGTCAGGCAAAAGCATCGTAATCCCATCTTCTTTCACTTCTCCATCGACCCCTCATCTTTCCTTCCATCATTGTCACGACATTCTTCTTGTATGTCACTTGGTTCGTCTTTTGTTTTGGATCCCAATCTTGTCTGGTCGTCCCGGCTTCAAATGTGTATCGGCTCATAAATGGGCATTCAAGTCCAATGGAGGCCTCACAGAGATACAACACCTGACAACATCAACCGGAAGCGACTGCCTGCGCGAGGTGTTTGTAAAGCGAACACCAGTGGCTCTGCTGGGTGGGACATCGGGAGAGCATGAGCACGCGGCGTGATTTAGGGATGACGACGATTATTGGGTCATCGGTCGTTCAAGATAATTTTGGCATCACGCCCGCCCGGGTTGATTGACTAGTAAAAACAAACATGAAATGCAACGTTTCGTTGAAGAACTCGAGCACGATCACTTGTGCACTGATCAGAGAAATGAGAGACCTATCTAGTGTACATGTTACAGTCTTTCAGTATTTTAATAGAAACGATCCCTTCTCTATTTGCTGATGGCGGATAGGATACGACATTGAAGAGCCAATTCAAAGGAGAAACTAATGGCGGAGATTGCTGTCTTGAAGATAAAAATTTAGGGCATAGCCACACGATTTAAGACAAATCATCAACTAAAACTGAGTAATACTCTGCATATTGATTAATTGACCGAATCAAGAGCTGTCAACTTTCTTACACAGCCAAAACAGAAAGTAAAGAAAATATCTTTGCATGGAGAGACTGTCCAGAGATAGCATCGACCCAGTTATACATAGAGGCATTACGTGGACATCGACTCTTTCTCTTTCTCCGACCACCTCCACACGGTGACCACGCCGCTAGCATCGCCGGTGAAGAACCAGCTGCCATCGCCGCCAGTCTGGATATCCCTCACCTCCTTCCTTGCAAAGACCCTTCCTCTCTCCGTGAACGACGGCAACTCGTACGTGCGGACCCCGCCGTCCTCGCAGGAGCAGAACACCACGGGCCTCGCGTCTCCGTCGTGCATGCCGAAGAGCCTCACCACGCCGTGGCTCTCACTGCGCTCGTACACCTGTTCGAGATCGCCCGCCTGGCCGTCCTCCCTCTGTCCCCACACCTTGACCTTCTTGTCTGTCGAAGCCGAGATCAGATAGCGATCCCAGCACAGCAGCGACGTCACCGCACCGGAGTGAGCCTCCAGCGTCCGCACGCAGTCAAAGGTGGCCGTGTCCCATACTCTAACCGTCGAGTCCATCGACCCCGAGTACAAGAATTTGTTGCCGATCATGAGCGAAATCACTGCGAGCCGATGGCCTTCGAGTTTCCCGGCGAAGTGGAAGGGGTCCCCGGCGCCGGAGTCGGGAGGCATTCGCCAGGCGAGGACGGAGCCGTCCTGAGCACCGGCGAAGAGCATGCTGTTGCCCACGATCATGGCGTAGACTTGCCCGACGACCCCAGCGAGAGAGAACTCGGCTGAGGTCGACGCGTTGAAGGCCTTGACAGCATCAGGGACTCCGACGAATACCCATGAACCTTCCGTGACGAGCGACCCGACCTCGCGCCCGACTTGGAAAATGCCGACGGCACGCGCCTGTGCCACAGTCCCACGAGCGGACCGTGCCGTCTCGAGAGCCGGAGAAGAGCCTGCCGTTGCCGGAGGGGAGGCCGACGCCGGTGATGGCCTCCTGGTGGCCATGGAGCTGGGCGAGCACGGAGAACTCGCTGCCGCGGGACCACGAGTGCAAGAACCGGCAGTTCTCGCCACGAGCGCAGTCATTCCCCGAAGCCCACTGATGGCATAGCTTGTCTTGTTTCTGCGGCCCTTGCTTCGGGGACCGATGGTGACGATCTTGATCCTGCGCAGCGCGGTGGTAGGTGAGAGGCCGGCGTTGACGGAGGTGATGAACCTCGGGCTGGCTTCCGCCGCCGCCGCCGCCGTGCACGAAGCGGCACGGGTCTCTGGAGCAGTATCCGGCGAGCCAGTGGCGGCAGACGCCGGTTCTTTTGGTGTTTGTCGTCCGAGGTCTCGTGCGGCACGGCGAGGGTGATCGAGATTGGGGTTTGAGCGGTCTGGGTATCACCGTGGCCATTATGAGACGATGAAGATCTGGTTTGGAGTGTTCGGGCTGATCTGGGTAGTGCTCTTTCAACTTCTTTTTGATGAGTGCAGAATCAAAGAGGGGGGGGGGGGGG
>BCNH02000008.1:6709382-6721016 GCA_001662345.2 Metrosideros polymorpha var. glaberrima | reverse complement strand
TTGTTAAAGCTCATTGGCCACTAGGCGAGGGCAGTCTCGCCATAGCCTCATCGGTCGTGGGTGAAGGCGGCCTCGCTGCTCGCGGCCAGTGAGGCTGCACACATCTAGATTTGGGTGAGGAGGCCTAGCCTGCGGCCCTTGCCTAGTGGCCAGAGAGCTCCAATGACCCTCGCTGGCCACAAGCAAAAAATGATAAAGAAAGGAAAAAAGAAGAAGAAAAGAAAGATAAAAAAAAATTCAAAAAAGTAATAAAATATTATTAAAATTTGTCCATGTCAGTGCTGGCTAAATAGACTGAAATGGCACAAATGTAAAAGGTTTAGGACTCAATTGGCAAAAAAATTTATGATTGAATTGGCACAATTGCAATATGTTATGATTGTTTTGGTAATTTTCCTACTTTTGACCAGAAGATAGATGGAGAGAGACCCACTCAATCTGATCAGGCATAGCTTCATTAACCAACATGTGTTTCTTCAAAATCCTATCAATTATCGTTTGCACAAAAAATTAATCAAGTCATAAGAATTAGCGTGAGTAAGCACGTGACCTAAGGACGAGTGGCTATTGACATTGGACACGTGAACTATTGTCGATGACTACAAGAGCCTTTGTCAATATTGATATACATTGATAACCATAGACCGGCTGTCGATATTCGATAACGATTAATTGATGATTATCATGATAAATTGGTCGATGAGGATATCAATTGAAAAGGACCGACATGTGAGATTTTGTGGGACTATTGTCAATTGTTGTAAAAGCTTAAGTTATTAGATGAAGTCATGATTTAATATTTAATTATTCTAGTACTTTCCCATTGCGCTTAGTCTGATCTGTTTTACCAAGTACTAAGTATGTACATATATAATTGGGGAGACAAATAGAGTCTGAAAAAATTTGAACCAAAGATTTCTAGCTCTAATACCATGTGAGATTTTGTAAAACTACTACTAATTGTTTTAAAAGTTTAAGATGTTAGATGAAGTCATGATATAATATTTAATTATCCTAACACGATAGATAGGCAATTGAGAAATTAAATGAAGATTGAATGTCTGGAGGGCCCTGAACTCAATTGTGGTATTCAAATTTGAAATCACTTGCAGATAAGGTCATGGCAACGTGAGCGAGTTTTAAGAGGACAACCACTTGGAGATAAGATAATGGCAACGTGAGAATATGGAACCAAGAATTTCGGACATGTGGAGACGTGACCAAAACAACTTAGGAGCAGTTATGTGGTGAGTACTATATATATTAGTATTTGTGCACTGTAAACCCCTGTCACAACGCACAAACAACTTGTTATCTTTCAGTTAATTTTTAAATTCCGCATTGTAGTCATGACTGCAGTTCTCGCATCCTTCGCGTCGATTAAATTCTGGCATGTAACTTAACTGTAGTTTTCAGATCTTCATCGTTAATTAAATTTCGGTATTTCATTTATGTCAAGTTTTATCGTTGATTAAATTCCAGTAAAATTTGTGTATTTTCAATTCTGTTTGAAGTTAAACCAGCGGTTTTTTTTTTGTGTGTGTGATATTTTCTTGTTCGGAGTCGGCACGGAATCTATCTCCTATAATAAAAACCGAAAAATGACTTTTGATGAAAGGTATTTCATTGTGGATGCAATTCCGGCCAAACAATTACAAAAAAGGGGGGTTATTCATGTCTCACCATGTGTATCTTCTAAGGAACGTTGCACAAAAGTTGTAGCAAGCGTTACCGATTCATGAGAACAAGGATTGAGGGCATGATTGCAAAACCAATCACGAGCAAACCCTCTCACAAAAATAGCTCACCGTAGCAAGTCCGAAACCCGGATAACAATGATTTTACCTATGTCATGGAGAATCCTAACCTGTTGCGATTTGGACATTTCGTTTTCGTGATATCGTTCGAGCCGAGGCAATCCTTACACGTCCGTACGAGGTACGATCTGCAATGGAGTTAATTACGGATGGAGAGGATATTGTGCCAACGCCGTAGCTATTGGGCGATGATCTAGTACACTTGACGGCCGATGATGATCATTACTATTACAGTCGTAACGCGCAAAAATCAAGATGCTTGTCCTGGCCACACGGGTTGCAATGGAGCCTTCCGAACAACGACGACCGCTTCTCATGCATGCATGCCACCAAGTAGAAGCCGACGAGCGCTCGTGCCCGTTGAATGCCGGCGCTCAGACGCATCTTAAGACGGATAGAATTAGGTACGAGAATCATCCCTTCGTCGATACAAGGTTAGCATGCGACATTATATCAGACTGTGCACTTCGTGATGAAATGGACGAGCTTCTAGAGAATTGGGATCGAAAGTAGAATTGCTCATTGAATTGTGAAAGTAAAGATGTTCATAAGAGTCAAATGTCGTCCTTATGGGAGAGAGCAAAATAAGCGAACTTTTGAATTTGCGTGCGGAAATAGAATATAATGTAAATAATGGGTCGCGATGACTTCTATTAGAAAAGAACTGTCCGAGACAATTCTCACATTCATCTCTAAAGAGACCGCTTGTCCGGTGCTAAGCTCGAGTTGCCTCATGTAACAGAATGAAAGAGAGAATAAACTGTGTATTCTTGTATTGATTTCTGATTACAATGTACAAGAGAACGTCTCTATTTGTAATACAAAATGTGAACGATTTAAGGAAAGAATAAATAAGATACATGAGAATCGATATCTAATCTAGAATGATTCGATTCAATCAAACGCAATCGTCTGTATCTTCGCATATCTCCAACACTCCCCCTCAAGCTGGTGGTTGGTATATATCCAAAACGCCTAGCTTGCTAAGTAGATATGCATGTTGTCTGTGACATAACGGCTTGGTAAAAAGATCAGTAGGTTGCTCAGTGGTTCTAATTCCATTCGCATTGATTATCCCTTTATGAATTTTATCTCGGGTGAAATGACAATCAACTTCAATGTGCTTTGTTCTTTCATGAACTATGGGATTTGTTGCAAGTCTAATTGCCGCATCATTGTCACAAAATAAGTTCGTCAGGCTTTTGACTTGCACACCAAGATCTAGAAGCAGTCCCCTCAACCATACTATTTCACATACAGTTTTGGCCATGGCTCGATATTCAGCTTCAGCTGATGACAACGATACGATCGACTGTTTTTTTGTCTTTCATGATAGTAGGGATTTTCCCAGTTTGATACAAAAACCGGTGACAGATCTTCGAGTTATAGGACAGGTGGCATAATCTGTATCACAATAAGTTGTCATTTCCAAATTGCAATCCCGAGAAAGCAATATTCCAAGTCCTGGATTTTTCTTCAAATATTTCACAATTTTCAAGGCTACATTCATATGGGAATTCTTTGGATTATGCATGAATTGGCTGAGTGTTTGTACTGCATAGCAAATGTCCGGTCTGGTCATAATAAGGTATATGAGTTTCCCGACAAGCCTCTAATAACTGAATGGGTCTTCGAGTGGTGAGTCGTCGATCTTGGATGATGTCCCTTCATCATAATCTGTCAAGGTTAATCTAGTGTTCTATTCAATAGGAATAACCGTCGGTTTGCATCCTGACAATCCTGCTTTTGATATTATTTCCAGAATGAATTTACGCTGACTGAGGGAAATTCCTTGATTTGAATGGGCAATTTCAATACCAAGAAAATATTTGGGAGGTCCCAAATCCTTAATGTGGAAGGTAGAATGCAGATACTCTTTGAGACTCTTGACAGTCATGTCATCATTTTCCATAACAAGTATGTCATCAACATATATCATCAGGTAAATTGATGATGTATCTTTTGTCCATGTGAACAAGGCATAGTCATATTTAGAATGTTTGAAACCAGCAGTTGTAAGTGCAGTAGTGAATTTTACAAACCACTGCCAAGAAGCCTGTTTGAGGCCATAGAGAGACTTACGGACACGACATACCTTGAACTCCCCCTGTCGCTGTAGTCCTGGTGGAATATCCATATAAATTTCCTCATCTAGATCGCCATGAAGAAAGGCGTTGTTCACGTCCATTTGGTGCAATTTCCAATCTCGGAGAGCAGCAATTGATAAGAAAGAGCGAATGGTGACATTTTTCGCCATGGGAGAGAAGGTTTCGTGATAATCAAAACCTTCTTGTTGTGTGAATCCCTTTGCGACTAAACGAGCCTTGTACCTCTCAATGGATCCATTGGCGTTGTATTTTATTTTGTATACCCATTTGCAGCCGATGGGTTTACGGTCATGAGGTAAGGGGACAATATCCCAAGTGTGATTGTCGGCCAAGGCATTCAGTTCTGCTTCCATGACTTTTTGCCAACGTGGATCACAAACGGCTGCACTGTAGGAAGATGGTTCCTTTTCTTCGGAGATACGACTAATGCAGCACATGTGGTCCGAAGATAAACGATCGAAGGATACATATGAGGAAATGGGATATGGAGTACCTGATGACGTAAAAGAATTACAAATGTAATTTTTAGTCCATGTGGGTGGTCGTGTAGTACATCCGGAACGTCGCGGTAGGGCCTGTTCAGGAAGAAGGTGAGAGGCCTCATTAGCAGGTTGGGTAGATATAGTATCAGAAGATGGTCCAGAACTCTCTTCAGGAGACAGAATGCCATTGTCATTGGAATGTTCTGATGTGAGCGGAAGATCGGTACCACTTTCTGGGCTGGATGCTGTCATATCTGGAGATGTAACCATCATATACTGTGGACCAGATAAATCTTCCTCAGATAGAAATTTACCAGGAGAAACCAAATTCGGAGTCATTGGTGGCACTTCATGTTGAAAGGAGAATATATCTTCATGGAAGATGACATCCCTACTAATAAAAAAATCTCCTGTTAACGGTTCAAAGACGCGGTAGCCCTTGGTTAAAGTAGAGTACCCCATGAAAATACACTGACGAGCAAGAGGACCCATTTTGTCCCGCGATCCAATGGTGGTGGCATAACATAAGCACCCAAAAACTTTCAAATGAGTGATTTGAGGCTGCTTCCCAAAAAGTACTTCAAAAGGTGTTCGTCCTCCAAGAATGCGAGTTGGCATGCGATTGATCAGGTAAGCTGCTGTGACCACACAATCTCCCCAGAAAATTTCAAGAATGAAGGCTTGAAATTTAAGAGCACGTGCAACTTCGAGAAGGTGGCGGTGTTTGCGTTCAACTATCCCATTCTGTTGGGAAGTATAGGTGCAAGAACTCTCATGTAGAATGCCATGGGAAGGGAAGAAGAGATTGCACTCCTGACTAAAGAATTCTTTGCCATTGTCTGTTCGAACACGCTGGACAGATTTTCGGAATTGATTTTTCACTAAGGCAAAAAAAAAATTTTAAATGAGAAAAGACTTAACCCTTAGACTGCATGAGAAAGACCCAAGTTGCACGTGAATGATCATCAACAATGGTAAGGAAGAAATGCGACCCATCACGATGTGGGGTGTGATATGGCCCCCAAATGTCGATATGGATAAGTGAAAAAATTTCTGAAGCACGAGTGTGGCTTGTAGGAAATGGCGCACGGGATTGTTTGGCTAACGGACAAATTTGACAATGAGGGTGAGGAAATGAAGCACTGTGACCCAAACGTTTATGAGAAAGAATAACATTATCATTGGTAGCAGCATTACACAATAATTCTTTATGAAAAGAAACAGATGATAAGTCAAAATCCTGGGGAAACTTGGTCCAGAAATATAATCCCTCTGAAAGACTACCCAAGCCCATCGGTTTGCCAGTCGAAAGGCCCTGAAATAAACAATTATCAGAATTGAAGAGGACACGACATGAATTATCCTCACATACCCTTGAGACCGAAAGGAGATTGAATTGCAACTGAAGGAGATAAATGACATTTTTAAGGGTAATGGAAGCGGATAGATTCACGGTTCCAATTTGTGTGACACGAATTGTATTTCCATTTGGAAGTCGCACAGATATATATGAATCAAGATTATAGTGCGAATCGGAAAAGTGGTTGCTATCGCAAATAATGTGGTCACTAGCACCTGAATCAATTATCCATGCATCATATGAAATGGAATTGCAGCAATATGATGTACCTGAGAAACTTGCTGTCTTGTCAGAAATTTTCAGTTGTTTCAGGGTTCTCATAACTTGCTAGTATTGATCATGGGTAATTGTCTGCAATGGATTGGAATTATGCCCAGTGACTTGATAAGCTGAAAAATGCATGTCTCCCTTGTCTTTCTCCCCTGGCTTTTCGTGTAATTTCCAACATGTTTCCACTGTGTGGTGTGGGCACCTACAATGATCACAATACAATTTTCCTTTACCTTTGAAATTTTGCCCATTTCCTTTTTGCTTAAAACTGATCGCCGATGTGGTATTGTGTGGTCCATTGGATCCAATTTGCGGAAAAGACTAAGAGCCGTCCGATCTCTGCTTAAATCCTGAGCCGTCCGATCACCCCTTGTATTCTCCTCCGTCGGATCTGCCATCACCATCTGATCGACCCTTATAAGATCGTCTCTCTTCTTCTGGAAACCCTAGCATCCTGCGCCTCTTATCTTTGGTAACGAGAGCTCGTCAGAATTCTCGAGACCATGATGCATAATTCTCTGTTCCGATGAGTTATTGGGTGATGATTCGTAGCTCAAGTCCATCGGCTGTCGACGTGTACAGCAGGTCGCCAGGCTCCGGGAGACCACTCAGCGCAGCAAGAGGAAACGGTGTGAACTCGGGTGGCAAAAACGGATAGGGATTGACTCCTTAACCCAAGGCCGCCAGTTCAGGTGATGGGGCTGCTTGAAGCACTTCTGGCCCCGTAGTTGGATTTCCCCCGCTAATGGCCGGTGGGCTCTCTCTAGGTTGGGAATGCTCGCTGCGACCCTGACTTGCCGATGCTGTTGATGCTGGTGGAATGAGCCACAGGTTGACCTGGCCTGACCCATATATCCATGGATTGAGAGCAGCCGGTACTGGCAGCCACTGGATGGCCTAGCCCGAAATGGGCTGGCCTTGGTTTGGCATGGCCGGAATCCATTGAATGGACTGAGTCTGAGCCCCGGATCTCTGGTCTTGTGTTTCTTCGGTAGTCTCGGAATGTGGAGGAGCAATTAGTGTTGTTGTTATGTTTTCTGAAACTTGATTTTCTGCCATGGTATCAATAAGTGGAAAAGGGCTAACCTTGTTGTGCCAATTCCTTTCCCAAGGTCTCAACCGTGTTTTGCAGGTTGATACTTCTTGCAATAACAAGAAGAGGAAGAGTGGGAGGCAGAAGGTAATCGGTAGAAGGTTGCAACAGAGTATATGCGGAAGCTGTACCAGGATGTTGAAGGCTCTGATACCATGTAACAGAATGAAAGAAAGAATAAACTGTGTATTCTTGTATTGATTTCTGATTACAATGTACAAGAGAACGTCTCTATTTGTAATACAAAATGTGAACGATTTAAGAAAAGAATAAATAAGATACATGAGGATCGATATCTAATCTAGAATGATTCGATTCAATCAAACGCAATCGTCTGTATCTTCGCATATCTCCAACAGAACTTCCGTTGGTATCGAGTTCAACCCAGCCAAAAAGAGGAGGATCTCGCCCGACGATCGCATAGGTTGCTTCGGCCGACCCCATCGAATCTTTCCTCCAAGGTCCGATGCGGCATTAATTCGTTAAAGATCGGGACTTCAGAAATGGTACTGCTAGATAATGAATAATGAGGAAATTAATAAATATTCAAGCTGTAATGTTTCAATAATTCTCCGCACGAGTTGCTTATATCTGATAAACATGATTCCATCCCTATCCCATTGTCACAAGTTATATCTTTATGAAGTTGATTGGAAGAACTTTTTCCAAGTGGTTTCTTTTTCTTTTTCTTTTTCTTTTTCTTTTTCCTTGGCTCTCAGTGAGATGCTCTTGAAATCAAATCTTAATTTTTCAAAACCAATTTTATGGTGGATGTGTTTGGTAACAAACATGGATGATGAGGAGGTCTCATGTAGGAACCTCATTTTCATTTTTTATTTATTTATTATGGATGGTACACGGATCTAAAATTTTCTCAGTCATAGCACCGGAGTGAATTCGCTTGGGATTTGCTTTCAAGAGCTCGAAAGACAGAAGAATATATGGTGGAGTGCGGGGAAAATATGTGGCGTTAGAAGCTGCACGGGTCAATTTTGCTCAGGCCCATCGTCCGTTTAGCAATGCTTCTGCTGAACGGAGTCCCACATCGCCCAAAGATGAGAAAGCTTTACAGTTCGCCGAGCCCGGTCGCGCTGGCTTGTAACCCTAGTGGGGACAATATCGTGGTGGGACATGGACTCGGTTCCTGCGGGCCGGGTTCTCTGTGGCTATCTTCAGGCTCGCCCATCCTAAGCCGAGAGTTGACTCGTGCGGGCCGAGCGATCCTAGGGCGGAGGGGTCCGCGTGAGGCTGGCTTAACAGAGCGGCGAATACCTCCCGCTCCCGACAGTGGGAGGATAGCGGGCCGGCGCTACTCGGGCCCATCATGACCCAATGGGCCGAGCCAAGTGAACCACCATTTTTGGCCTTTCTAATTTCCAGAAATGACTCACTTTTTTTGGGTCTTCAAGAGTTAAAATGAAAATCAAAATCGAAATCGAAATCGAAATCGAAACGAGCGCACCGAAAAGAAAGCAATCGCGATTCTGAACTGCAATTAAAGTTAATATAGGCCGTACAGACGACGGATCTTGTTATATGGATTGCCTAATTTCTATTTCACATGGATTGATTTCGGACGGAAGAAACGAGAGATTGTGTATAAAAATCCAAATTGAATAAAATAAATAAATAAATAACCAAAGTAGACAAAATTACGTCCACGTCGCGAGTCCAACTCGCTCTTGTCTTCCAGTTGGCGTAGCATATTTTCCCACCGCAAAACGCCAAATGCCACGTCGTCGTCCTTGTTTGTTCTCTCTCTGGTTTCTTCCGTCCAGTCTCTCTTCTCTCTCTCTCCACTTAACTTTCAACCTTTCACTCTCCGGAGACTAGAGAAGATCGCAGGTTCCTTCTGCATTTGCGCGCTTTTTGGTGGCGAACGCCGATCGAAGGTGAAGCTCTCATGGCGGCGTCGGCGTCCGAGAAGCAAGTGATGGTGGTCGGAGTCGACGAGAGCGACCACGGCGTCCACGCGCTCGAGTGGACGATCGACCACTTCTTCGCTCCCTCGATGCCCGATTCTCCGTTCAAGCTCGTCGTCGTCCACGCGAAACCCTCCGCTTCCTCCGCCGTCGGCCTCGTCGGACCCGGTACCGGTCTCCAACTCCACGTACATATTTCCCTTTCGATTCGCCGTCTTCCAGCTGCTTCGCTTGATCGCCACGCTAGTGAAATGCGAGGGTTTCGTTTAGTTCTGGCTTTTTTTCCTATTCGTTGGATTCGTTCCTGTGTGTTCTGCTGCTAGAGGGGATTGCTGTATGTGAATTGTTCAGGAGCTGCTGAAGTGTTCCCGATCGTGGACGCTGATTTGAAGAGGAGAGCCGCGAGAGTTGTGGAGAAAGCCAAGGAACTTTGCACGAGTAAATCGGTGAGTACTATAGCGCTGGCGCACGTAATCGATTAGCTGATTCCCATGACAATAGTGGTGATTTCGAGCTTTGTCGATTGGTACCACGAAGCCGTGTCGGTCTCGTCGATTACTGATTGGTTGTTTCTAGCTTAGAGGCCGTGCTTAGTAAAATGTAAATTTTGATTTCATTGCAAAATCCAACGTAGCCAGATGAACAACTGACATGCTTAAAAGATGCAGCTGTTTAATGTAGGATGTGAACTATGCCGTTGAAAGATTGCGCTTGTCGTCGCTCTGTGGAAATACTGCATTAGATTTCATCGTGTTTCGATGTGTTTTTTCTTGTTTTCCGACTTCCGTTCCAGGTTCATGACGTAACGATTGAAGTGGTGGAAGGCGATGCGAGGACCGTCCTTTGCGATGCCGTGGAAAAACATCACGCCTCGATTCTGGTGGTCGGAAGTCATGGTTACGGAGCCATAAAAAGGTACATCTACTTAATCGATGAAGCTCGTGACTAGGGGTTACCTCTGTTCTTTACTTGCTCCTATCTCCTGGGATTGATGCAAAGGTCCGATCGAGGCTAACTTCTTAGCTTAGCTTGTCCAAGTTGATGTTTTGCTGTGCCCGAGCAGACTATGGGGAAATGAATTTTAACTTGAGCGATGTTCGGTTCTTAGATGAAGTATACGAATTGGCAATTGACATTCAATAGGTTATTTCTTTGTTGCTGGTCTTGGTACTTGCGGATCACTTTATTGACAATGTGCTAGATCAAATAGCTCACTAAACATCACATTTAGCTTGAGGAGGAACGAGGTGAGCAAATGTTCGACATACAAACCAGTCCTAACAATTCGCCGTTTCATTTTACTGGGCAAAACGTAGAAACCTTTTAAGGTAGGAGCAGGAAAGCGGCATCAGAGAGCATATTTTGTAAGACAGAAATTCGCGGGTGGCAAATGTTATTGTTAGGGCCAATGGTTATCTGACCGCGCGAGAATCCCGTCTGTTCCTCTTTTGTGAGCCCGAATTATGCTACTCCAGGGGCACAATGTATCAGATGTTCGCCACACGACTCTCTGTAGCATTCGACTTTGTGCCGCTCGAATGAAAATACTGATGAATGTCTTGGTACGCTCTTGCAGGGCTGTCTTAGGTAGCGTGAGCGACTACTGTGCTCACCATGCTCATTGCACCGTGATGATCGTGAAGAAACCCAAGACCAAACACTGAGTTCCCTCTCCTGCTTCTGCAGAACCTGTAATTGTGTGCTGTCATATTGTGCACACTGATATCTAGTTCTGTATGCCGTATGTCTACTGTACTTCGGTTTGTATTTTATATGTTGAAATGCCATCAAATTTGCATGTCGAAATACCACTATGAAAGTACAGTTTGGAGAATCTATGTACTTAATTATACACACGACACATCGGCTCGAAGGCTAAAAGTTCATTCATGGGTAAATCGGCACATCCACACAAGGTGTGATCTGCTTTGGCAGTTATTCGGAAAAAAAAAAGAGTGATAAGTACATTAGAAGTATTAAAACCTATCAGGAAGGTACAATTTAGTCTTAAACTTTTTAAAAAGTGCAATTAAATTTTAAAATTTGTCATCAAAATGCGATCGAGTCTTAAAATTTTCAAAAGGTATAATTAAGTTTTAAAACTTGTCAAATTAGTCGGATTAAGTTTTTTCGTTGATCGCATTTTTTGAAAGTTTTGGGATTTGATCGTATTTTCATAATAAGTCTTAGGGCTCGGTCGCATTTTTTGAAAATTTTAGAATTTGATTGCACTTTCGTAAGAAGTTTGAGAAAGAATTGCAGAGAAGAGGATAGAGTCCGAATACTAACTTCACACTTCACGTGTATAGGATTAGAACAGTACTTTGGCATGATATAAGATGGATGAGAATGGAAATAGATGGTAATGACGATTTCCTGTTTTGTTTACGTACAAGGGGAAGAGGAAATGAAAGCAAACGAGGAAGTGGTACGCTTTATGCAAAGCAAATTTAAACCTTTTTTTTAATTTGGTGCAAAACCTAAATTTCGAATTATTTAAAAAAAAAGAAGGTCGTACATCCAAAACTGGTTATGCCATAGAATTCGGGATTGATTTGAAACGAAAAAAACAAGATGTGTAA
>BCNH02000008.1:6697363-6707747 GCA_001662345.2 Metrosideros polymorpha var. glaberrima | reverse complement strand
TTTGAAACGAAAAAAACAAGATGTGTAACGGAAAGAGCCCAATTTGATTGCATCAATTGAAACACGCGTTTGCTTTAAAAAAAGACAAGAAAATTTTGAAACGCGCGTTGTTCTATCGTAATTCATGCATAACATTCAATACTTCTAGCGTGCTCTTTACATACGGTAAATTAATAATTTACATCCTTTTTCCAAGATATCTTCGATATCTTTTTATTGAAAAAAGATTAATTATTTTTGTGTGTTGACTTGCTTAGTGGAAAAGTAATGAATAAGACAAAAAAAAATTGAGGAAATTTCAAATAAGAATTTGAAGTGTCTTTATTTTTTCAATTAAGGGTCTAAAGTGAATTTTGTTTCAATTAAGAGCCTGAAGTAGCAAAAAAGTCTCAAATAAAAGCCTAGAAAAAAGGGGGGGGGTAAAGGGCTGCCACTGCTCCCGTCACCGGCTCTGGCTGAGCCCCCGTCGGCCCTTTCTGGAGGTAGGGGTGGTAGCGGCAAGGGCCGTAGCCCTTGCCCTTGCCCTTGCCATTCCCTTTCTTTTTACCTATTTTTTTAAGTGTTATATATGTTTTATAAAAATAAAAATGAAAATAAAAATAAAATTACAAAAAATGTTTGTGAAATGAGGTCCTCATTGTAGATTATTTGGCCACTTCATGTCTTTATTTGAAACAATGTTTACTTCAAGTATTTATTTAAGAAAATAAAAGCACTTCAGGCCCTTAATTGAAACAAGATTTACTTTATGTCCTTATATGAAAAATGATGGCATTTCAGATTTTTATTTGAAATTTTTTCCACAATAGTTATTCCATTAACATATATCCACATATTCAGGAAAAGAATATTATATTTTCTTGGGCTTTCTCGCGCACTTCACAATTCCATCAAATATATAGCGCGTGGCAAGCAAAGCAAGCGTGGGTGTTCGAGCTACGAGCAGAGAGGAGCTTCCTCTGGAACGCGAAGCATGTTAATGGCTTCCCTTTCAATGGCCGATCGGTTTCATGCTTCCAACTCCAGGCCAAGCGCTCGTTGAATCCGAATCCCCATCAGTCGACAAGACCTTGCTGCAGTGGTGCGCGGAAGGAGCGATTCTAGAAGGTGAAGTTAAGCAACTGAGCCGCTCTTAGCAATTCTGAGGGACCCAAACGGTGCTCGCCAACTGTTTGCGCAAATGTCTAGGTGAATTTGGTTAGCAAAAGAGTACGCCTTTCGCGGTCGTACCAAGAAAGAATCCATAATTGGTTTTGAGTTTAGATTTCGAATTGTCCGGATTCAGCTAATACTAATAGACCATGTTCCTTTCACGGGTGCTGCACAGGCTCTAATATGTCGAGATTGCTGTTTGAATCTCCGAATTGTCTACAAAAACACCAAGTTGAGTTTTTGGGTTTTGAGTTTTGCGCTTCTCTTCCTAATTCACACCAGATATGTTCCCTTACACTAAAAATCCATGCGCACTTTCAGTACAAGTTTTGCTCGCACAGGCTTAAAGTTCTCTCTTGGCTATTCCTGTGGTTACATGAATTCAATTTTCCTTATTTTTTGATGCGGCGAGTTCTCTAATTCTCTTTACTCGATGGTGAAATTCTTAGAACCGTGGAAAGTGATTATCTAAGGCCTCCAGTAGTATGTTTGCTCCTAATTTCAATGACTACATTGAAGCTCAGTCGAAGCATGAGGGATTATGTAAATTAGAGACTGTATTTTGATGCCTATCTGAACCTTGATTATCTTCTCTACATCCTTTTTCTAATGCAGATATCTCAGGAGTTAAGTTTGTTTTTGCCAAAGCAATGTGGCTCAGACGAATCCAGAGCTCTTTTGGTCTTGGTCTATATGTGAGAATTACTGGAGAGACTGCCGCCAACTTGATTGGCAAGGACAATAAGAAGCTTCTGTGTTGTGCATACTCAAGTACGCCGATATGCGTAGACCTAGCAAGAAAGCTTACGAAGCAAGATCGGAAGCCAATGGTGACTGGTGTGAACGAACTGAAGCGCGAAGCTCGGTTGGCGAAGAAGCAGAGGCAGACGGCACAGGAGATTCCTTTGAAGGCTCCTGATAACGGATTGTTGGTCAAGGAATTGGTTCCAGTTGCTCATGAAGTTCATAATTCCAGGACGGAATTATTTGCTTGTGTGTCGAGAGTTGCCAAAAGCATCCCTATTTATACATGCAGGTAGAGCAGAAAAGGCTGTGGAATCCTTCTAGTGCCCAAATTAACCTTGTTAACTTTTAGTGGATTAATGGAAGTTATGTAGCCATAAATTGCGCTGTAAGCTCTCTATTAGATCTAATTCATTATGAGATATTTTTATTGTCTGTTCATTCTTGTATCCTTTGCAATTCACAAGTCTGTGCTGGCAGCAGTCCAAGTGTTAGCTGTTAGGTATAATACATCAGTTTCTAAAGACAATTGGCCTTGGTGCTCGACATTTTTCATCAGGCATCTTATTGGTCAATACGGTATCTGCAGATATTACTAATGGAACTCAACTTTGTATTCAAGCTTTCACCACCTTCAACTTTTCTTCAGAGCTTTATGATTCGCCTTCTTATTATCATATCCTAGGTCCAGCATTGGGTATAAAATTATGTGCTCTCATAGTGATTGCCGCAACAACTGTAAATTATGTTGCGTAATTTAAATTCAGCACTTAACGATATTAAGTCAGTTGATAAACCCAATTAAGATTGACTTGATTAAGTGAAGATTTACTCATGTGTTAAGTAAGGATGAGTTACTTAGTTCATTCACTAGAAAAAGTAATTGATTTGATAGTAATTAGAATTCATTATTTAAATCAGCAGCGCTTATTTTTCAGTTTTATCAAGCAAATCATTATTGTCTTCCTTCATGTTCAGCTTGTGTGGAGAAGTTCACATTGGTCATCCACCACACCGGATTAGAACTTGCAACGCTGGGGCTCTGTCGAACAAAGAACATAGTTGGAAACGTGGGGGCATGGAACACGTCTTGCCTGTCATTGAATCCTTTCATTTATATGATTGGGTTGGGAGGGCTGTTTCACACAATGAGCGGCTTCAAGTTGATCGGATCCCAGCAATTGTGGAATTATGTGTTCAAGCTGGTGTTGACATTGCAGAATACCCCACGAGGAGGAGAAAATTTCCTGTTTACAATGTTGCAGGTAGGATCATCGATTATGAGTGTAGGTTTCCTAAAGATGATTTACGTGGGCAAGGCATCACCACATATGGTTTTTGGGGCAAAAAACAGCCAAGCAGAGCAGAATTACCAGACTTCGAACCTGACGAAATTCAAGGTCTGTTTTGTCAGCTCATATTCTAGTGCTTGTGTTACATAATGTACCTGAGGTGGGGTTTGTTAGATTTCAAGAACTATATTATTCTTGAACTATCAAACAAGTACATGTTTATATTCTCGTTCAAGTAGAAATGGAACACAATGGCGTTGTCCAGATTAAAGGAAACTCCATGAAAAATGTCAAGTAATTTCTTGAATTGCGGAATCACATGAATGAGGATGTGCTTGTTCAAGTAGAAACTACAAATGGAATATTATTATGTACATATCCAGATTAAGTGACTTTAACAGTTATTCTTATTTCAGAAGGAAGAATATCATACTCCCAGTGTTTTTGTCCAGTTTTAGGATTCCCAATTATTTTCCAAATCGAAAAATCACATGCTTACCCTGAGAGAAAGCGACCGATAAGCTCAAACTTCAAATTCCTCATGATTATTCTGATCTCACTTATATTCTCTACGTTGTAAACAGGCCCTAAACAAAATAGGCAATGAATTTGGAGAGACATGCTCTTCATACTTTCTTGTCTGTTGCATATTGTTTCTTGTCTTTTTATTATCTTTCTCGATTTTTCAGATCATCTTTCAACTGTTTCAGGCCTCCGTCCTAGTTTAAGTACTATTGACAACTGAGCTATTTAATCCGGTAGGTGTGGCTTTGCGAGGCTTGGAAGCGTGGGAAAAGATGTGTACAGGAGCAGCTAGACTCGCGGAGAAGTACACTGTCCAAACTTGTGGATATTGTTCAGAGGTACAAGTTGGGCCCAAGGGTCACAGAGTAAGGAGCTGCTACGCTCACAAGCACCAGATGAGGGATGGGCAGCATGCTTGGCAGGAAGCAACGGTTGGGGATATAGTTCCTCCAGTTTATGTGTGGCATGTTAGAGATAGGCATGGTGGTGAGGCGCTGGTAAATGGTCTGAAGAGGTATTACGGGATGTTGCCCGCAGTCGTGGAACTGTTTGCACAGGCCGGGGCACAGATAGGAGAGAAGTACACTGGTGTAATGCGAGAAGACATAGTGGTGCCGGACTTGGACGAAGAAAGATTGGTCGTTTGAAGACATTGACGTAGGTTTATGAGCTTCGGGTAAGAATTTTGTTGGGAATTCGAAGGGATGTGAGTCCCCAGTCTGAGAATTGCCATCGCTTCTATCTTGCAATGATTCCTGTTTACTGAAGTGAACGGTGTAATGGATATGAAGTGGGAATGAAGGTACTGATATTCCATCTGGTGAAATTGGATGAAGGATCTCAAACCTCCATAGCTTCCCTGGTAATTTATCATGGAGGGAAACATAAAAAGCAGAGGTAGACGCCATGCTTTACAGAGACAATCTTCCAAAGTAGGACACGAGCGACGGATTAATCGAGTGGGCTAACCTTTTGCATGCAAGAGGGGTTTTTATTTCCTGAAGTGTTCGGTCTAAAGTGCCAATGGATCGTCGATTCTTCACTGGATAATCAAGTGAGCTTTTTAATTTCCTTTCTATTGATCTTTTGACGAGCCATCAAAACTGGAAAAGGCACGAGACTAGTCCACAGGCTTGAGTTTACAGAGATGGAGTGCATATAGATAGTTCCACCACATGGCTCGATTAAGGGGAACAGTGATGTTCGATATATCCCGGGGTCCAAGCATTCGAAATTAGCAAGAATCCAACATGTTTCCTTACCTCACCTTCCGTCACAAGTTGTCAACGACCGTCTCCCTTTAATGTCGGAAGCATGAAGTCATTTGTAGTCACTCGCCACATATTAAAATTAAGAAAAGAGAAACAGAATCGAAGAAGCAGAGAAAGAAAAAGACCCACGACCATCTAACAGATGGAACCATGAGCCTAAGAGATGCAAAACGAAACCAGAAAGAGAAGTTAAGAGATGGCTGCGACGTTCATATTCTTCCCTATTCAACCGAGGCATTCTTCCTGCAAAAATACATCACATCAGCAAAAGAATGCTACGACTCGATCTTCTTCTCGTCTACATTTATCTAGCATTTAAATCGAATTCACCTACTTCGCGCCAATCGCTCTGCACGCCCGCTTCACCGTTTTCGGTCTCTTCATCGTTTAAGAAATCTTGGGATGGTTCCTTATCGTCTTTCTGTCCATTATTTGCCCACCCGTTCATCATGTCGTCCGTGTTAACACCCTTTTCCTGCTCCTCCAAGTCGTGATTCAGAGGAATATCGTTGTCTTGAGATCCGCTAGCATTTGCCCTTGTAGGGCCTCGAGCCATCATTTCCGCACGAGCCTGTGACCCAACGACTCTAGCTTGCTCTGCCTGTGCCATCGCCGCCATGTGCAACCGAGCCTCGTGTGCCTCCCTCCCACCTTTCTCTCTCGACTCGATTTCGGCCCTTAATTCCAGCATTGCCCCTTTTTCCCTCTTGAAACCGCAACTGCTCAATCATCAACCTCTCCTCGGAGCGAAACTCCCCAAAAGCTCGCTTGCGAGTTATTATGTCAAACGCAAGGGCTTGTTTCTCAGATGTCGAAGTAAACTCTGCTACTATGGCCGCGATGTTATGATCCCATTGCTGCGAACGAGAAGGCATCTGGCCTGTCCTATCGGAATCGAGGATTCTATCGTCTTCCTCGGCATCATTATCTGCTATCACATGGTAAGGCAGTAACCTGCACCACAGAGGAAGGGTAAATGACCAAGCCTGAAATCTAAAGCAGCTTCGCGTAATCAGACATCAGTACTAGAATTTACGTAAACAACAGTCCTACTCGAGGGACACTATCTTTGGGCGTCACTATCTAAGGCCGTATCTCAAATCCCAGCGTCTAGAATTGGCCAGTTCAAACCGAGTACCAATCTAGCTTCTGGTGTGGCTTTCGAGCCGTCTTTTCCTTTTTTATTTTTTTTGTTTAATTTGATTTTGGTCGATGCAATTTTGTTTAACCACGTATTGTTCAACATAATTCATATTCCAACTCTAGCATGAATTTCGACCAAAAAAAAAAAAAAAACTCTAGCATGAAGGACTAGGTGCTCTCAAGGCAAACTCGTATTATAACCTTTTTTGAATGGATTGTATGCAATAAAAATGCAAAGATTACTCGTTCATCATATGAGCTGCTTATTTTGTCACTCAATAGCTTATGCGAAGTTTGATCTAATGCTCGACCCAATGAAATAAGTACAAAAAGAAAATTCATTTATTTCAACTCGATCTCAACTCACCGGCCGGTCTACTCGATATGAAAAGTATAACATGCGAAAACTTTCAAGCAAAGCAACGTATGATTTGAAATGTTATGTCAAAATCGAACCGTAAATATTTGCTGAAATGATTAAACGACAAATATATTATCGGGCAAGATTTTAGAAATGGAGCAATATCGAATTTATAAAATACCCCACTAACCATCGGACAGTGGAATTACTCCATGTTGAAACAATTGGGTAAATAGATAAGAAATGGAGACAAAGCTGTCCAGCCGAGTGAAAAGGTTTTCATAACCGCTAACGTCAATCAAGAACTTCACTGCAGCGATTATCATTCATTAATAAGCTCGAAAGTATTCTCTTTTGATAAGCTGGCCAGCTGCGTAAATATTCACAAATTTTTAGAACTTTTTGGTCGAACTATGGAATGCTAAATTGATTGTTATAGAGGGATCCTTGTACTACTATGGCTGTTGAGTTTATTGGTTTAAAAAAACGAGAAATTAAAAAGATAAATACTAGATCGAAGCCTATTTTTTTAATTTTCACCGGAATATGGATCGCGTCTTTGCACACCAGCCGGCAATTGAATGCTATTTCTTCTACAAGTGTGCCAAGTTCATTTTTAACAAAAGACACGAAAGGACCAATGCTAATATTTAGGGATGTTATGTCAGATGCGGAAACTATAACGAAATCAAAACTAAGAAGAATAAAGAACACAAAGATTTACGTGAAAAAGCCTTTTGGGAAAAACTACGAGGAGAAAAGAAGCAAAATCCACAATAGAAAATCAATTATTACAAAAGATGGCGCGAAAACCTCATATTCTTTTTGTCTCAACTTCTTAATCTAATAATTTGAGAAAAAAAATATTTATATTACTCTCAAACTCTATTGTTGGCCCAAGCCCATAAAGAATTAAAGACATACTCAACAAGGGATAAATATTGCTAATTATAAAGAGAGATTATTACTGCGGTATACGTGAAATGGTGAATAGTGCTTCGCATAATATCATAATGCTTCGCATGCATTGTCTTTGAGGAATTTTCACAAACACCTTGGGGATTCCCAAGTGAAGAAGCATAGGTTCACCTGCCAAGTCTAATTACATGAATCAGACTGGATGGAGAACTTTTTATTGAAATGCAAATCCTTTTGTTACTTCACGACCTTTTATAATGGCTGGACTCACGCAACTTAGCACAAATGTCTTCCAACAAGAAATTCCACAAAATCAACAAATGCACACAAACAAAGTCAATGAAAGGTACTGCGTTCTCTCTCACCAGGAAGAGCTTTTCTCTACCCCGTTGGTGGTAGCTTCCCTCTAAACCCTAACAATGTTCTTAAACCCCTAAATCCTTTTCCAGTATCCTGTTCAGTTTTGTAACGATGATACGTCAAATTCGCTTGGCTTGCTTCCTGCGCCTAGGGTTTCTTCTCTTTCCTTTTCTCGACCCTGCTGCTTACTCTCTTCGCTGGGGCGCCTAGTGAAGGTTTGTAACAATGGAGGAAGGCTATCAGGAGGATGCTCGTCTGGCCTCTCTCTACCAAAGGTTAGGCGATCTATGGTCGCGTAAGGAAGTTGTTGTCACAAATGAGGAAAAATCAGATGCTAGATTGAAGGAATGTAGACTCATGGTATTCGGTCAGCTCTTTCAAAACCCCAGTATTAATGTTCAAGCATTCCAAAATACAGTGCGGAAAGCTTGGCATATTGATTCTGTGGAAATTACGCCAAGGAAAAATGGGCTGTTTACATTTATTTTTAAATCAGAAAGGGACATGAAAAGGGTCTTGGATTTGGGACCCTAGTCTTTTGCAAATCACCTTCTACTGCTAAAACCATGGGAACCAAACATGCCCCTGCATTGTTATAAGTTCAATTCCTGCGCTTTCTGGATTCAGGTTCATGGGTTGCCCCCCGAATGGCACTTGGAGAATATAGTAGGTAAAGCTGTGGAGGAAATGGGAGAGGTGTTAGATGTGAAAATCGAAACTAGAGGTACTAATGCAGCTAAACCAGAGAAGGCCCGAGTGATGATTGATCTGTCCAAGCCACTACTGTCTGGAACTATCATAAACCTTGCTGGTAAAAGAAGTTGGTTGGATTTTAAATATGAACGACTATCCCATTTTTGTTACTCTTGTGGTAAAATGGGACATTATGCTAGCTATTGCACGGATGTACCATATGATGACGAGAAATTATTTTCAGGGCAGGAGAATCGATTTGGGCAATGGCTTAAGGCTGAGGTCAGTGATCACAGCCCATTTTGGAAATTATTTTATGATGAGGGGAATGATGCATTGACGGAAGATGAATTTGTACCTGAAACACCAGTGATCTCGAGTTAGCTTGTCCCTTATCAACAGGGAGCACTTCCTTCTGTAAAGCTAAGTGGGATTGCTCATCTTAACAAGGGTAAAGAGAAAATGTCAGAGGCTTATAGTGAGAAAATGTGTGATAAGCAGAATATAAATTCGATTAGTGCTCAGTCTCATGTCCCTATGCATAATAGAGAAGAAAACCTAATCTATACTAATCCTGGGAATCAGCAACATCAGAAGGATAAGGCTATAAGGAGCAAAACCCTTGCGAGCAAAAGACCCAGACGTTATTCTCCTTATGACAATCAGAAAAATGATAATAAAATTCTAGATGAGATGCAGCTCATGGAAACGCAAGTTTATATGGTGGATGAAGTACCTGAATGGGCTTTGGTTGCTAGCCCTAATAAGCCACCGGGTTACAAATGAATCTTGTAAGTTGGAACTGTCAGGGGTTGGGCACACCACTGACAGTTCAAAACTTGCGAGCCCTTGTGGCTCGAGACAAGCCCGCTGTGATCTTTCTTATGGAAACCAAAAATGGAGAAAATTTGGTGACTCGTCTAAAGAAGAGGCTGAATTATCAGGGAAGTTTCATTATCAACCCAAGGGCTATAGCTGGAGGTTTGGCAGCTTTATGGACAGACCAGGTAGCAATTTCTATTGAACAGCACACCAATAGATTTATTGATATGGTGTGTGAGCTGAAAGATCATAAAATGCAAATGCGTATAACTTGTGTCCATGCACCAAATGAATTTCATGATAGACTTATGTTATGGGAAGAGCTTAATGGTATTAAACAGTTGAATCATCTGCCATGGGTGTGTTTGGGGGATTTTAATGAAATACTTTATCCGTGGGAGAAGGTGGGAAGGAGAATAGCTGAAAATTATCGTCTAGTTTCATTCAGAAATTTCCTAAATACCTGTGACCTTATGGAAGTGGAAAGCAAGGGATGTGCCTTCACTTGGGCTAATAATAGAGAATGGGAGGATTTTGTCAAAAAGAAACTAGATAGAGTCCTTTGCACAGTTGAGTGGAGAGTGCTTTTTCCAGAAGCGGAAGCCTTTTCTTTACCTGCAGTAGGCTCTGACCATAGCCCCGTCTTGTTGAGATTATTTCCCAAATTAGTGAAAAGAGCCAAAGAATTCAGATTTGAAGCATACTGGTTAAAGGATGAGGAGCATGGAAAAATTGTAAAGGGCGTTTGGCTATCACCGAGGCGAGAAGGAGCTAATTTACTAATTAAACTGCGAGATGTGTCTGCAACTCTTGCGTCTTGGAGTAAGAAAAAGTACTCAAATACTCTTAGGAGAATAGAGGAGCTAAAGCAAGAAATCCAAGATATAACTAATAACCCAGAACCCCCCCACAGCAAAGAAATGTTACTGAAATTGAGAGAGGAAATTGGCTCATTGTGGAAAAGGGAGGAAATGTATTGGGGCATGCGCTCCAGAATTAGCTAGTTGAAATGGGGGGATGAAAATTCTAAATTCTTTCATGCAACTACTGTTCAAAGGAGACAGAGAAATAGGATCTCAATGCTGGCAAATACAGAAGGGGAG
>BCNH02000008.1:6658043-6676343 GCA_001662345.2 Metrosideros polymorpha var. glaberrima | reverse complement strand
CCCGTGTCCCACGACTGATTTGATATCATCATAGAGCCTCTCTTGGATTTCTGGGTACTTGACCAGGTTGGCCATGATCCACTCCAGCGCCGTGGACGTCGCGTCGGTGGCGGCATTGAGGAACTCATTGCAGAGACTTATGATCTCTTCCTCCTCCAGCTTCCTCTTCTCCTCCGGCAGCTCCAGGTCCAGGAGCGTGTCCACGTACGACACGATCCAATCGCCGTCGCCGTCGTTCCTGTCCTCCTTGGCTTTGCTCAGCTGCTCTCGCTTGGCCTTGGATCGAGCTCTGATGAGAGGGAGAAGGACGCGATTTCGATTCTCGTAGAGCTCGTAGAACTCCTTCCATCGCTGCCGGAGCACGAGCTTGCTCAGCCGCGGCCAGAAATTGAGCACGTTGAACCGCGGCATACCCAGAAGAATCCGTCGCTGAACCTCCTCGATCTGCTTAATCTGCTTCTCCTCGAGCCTGTCTCCAAAGCACATGAGGACCAGCAAGCAGAACATGGCGTACTGGAAGTGGTCGACAACGCGGACAACGCCGCCTGGCTGGGACTTGAGCTCCGCCATGAGGATGTCAAGGACCCAAGCGCGGGCACCAGAGTAGGACCGGATGCGGGAGGGATGGAGGATCTCCGCCGTGAGGTTCCGGCGGAGGAGGCGCCAGGTGGGGCCATAGGAGGAGGAGTTGATATTGTGCCGGTTGGAGGAGACGAGGCGGATGGTGGCGGTGGGCGGCGGGCGGTCGGCGAAGACGGCGCCGCGGTGGATGAGGGCCTCGTGGGCGAGTATCGGGGAGGAGACGAAGACTGCAGGCCGGGAGCCAATGTGGAGGGTGACGATCGGGCCGTGGTGGGCGTGGAGGGAGCGGAGGACGGGCTCGAGCTCCGAGAAAGACTTGCGGAGCCATAGGAAGTTGCCGATGACCGGGAAGGTGAGCGGGCCTGGCGGGAGGCTCTTCTTCTTGGCGGCGGAAGAGAGGAGGTTGACGGAGGCTTTGAGGAGGACGGCGACGGAGAAGGTGACGAGGATGAGGAGCCAGAGATCCATCTTTTGCCAAAGCGACTTTGAATTGTTGAGTATGAACGAATGGAGGATTTACAGAGAAGTGGTGGCGAATTGTTTGTTTCATACAAGATTCGAGATTGGATGACGACCTAGCCAAAGTAATAGTAATAATAATGAATGGCGTCCTTATTCGAAATGATATTTCCAAAATTTGTGCAATATTATATTTTCATTGGACTAATTTTTCTTAAAAGCCCAGCCTTAATTTCCATAAGGATTCTGGAAAAACATAAAGGCAAAAATACCCTCTGCCAAATTAGGTAAATAATCAAAGAAGCCTAACTTACCTCTCCCGTTTCTGCCATTTCCTATCTTTCATGTCTTCATTACATTACATTCTTAAAATGAGGATATTTTTCACGTGTCCATATCATATGTTATTTTGTATTTTTTTTTTATAAAGAAAAACAGCTAGATAACCTGAATTGTATTTCAAATTAAGCATAAACTGTCCAAGACAAGCTGTAAATTAAATAATAACAATAACTTACATCGTTCGATATGTCATTTACTAAAATTAAGTTACTATCTTTATTAATTGCAACTTCTCACTAAATAAAATAATTTTTATTTGAACTATATATAACCTTTTAGTAATGCGATGGACTTTAGCTTCTTCCTTTTTATTTTATTTTTTCAATTTTCCATTTCAATAGAGTAAGATATGCCATTTTAAAAGCTTTTGTTTTTATTTCGCCGGTACTTTTTTGCCATTACTAACGTAATTATAAACTGCAATTTATTTTACTTGATCAAATAAGCTATGCTTCAAATTGTAAATAACCTGTTTATAAATTTGATAAGTTAACTTATCATTGTAAATATCGTTTTATCAAATTTTCTCGGAGTTCTTTCTCTAATTGTATGTGATAGGATACAAGTTGTGTCTATTATGTTCCGACGATGAAAACTTGTACTTCTTTTTCGGGATGAAGGATCCGGGTTCAAAAACATTAGTCATTAGTCTTTACATTATTTTTATTCCGTCTCTTAGTCATTAAGCTATGTCAAATGTCAGCATGCGGATAGATATCTTCATAGATTTGCATCGTGATGACTCTAACTAATAGTAATATATAAAAAAAAAAATTAATGACCTACTGCTATAGAATTAGCATTTGCACCGCCTTGGGCGCTAAGTTCGTGGAAATACTTCCAAATGAATTACTAAAGTAATGACGACGTGTATTTCTATGCATATGTAACATCGAATATGTAAATGCTGAAATATGGATTGACTTGGAGTACATAAACGATATATTTCAACTTTTCATAATTACAAAAAAATGACTCCATTTATCTCACGATTGTACTACTTTTTGGCTTATTTTTTAGAATTAATATCACGAAAAACCTCAAACTGACACACCTCCTAAACTAATTTTTTTTACCACAAAAAATCTCAAATTGGTATACATGTAACAAATTTTTCCCAAACTAAAACTCCAAATGGGCACACCTATCAACTGTTACGTGTCATTTAACTCCGCAATTTGACGGTAAAATTTAACGAAAATTAACGGAAGGTAAATTTGTCAAAAGTGTACTAATTTGAAGTTTTTTGTGGTCAAAAAATTAGTTTGAGGTAAATTTGTCACAAGTGTAACTGTTTGAAATTTTTCATGGTATTAACCCTATCTTTTTTATATATACAAAACGACTATTTTCTTATTCATTGCACTTTTCTATATTGGAATACTAGCATCCTTCGTTGAGTGGTTAGTGATTTTTTTCAAAATTAAAATCCATGTATCATAATTAATGCAAACTTACTATATTGGAGTAGATTATATTGTTATTGCAGGCGATTCATTGAAAATAGTGGGGATAAGAACACTCGAAGTGTCATAACTTTTGTACGACGCTCACTCGAATAACATAACTTTTTTTTTTAATTTACTTAAGTATCACATCGAAATAAAATCGTTTATGTGAGTGTCTATTCCGGCAATTCATCATATGTGGCTTTTTTACTTAATTTTTCATTCCCACGTGAATTTTTAAAAATAAAATTGAAATCCAACAAGGAAAATCTTCGTCCAACATGGCATGAATTAAAAACATAGTCGTTTGTCTCTCCTTCTCTCTAAATGCTTCCTCTGCAAAGACGACGAGGTCTCTCTTATAATTCCTTGAACGGCAACATCTCTCTCTCTCTCTAAATGCTTCCTCACGTTTCTCTATCTCTATCTCTCTAAAAGCTTCAACTCTGAAACTCGTAGACCCCATAGACGAACATGCTTCCTCTCTCTCTCGCAGGCTTTGTCTACTTCTTTACTCTCTCTCTCTCAATGTAATCTCTTTCTATCAACCTAATATAGGGTTATCGGTTTTGGAAGTTTTAGAACTCTATCTATAGAAGTTAAAAAGTTTTGTATTTTATATATTTCCTTTCTTGCAAGTAAATCTTCCGCATTGTAATCTTGGGTATATAAATACCCTCCTAAGCTTAATGGAAAGATATTACAAATTCTATCTCAATATGGTATCAAAGCCATCTAGGGCTCACACCCCCATTCAACGCTAGCCTTCTTCTTCTTATTCTCTCTTTTTTTTCTATAAGGGTGGTCATCATGGAGCTGGAAAATTCCCCTGCCACCCCCGCCGTCGCTGCCACTATAACCGCAATTACAAAGCCTCCTTCTATACTTCCTCCATTTGGATATGCTCACCGCTTCCTTTCTCTACGTCACACAGCATCCAATTACTTGAAAGCACATGTTATCCCGTTTCTCAAGGGACAAAACCTCTATGGTCATATCGATGGAACTAAACTGTGTCATTTTGATGCAACCCAAGCAGCTCTCTGGCAACAACAAGATACTTCCATCATGAGTCTTCTAATTGTGTTCCTCTCAAAATAAGTTTTTCCTCTCATTCTTGGTAAACCAACTAGCAAAGCCATCTATGATGTTCTCAATGCCTCTTTTGGCTCAGCTTCCGCTACATGTATGCTCTCTCTTCACCTCAATCTTCAGCATTTGTAAAAGAAATATGATGAATCAGTCATTGATTTCCTCCAGCGTGCTAAATTCATTATTGATAAGATGGGTGCTGCAGGCAAGCCTCTTGAACTAGAGGATTTCAATGTCCACATCTTTTGTGGTCTTCGATTTGATCTCCAAGAGATTGTTCTTGCAGTACTTGGTTATTTAGAACCAATATCATTTACGGATCTTCAAGGTCTTCTCATTAGTCGCGATAGTATTAAGACCTTCAAAAAATTGCAGATATCCGAGCCTTCCTCTTAGGCTAACTTTGCTACAGCCAACTTTGCTCAATGGAATTTCTCCACCTCTGCCTCCACTCCTCCTGGTTCCTCTTTCTTTGGCCGTGGTTACCCCAGGTCGTGGGGGTTGCGATGGTCGCTTTGGCCATGATTGTGGTGCATGTGGTGCTCAACAAGGTCGGCTATGGTGTTCCATTTATCAAAGTACAAATCATACTACTGTCACATGCTACTATTGCCCTTTAGGTATGCCTTATTACCTATTTCCTACACATACCCCATTCGTATACTTCGTCCTGTCAACCCTCTTACTCTCCCAATGCCAACCCGAGCCATGCCCGTCCCCCTCTTTTACCTTCACCTACCAATACCATACCTCGGTACCCTGACACGGGTGCCTCCCACCATGTCACGCTTGATATACACAATCCCTCTCTTCCTACGAAGCCTATAATGGATCGGATTAGCTACACGTGGAAAATGATATGGGTCTTAAAATCACTAATATTGGTACTTCTTCTATTCCCTCCTCTATTTCAAATCGTTCGTTACATTTAAATGATGTTCTTCATGTCCTTGATATTTCTAAGCGTTTACTTTCAGCTAAAAAATTTGCAGCTGATAATAATGTCTTCTTTGAATTCTATCCTACCCACTTTCTTGTTAAGGATCTAGTGACAAAAGTTGTTCTTCTTTCCGACCCGAATAGTGGTGGTCTTTATACCATACCGCAACAACCTTCAATGCCTACTACCAGTATTGTGGAACAAACTTCCATGGATGGCTAGCATCAACGTCTTGGCCATCCCCATGAGCATTTGTTATAGTTTATGATCAAAGAGAATAATTTGCCGTGTTAGTCCACACAGTTGAGTCAGTTATGTACATCCGGTCAATTAGGAAAGGCTAGTCGTCAGTAGTTAGGATTGTCTCTAACTCGTAGTTTGTTTCCATTGGATTTAATTTATAGTGATGTTTGGGATCCTTCTCATTTTGTTTCAACCGATAGCTACTGCTACTTTGTTATTTTTGTTGATGAATGCACAAAATTTATTTGGTTTTATCATCTTAAAGCAAAGTTAGATGTTTACTCTGTTTTTCCTACTTTCCAAGCTCTTGTCGAACGTCACTTTTCACGAAAAATAAAGATTGTTCAAACGAACTGGGGTAGGGAATTTTGTACGCTCCCCTCCTTTCTCTCAAAAATTGGTATTGCTCATTGCCTCTCCACCCCTCATACCCATAAATAGCAAGGGGTGATTGAGCATCATCATAGGCATATAGTTGAAACCAGTTTAACATTATTAGCTTATGGCTCTATCCCTCACAAATACTGACACTATGCATTCAAAATGGCAATCTACCTTATTAGCTGGATGTCGTCCAAGGTAGGGGTGATTGGTTTTAGGGTGCGCCGGTTCCAGATTTGGAACTTGAAACCTACCCTATTATAACCAGTTCTCAGTTTTTGGGATTGCAAACCTACCCTGCTTGCTCTGAAACTTGTTTTGGAACCTGCCCTGTTTTTCCGATTTGGTTCAAGAGTAAATAGGGTTTACCTTGTTTTTCTTTTGTTCCTTTTTCTAGTTTCATTTTTTCCAACAAAACGACATGCAACAATGTTTTCACCCTAACCAGTAGAAACTAACTATAACATCTCACAACCTTAACCATTAGCAACAATTGATGCCGCAAAACTGAAGGGTACACATTTTTCTCTCCCCGTAGTAAACAATAAAAGGAAAAATTGACAACTAGCCTAATTGTTAAAATAATTTAAGGAAGGCTCGCACGAAGAGAGAGGTGATTGAGAAATAGAGAAAGGCTCGCGTGAAGAGATAGAGGCGATTGAGCTAAGACTGAGGAAGGAAAGGATCACGCGAGGCTAGGGTTTTTTTTTTAACACACTTAAAACTGATTCTATAACCGGTTAGGGTGGTCCGATTCTCGAGGGGGGGGTTTCACTTGGAACCGGGAACCGGATCGGTTCAAACTGGTTCCTTAAATTTGGAACCTGTTCCCAGACCAATTCGAATTGGAAGCAGTTCCAGGACTAGTTTTTTAGGTGGGCCAGTCCAGTTGCATACCCCTAGTCCAATGTCACCAATCACATTCTCCCTTTCAAATGGTTTATAATCACCATTTGGATTATTCCTTCTTAAAAATAATTGGGTGTCGTTGTTTTCCATATCTATGTCCTTATAACGCCAATAAGATGGATTTCCGCTTTGTTCCTTGTATTAACCCTATCACCAATCATTTATACATTGTTCGCCATGTTCATTTCGATGAAACGGGTTTCCCTTTGCAACTCCTTCCATTCTCGGTCCGTCACCAGATTCATCAATTCCCACGTCTATCATGGTATCGTGAGCTTCTGCCCCTATTGGTGTTCCTCCCTCTACCACTATAGTGAGAACACATACTCCTACACCAGCTCCCACAGTGTTGTCCAACTCCGATTCATCCATCTCCTCTACCCTACGAACCAAGCCCTCTATGAACCTTATCATTCCCCTTCCTCATCGGCCTCTCCACCACCGCCATTGCCGCCCCCACCTAGGCCAACACGCACTTGTCCTCGTCGGGAACCTCATCTTTGGCCAGATACTTGGCAGTCAATAATGCCACAAATTTCTTTTTCTTGTATATTACTATATTTGTTTCTTTAAATACTACACATATGCAAAAGAGATGGTTTTCTACATCAAATTTGTGGTCCGGTTGCCCATTATGCACAAAACAAAATGAATGGTCTAAATTGCACCGTTACTTGTAGGAAGTAACGGTGCTGTTCTCCTAGCACGGTCCATATACACACACGTAAGTTTTATAGTCTTTTTTTGGTAAAAAAAAAAAGAGGACAAATGTGCCGGTTATGCAAACTTCGACAAATTCTTGAAACTTTCAGGTTGAACTGAAGAATAGAAAATCGATTGAACAAAGTATCTTGTACTCTTATAGCTGTTAAGTCAAATGATTTAAATAATTCGGGAAGTAAATTAAAAGATAAATTCTCCTTGAGAGCGAATGTTAAAGCTATTGTGTTTCCAAGCCTCATTCCATAATCTTCGCTGGAATGTGGACTGTACCTTTGCAAGCTAGCCTGCAGTTGAATGCTATTTCTTTTACCAGTTGGCTAACTTCATTTTTATTACGAGTCATGAGAGGACCCATGCTAATATCTAGATCCATACATCGATGAATATAAAGAGATATTATTTGTGCGGTACACGTAAATTAGTGAAATTAGTGTTTGGCATGACATCGAAATTGCAGTGGTGGTCATAAAAGCTTTACATGCATTGTCTTGATCACCGTGTTGAGCATTAACTCGTGCATGTGCGAGTTTTAACTTAGGATATATACCTCTTTAAGAAATTATCGCTAACGCCTCGGGGTTCACAAGTAAAGAAGCATAGGTTCACCAGCCATGTCTAATTGTATACAGCAAAGAGCGAGAGAGTGAGTCAAGAGAGGAGAGAGATGACAGGTGGCGAGCGGATGATGGGGGCGGGCGACGAGCGGCTGGCGGAGGGGAGGGAGGAGGCCGGGAGCTAGGAGAGTCAGGAGAGTGAATCATGAAGAGAGAGAGAGAAGAGTTTTTAATTTCTGATTTCTGTTCCAGTAACGGAAAATTTTTTTTAAAACTTATGTTCCAAACCTATTTCTAGAACAAATAGAAAAATGAAATTGCGTTACCTAATGAATTTCTATTCCAGAAACAGAAAAATAAAAAATTTTAACTTCTGTTTCAAACCTATTTCTGGAACAAATAGAAAAATGAAATTGCGTTACCAAATGGATTTCTATTCCAAATCTATTTCTAGAATAGAAATTCTGTTCCAGAAATCATTTTCGAGAGACCAAGGAAAGAGCACCGCATACGCTATCGAAGATTTTTACCGTGTGGATTTCTCAACTTCATTAAAATCCATGCAAAGATTCTTTCCCCTCATAATCAGAACATTAAGCATGTTATTAACAGTAGTGATTATCACCATTAATAAGCTCGAAAGTAATCTCTTTTGATGTGGACAAAGGACAAAAGTGCTGGCTACGTCAACATTGATAATTTCTTAAAACTCTCAAGTCGAACTGAGGCATAATAAATTAATGGAACATCATACCGCGGGATCCATGTACAATCATAGCCGTTCATAAATTAAAATACGAGAAATTGGAATATGAATACTCGTGGGGGTCAATCGAACAACTTTAATGCTATTTCTTTTTCTTCCTTCCCCTTTTCAACACGGGATATGGGAGGAACGATGCTTATAATTAGGGCTAAATATCGATGATCGTGAAGAGATGTTAGTGCCGCGGCTTGCGTGAAATGGTGAATGGTGTTTGACAATGGCATGGCATCGGAGTCTCATCTGTTGCTTCTTCAATCAGAAAGAGTCCGTCCTTTTGATGGAATATTCTTTCTTCCATCCATCCTTCAACACGTACCGAATCCCATTGTATTCGATTTCGACAATTTTCTCCTTCTATAGCTTGATGCCATTGTGTTTTCAGCTGCAATAACTTCATTCCCAGAAAAATACAAGGTGGCGGGAAAAAATACACTCTCTGAATGAGTTCAAGATTCGATTTTGAGCATCTGGGTTGTTCAGGTATTGATTATTTCTTTCTGGGTCTTGCTTTCTTGCAGCTAATATGGTGAAGAGAAGAAAGGGCAAGAATCACCACCACCGCAAGCATGGCTCCAGCGAGAAGAGCCCACAAGGTGGTGGCAAAGGCAAAGTCAGGGCATGTTGTCGTTGCCCTTGCCTTGCTGTTTGCTCGGTGGCTAGGGGATTTGGGAGATGTGTATCGGTCACTTGTTACCCAGTGATTCAGTGCTTTGGATGGGATGAGAGAAGGCACCATCACCATCACAGGCACTTTTCCTGATGAGCTTTTCCAATCCTCTTTGGACTTGGGACGGAACTTCTGATGTTTCTTTGTTCGTCATTTGTAAGTTTGTCGTACCCTTTCATTCACGAAAGAAGACAAAAGGGAAAAAAGTTCTTAGAGCGAAGAAGCATCGGTTCAACTGCCAAGTCTAATTGTATACATCGGAGAGAGAGTGTGTAAAAGTGTTCGTTCATGTGAATTTATTGAGAAGGCAACGCTACACAGACATTTTCCGAAATTTAGGTGCTCAAATTCCTGGGACAAATCTGAGCCCTCAAAGGGTTCTTCATCGCGATGGTGAACTCCTGCTTCTCCGACAGGTCCACCTCCACGCCGGCAACCGTCTGCCATTGGAACAGCCACACCAAGTTCGCCACGAAGTACTCCAAGTGCAGCATCGCAAGCCCGTACCCGGGACAGATCCTCCTCCCCACCCCAAACGGCATCATCTTTATTTCCCTGCTTCCTGTGATGTCGAACCCCGCGGCTTCGCAATTCAAGAACCTCTCCGGCTTGAACGCCATCGGGTCCTCCCAGACTTCTGGGTCCCGACCCATCTCTGCCACCATGAAGTTGATGGTCCCGTCCTTAGGGATCACGTACCCGCCCAGCTCCGCATCCTCCGTCACTGCTTGTGGCAGCACGAAGTGCCCCGGCGGGTGGCGGCGCAGCCCCTCCAGTACCACCGCCTTCAGGTAGCCCATCCTCTGCAGGTCCTCCTCCTTCACTTGCTCCGCCCCGTGTCCCACGACTGATTTGATATCATCATAGAGCCTCTCTTGGATTTCTGGGTACTTGACCAGGTTGGCCACGATCCACTGCAGCGCCGTGGACGTCGTGTCGGTACCGGCGTTGAGGAACTCATTGCAGAGGCTCACGATCTCATCCTCCTCCAGCTTCCTCTTCTCCTCCGGCAGCTCCAGGTCCAGGAGCGTGTCCACGTACGATAAGATCCAATCGCCGTCGTTGTCATTCCTGTCCTCCTTGGCTTTGCTCAGCTGCTCTCGCTTGGCCTTGGATCGAGCTCTGATGAGCGGGATGAGGACGTGCTTCCGATTCTCGTAGAGCTCGTAGAACTCCTTCCACCGCTTCCGGAGAATGAGCTTGCTCAGCAGTGGCCAGAAATCGAGCACGTTGAACCGCCCCATACCCAGAACCAGAAGCATCCGTCGCTGAACCTCCTCGATCTGCTTAATCCGCTTCTCCTCGAGCCTGTCTCCGAAGCACATGAGGACCAGCAAGCAGAACATGGCGTACTGGAAGTGGTCGACGACGCGGACGACGCCGCCTGGCTGGGACTTGAGCTCCGCCACGAGGATGTCGAGAACCCACGCACGGGCGCCGGAGTAGGACCCGACGCGGGAGGGATGAAGGATCTCTGCCGTGAGGTTCCGGCGGAGTAGGCGCCAGTTGGGGCCGTACGAGGAGGAGCTGATGTTGTGCTGGTTGGCAAAGAGGAGGCGGCTGGTGGCCAGGGGCGGTGGGCGGTCGGCGAAGATGGCGCCTCGGTGGATGAGGGCCTGGTGGGCGAGGGCTGGGGAGGAGACGAAGACTGCAGGCCGGGAGCCGATGTGGGGGGTGACCATCGGGCCGTGCCGAGCGTGGAGGGAGCGGAGGACGGGCTCGAGCTCCGAGAAGGACTTGCGGAGCCATAGGAAGTTGCCGACTACCGGTAAGGTGAGCGGGCCCGGCGGGAGGATCTTCTTGGTGGCGGAAGAGAGGATATTGACGGTGGCTCTGAGGAGAGCGGCGACGGAGAGGGTGATGAGGACGAGGAACCAGAGATCCATCTTTTGCAAAAGCGACGATGAGTTGTTGAGTATGAACAAATGGAGGATTTGCAGAGAAGAGGTAGCGATTGGTTTGTTTCATGCAAGATTCGAGATTGGAGGACGGCCTAGACCCAAAAATAATAATAATAATAAATAAATAAATAGATAATAATGGATGACATCCTTATGCGAAATTAGATTTCCACAATTTGTCCAATATTATACCTTCATTGGACTAATTTTTCTTATAAGCTCATCCTTAATTTCCGTAAGGATTCTGGAAAAACATAAAGGCAAAAATAACCTCCGCCAAATTAGGTAAATAATCAAAGAAGTCTAACATATCTCTCCCGTTTTTGCCATTTCCTATTTTTCATGTCTTCGTTACCTTACAGTCTTAAAGTGAGGATTTTTTTTTTTTTCACGTGTCCATATCATATGTTATTTTGTATTTTTTTTTTAGAAAAACAGCTACATAGCCTCAATTGTATTTCGAATTAAGCATAAATTGTCCAAGACAAACTGTAAATTAAATATTAACAATAAATTACGTCGTTCGATATATTATTTACTGAAATTAAGTTACTATCTTTATTAATTGCAACTTCTCACGAAATAAAATAAGTTTTATTTGAACTATATATAACCTTTTAGTAATGCGATGGACTTTTAGCTTCTTCCTTCTTCTTCTTCTTCCTTTTTTTTTTTTTTCAATTTTCCATTTCAATAGAGTAAGACATGCCATTTTAAAAGCTTTTTTTTTTATTTTTTATTTCGACGGTACTTTTTTGCCATTAATAACGTAGTTATAAACTGCAATTTATTTTACTTGATCAAATAAGCTATGCTTCAAATTGTAAATAACCTGTTTTATAAATTTGATATGTTAACTTATCATTGTAAATATCGTTTTACCAAATTTTCTTAGAGTTGTTTCTCTAATTGTATGTGATAGGATACAGGTTGTGTCTATCACGTTCTGGCGATGAAAACTTGTAGATCCAAGTTCAAAAACATTAGTCATTAGCCTTTACATTATTTTTATTCCGTCTCTTTATTTTAAGCTATGTCACATGTCAGCATATGGATAGAAATCTTCATAGATTAGCATCACGATAACTCTAACAAATAGCAATAAAAAAAAAATTAATGTCCTAATGCTATAAAATTAGCTTTGCAGCATGGGCCTTGGGCGCTAAGTTCGGGGACATGCTTCCAGATGAATTACTAAAGTAATGAGGACGTGCATCTCTATGATTTGCACATGTAACATCGAAAACGTAATTGCGGCAATATGGATTGACTTGGAGTGCATAAACGATGCATTTCAACTTTTCATAATTACAAAAAAAAAAAAAAAGATTCCTTTATCTCACGATTGAACTACTTTTTGGCAAGTTACCAAGATCACCCATCCATTTCGCTGTAGGGCTTCTCTCTCTTCTCTAGGAAGAGTTCCCCTCTATCCCCATGGGTGATAGTCTTCCCAAAACCCTAAAACCTCCATGAATCTTTGCTAGCCTCACCCTCCCATGGATCTCAACCTCTCCCGACACCATTTTGCCGCCTCCTTTCAACCCCACCAATCCCCATTTGCATTGTCCCTTCAACCACCCAAACCCTAAATCTTCCACCCCAACAAAATGGAGATTCTCCCTCCCCCTCCCCACCCCCCCTTTCTTTTTTCTCCTCGTACCCAAACTTCCAACTCCATTCTCACCTGCGATCAGCCCCATCCCTAACAACTAACACACAAGCAAGATTTTCACCATTGTCTCCCTATCGACCCACCCTTTCAATCCTCTTCAAACCATTCTTAACCCTAGTTTTTGAGCTCCCTTCAATCAGCCTAACCTTCAGCCAAAACAAGCCAACCGCACCATAAGCGAGGAGGTTTGGGTACCAACATCAACCTCTACACCAACTTGGAGAACAGCAGGCATGAGTCACCCTTTTCTGCTTCTTATCTGGTTCCAGAGCCTCCACTAGTCTTTCTGCAATTGAATCATCAATATGGAAGGTGAGTTAGAAAATGAACTTCGCTTAGCAGCATTATGCAAAAGTTTGGGTAACTTGTGGTCGGAGGATGACATTGTGGAAGTAAGGAGGGAGATTCCATTGGAAAAAAGAAAGGAATGCAGTCTTACTCTATATGGGAAACTAATCTCAAAACCCAATGTAAACTTCCAAGCCTTCTCAAACACAATGAAGAAGGCATGGAAAACTGAGAAGGTAGTGTGTTCTTTAATAGAGCCTGGTTTTTTCTCATTTGTGTTTGAATTTGAAGAAGTAAAACAGAAAGTCCTCGAAACGGGTCCTTGGTCATTTTCGAGTAACCTACTAGTTCTGAAATAGTGTGAGCCTGAAATATCGGAACATTGCTATGACTTTTCCTGGAATGCATTCTGGATACATATATACGGGATACCCCTCGGGTGGTACTGGGAGGAGGTTTATGCTGATGTAGCAGAAAAACTAGGCAAGGTGATAGTGTTCCAACTCGAATCCAAAGGCAATGGCCAAAACAGAACAGGAAAGGTGAAAGTAGAATTGGAGCTATCAAACCCTCTGAAACAAGGTGATATTGTTAATTTAGGAGGTATGAAGAAATGGGTAGACTTTAAATACGAACGCCTCCCGCATTTTTGCTATTCTTGTGGGAGAATGGGCCATTACGCTTCCTCTAGCGAAGAAGTACCGTATGAACAAATAGAATGGGCTGAGAATATGGTAGGGAAATATGGCCCATGGCTCAAGGCGGAAGTTCGAGAACATAGCCCACATTGGAAAGCATTCTATGGGAAGCTAACCCCACATTCTGTGGAAGAAGAGACAATTCCAGAAACCCCAGTTCCAACAACTAATATGGAAATAGTGGAGAGAGAAGAAACTGAATGTAATGCTCCTCCTACCCGAAATAAAAAAAGGGTAGATAACCCCTCTTGTCAGGAGGATACACCTCCAACGGAAACAAATGGCAAAGGAACTCAATTACTGCTTCAAGACATCTCTGGAAAGGAAGTTTTAAAGGAGAAAGAGAACAGTAGCAAGAAAGAGCAGAAAATTAGAAAGGCCAAAAAACAGAAGCGGTTTAAACCCTATGATCTAGAAGGCTCTAGTTCTTCTTTCCTAGATGAATTGGAGCTACTTGAAACCCCTGTCCAGCTGGTGCAAGAAGGGAAAGATTGGGCTTTGGTGGCTAGCCCTAATAAGCCACCGGGGACGATATGACGATCCAAAGCTGGAATTGTCAAGGGTTAGGCTCTCCCTTGACATTCCAGGAGCTTAGAGCTCTAGTGGCTCACGAAAAGCCTAATGTGATGTTCTTGATGGAAACAAAAAACAAGGAGACATTTGTGGACCAAGTTAGGCGACGTCTCAATTTCCCAAACTCTTTTTTAGTACAACCAGAAGGCAGGGCCGGGGGTTTAGCAATCATGTGGAGAGAGGAGGTTGACTTAATTGTGGATTCTAATTCCAACAACTTTGTTGACTTAAGATGCAAGGATCCTACTAGTGGCCATCATATGAGGATCACCTTCTTGTACGCTCCAACGAACTTTCAGCAAAGGCTTCTTTTGTGGCAACAATTACGGAGCATTCATGCAAATAACCAACTTCCATGGATTTGTATGGGTGATTTTAATGAAATTTTGTATCACTGGGAGAAAGTGGGAAAGAGAGAGGCAGACCATTACAGGCTTGTAGCATTTCGAGAATTCTTGAATGACTGTTCTTTAATGGATATTGACAGTAAAGGGTGCGCCTACACTTGGGCAAACAATAGAGAAGGAGAAGCTTTGGTCAAGAAAAGGCTAGATAGGGTCATATGTACGATGGAATGGAGGGTCTCTTTTCCCAATGCAGAAGTGTTAGCCTTACCACCAGTCGGATCTGACCATAGTCCCCTTTTACTTATTCTACACCCTACCAGGGAGAAAAGGAAGAAAGAATTTAAGTTTGAAGCTTTCTGGCTGGAAGATCCAGAATGTAGAGAAGTTATCCTAAGCACTTGGGAGGATCCTTTACTTTGCCATGGCAACCTATCCAGGAAAATCCAGGATACTTCCAAGAAATTGATGTTATGGAGTAGAGGAAAGTTCTCAAACGCTTCACACCAAATTGGAGCCTTGAAAAGGAAACTTATCGAGATTACAAATAGACAAAATGGAGGCTTCAATAAGGAGGAAACCCAAGGTATTGTCGATCAAATTGAAAAGCTGTCGCGACAAGAAGAGATGTATTGGGGTCTAAGGTCACGGATAAATTGGCTTCAATGGGGTGATAAGAATACCAAGTACTTCCATACTACAACAGTACAAAGGAGACAGCGCAACTGAATCACAATGCTGAAAATTGATGATCAAATCTGATGCAGAGAACCTTCTGCCCTAAAGCAACATATAGTGGAGTTCTACCAGTCTCTCTATGACTTGGTAGGAACTAGGGACTTCCAACCTATCCTAGACCAATGCCCCTGTCAAGTCAGTGATGAAATGAATGAAAATCTGATTTCCCCCATCTCATTAGAGGAAGTGAAAGATGCGGTATTTCAACTGGGGCCACTCAAGGCTCCGGGGCCCGACGGACTAAATGGACAATTCTACCAGCATTGTTGGGAGGATATTCAGACAGATTTGTTCCAACAGGTTCACAACTTTTTTGAATCAGGTACTCTTGACCCCTTTCTTAACAAAACATACATTTCCCTAATCCCAAAAGTTCAAAATCCAGAATGTATAAGCCAATATAGGCCCATCAGCCTTTGCAATTTCAGCTACAAAATCATTTCAAAAGTGATAGCAAACAGGCTGAAACGTTGGCTTCCCGAAGTAATAGCTCCGGAACAAAGCGCTTTTGTCAAAGGCAGGCAAATACAAGACAACATCCTCATTGGTCAGGAGGTACTACACCAATTGAGGACTCGAAAAAGGAAGAAGAAGTTTCAGGCTGTCCTGAAACTGGATATGCAAAAAGCTTACGATAGAGTAGAGTGGGATTTTCTGAGGGCAAGCATGCTGAAAATGGGTTTTTGTGAACGATGGGTAGATTTGATTATGCAGTGCGTCTTAACGGTTTCTTTCAGTGTGAAAGTTAATGGGGAACCAACGCAATTCTTTCAACCCTCTCGCGGTATTAGACAAGGCGACCCACTTTCCCCTTACCTATTCATACTGATGGCAAACGTTCTCTCTTCGATGATGCATGAAGCCACTGCAATTGGGAGCATTAAAGGAATAACACTCAACAGGTATTGCCCTACACTGTCCCATTTATTATTTGCTGATGACGCCATATTTTTCCTGGATGGGACAATTCGAGAGTGCCAAAACCAAGCTGCAATCCTAAACCAGTACTGCTTCGCCACGGGTCAAGCAATAAACTTGAACAAATCAGGAGTTTTTTTCAGCTGCAGTTGTCCACCAAACCTAAGAAGAAACATGACTCAAGCGTTGAGAGTCCCAATCATAGAGAGGACAGGCAAATACCTAGGCATTCCATCCGATTGGGGCCAATCGAAGAAAGAGATGTTTGCATGGATCCTAGCTAGAGTAAATATGAAGCTCAAGGGTTGGAAGGAAAAGCTTTTATCCAAAGCAGGGAAGGAAATATTGATTAAAACTGCAGTGCAGGCCTTACCCCAGTACGCCATGTCAATCTTCAAGATACCTATCTCAGTTTGTAAGGCCATAGAACAAAGAATAGCCTCGTTCTGGTGGAAACAAAATGAATCAAGGAGGGGAATGCATTGGAAGAAATGGGAGGTCTTGAAATCCAGAAAAGATGAAGGGGGCCTTGGATTTAAAGACTTGATTAATTTCAACAAAGCTATGCTGAGCAAACAAGTCTGGAGATTATCTCAAAATCCTACTGCATTATGGAGCCAAATCTTCAAAGGCATTTACTTCCCAAATGGAGATGTGTGGAAAGCTGGGAAAGGGCACCGTCCATCATGGGGTTGGCAAAGTATACTAATGGGAAAAGACGCCATAGAACCAGAAGTTAAATGGATGGTAGGGGACGGTAAATCAATCAATATCCGTGAGGATAAATGGCTCACAACAGGGCTGATTGGTGGTCCGGCAAACAAGGATGATCCAGTAAAGGTGGCTGAGCTTATAGATACTGACACAAAGGTATGGCAAGAGCCAAAGATACATAATCTCTTCGCTGGACCTATTGCGAAGGAAATACTATCTATCCCCATTTGCACCAACCCGAAAGTAAACCAGTTAATTTGGACTTGAAACAAAGCAGGCTCCTACACAGTGAAAAGCGGCTACAACAAGGTATGTTCATAGCCACCAAACCAAATCAATCCCAAGCATCATCATCATTCCAGCCTCCTAGAACTCTATGGACCAAAATCTGGAACCTCGCAACCCCCCCAAAGGTGAAAATTTTCCTATGGAGCCTATGTCAAAACGCACTACCCACGAAAGAGAACCTTTACAAGCGAAAAATATTACCTGATCTCCTTTGCCCGCTATGCTCAAACTCCCCAGAAACAGTGGAACATGCCTTCCTGCTCTGCGATTGGACAAAATTTGTTTGGTCAGATCCTAGAATCAACCTCAACAGCAGCAGTGCCAACATCACAAGAATGGACAAATGGATTATGGAGATTTTCGAAGCTAAAAGAGAATCACAGGACGAGGAATTGGTTGCGGCGATACTGTGGCAGATCTGGAAATCTCGTAACAACTGTATTTTCCGAGCCAAGCCTCCCAACGCCATGTTTATAATCGACAAAGCCCAAGCACTAATTAGAAGCTATAAACGATAGAATCCAGAAAAAGGAAGGAACAAAAGGAGAAGCCAGAGCTCACCTGAAAGTTGGAACCCACCGAACGGCAACACCCTGAAACTGAACATTGATTGCTCATGGATGGACAGCCACTCGCAAGGTTCAATTGCTGGTGTCCTTCGCAACTCAAGCGGGATTATCGTGGGAGGCTTCATGCAAGACATTAGATCTTCTTCCTCTCTACAAGCTGAAAACCTAGCCCTGCTGCACGGGTTGAAGTACTTGGAGCAGAAAAGAAATGTGCACGTGGGGAGGAAGGTAGAACAAAATCTAAGGCTGGATTGTGAAAGTGATAGCTTAATCCTAGTAGATATCCTCATGGGCCAAGAGGAATGTCCTTGGGCCATACGTAACACTGTTGATGAATGCAAAGATCTCCTAGCCCGAATGGCAAATGTGAAAGTTGGACACTGCTCGAGGACCGCTAATCTAGCTGCAGACTGGGTGGCCAAAGCCTTTCGCCTCAAATCTCTCCCTTCTAATTGGGTCTCATCCCCCCCCCCCCCCCCCCCCCCCCC
>BCNH02000008.1:6647918-6658006 GCA_001662345.2 Metrosideros polymorpha var. glaberrima | reverse complement strand
TTGGCTTATCTCTATTATTTTATATTATTTTCCATTTTAAAAGTTGCTTTCTAATGTTTGTTGTACATTGTGATCATAAAACCCCTATTTGCTTTGAGTGGAAATCGTTTGAGTCAGGTCCTTTGCCAAAATGTGAAAGTCTGTTGGCTCAAAGCATTGCCAAACTCAACCTTAGTCATGCCTTAATTTTTGGCCATTTTACAAGGAAGTCGCCTAAGGGAAGCCAAAAATCTGAGCTAAAATCGGAAAAAGTAAGTTGGTGTTATCAAAACAAAAAATATTACGATTAGAAATTAAATCTTAGATGTTTGGTATCATAATAGAAAGTATCCTCACACCAATACGCTTTCACCATCACCATCTTTGATTGTTCATTTCAACATCCTCAACAAAAACATGAGGATTTTGAAATGGGCCCTTTAAATTTGGCCTAGAGCCGGCGGGGGTCGCGACGCCCTCAGTTGAGTGGTTAATAATTTTTCTTTTCCAAATTATAATTCATGTGGAGGATATTAGCTAATTCAAATTCACTATATTGGATTTGATTATTATTATTGTCATTGCTGGCAATTAAGTGAATTTAGCGCAACATGAGTACCTTAGTTTACAAGTAAATATTTTCAAGTAGCAACAAGATTAAATAAAAAGCATAACAATAGTTAGACATGAAAACGATGTTAAATAAAAAATTGTTATTAGGTGCAACCAAACACTCTTTTTAATTAAAAAACTACCGCATAAACTTAAAACAAATTAAACGATACTATTATTTATCGAGGAAAATAAAAAATAAACGTAACCAATCGGTCACTTACTAACATGAGCTCATTTTCAAGAGACCAAGGAAAGAGCACAGCGTAGGCCATTGAAGATTTTTACCGAGTGAATTTCTCAACTTTGTAAAAATCCAAGCAAAGATACTTTCACCCCATGATCACTAAGCATGTTATTAACCGTAGCGATCGATTATGATTCATTGATAAACTCGAAAGTAGTCTCTTTTGATGTGGATAAGGGCAAACTCTCAGGTCGAACTAAGGAATAATAAATTAATCGAACAACATGCGGAGCAATCCTCGTACAATTATAACCGTTCATAGATTAAAATACGATGCTCGTGGGGGTCAATGTGGACCGTACGTTTGCACACTAGCCTGCAATGAAATGCTATTTCTTCTTCTTCCTCCCCTTTTTAACACAGGATATTAAGGGAGGACCGGTGCTTATAATTAGGGACAAATGTCGACGATTACGAGAAGTTGTTAGTACTGCGGTTTACGTGAAGTGGTTGGTAGTGTTCGACAATGGCATGGAACATCGTAAGCGCAGTGGTGGTTAGAAAAGCTTCGCACGCATCGTCTTGATCAGCGTCTGCAGTTCGTGGGCGAGTTTTTTTAACTTGGGAAACATGCCTCTTTCAGGAATTTTCGCAAACACCTGGGGGGTTCCCAAGTAAAGAAGCATAGGTTCACCTGCTAAGTCTAATTACATTCTACATTAGGTAGATACATATTACCAAATTCAGGTGCCCAAATTCCGGGGACAAATCTGAGCTCTCAAAGGGGTTTTCATCACTACGGTGAACGCCAGCTTCTCAGACAGGTCCACCTCCTCCCCCGCCACCGTTCGCCATTGGAACAGCCACACCAAGTTCGCCACGAAGTACTCCAAGTGCAGCATCGCGAGCCCGTACCCGGGACAGATCCTCCTCCCCACCCCAAAAGGCATCATCTTTATCTCCCTGCTCCCCGTGATGTCGAACTCCCCGGCTTCGCAATTCAAGAACCTCTCGGGCTTGAACACCATTGGGTCTTCCCAGACTTCCGGGTCCCAACCCATCTCTGCCACCATGAAGTTGATGGTCCCGTCCTTAGGGATCGCGTACCCGCCCAGCTCCGTGTCCTCCGTCACCGCGTGCGGCAGCACGAAGTGCCCTGGCGGGTGGCGGCGCAGCCCCTCCAGTACCACCGCCTTCAGGTAGCCCATCCTCTGCAGGTCCTCCTCCTTCACTTGCTCCGCCCTGTGTCCCACGACTGATTTGATATCATCATAGAGCCTCTCTTGGATTTCTGGGTACTTGACCAGGTTGGCCATGATCCACTGCAGCGCCGTGGACGTCGTGTCGGTACCGGCGTTGAGGAACTCATTGCAGAGGCTCACGATCTCATCCTCCTCCAGCTTCCTCTTCTCCTCCGGCAGCTCCAGCTCCAGGAGCGTGTCCACGTACGATAAAATCCAATCGCCGTCATCGTCGTTCCTGTCCTCCTTGGCTTTGCTCAGCTGCTCTCGCTTGGCCTTGGATCGAGCTCTGATGAGCGGGACGAGGACGCGCTTCCGATTCTCGTAGAGCTCGTAGAGCTCCTTCCACCGCTTCCGGAGCACGAGCTTGGTCAACCATGGCCAGAAATTGAGCACCCTGAACCGCAGCATACCCAGAAGCGACCGTCGCTGAACCTCCTCGATCTGCTTAATCTGCTTCTCCTCGAGCCTGTCTCCGATGCACATGAGGACCAGCAAGCAGAACATGGCGTACTGGAAGTGGTCGACAACGCGGACAACGCCACCTGGCTGGGACTTGAGCTCCGCCACGAGGATGTCCAGAACCCACGTGCGGGCGCCGGAGTAGGACCGGATGCGGGAGAGATGGAGGATCTCCGCCGTGAGGTTTCGGCGGAGCAGGCGCCAGGTGGGGCCGTAGGAGGAGGAATTGATGTTGTGCCGGTTGGCGGTGAGGATGCGGCCGATGGCCTGGGGCGGCGGGCGGTCGGCGAAGACGGCGCCACGGTGGACGAGGGCCTCGTGGGCGAGGGCCGGGGAGGAGACGAAGACGGCGGGGCGGGGGCCCACGTGGAGGGTGACCATCGGGCCGTGGCGGGCGTGGAGGGAGCGGAGGACGGGCTCGATCTCCAAGAAGGACTTGCGGATCCATAGGAAGTTGCCGATGACCGGGAAGGTGAGCGGGCCCGGCGGGAGGCTCTTCTTCTCAGCGGGGGAGGAGAGGAGGTTGACGGTGGCTCTGAGGAGGGCAGCGACGGAGAGGGTGATGAGGACGAGGAGCCAGAGATCCATCTTTTGCCAAGGAGACTTTGAGTTGTTGAGTACGAACAGATGGAGTATTTGCAGAGAAGAGGTGGAGAATTGTTTGTTTCATATCACATTCGCGACTGGATGACGACCCAGCCAAAAGAAAACGTCATGGATGACGTCCTTGTGCTAGTTACTGGATCTTCTTGCGCCATTTTGGGTCTAACGAACACCTAAGTACATATAAGTCATAATATGTAATTATATAAGAAAACAAGATGTACTAAGGAATCACCACATCGATTTGAAATTTGAAAAATATCGTTTTACCAAATTTTTTTCGGAGTTCTTTCTCTAATTGTATGCGGTAAAATATAAGTTGTGTCTACTATGTTCCAGCGTTGAAAACTTGTGGTTCTTTTTCGGGGACGAAGGGTCTGGTTTCAATAACATTGGTTATTCTTCTTTACATTATATTATTCCTTTTTCTTAGTCATTAAGCCATGTCGCATGTCAGCATGTGGATAGAAATCTTCATAGACTAGCATCACGATAACTCTGACTAATAGTAATAAGAAAAAAAAAATTCAATGACCTTAATGCTATAAAATTAACATTTGGACCACAAGCCTTGGGTTTTAAGTTCGTGGACGTGCTTCCAAATAAATTACTAAAGTAACGAGGACGTGTATTTCTATGATTTGCATATGTAACATCAATAAACGTAACAGTGGCAATAAACTAGATTTAATTGCTCGGCACGAAATGTCAATTGTTGATATTATACTCAATCTAAATGCGAATTATTCTACTAAGATTCCATAGGCATCCAAAGGAGAAGTCAATTAGATTATAATATATCAAACACTGAAGATAGATGGGATAAGAACATATGGAGTGTCATAACTTTCGTGCATTGTATAAGTCTTTTTCTAGTTGTATATAATTAGATAGGGATTATGTGATTATTATATTTCAATGGTGAAAACTTGTAGTTCATTTGTGGGGGAGGAAGAATCTGGGTTCAAAAACAGTAGTTACTCGTCCTCACAATTTATTTATTTTTTCCGATTCTTAGTCATTAAGCTATATCACATGTTAGCATCAGTAGAGAAATTTTCATTGACTAGTATCACGATAACTCTAACTAATACCAATAATTTCCTCTCTCTTTTTCCCGAAATCACCATTCATTATTAAGCTTGAACTTTGTGAATTTTGATGTGGACAAGGACAAATTTGCCGGCTAGGTAAACGTTGACAAATTCTTAAAAGTTTTGGATCGAACTAAGGAATACTAAAATGATTGAACAAGGGCAATCCTTGTTAGAAACTTAGAAAACTATTATAATTGTCAAGTTCATTATTTTTAATTACTCAGTACGCAAATGAAAAGAAAAGAGAAATTAAAAGATAAAATCTCATGGGGAGTCAATGTCAAAATGGTGTGTGTCCAAGCCTAATCCTTAATTTTGACCGGAATATGGACCGTAACTTTTATTGAATGCTATTGCTTTTACAAAGTTAGCTAATTTCAAATTTAACACAAGATATGAGATGACCATTGCTACTAATTTAGGGATATATGTCGACGATTATAATGAGATATCCATCAAATGGTGAAATCAGTGGTGGCTAGAAAAGCTTCACATGCACTGTCTTGATCGCTGTTGGGCATCGACTTAGGAAACATGCGTCTTTGAGGAATTTTCGCAAACACCTACGGTTTCACCTGCCAAGTCTAATTATGCACAAGAGAGAGAGTGCGTGCGCAAGTAAATCTGAGCCCTCAAAGGGTTCTTCATCACGATGGTGAACTCCTGTTTCTCCGACAAGTCCACCTCCTCGCCGGCGACCGTCTGCCACTGAAACAGCCACACCAAGTTCGCCACGAAGTACTCCAAGTGCAGCATCGCGAGCCCGTACCCGGGACAGATCCTCCTCCCCACCCCAAAAGGCATCATCTTTATCTCCCTGCTCCCCGTGATGTCGAACTCCCCGGCTTCGCAATTCAAGAATCTCTCGGGCTTGAACGCCATTGCGTCTTCCCAGACTTCCGGGTCCCAACCCATCTCTGCCACCATGAAGTTGATGGTCCCGTCCTTGGGGATCGTGTACCCGCCCAGCTCCGCGTCATCCGTCACCGCGTGCGGCAGCACGAAGTGCGCCGGCGGGTGGCGGCGCAGCCCCTCCAGCACCACCGCCTTCAGGTAGCCCATCCTCTGCAAGTCCTCCTCCTTGACCCGCTCCGCCCCTTGTCCGACGACTGATTTGATTTCAGCGTAGAGTCTCTCTTGGATTTCTGGGTACTTGACCAGGTTGGCCATGATCCACTGCAGCGCCGTGGACGTCGTGTCGGTACCGGCGTTGAGAAACTCCGAGCAGAGGCTCACGATCTCATCCTCCTCCAGCTTCCTTTTCTTCTCCGGCAGCTCCAGCTCCAGGAGCGAGTCTACGTACGACACGATCCAATCGTCGTCGTCGTCGTTCCTATCCTCCTTGGCTTTGCTCAGTTGCTCTCGCTTAGCCTTGGATCGAGCTCTGATGAGCGGCACAAGGACGCGCTTCCGATACTCCCAGAGCTCGTAGAACTCCTTCCACCGCTTCCGGAGCACGAGCTTGGTCAGCCGCGGCCAAAAATTGAGCACGTTGAAGCGCCGTCGACCCAGCAGCAATTTTCGTTGAGCCTCCTCGATCTGCTTAATCTGCTTCTCTTCGAGCCTGTCTCCGAAGCACATGAGGACCAGCAAGCAGAACATGGCGTACTGGAAGTGCTCGACGGCGCGGACGACGCCGCCAGGCTGGAACTTGAGCTCCCCCACGAGGATGTCGAGGACCCACGCGCGGGCGCGGGAGTAGGAGCGGAGGCGGGAGGGATGGAGGATCTCCGCCGTGAGGTTCCGGCGGAGGAGGCGCCAGGTGGGGCCGTCGGAGGAGCTGATGGTGTGCTGGTTGGAGAAGAGGACGCGGGTGGTGGCCAGGGGTGGCGGGCGGTCGGCGAAGACGGCGCCGCGGTGGACAAGGGCCTCGTGGGCGAGTGCCCGAGAGGAGACGAAGACGGCGGGTTGGGAGCCGATGTGGAGGGTGACCATCGGGCCGTGGTGGGCGTGGAGGGAACGGAGGATGGGCTCGAGCTCCGAGAAGGACTTGCGGAGCCATAGGAAGTTGCCGATGACCGGGAAGGTGAGAGGGCCCGGCGGGAGGCTCTTCTTCTTGGGGGCGGAGGAGAGGAGGTTGACGGCGGCTCTGAGGAGCGCGGCAACGGAGAGGGTGACGAGGATGAAGAACCAGAGATGCATCTTTCGCCAGAGCGACTTTGGAGTTTGACCAAATTAGAACTTTGCAGAGAAGGGTGGAACCATTTGGGGTCTTACAAACAGCTAAGCACACATTAAGTAATCCCAAATAATTCTTAGTACTTAATTTATTTAAGTAACAAGTAAAGATGTATGACTAATCACCATATCGATTTGAAAATTGAAAAATGTTGTTAAAGTAACATGCAGCAATAAGAATTAAAAAGTAACATGTGGCAATAAGATTTAAAAATATATATAACTAATATTTAGACACTAGAAACCATCGTTTAATAAAACTGATTTCAATAATAACATAAAAAAAGTTATACGATTTTGTTGTTTATTAAAAAAAACAAAAATAAATGTAACCAAATGATCTCTAACTAACAATGAATTCAAATTCAAGAGACCAAGAAAAAAGAACAATGTAGATTAATAAATGCGGCTGGAGGTGCGCCAAGGAGGGCAGACCGACTCCCGCAAGGGAGGCCAACAACTCGGGATCGGCCTCTCTTCTCTCTCTCATGAACCTCTCACGATTTCTAAGCTGTGAAGATTGTAAAATTGTCCCCCCTCTTAAGCGTTATAGATCCATTATATATAGACAATATTAAAGATAAGTTGAACGATTCGAAATAGAAAAAAGTGGCTACAAAGTTGTTATTTTTTATTTGAAATGTCTGATCTGTTCTCTAACTTCCAACAATTCGAACTCCTCATCTCTTGTTGTTCCTCATCTTCCATTTGATTTTGAAATTATCCAATTCAATCCAGACCTTGAAGATTAAATATGATAAAATTGCACGTCCAAACTCATTCGTCGCCGATCCTATATGCAAAATGTTCCTAAAACTATATGTTATGTGATTTAACTTCAATATTTTGGTTTAGGAGTTAAAATTAATCCCTAATTTTCTACGCAGCCTATTCTAAATGGTTAGTCAAAATTTATATGTCAATAGCCGGCTGTCGCTAGTCACTAACCACTATTGCCCCCGTCGCCTCTAATAATTGGTCATTGCTCACCATCGCTGCCTTCGATCGTCGATCACCATTGCTTGCGGCCGCCGGTTGCTGGCCACAATCGTCGATCACCAATTGCTGGCCACCATTGCCGTCTCCGATGGCCGGTCACCATGGTTGCTGGCCGCCGCCTTCAGTGGCTGGTCGTCGCCGCCTCCACCGATCACCATGGCCGCCGGCCACCACCACCCACCATCGCCGCCTTCGGTGGCCGGTCTTGCCGGTCTTCACGGTTGCCGATTGTCGCTAGTGGTTAAAATCACTAAATTAGAAAATTTGGAATATAAATTTTTAAAATCGTACTAAATGCATTTCTATTATTTTTCTATTCTGAGAATAGAAATTTTGTGCAGTACTAAATGCATTCCTATGCTTAGAAACTCATCCAAAAAATGGAAATAGAAAAAATTATTTTTAAATAGAAATTATTCCCAAGAACAAAAACTTTGCCAAACGCACAAGTGTCTATTTATTTGAATTCATTAGAAAGGCAACACTATATAGTATGGGTGTGCATGGTCTGGATTGGTCCAATTCTTGTATGGAATCGATAACCAGATCGGTAGTCTCGGTTCTCAAATTTTCAAGATCGAGGACCGAACTGGACTAGGACCGCTGGTCCAATTCCAATGGGACCAGCAAACATCAATTGCTTATTTCAAAAAATTACATACGCGCGTCAATAGACATCCGTTTAAGTGTTTCGAAAAGAGATAGAGCACAAAAATTCTACCTCCTAAATCAATCTTTGACTTATTCATCCCATATATTTTTCTATCTCATTCACTCGAGATTGACTTTCTCTAAAAATGAAATCTAATAAGATCGGAAGATTTATGAATAAGGTAACTCGATCGACATCGACCCCCTAAATCATGAGGAAATGTCATCCGCAACATCTCTCACGAACATGGGGCTAATCATCTTGAAATAATAAAAGATCTTATCATATTGACTTGAATCTTGTCAAATTCTATTTGCAAGCCCTAAGCATCACTCTCGATCGAGTAGAGGAGAGAAGCAATGATAAGACAAGGATACTTAGGAGGGTCAAATGTTTGTATAGTGGAGTGTGTGATGTAAAGAGCTAAAGGTTGGTTGGTGTTGTTCAATAATGCAAAAGGGGTCATTGTCCGATTTCAATCCATACTTTGTACATATTTGCAATTTCTAAATATGTGTATATATATATTTTTTGGACCGGTCTGTTCCGAGCAATCCGGTTCGGTCCCATCCGCCTTGGAACCAGGGATCGGACCAGTAACCTTAAGAATCGAACCAACCCAGCCGGTTTGATCCGATCATGATCCGGTCCGGGCGGTCCCGGTCCACTTTGCTCACCCCTACTATACAGACATTAGCCTGAATTCAGGTGCCCAAATTCCTGGGACAAATCTGAGCCCTCAAAGGGTTCTTCATCACGATGGTGAACTCCTGCTTCTCTGACAGGTCCACCACCTCGCCGGCCACCGTCCGCCATTGGAACAGCCACACCAAGTTCGCCACAAAGTACTCCAGGTGAAGCATCGCAAGCCCGTACGCGGGACAGATCCTCCTCCCTGCCCCAAACGGCATCATCCTTATCTCCCTGCTCCCCGTTATATCGAACCCGCCGGCTTCTCCGCCGCAATTCAAGAACCTCTCAGGCTTGAAGGCCATCGGGTCCTCCCAGACTTTCGGATCCCAACCCATCTCCGCCACCATGAAGTTGATGGTTCCGTCCTTGGGAATCACATATCCGCCCAGCTCTGCGTCTTCCGTCACCGCGTGTGGCAGCACAAAGTGCCCCGGCGGGTGGCGGCGCAGCCCCTCCAGCACCACCGCCTTCAGGTAGCCCATCCTCTGCAAATCCTCCTCCTTCACTAGCTCCGCCCCTTGTCCCACAACTAATTTGATTTCATCGTAGAGCCTCTCTTGGATTTCTGGGTACTTGACCAGGTTGGCCATGATCCACTGCAGCGCTGTGGACGTCGTGTCAGTGCCGGCGTTGAGGAACTCCGAGCAGAGGCTCACCATTTGGTCCTCGTCCAGCTTCCTCTTCGCCGTCGGCAGCTCCAGGTCCAGGAGCGTGTCCACGTACGACACGATCCAGTCGCCGTCATTCCCGTCCTCCTGGGCTTTGTTCAGTTGCTCTCGCTTGGCCTTGGATCGAGCTCTGATGAGCGGGACGAGGACGCGCTTCCGATAATCGCAGAGTTCATAGAACTCCTTCCACCGCTTCCGGAGCACGAGCTTGCTCACCCGCGGCCAGAAATTGAGCACGCTGAACCGCCGCAGACCCAGCAGCAACTGTCGCTGAACCTCCTCAATCTGCTTAATCTGCTTCTCCTCGAGCCTGTCTCCGAAGCACATGAGGACCAGCAAGCAGAACATGGCGTACTGGAAGTGCGCGACGACGCGGACGACGCCTCCTGGCTGGGACTTGAGCTCCGCCACCAGGATGTCGAGAACCCACGCACGGGCGCCGGAGTAGGAGCGGAGGCGGGAGGGATGCAGGATTTCCGCCGTGAGGTTCCGGCGGAGGAGGCGCCAGGTGGGGCCGTAGGAGGAGGAGCTGACGTTGTGCTGGTTGGCGGAGATAACGCGGTCAGCGGCGAGGGGCGGCGGGCGGTCGGCGAAGACAGCACCACGGTGGACGAGGGCCTCGTGGGCGAGGGCTGGGGAGGAGACGAAGACGGCGGGGCGGGGGCCCACGTGGAGGGTGACCATCGGGCCGTGGCGGGCGTGGAGGGAGCGGAGGAC
>BCNH02000008.1:6615372-6647782 GCA_001662345.2 Metrosideros polymorpha var. glaberrima | reverse complement strand
AATTTTTAATTATTATTATTATTTTTTTATTTTTTTCTTCTTACTTAGAATTGTGGCCGGCGAGGGCCATCGACAATGGTCGCGGCCGCGGGTGAAGGCAACCTCGCCCGTGGCTAGCGAGTCGCGGGTGAGGCTCGCGATGAGGCACAATGAGTCACTAGATTTGCGATAGGTCGCGAGGCTAGCCTCACTTGCGACTCGTCAACCATGGCCTTGCCAGTAGTGGGCAAGAGCCGCGAAGTCCTTGCGGGCCACACTTCTTGTTATGTAGGATGCAAGAAGGGTGGAAATAAAAATAAAATAAAAGTTAATTACAAAATTCTTTAAAAAATATTAAATTATTATATTTTTCCTTCGGAAGCAGAAATTTTCTTTTGTTTTATCAAACGCATTTCTGCTCTAGAAATCTACTTCTTAAGCAGAAGTTGATTTCTAGAGCAAAATAGTTACCATTCACCTTCTTAACCGTGACAAAACATAACGGATTACTTTTTATTTTTATTTTGCTGTTTTTATGGTAAGAACGGATGACTTTCTAGTAGTGGCCCAATTCTTCGGAAAAACATCAATTTTATCTCGAATCTCAATTATAGTGTCAACTATTTTTTATCTCGTAAAAATACATCCATTTTAGGTTGAGTCGCAAATTTGACCCAAGCCTCATAAGAAACACTAACTTTGGTTCATGTATCACTTATGGCCCAAGTTTTTTTTGTCATAAAATGCACCGAGTTTCCATTGGTATCCATATCTTACACTTGTCAAGTTTTTGTTGAATACACGTGAAATGACATGTTGAAATCTTTAACTGAATTATTGGAGGGAAATAATGAGGGCCGGATTTGGGTATCCATTGAAAGTTAGTACTTTTTTATGAGACAACAAAAAAATTGGGTCAAAATTGAAACCTAACAAAAAATTGATTTTTTTACGAGACAAAAAAATATTTAAGTCATAGTTGGGACACGAGCTAGAGTTGGTGCTTTCTTATGATAATTTTTTTTTGGGAAAATGATATATTCACATTTATAAACTCTTTTTCCACATTTTTCATATTTTATATTTTGATTAGACTAATTTTCCCTCAAAAGCTCATCCTCATTTTTCAAAAGAATTCTGGAAAAATATATAGACCACATTGCCCTCGACCAAATTGGATAAAGTTAATCTCATAGGTTATTTTTATTTATTTTTTGAAATCTACATAATTATATTTGTACGTTATTGGAGGGGAAAAGGGAAATAGAAAAAAGAAAAAGAAAATAAGAGTAAAGGAAAAAAAAAAGTAAAGAAGAAAAAATTTAAAAATTATTAAAATATTATTAAAAAGTGTCAATGTCAACACCGGCCGTGCCACGTAAGATGGCCAGCGTTCATGTTAGCAATATTCGGCCAAAATTGACCAGATGGACTCAATTGGCAAAACGTGAAAAGATTTAAGACTCAATTGGTGCAATTAAAAGATTTGGAATTAAATTGATAGAAATACAATAAATATAGGATTTTTGGACAGTTTCCTCGGTCTAAATTGACTAGTTCTCTCTCTTGGGAGTCAAGTCATATTGGTTGTACAAAAAATGTAACTCGGTCATGTTGAATCTCATCAGACAACATACAATAATGCGTGGCTAAAGACCAGCCAAGAACGACCCGGAAATTCACAGCCAATAATGGTAGATTCCATCCAAAGGCCTCTCGCTTTCAATCCCTGTTTTGGCTTTTCCTTCTTTCTCGTTCTATGAAATGTCTCTTGTCTTCTTGTTCTCGCCTTTTCTTTTCAACCCGCAATCGAAGGGCCAGACGTTGTCAATCTCTGTTGTACAGACGACGAAGAAAGAAACCATTGAGTTCTTGACAAGAACATCCGGACAAAGTTTGGCAAGAGTTCGAGCGTTCTAGAATCAAACCGAGAGGCCATGAATTTCGTGCCATAAAGCTCGGAAGCTGTCCCGGTTTGACTGTGAGGTTGGTGCATTGATTTTCATCCGAGAAACTGCACACGACCGCTCGCTGTTACGCGAGTTTTATGAGCGCAGATGATGAAAGGACCTAGGTAAAGCTTAATTTATGGTGAACCTTACGAGAGTATGCCGAGCAATTTCATGAGCAGGCTGAAGGAATGTAAGTTACTAAAGGTCATGTGGAAGGAAACTCCGACTTAGGAGTGCCGGATTAGCTTTAGTTTAGATTGCAAACAAGTTTATATCACCTCCTGATGATAAAAAGATCATGTTGTGGTCCGATTCTTGCTGGTTTACGTGCTGCATGTCTCGAATGGACTCTCTTTCATTTTACTCGTGCGTAAAAGGATCAGATTACCTTCCAAATTCACAGGATTTTTCCTGGAAGGAGATAAACAAGTCACCGAAAAGCTCTGCGGCATGTAAAATCTCAACGTCCTGTGCACATATTTCTCATTGACAAAAGAATCGCGTTAATTGTTTATCCAGAAAATCGAAAAATAAGAATTTCGTTTACTGCAGATGGATGTGGAACAAAAGTGACACTAAAGCAAAAAAAGATGAAAAATCTTGCAGAAATACAGCATTACACATAGACATCACCTGTAGTATGCTCAATCTCGAAAAAATCTGTCAAAGCTTCATGTTTTCCTATTGGTGGTTGCTCTCCTCCTGCATGAATAGACAACCCGTTCGTCGGATAAGAGCATCTTTTGCTGGCAACAAGATATTTCTCGATGATCAGTACAACTCCAATGCCACCATCTCTCCCCCACCTCTGCATATAGGTCAACATTTTCTGATATTAGCCTTCTAGATATCTGCTGGAGCAAGTATTTCACATTTCTACATGTACGTAATTGAAGAAACATTCCCACAACTCACCTTCTCGTCGTTGGAGATGCTCTTCTGCTTGCCACGTTCATTATATGCTGGTGTCTAATCTGCACCGCACAGGAAGCAAGGTGAAATTGAGAAAGGGGCAAGTGCAAGCTGATTGCCCATTATTTGCTTAGCAAATTCCATCGCACTCTCAGAGATAGCTCTCTGCTGTTTTTTTTTTTCTTGAAGCATCAAAGTGACCACACAAAGTACTTTCAGAAATAACAAGGCTACTCAGGTTCTAATTGCTAATTACCTCCATTTTACAGCGAATATCATTTGCCCACCACCCCATTTTAGAAGACAAAGAATGGTGATTGATATGGAGGTTAAGGTTTCTCTCTCCAAACCTGATATAGAAACACAGTCCACATCAACATCATATTTAGATGCCAAACTACCATAATTGAATTAAAAAGATACATAATGGAAGCAAAAACCAAGATTTGCTCTAATAATGACAATATTTTCTTCTGTTAATTCTCATAGTTCACATAGAAACCCGTTTCAGTGGGAACACGAAAATTCAATTGCAGCGAAGAGTCAAAAAACAGTTCTGCTCTGCTGCAGCTTTCTTACACATGAACCAGAATGTAAAGGTTTTTTCAACAAAAATAAGTTATAAATAGACAGCACAAAGAGGTTCAAAGATCAGCCATATATAACATCTAAATCAATTAAAATGGTGAAAGCATATGCCTTCGTGGGAATGACCATTTTTTCATGGGAAGGTTATCAGTTTCTGCACCACCATGCAAATTATAGAATTGGAAAAATAAAAAAGCATATCCGGAAGAATTTGCAAGACTAGTGCGATTAAACAAATTACAATGGACAAGCTGTTTATGATGGATAGAATCTTTCAAAGTTTGATACATTGTGCATACTATATATGCTGAGGAATTGTTCCTATGATGCATAATTGCACGTGCCTAGCAAAGTGCACAGGTAAATAGCAAAAGCATTTGGGAGTCATACCAAAGGATGATAAGCGAGTTCAACATATCGAAATGTCAAGAAAGCTTGCCCCCTCATTCTTTCCCCTGAATACACCTGAATACAGAAAATAGGAACACTTCCATAAGTAACTATTGAATCTTGGTATCAATGCAAACTTGGGTCAGTTGAGCTATAGAACCACATCAAGAAACTACAACTTGCACCGATTTTAAAAAATTCCTCTTAACAAAACAAGCAAAAAATATATGGAGAGACAAGAGAGCACAAAAATGCAATACGGCAATTTGATATATGGCTCAGCCACAAGAAGACATCTAGGGATAGGGGGGAGAAGACATTCACACTACAGTTGGATTGTGCAAGATATGAAGGAGTCCCAGTACTCAAGCCCCTATGTACTGTGTTTCTCACAAGTTCACTATTTGAGTTATTGCCCTTGCTTGCTTAGCAACTTCAATGGGCGCTTTCTCTGTGCTTTTCGCCTCGGTATTTTGGGTACTAATGCCTTTCGCCTTTGAGGCTTTGACAATGCTAGGCAAGATGGACAAAGTGATTCGAGGGGTACACTGGACAACCAACAGTATAAATTTCACCATTAAGTTGGCTTGGATGAGAATGAACTGGAACCTAGCATCTCTGGTTCTAGAAAAGTTCACCCGGCATAATTATTGTAAACAGATGATACAATCATGTTGGTGCCCCTTGAAAGAAATACATAGTCAATCAAAATTGGAGATGAACGAAATCAACAAAAATGTAAACACAACAAGCCCAAAGCAACTTAGTTTTCAAAGGACAATCAGGAGATTTACCTGCATTAGCTCAAGAGTAGGTTGCAATTCAGCCCTCCTCATTCCTTCCAATCAAAGATCCTACATCAACCTGTACACAAGATATAAGAAATATAAGATATCCTTCAAAAACCACTGCATAGAACAAGCATGCTAAGCAGCAATTATAGCCGAGAGCAGTAAAGTGTGATTAACAAATTGTCTACCTTGCCTTCACCTTTCTCAATCCCTGCATGAGTTAGACCAAACTATGCCCTGGAACCTTGGATGCAGTGGTTTGATCCATCAATTGTCTCAACCTCTCAGCATCGTTAAACCTTCCAGCACCAGCAAAGACATTGGACATAAGCACATAATCCCCTCCATATCCTCTCTCTATCTCCAATGTCCTCTTGGTGGCCCTCTCAGCCATCTCGACATCACCATGGAAGCTGCAGGCACCTAGAAGAGTCCTCCATATGATAACATTGGCAATCTCTCTAGGAACCTCCAAAGCGACCTTTTCCGCTTCTTTCAGCCTCCCTGCCCTTCCTAGCATGTCTACCAAACTTCCATAGTGCTTAATGTCTGGCACAAGTTGATAGACATTAACCATCTTCTCGAAAAATCTTAACCCTTCTTCAACCAACCCTCCATGACTAAAAGCATTTAAAACGCTCAAGAAAGTCACTTGGTTCGGCTTCAAACCACGAATCTCCATTCTGTCAAAACTGTGAGCAGCTTCCTCTCCCATACCATGCATTGCGAATGCAGATATTATTGATGTCCAGGATACCAAATTTTTCCTTTCATCCATTATCTCCTCGAAGAATTTTGATGCACTCATAATGCATCCACATTTGGAATACAAATCAATAAGGGAATTCGCAACACGAATATCGGATGAATTAAATCCTCTTTTCTCACCATAGCAGTGAGCAGATTGGCAAACTTTCAGAGACCCAATGTTGGCAACGGCTGGGAAGATGGTCAGCATAGTTATCTCAGACGGGGTAATACCATCATCCGTAACCATTTTTCGGAACAAATGTATGGCTTCATTAGGCCGATTCATTCGTGTGTAGCCATCTATTATTGCAGTCCAGGAAACAACAGTCCGCACGGGCATCTCCTCAAAGAGTGAACGAGCAAGGTCAAGGCGACCCCATTTCGTCAAACCACTGATCAAGACGTTCCACGTAACAGGGTTTCTCTCAGCCATACCGTCGAACACTTTCCCCCCCTCACCTACAGACCCACAAGCCACGTACATATAAACCAAAGCCGTTTGTACATAGACATGGGACTCAAAACCCATCTTCAGAGTCAGCCCATGGAGCTGAACTCCAGGAACGGTGCAGCCCAAGCCGACGCAAGAGTTGAGAAGGAACGTGTACGTGAAGCTATTGAAGGAAACAGAGGAGGAAGCAGAAAGAATGCCGCTTTGGCTGTGTTTGTAGAGCAAGATAGCTTCTAGAGGGAACCGATCAAGAGCATAACAACGTAGAAGCGCGTTGAAGAGAAACGTCGCTGTAGATGAGGAAGACTGGTCTTGGAAAAGTAACCCAGAAGCGATGACGCGACCGTGAACCTGCAGCGTCACCCGGCGGCTCCCGCCGTGCCTTCGCAACAGGGAGAACAACCGTTTGTGCAACGCTTCTCGCCTTCGCTCTCGAGCGATTCGAACAGCGGGAGCATCGGAGGAAGACGAGCGACGGTGACCGGGAGGCGTGTGAGCGATCCCAAGCGTTCGGTTTGCTCTCGCTGGTGCCGGGGATGTGGAGTGGAGGAGGAGGGAAAGGAACTTCATTTGAAATGTCGTCCTCATCCAGACGGGGGTGGCATAGCAAGTGGATCTATCTTTAGGTAAAGTCTCCCTCGGGAAATTGAAACGAAAGGTTGCGGTGGATTTTAAGATAAGGACACAGACAGTAAATGAATTAGATTATCCCAGACCTATATTTGACCCGATTAGAATCGGAAGTAGGGCCTTTCTAATCCGATAGTTAAGTAATAGGCTTTTAATTTGTGGCTTCTTTGACCGTCTGCGTTTTCTTGAACACGTGAAAATTATAAGCTAATTGAATTGATTGAAGTGCCTCTGATGCGTAGCTTTCTATGATCTCATTTTCATAAGACACGCGACAACTCGCGTGTGTAGAAATACCCGTTTTCTCATTCGAAACCGATCGAGCTTCCTCTGAGTTTTGCATGTCTAATTTATCGGCTCAAACATTCTAAGCAGGTGCAAAAGATCTTTACTTGGCAATTAAATGAAGAGCACTGCAAGACGCGCTACAGCCAGCACCTAGAAACTTGAAAGGGAGACATGCTCATTCGCATCAAGTCATAGTAGTGATTTTGCACGAGGGGTGGTGTGGATTCTCTATCTCTAAGCGGTCATTCTTTCCAAAAGAATGCCATTGGGATTGATTGGCCTACCTTCATCCCCATCATCATCCCCACCTAATGTCCCCTAGAGCAGACGACACACGTGACTCGTCTTGGCCACTGGAGCTCCAACCACAGCGTCAGACAGAGAGAGAGAGAGAGAGAGAGAGGGGCTGCACAAAAGAGCTCGCCTCCTAAACTAGGGAAGCCTCATCCTCCATTGAAGAGCTTGCTGTAGCTGTGCGCCTCAAAAGATCCAACCTTTCCGGAAGAAGGAGCATCGCTCGCGTCTCTCTCTCTCTCTGCTAAAACAGAACAAGATCTTCTCTTGTAGGAAGCAAACAACCGCTGATACCCATCAAGAACCGCCGCCGCTAACCACCGAGAGGAGAACAAGAAATTCACATGGCGGACACCCTCTTCTCCAGCCTCTCCGACGACGTCGTCCTCAACATCTTCTCCAAGCTCGAGGACGACCCCCGACACTGGGCCCGCCTCGCCTGCGTCTGCACCAAGTTCTCGTCCCTCATCCGGAACGTCTGCTGGAAGGCCAAGTGCTGCGCCACCATCCCCTCCGTCGTCGCCGATCTCGCCGACCTCGCCGACGCCTCCTCCTCCTCCTCCTCGCCCCCCGGCGGCTGGTCCTCCCTCCACAAGCTCGCCGTCTGCTGCCCCGGCCTCCTCCACGCCGGCGTCCTCCTCGAGAACTCCGACTTCGGCCTTGAGCGCGACCTCGGCCCCAACGAGAATTTTTCGAGATTGGATCGCCCCAAACCCGATTCTTCCCCCTCTGCCGCAGCTGCCGCCGATGGGTCCTCCTCGAGTAACTGCGGTGAGAATTCAGAACCCGTCGATAGTTGTTCTTGGTCTCTGTACGATGATCTGTACTTTGATACTGTTTACAATACGTCCGAGTCGCAAGAGGGTGAGCAATTGGGGGATGAGGATGTGGCTGTGGAAAGAGGGTATGTGAAGGTGGGTGGGGATATCAATGTGTGCAAGAGGAGGAAGATTTGGCGGTCGATGTGGTCGCATTTGGCAACCGGCGTTTGGAATTTGTGCCGGGAACAGGGGAATAAGCTGCTTGCGAGCCGGTTCCGAGGGGACTGCCTGTACATCTGCGACTGGCCTGGGTGCGTCCACATCGAGGAGAAGAGGAATTACATGCTTTTCCGTGGGGTATTCAAGAATTTCAAGCGGTCGATGGTTTGGAGGACGATAAATGATGGGAATAGGAGCAAGATTGACTTGAATTGCGCCTTCTGCTCGTGCAAGGAGACTTGGGACTTGCACTCTGCCTTCTGCTTGAGGCGGTTTTTCGGGTACCATGACGACGGCGAGCCGGTTGTTCGAGCTTATGTCTGTGAGAATGGACATGTCTCGGGGGCATGGACCGACTTGCCACTTTATACTTGATGGCAACAGTCCCGTTTCAGTCTCTAGTCCCGCCTTAATGTCTTTGATATTGTATTGTTGTTTAGCAGCACGTAGCTGATTTATGTTTGCTTATGTATGATTGATCATGTCTGTTGCATTTTTATCTTGTTACTGTCAATTTAAGAAGGATACTGTTAAATTTATCTTTGGTTCAAATGCAATATCAGATTGGTATGGCCGGGCTGCTAGTGTCTGTGGTATGAGTGAATCTACAGCAGCATTGCTGTTGTTTTACAAATTGGTGGTTTAATTACTGTGACAATGAGTCTGGAAGTTCCCGATTTTGGAGATCAATGCACAGATGCACACAAATAAGGATAGGGTTTGCTGGTTCGGAAGTTCTACCTTTATTATCACGATCTCACCTCTAAATGTGATGATTGTTTTTAAAGAGTACATGGGTACTTAAAGGTATGTATTTTCTGCTGAATGTTGTTGCTTCCATATTGTTAATTGACCCTGTATTTTGGATTCTTCACATTCTCACCTTAGCAATTGTGTGTTTTAGTTCAACAGTGTAATTGGAGAAATGGAAGAAGTCTCTGGTGTTCTCTGGTACTATGGAAAAATATTGACTGTTTATCGTTTCCTGAATCTAAGAAGCATGACTCTTAGATATGTTTTTGTGCTTACATCCAAGATGAAAACAGAGGAAAAAGAATAACAGTCGTGCAGTATCAAACGTATTTGTTGTTGGCCAAGGAATAGGATGGTCTTGCTTTTATGTCCATATTGCTGATTTGCCCGACCTGCTGAGCTTGTATGCTCTCTTCATAGCTAGAATTAACTTGTGGAGAACTCACTGCGCAATGAGAAAGTTTGATGTGTTCAAGGCGACGTCTGCCTAATGGTTTGTATTTGACAAATACAAGTGTCAGAATAAATGGTTCTATGCTAGGGGTGATTTGGTTCGCTTGTCGTACAGAGAACATGGAGGCTTTTGTTGGTAACCATAGATTCAACATCTCTCTGTCGAGGCATATTACTGGGCTTCTAGTGCATGTGACTTGGTTATGAATCTAGCTTTGCACTGTTCTGTGGGAGTTGCATGTTACTTCATTATGATACAATGATGTCGAGGACTTCACAATGTAGAGATCAATGCATGGAGCTACAAAAATCAAGGATACGCTTTGCTGCTACAGAGGTCGTACCTTTATTGTCACGATATCCAGTCTGATTCTTGTTGTTTTTGAGTAAAGAGTATGTTTCAGGAGACATGTATTTTCTGCTAAAAGTTATTGTTTCCATGTTGTTCAATGAACCCTGCATCTGTAGCATCTTCACATCAACTTCTTCGCACTCATCTACGTATATTTCAAGGGGGTGGTTGCAGAAATTGAGAAACTCTTCGTGTTCTTGGGTGCTTGGAAAACTGTTTCGAGCGAACCTCTTTTATGAATCTGACGAGGTGGTGCAGCAAATGCCTTGTAGATGTGAGTTTGTAATTTTCTTGGTGGCCGTGGATGGCCATGAAGAGATAATGTCAACACAGGTGCTTGGAACTTCTTTACACGCACGATCACACATGTCGAGATCGAGAGAGATAGAGAGGCGAGGGTTGTGACATTGCCTCGCAACTTGCCGGCGAAATTGCCTGAAAATTTGCCGGCAATGGTCGATCGAGACGATGAAGGTGGCCACTCTTGCCGTTGTGGGCAAAGCCGAGTGAAGGTGCCCTGCGCACGGCAGCAAGGGTGGCAACCATGCCGGTGCATTGGAACGAGGTTGCACCCTCAGCGATTGGAAAGCACCGCCGTATCTGCTACGATCACATATGGAAAGGAACATCGCTGAATAGATCTATGTTAGAATTAGTGAAACATAAAGGGTTTTTTTTTTTTCACTGAAAATAAAGTTCTAAGGAGTTTTTTTGAAATAATTTTAGTTGTCATGTATTAAGTTCATCTTTTATAAATACGCCAAAAGTTAAACCTTATATCGGTGTTTCACTTACAACAAAGAGCTTGATTTTATTAAAGGTCATGAGTACATACGCAGGTGTACATTATAAATAGTCATTTTTGAATATAAATAATTTATATCTAATTATTAATCCGAATAAGTAATGAAAAAAACTTTTGATAGAATTAGGTTGGTGAAGAAAGATAAATAGTCTAAATCGTTAAAGAAAGGGATAATGACACTAATGGTTCATGAACTTTGACCTAATGTATAACGTGGTCCATAAACTTTAAATTTGTTCAATGTTATTCTCTAACTTTAACCTAGTGTGTAATGTCGTCCTTGAATTTTAATTAGCTCAATATGAACCCTAGACTTTTTGTATATATTTAATTTAATCCATGAACTGTATAAAAACGTTCAATATTGTTTTTCCATTAATTCAAATTCAGGGATAATATTAAACATTTTCATATAATTCATTGACTAAATTAAACAAGTACAAAAAATTCAAAAACTAAATTGAACAAATTAAAAGTTCAGAGAGCATTACATATTGAGTTAAAGTTCAGGGACTACATATATGTTGGACCAAAGTTCAATGACAATTTGTGTCATTTACTAATAAAAAAAGCTAAAAAAAGAAAGTTTACTTAGATATTCAACATAAATAAATCAGAGGTGACGACGCCGTTTGCTATGAAGAGCTTCTAATCTGAACCGGGAAAGCCTCCGTCGGAGTTGGGGGCAAGAGTCTTGAGCGCCGAGCGAGAGATGTCAAGCGGAGAAGCACTGAGCGCGTACAGGGCTCTGTTGCGAGCTACACGGCGGACGTTCGCCGGAGACACGCTGATGCTGTCGGAGTCAGCGGTGGAGATCCGGAGCAAGTTCGAGGCGAACCGCCACGTCGCCTCCGAGGCCTACATCCGCCGCCTCCTCGACGACGCCCGCGAAGCCTGTAGTTTCATCTCCACGATGATCGTCCAGGCCAAGCTCGATCCCAGCGGCGCTTACGGTATATCATTCTTGGCTCTCCCTCCCTCTTGCCATAATGAATCCGTGAAGCGAGCTCTTCCGGCTTTTGCTCTTTTGAATCTCGTTTGGTTGTGCTGTCCACGCGTTCGATGAAATGCTCGTGTAGCTCTGCTCCCTGACCTTCCTTCTCGATGTTTGGTCGTTGTCTGTTTACGATCTTCTTTGTTTAATACCCTAAATTATAGATTTCGCATCAAGTGCTGACTGTTGTTGGTCTGTCTCCGAAATAGATAGAAGTGACCAAAAGGATCTCGTTAGTCTGCGCATGATAACAAGTATGATAGACAGTAGGGACGCTTGACAGACAGTAGGGATGATTTTCCCGCTTAGTCCATTCTTACATGTGCAATTCTTCGTCCTCTTCAACTTGTCAATCTCGGGTTGTTTTAAGCATTGGAGTCTTCCACATACACAGAGAAATGCAACGAATTTATTGATGGACAAACGGATTAGCTGCAACAATTACCCACTCATACGTACGTATCTGCTAACCCGCAAAACTTTAATAGCTTCCACACACCCACACCTCACCCACACCTCAATGATTGCCTTCACCGTGTTGACTAAATGGCAAGGGCGCTTGGAACTATAGGAGTAATTCCTTATTAAAAAAAAAAGCATTTCCTCTTATGCTTGATAATGTTCCAGAGGCAGGGGCTTGTAGCCTTTCGGTCTTGGGGATGGTAATATTTGCTTTACCAGTCCGATCCCTCGGAGACATGGGAGAGGCTTTTCCCTCACCAAATTCCAGCTCCCTGCTCGTCACCCACCAAAGATGGAGGAGTAATTTTTGCTCAAGTTTATGTGTGGACCTCTGTTGTTGTGCATATGAAGTTGAACTATCATGCCAATAGTATCTCCAGGGTTATTTAGCATAAAATGTATGTGCGCTTGTGTGAAGAAAATGTCACACGCCTCTTGAATTGTATGCACCTAAATGTTTATTGTTTCCATTTTAAAATTTAAGCCTTGAGGCTTTATCACCGAGTCTACTGTTCAGAAGTGTAGACCATGGCAAACAGTAGGGGAGGAAGAAAAGCATTCCAAAAGAAGAGAAGGAGAGGAGCAAAAACTACAACGAATAAGCAAAAAAAATGTAATTAAATGAGCAGAAGAGGAAAAAGGAAGACCATCAGAACAATGCTTAGATAGAAAGCCAGATCTTTCATCCGTCATGTTGATGGAATTCAGAAAAAGTTAACCTGCCCATCTTCCACTGTGAGCTGGGTAATACATATATAAAGACTATAGGGTAGCTAGATTTGTTCAAACTAAAGGTTTGGACTCACTTATATAAACCAAGCACAGAAAACCCAACCTACAGCTACTCAACCCTCTCTTCATCTCTCTCTGGCAGCCACCACCCCACCTTGGATTAGCTGTCCAGCACCGCAGACCGCCAATCTTCAAGCCACCATGCCAATGATGCCTCTTAGCTCCAGCCAGGGCCATTGAGAGCACCAGCTTTCTATATCTCCCTAGCTCTCAGACTCTAGATCATAGAATGCCTGACCATCGAAATAATCAGATTTCAGTCATAAATGAAGACCTCCCACAGTGTGAAGGCATGACAACTGTGTTGGACTCTAAATTGTGGCATGATAGCAGCTCAACTCTTGTCCATAGAGAGAGAGAGGATGTGGAGATTAAGGATTTTTATGATTTGGAGATTAGGGGATTTCATGGTCAGTGGATTAGATGAATTTGAACTATTGCTTGAGGGAGGATGTGGAGATTAAGGATTTTTATGATTTGGAGATCAGGGGATTTCATGGTTAGTGGATTAGATGAATTTGAACTATTGCATGTTAAGAGGTAGATGTGACGTCCTCTCAAAAAAGGAGTAAATTGAATATTAATCATCCTCTAAACTGAGAGGATCCCTATACTTGATAAAAAAATTTATGATGCCTTTAGGCAGATTCAAAAAGCTGAGATTGGCCATTTTCCATCTCAAAACAGAGGAATTGTTTGCCTATTGACGAGGAACTCTAGGAGTACTCAAGAGTGTCTTCTTTGTCTATGGATTGTTCTCTTTTGTACCAATAAAGAAGATTGTAGTACTTGCTTGTGGTAGTCTCCCCCTCAACTTGACGTTGGCATTCCATATTTGATGTTCTAGACATTTTTCCTTTCTACTTTTTCTTTGTGATTCTTCTTGTATCTAATCTAAAGTCTGTCTACCCACTCTCCAGATTAAGAAACAATGCAAAGAAAGCGAAGTTTGAAAAGTTGCATGCGTGAATGTGTAACCACTCATTAATTTTTTTGCTTGTCGCAGTGGTGAAACCATCTAAGGAGCATGCTGGGGCAACCCTCGAAATTCCTTCGGAAGAACTCTTGCAAAAGAAAGTATGAGGAGAAAGAAACCCATTTTCCATAAAGACATTAGCACCCAACTTGAATTTTCTTGAGGAGATGAAAATTTAATAGATTTCATGACACTGGAGAATCAATGCAAATTGTAACCGCTGTCAATGTTTTGGAGGAGGGCCTTCTGTTGTTATAAAGCTGAGTGATTTCGAGTAACTTTATGTAGACCCATGGGGATCTTGTCTTGTGATGAAGTACTACTGGCTTGTTTTCCACTGAATAATCGCACCATTGGACCTTACAACCGACGTTTCATAAGATCGTGAGCTTGATGTGGGATGAAAATCGGCTTGATTGTGACCTTATGATAAACCATTTTATTCTGCAATTACTGGTCCTCTTGCAACAAAGAGTAAGGTTGATGTGGGATGAATTGGGTTTTTCAGACGTGACAGCCGCTCCATGCCATTAAATCTGGCGACTGGAGTGGTTAGATGAGCTTTCACGCCGAACTCCAGTCCAGCTCTTCAGGTAAGTCACAAGTCCCCACCTGTAAAGCTCGCAAAACACTAAAACTGGTTCTTTATTGTATGAAAGTTCGATTTGCATTCTTATTCAGAAGGTCTGTCACTTCATACCAGCGGTGAGTTTGGGCAAAGGCTGGAACCTCAAAAGAGTTATCTCAAGCAACTCGACTTCAGTTCTGTGTTTCCTTGGCCACACAAGCTAATCATATAGTGATGGAGTTTCACATGCACGAGTTCAAGTGTAAAAGCGACGCGGTGACAGTCTGTGTTTGGCATCTCAGGCAAGCAATCTGTGAGGAAAGTAGTCAATTGTATACCCACAGAAGCATGTATCATACCTCTTCATTCGTTAAGGAAATGTCACAATTCACCCGTACTTCGAATACAGAACCTGAGTGTAGAACCTGGCGTACACTCACCATTACTGCGTGACGGTTTTAAAGTGCCCTGACCAAAAAGAAAAGGAAAGGAAACAAAGAACGCAAAGAGCAACATGACTTAATGGCACTGGCCTTCTGAGCGGATCGAGTCATGGATTAGATAGATGCAAACACGACTTGAATATACTATATATATTCATGAAGCGAAAAGTCTACACATTACCTTAACATTGTCATCGATTTTCTGATTTATTGAATGCTCGCCATTGTCGCCTGAACATTATTACCAAGAATAGGAAGGCGGAAAGATGCAATAAAAAGGGCATTGCAATCCATGAGTCCGATGCGCATTTTCATCACATGCCGCGCATTCCATTCGATTTCATGCCAACATTTCTGGGATTGCAGGCATCTGATTTCTTCATATGAAAGAAGATCCTGGACGGATCTCCTTATCCCCAAAGTTCATGAGAAACTCACCTGCCCATTCACATGTCCATCATTTATATTTAAACCTGTATCTTCAGCTCACCTCCTCCATCTCTCCCTCTCCCCCTCTCTTTATTGCGCTCACACACCACCCTCTTGCTTGCTCACCCGCTTAGGAAACCACCCCCCCTGTCAAAAAGTCCCAACCTTTCCAGGTAAGCCTCGAGTCCCTTAATAAAAAGGACACACCTCCCACACTTGAAGGTTCAATCTCACATCACTCATCACACCTCACTTGGTAATACCATACGGGTGTTATCACACTTTGATTTTTGCCACGATAAGATGTCGTCGTATAGGACGACAGTGGCCGGCGTGATGAGTAACTTCATTGCGCTCCTATTCTTCCTTTGGCTCACCAATGTTGCTGCCTGGGGTCGTGGACCCAGCTACGTCCAAGAAGCGTGCAGCGTGACCCGATACCGTGACCTCTGCGTCCGGTCACTGTCGCCATTCTCTAGCAGCGCCAAGAGGAGCCCCAGCAAATGGGCGAGGGCTGGGGTCTCCGTGGCGCTGAGCGAGGTCAGGAACGCTGCTCGGTACTTGGAGAAGGTGAAGACTGCCAGGTCGATGAGAGGGAGGAACGGGGCTGCCCTCTCGGACTGCATGGAGTGCTTCCAGGATGCCGTGGACAACCTCCACAAGTCGCTCCGGGTGCTGAGGATGTTGACTGGGGACGATTTCGATACCGAGATGAGCGATCTCCTGACGTGGATGAGCGCCGCGCTGACCGACCAGGACACTTGCTTGGACGGGTTTGATGGGCGAAAGGGCGGCCAGGTGGTGAAGGCAGTCCACAACAGGGTCCAGAGGGTCACGTACTTCACCAGCAACGCCCTGGCTCTTGCCAACAAGCTTGCATCCACTGGTAAACCTGCCTAAACAGGAACCGGTAAAAATCCCGCGAAAGGTTCACGTTAATGCTACATCATATTACTCAACTAGTAAACTAAGCCTAGCCATTCATAAGGAGGAATGGGGTGATTGCGACGAGGCGGGGTTTGAGAATTGAACTCGGCCTGCTCAATGTTCATCACTAGTGTGGGGTGGATGGGATGCTTTTGTTAGTATGACCTGGTTTGAATTTGAAATGTATTGGTAACAGTATCCTTTACATAAGTGTAATCCTCTGACTTGGTAATGCTTGCTACAAGTGCTCGCTATCTGTCGGACGCACAAAGAGAGGAAGGCACTTCTTGCCACGACATAGAGTTGGAACTTTTTGGTCCAAAAGGACCAATATCTCCAGTCCAACTTCTTGTCGTACCTACTCCCAAATTGCGCGACGACGACTGTTTGGACGACGACTCTTTGGTCCATCCACGCGACAGGGAGCTTTTTAACACGCGACGTTAATCCGATTCCGACCCATGAAAATTGCTTCCCACCCTTCTCTTTCCTTTCTTCTTCCCTGAGCAGCCCAACGACCGCCGCCCCGTCATCGTGCCTCCGCTCCTCCTCTCCTTTACAAACCTTCAGCCCCGGCCACTGTCATCTCGAATCGGTGTTGTCCCATCCACTGTCTCAATCGCGTTCTCTCCGTCTCTTCCAGTAGAACAGGCCACAACTCTGCATGTGCATATTTGCGTTCCTAGACAACTTGCAAGCCCAACTAATTTGTATTTCCTCAGACATGTAGTAGTTACCATCATGTCACCATTGAATATCAATTATCAAACGTCTCCAAGATACATTGAAATCTCAAAGCTAAATAAAATTTAACAAAAACTATTTCACCATGAATTCAAATTACAATCGCAGGCTATCAATTTTAAAAAATGTTTTTCACATTGTTATTTTCAAACACAAGGCATCTTTAGGATACCAGAGTAGGTAATGGAATAAGACAAAGTAGAAAGAGAGAGAGAGCGTTGAGAGCTTATGCAGAGGATCTGATACATGGGGTGATAAATTCGTGGGTGGATGTCATTTACTTAGATAAAACTTGGGTTAGTGTTCAACAAGCTTACAGCATTCTCATGGAAGACAAAAACGCACCCAAAGTGTGAAATTGCAGCACGGGTCAGGTAACCATGTATGCGAGACTACCTTGAGGGGCGGAAAAGGTTAAAGGAAAACAGTAAGAGTCGAGAGAGAGTGGATGTAACGCATCACTGACACCTGCACAGAAGAGAGAGAGAGATAGAGAGAGTTCTGTTTGGGAGCAGTGGTTGCAGAAATGGCAGAGCCGAATGTGAAGTCGCCCTCACCCTCGTCTCTTTGTGCCGTGAAATGCGGACTCCTCCACTCTCTCTCTCTCTCCCCCTCCTTCGCTGGCCACTGCTTTCTTTCTCCTGTTGCTTCATTTCATCATATCCCTACACCAAACGGACCCCCACATTCTCTTTCCCTCCCTCCCTCTCTCTCTCTCCTTACCCTCCATCGAACCCACTTTCGTTTTCATTCTTACTTCATTCCAGATTTCGCATCGATCTGTTCTCAGCGATCTTCATCGACGTTAAGCTGGACATGGGCATCTCTGTAAGACCCCGTTAGTTGCTCCTGTAATCTTGCTCTCATCACCATCAAGTATACCACAGTCTATTATGTTTTCCCTAAATTTCCGAACATCAGTCCAGTTTCTTTTGCTACAGATATGGTTTTGCTCTTGTTTCCCCCCCTTTTCTTGAAGAACAAAAATAAGTTTGGGAGTATTAAGATTTTTCCTCGTCTCCCTATTTGCTGTCCGATGCGTATAGCATGCATGTGCAATGTGTTAAATTGTATACGCTCTCATGTCTTTGCTCTAACTATGTTCTCTCACCACTGTCCTTACTCGAGCTTCTTTAATCTCCCTCCTTCTCTCTCTCTCTCTCTCTCTCTCCGCAAAAAACTTCGTAGTGCCGGTGAATGACAGTGGCAGAGTCTTCGAGACAAGAATGATAGAAGTATAGGAAGAGACAAAAGTTGCAATGATCTTGAGAAACCTCTTCTAGCATTTCTCTGCTATCAGTGGGAGAAAAAAAAAAGCTTCCTATTGAGTGAACTTGATTTAGATGTGAATTGCTTAGATTTCAAGCTGCTGTGGAAAATTTGCTTCTACGATGATGGTTTACAGGGTAACCGATTTTTAAGATTAAAGAAGTCTTTTTTATTCAGCCAAAGAACAGAAAAAGAAGCTAATGGCAATGGATCTTTTCTAAGATATAGGATTTTTATACATTGTCTTTGTCAAAGGATGTGTTAGATGAGAATTTGGCCTGTTACATAAATTGGTTTTTTTCGCTCGATAAACAAGCGAGTATTGTTCAGTGTCATGAATCCAATCTTGTTGCTGCTCACTAGTCATATCCTATATAGTTGCACTTCGATTTCGGTATAAATTGGTTCAGTGAATCCTAACATATAGGTCACTATATATGTTATACTCTGATAATTGACTGTTTATTCAACAAATTCAAAGGTGACCGAGTTTTAGAAATGATAGAGAGGAACTTCAAAGCTAGTTTCCAGTTCGAATTTTAAGGCCTTATAGATAGCAGAGGACATGAAACCATGTAATATGCCCATCACATAGTAAGAGCAGTGAGACCATGAGAAAGATTGATCTTCTGGTACCAGAGTAATGTACTGGTAGATAATTGAAGTGCCTCATCAGCTTGTATATGCAATAATTCTGAAACCAGTGGAAAATTTTCTTATTTGGAGACCTGCTTTTTCTTTGTATGCTCGATTCATCGACAACAATGTTGATTTTGTCTGAGCAGTTTGTCATCTTCAATGTCGATCAGTGGTTGCCTGTAGATTGAGGATTCAACTGCTATACTAGAGCTATAAAGGATGGCAACGTCCAATGGTGGATATCTTCATGCCAACAGCAATCCTCCCGTCCCTGCCCCGACTCTACTTCCTCCGTGGCTTTCCAACTCCAACGAGAATCCCACCCTCAGGCCGCACTCTCCATCCGTCACCCTGAGCCTCTCTCCTTCGACAGTTGCCGCCACTCCGATCCCGTGGCTCCAACCCCATGCCTCCCCTTTGACTCTAGCCAACTCCCTCTCTCGTGGGCCTGGTCCTGCCTCTGGAGAGAATGCGCTGTTCTCCGAGCTCGTGGAGTGCTCGAGGGAGCTGGAGGAAGTGCAGCGCGCCATGGCGGCCCACAGGAAGGAGGCAGCGTGGGGCATGAGGAGGACGGAGATGCAGCTGGAGTCGGAGCGGGCACGGCGGAGGAGGGAGAAAGTGGAGGAGATCGAGGCGAAGATCAGCGCCCTCAGGGAGGAGCAGAAGGTGAGCTTGGAGAGGATTGAGGCGGAATACAGGGAGCAGCTGGCGGGTCTCCGGAGGGATGCGGAGGCTAAAGAGCAGAAGCTGGCCGACCAGTGGGCTGCGAAGCACGTTCGGCTTTCAAAGTTCGTCGAGCAAATCGGGTACCGACCAAGGGTCGCCGAGCCAAGCGGACGCTGAGGAAATTTCAAGTACATCTTGCTTGCTTAGCTGCAATACCCTCCTCTTTCACTGCCAAAGACATGTTTGATTGCAATTGTGATATGGTGAAGAATTTCAGGATCTGGCCAAATCCTTTCTCTAGGCTTTGAATCATTGTCCTATCCTGACTTCATGTATGAACCTGAGCTTTGTTTTTCCTCAAACTGTTGCATCTTGGTTTTAGTCAGAAATTGTCATGGTGGGCTGTCAAATTGGATGCTGATCATGATCCTTATCGATCTGAGTGAAGTTTGTACTTTCCCCTGATGCTGGAAGTTGGTAGATGGTGACTTGCTGGATGATCTCATAATTGCTAAAATCAGATGAAATTAGTTCACGACTAGGTTCTCCAAAGTCCTCAGGGCCACTGAAGTTCGGTTGGCGGTTCAAGTGAACAAACCCATATGCTTGTCCATTTTCAAACCCATTGGTGGGCTCATGGGCTTTTCAAAGCCCATGTGAGTTTGCTGAGATTTGAATGGCGTCATGTATAGTTATTATGTGTTTTAGAAATTGTGAAAATCAGCAGCATATAGTAAATTTAGACCTTATGGGAAAATTTAAATATATGAAGCTCACATTAGAGGGGTCTTAAGTTAACATTTTAGTTTGATATACTAATTATCGTATATGTGCCTGCCGTGTGTTAATAAGATGTGAATTTTATTTTTTATTTTAGGGGCTTGTTTGATTAAAAAGAACTGGGAAAATAAGCATGAAAAGAAAATGAAAAGAAAATTTTATTTGATAATCAATGAAAAAGCAATAGAGAATATCAAAACAATAGTGTTTTCTTAACCAAACATAGAGTTGTAGATAATACTGGTAGGTTATAGCAACATTGTTGGTGATATTCCGATTTCTATTAGATACTTCTTCGTAAATTAAGCAATCGACGTGACCAAAAAAAAAAAAATTAAGCAATCGCGTCTTTACTAAATATATAGAAATAAACATAGTGCAATTGATTCTTTATAATAATTATAAAAAAAGCTAGTGTTCCCAAACGTGCTTTAATCTTATCTGACATTGATTTTTTTAGTTTTAATTTCTTAGTGCTCGATTAAGTTATCAAATAGAATCTCCATAAAACGTGGCTTCTTTTCTTAGCCTAGGGTTTTCGCCCCCAAGAGAGGCAATCACTTGTGGATCCATTCTATTACCAAAAGTATTGGTATAAAATTGTAAGTGGCATATAGCGTGGTTCTTACTTTGTTATAGCGAAATGGATTGGGTGTACTATAAAGAAGGTAACCAATTCCTTCACAAAAGACCAAGTAATCAGTAAGACCGATTTATCTATACTAGTGATGCGGTGGGCTTCTATCGGGCCTCGATTACAACTCCTTTGATTAAATGCCGCAGAGTCCATCACGGCACGTATTAATCGATCTTTTGACAATGTGGAGATAATCGTTTGAATAATTAAACCATAATTAGCGGGTATTTTTCACCGCAAATCGATATCATCGCAATGGCCTTTTCTAAAGTCCATGCCAAACTTCATGCCTAAGTGCTAAGTATAGTGTGGTCAGCCTCAATGAGCTCTTCTTCTTCCCGAAATATAATGTGAATTGTGAAAAGAGCTGGTGTGAGGACCAACTCTCCGTGGACATCTGTCGCCCTAATATCGTGCAAGGCCACAGGACAAACACATCAGGCGCTGGCGTTAATGGAGGCAAACCATGGGAAGTTGGGCCTGCTCTGTTTCATTTCTTCTTTTGTCAAATATGACTTCCGTGGGTAATTTCTTAAAATGTTTTGTATTTATGCTAATTTAATCCTAATTTTTTTTATTATGCCAATTTAGTATTAAACATTTTCACATTTTGTCAATTGAGTTCACTTGCTCAATTTTGGCTGGAAATCGCTGACATAGACGCCGAGCGTCCTCCGTGGCACAACCAACACTGGCGTATATATATTTTAATAATATTTTAATTCATTTTTTAATTTTTGTATTTTTTTTTAGGGGGGGTTGAGGACCTGCAAAGGTTGCTGGCCAACCCTCCACTGACCACAAACGAGGATGTCCCAATCCTCGCCAGATTTGGGCGAGGGTCACAACGCCCTCACCTAATCTAGCCGTTGTCGCCCTCACCAACACCTAGCAAGGGTGCAACGCCCTCACTATGGTTGGCGAGGGCAGCGACACCCTCGCCCAATGCCGACGAGGGTCGCCAGCCCTTAGTCCAAAAACAAAAAGTAAAGAAAACAAAAGAAGAAAAAAAACCAAAAAAAAAGTTAAAATATTATTTAAAAATGTTCACATCAACAATGACCATTCTACGTAGGACAGTTGGCAGCCACGTCAGCAATTTATGGCCAAAATTAGCCGGGTAAACTCTATTGACAAAATGTGAAAATGTTTATGACTAAATTGGCCCAAGTAAATAGTTAAAAAATAGTTTATGGCTAAATTGGCACAAGTATAATAGATTTATGAATTTTTTTTTTTTATAATTGTCCCTTACTTTTGCGGGAGAAGTCTCTTTCTAGGGCAGAAATCGATGGGAACGATCGATGGACACATTTCTTGAAGGCTATGTATCAAGGCATTGATGGACTAGCTCTTGAATGCAAGTCTCATTCAAATGGAATCATGAACGAAACTAGGGAATATAAGCGATATGGTGCTTGGTTTGACTTGTGGAAAGTACCATGGAAGTTAGATACAGAACATCATCGTCTGGTATCCTTTGCATTTTCTCAAAAAATTTCTCCAAAAGACTTATCAAATGCAGCCTAAAAGCTCATCGATTTTGTCTATCACTGAAACTAATGTACTCTCACACACAAACACGCAAGCATAAATCCCCAATGCAGGTTTAGTAAATCTAGACACAAACGACATGGGAATAACTTCTTAGTATGCTGACCAAGTGATATACATGTCTATGGATTGAAGTACATCAAACTTTTCATACTGGTTTTTTTTTGGTAATGTGACAATCTTTTCATACTTTGTTTTTGGTCGAAAATCTTTTCATACTTGAATACACGTAATTGAGGGCAACGATTGCAATGGCGGTAGAAGTTCTCCCACAAGAGAGATGTTGGAAAGTTGGGATTGTAAGCTCATCATCCACGTTTATGTAAGGAACGGATACACCACATGATAGTAGCCCGCTAACATGATTAATGAGAAGAGTCAACTATTATTCAACCAACAGTAAGATCTACGTGATAATCCATCAATAAAGTCTGCATTCATCCTCAAATGCAAGTTAAGTGACTCCTTTTTTGTTTTTGTTTTTGTTTTTTTAGAAAAAGAAGAAGAAGGGAGCGTCGTTCCCTCCCTCGTTTTTAATTCAAATTATTTCTTGGCATACCAATTATTTGGCAATAATTTTCTATTTAATCATTGAAACACCGCTACGTTCTTCGTATTAACTGCGTTCTACTAGTTGAGCTAGTGTTCTAGGAGGTCTTTGGTACTAATGAAGATGGAAAGATCATTGGTCTTAACATCACATGTCCCTTAGTTGGTATTGTCACTGCAGATGGTCAACCTAGTCACTTAGTCTCTGCACTGGTGATAGTGTGCATGAGATTAATATAGTGATGTATCGGGTATGATGATAGTGAGATACACATTGAATAAGACCGTTGATGGTTCAGAATATAGCCGTTGAAGCTCTAGATTCCTTAGCTAAAAAATCGGGTTAGCAGAAAAGCAGCTAGCAGTTTTCTGACAAGACAACTACAACAATAGCTTTTTTGGAAAACCTACGATAGTTAGAGAAAGCAATAGCAGGAGCAATGCCGATTCTGTCTGAGGTCTCCAACAACTCTCTAACGACTAGCCATCATCCTTGAAGATCTCCAACGGATAGATTGAAGACTTTAGTATACAAGGAGCAGTGAAGTTGTGAAAAGGGTTAGACACAAGATATACTGCTATTGTAGTTTGAGCTAGAAAGTGTCTCTGTTCTTATTCTATCTATCTTCATGTATTTGGTTTAGCACTGCAATAGCAATGTAGTCAAGTATATAAGCGTGAGTGCAAGTGTGTGTCCCAATAGTGTGATCTATCTTGTAAAGAGAACAACACTAGCCAGTTGTAATTTGCATTGCTGATTACTAGTGGAATTCAACCATTGTTAAGACTGTTAGTTTGAGAGTGGACGTAGACTGGGGGATAAAATCGGATCACTATATATCGCCGTGTTATTTGTTCTCTTCATTCTGATTTGCTTACTAGTATTGCACACGCTGTTCTGTTTGCAACACCATCTTGAGTGTTAATGGTTTGGTATTTCGCAAAAATTTATTTTTATCTTCACTCAACCTACTATTCATCCCCTCTAAATTGTATTGTTAGCTCCAACAATTTGTTGTTGGAACCACTAGAACTGGAGCAAATTCAATGTCCAAGCCACTATGATCATAGTTGGTGGTATCCATCTTCCCCTAAATTTGATCTCTGGGAAAAACATGTGAGTCTCATCAAAAGTGACATTCCAAGATATAAACATTTTTTTAATGGCAGGATAAAAACATTTGTGTCCCTTCTTCATAGAGAAATATCCTAAGAAAACACATCTCCTAGCACAGGGGTCAAATTTATTCTCAAATGGAAAATGAATGGTGCATGTGCTTCCAAACACATGGAGATGAGAAAGGTTAATTGATCCGCCAAGAATGATTTCCATTAGAGATTTGAATTTTAACACCTTACTTGATAGACGGTGCCGCGACCTAAATTTCGAAAAAAAAAAAAAAAAAATCTAGGCTAATGGATTACTAAGTCAATCAATTGAATTAACTAACCTAGCTTGAGCTCTCCCAAGCTCTACCAAATCGTGACTTAAGTTCAAATAATTAACACGCAAATGATTTAACTTTGGAGTTGCCACTAATTAGTTTACGGTAGGTCGATTAGATACCTAAATAAAGTATCGGGAGAAATACTCTATTCCTTCGAACCAGAGATTATGAGTCCGGGGACTTGGTTACGCTAAATTACTCAATGCCCTTTCGGTATCGTTCTTTTATTTAAGAAAACATTTGAGCAGGCAGCTTTGGGTTAATTTTAACCAAAAGTTTTAACATGTGAGTATTCATGCAAGTGCGTAAACATTATTTAACATCAAATAATCGAAGCGTTAAATAAATTGCAAGATAAGGGTAGCGTAAACATACCTGGATGCTGCAGCCTAATCCCTAACGCTTATCTCCCAAGCGTAAGACCTAAACTAATGCAATTATCTTTTGGAGTTTTCACTTATTTAATGAAATGCAATAAATGCAACTTTATACTAAAATGCAATGCAACTATACTATATAAAAGGCATTAAATTAAATGATATGAATCTAATAACGTATGAAATAAATTTCACACGTTATGGTCCTAAACTTACCTTTACTAAATGACGAGTAAAATGTATGCAACTATACTAGATGGCATGCATTTAATTTAAGCTATCAAATTAAATTAATGAACCTAGACATGATACTACATGAATGCACCTAGTCATGAAAATAAGATGATCCTAGACATGGTACTAAGATGAACCTAGACTAAATGACGTACCAAATACACGACACGCACATGAATGTTTATTTTTGGTATTTTATGATTTTCGAAATAAAAAATGCATGAAATTCAAACTATCATAAATGAAGATTATCTTTAATATTTAGGAATTAATTGAAATTAAATCCCAACAATAATTTTAAAAAATCTTATCCTAGTTCTAGAAGATTTTAAGATGAATTGTTACTTAAATGATGCAATGCTAATCTATATGCAAGATTATTTAAATGAAACTAAATTCTATGAGATATCGTTTTTAGGAAACGTTATCTTTCTAAAATGAAATGCAACATATGAGATACAATTTCTAAAAGAATCATATCTTTCTAAAGATGATTTTAAAGATGGAATCTCTAATAAATTCCACCTTCCTACTTATTTTGATTTTAAAAAGAAATTTTGAATTTTGAAAATATTTAGAATATCTAATAAAATATGCACCAAATATCCATCACATCCAAATGGCAAGATTTTATCGACGGATCATATCCGACGGATTACGGATAGGTTTGGCCAACATGTTAAGATTTGACAAATCGTATCCGATGGATTGCGAATAAGTTTGGCCAATCTTCTGTGCGCGGGAATCGAATATCGAGGATTAGATATTAGATTGCCTATTATACACGTTGTCGAATTAGGAAATTTCCTAATTTAATCCTAATACAATCTAGGAGATATGCACATTAGATAACAATGATTCAAATTAGGAAACAATAAATATCGGAATCAAATCGGATAAGAAAATTACTTATTTCATGGATAACGTTTCCAAATTCGACCACAACGGGATCGGAACCGGTGGTAGCTCGAGTGGCGGCCGGCAGGACTTGCGGCGGCTAGGTTTGCCGGAGTTGATGATGCTGGAATGAGGGGTTCACTGGGGTTGACTTGCAGCAGCGGCAGCGTTAGGGGGAATGCAGCAGCAGCAGCAGCGTCTGGGGGCGTGCAGCAGCAGCAGCAGCAGGGACAGCAGGGGGTTCAATCGCAGCAACAGGATGTGCTTCTGATCAGTAAACAGCAAATCTGATCGCAGGGGGGCAGGATGCGGCAGCAACAGCAGCAAGTCTTCGACAGCAGCAGGGCAGCAGGATATTTGCAGGGTGCCGCAGCAATTCTTCAGTCAGCAACAGCAGCAGGGACGTCCGTAGGGTAGCAGCACTTCGGCAGCAACAGGGTAGCAGGATGCGGCAGCAACAGCAGCAAGTCTTCGGTCAACAACAGTTGGACACGCCTGGGATTGACTTGGTCGCAGCAATAGCAGGATATTTGCAGGTCTGATCTTCGGTGGAAAGCAGGAGCAGCAGGGAGTAGGGGGCCTTCGGAAGGTTTGGTCGCAGTCGTCTCTCTCTCTCATGTGTGTTTCAATGTATGTTCTGAAAAATCTCAATTGCCGACCTCTAAACCTTGAGGCATAGCGGTGCTTATATAGGCGATATTAGGTCAAGTCAGGGGTCTCAACTTTCTATTATTTGCAAATTCGACCCCAAATTTAATTGTTTTCTCAATTGGATCCCTAAGGGCCAAATCACATCAAATTAGCTTCAATTCCATCGCCGGTCCAATTTAAATATAAATGCATGTAATGCATGCTAAAAATTAAATAAAAAACTATATGAAAACCATAATAAAAAAATGATTTAATATTTTTTTAGGGATCGAGGGTCGGTCCCTATTTTTTTGTGTGCAATTTAATAAATTTTAAATAAAAACTAAATGAGGGTCAAAATTTAGGTGTCAACAGATGGTTGATGAGATAACAACTAATTAAGACAGCATTTGACCAATAATGTGTTGGAGTGTGGTTCATATTCCTTATCAACAGAAAAGTACTGTGGTCTATGAATAGTTATTGCTTATATATATTCTCTTTTTTCTTGTAATTGAGCAATATAACTGAGAGGTGCGATGTGCTAATTGTATTGCAATCCTCTGCTAGATGTAGCCATAGTTTAAGAGTGAATTAGAATAAAACCTCGAGTCTTGATTTCTCTCTTTCTTGATTTTTATTCTTTTTTGTGTGATTATGCGTCGATACTTAACATGATGAATGGTGAAATTCCCACGAAACAGGAGAGAACGAGTTACCTCAAGAAGGTGACACTTTTTCCGCTCTGCAACTCCATTTCGTTGAAGAGTTTTAACATATGAAAATTGGTGAATAATCCCTAAACTCTTAAAGTAAGATTCAAAAAGGTGATTTGTGTACTCAATCCCATTATCGGTGTGGACTAGGAGAGTGATTTGTGTTATTTCCCCAAACTCTTGCAGAGGTCCCATTATCCTTTGCATTCTCCTGGTAAAGCCGATTATAATTTTTTTTTTTAAAAGCTGCTTATATAAAATAAAAGAAAGAATTTATTTTTGAATTAATGAAATTTTAAGGGAAAAAAAGGAAAAAACAAAAAGAGGTCCCCAATGATGGAATCTAACAAACCGAAATATTCAAGGAGGTGCACATCGGCCGAGTCAAACCTTGGGGGTCGGTCGATTTTCGATATTGGCATTCCAAGGGCGGTTCCTTCGGGGTCGCCTCATGTTGGCAATTAGTAGGGAAGGTTCCTTTTTTTATTATTAATTATTTATCATTATCATTTACAACTAATCGATGACTTCCATCGAAAGCCACAAAATTATCATTCTTCGCTCTTTCAATCTAGGGCAATTTCAACTAGGTTAGTATAGAACTGTGCGTAATTTCACTCTATTTTAGTCATTAGATCACGTGGATCCCAACATTTAATAGCCGAGATGAAGTAGGCTCATGCGATCAAGATGCATACGAGAATTTTCTATCAGTTATCGTCCGATGCCTGGAGGGTACGCAACACCTACAAAACAGTGAAACAAGAAACGAAACCCAACCCTCAAGTTAGCAACAAACACCATGGAGAATTTCTCGTTCTCAAGCTTCTTTCGCAAGGGAAGCACCATGGGAATGGGAGAAGGTGAGCAGGAGGCCATTGATGAGATGATTGCTTCACTTCCCCAAGACGAAAGTTCATATCTTCCTCCTCGTTGCCTTTACCAAAACTTTTGGTGCCCAATCGCTTTGGTTCCTAACATTGTCGCGTTCCAGAGGCACTTCAAGAACAAAGACGAGGACATTGTTCTGGCCTCTCAGCCCAAATCCGGGACCACCTGGCTGAAGGCCATAATGTTCTCCATCGTCAATCGCTCCCGCTTCGACATCCCGAACACGCCCTTGCTCACTTCAAACCCCCATGAACTCGTCCCTAGTTTTGATTTCATGTTTGGGCATAACCCGAGATCCGATCTCGATGACATGGAGGAACCGAGGCTCTTTGCTACGCACCTCCCTTACCTGAGCTTGCCCATGTGCATCAGGCAATCGAATTGCCGGATCATATTCATCTGCCGTAATCCATTGGACACCGTTGTTTCCTTGTGGCACTTCACCATGGCGATGGTGCGGGCAGAGAACCGACCGGGGTGGTCTCTGGAAGAGCATTGTGAGGCCTATTGCCAAGGGAAAATAGGGTTAGGGCCATTTTGGGATCACATGGTCGGGTATTGGAAGGAGAGCTTGGAGAGGCCACCCAAGGTGTTGTTCCTCAAGTACGAGGACTTGAAGGGAGAAGTGGTTGGGCACCTGAAGAAGGTGGCCGAGTTTGTGGGGATTCCCTTCTCTAAGCAGGAAGAGGAGGGAGGTGTGGTTGAAGACATAGCCAAACTGTGTAGCTTGAAGACCCTGCAGGACCTGGAGGTCAACAAGTCTGGCAAAGTACCAATGATGAACTTGGAGAAGAGAAGCTTCTTTAGGAAAGGCGAGGTGGGTGATTGGGTTAACCATCTCCCTCCTTCCATGGTGGATCGCCTAAATAGCATCATGCAAGAGAAGCTGAGCCCCTTTGGCTTGCAATTCAGAACATGTTAACAGTGTTGATTACTTTCTCTTTCTCTTTGTGTATCATTAACAGTGGATAAATCTGCCGTCGGGCTTCTTTTATCTTGCTTGTCCTCCTTATTTTTGTAGTATAGACAGCTCGAGAAACCTCGACTTCTCTGTCGCTAGAGACCAAACAATCAGGTATAAGGAAAGAAACAAAAGATTATTGGTTGCAGTGGTAGGCTACATCTGATAGTGTGAACTTCTACAATCCTACACATGATATTAGGGTTCGAGATCACAATCTGCTCTATGGTTCATTCAGTAGCAAAGGAACCAAGCAAGCCCACCCCAGTGTGTGTACCTGTGAAATCTTATATGGCAAACCCTGTTATCACAACCCATGAGCTACGAAGTTCGAGATTAATCGACCTAACTAGCCGCATGAGCGAAAGATAATCCACTTACTGGTAGGAGGCAATCCACGGTTCTTTGGTTTTTGAGTACGATGATTTTTGGAGAACTTAATAGGATTTTAAAATTCCAGGATCAAAGAGGGAGAAAACACTATATCTGTCTTACTGCGACACCTAAGGTTCATATGTATATTGAGAAATTAAAAATGGTGTGGAGAATCAACAGTTCGTCTCAACAAGCGCGTCATACTGCACTGGCACTAAATCAAACTGGGGCATTTCCTTAAACCTCCAACAGGAAATCGGTCGAATTTTGAACCTTGAGCAGATTTGTCCACGCAGATCTAAATCTTGTTCAAGCCCTTCCAACAAAACAGGCAACACTGGAGTCGTTTCATCCGCCTCATGAAGTTGCCAATTAAGGCAAATGATCTGGTTTAACCGCTTAATATTAACCACCCAACTGAAAACACTAACATGAAACCTAATTCATGTTTTTGCCGCCTGAACTTTGAGTGGTCTGAGCATCCAAATGTGAAATGCGTAATCAATTTTGTCCCCATATAGTTCGTGCTGGATATAAACAATTACGATCCTAAGCGAATGTCGCGAAATCATGAAAGGAAATCAAGATCAAGTTGCAACTTGGAATTGCAGAATTACTACTATTTTACACGGAGTTGATACTTTATGCCATTCAAAGAAACCTAACGCGGAGTTCCATTTAGTAGAATACCAGATCAGATTGTGCCATTTTCTTTAACCCCAGAGAATATATTAAACAAAAGAAAATTTAGAGATCGCCATAAAAATGAGGAAGAATTCAAAGACCTGCAGCGTCATCGCGCTTGAAAAAGAAATCAAAGGAGGGTTGACACAGCAGCAGCACCTCTCGGCTCTTTCTCCCCATCTCTACGCTTCTGATGACTATCCTAAGTCGAGTCAACGTGAAGCTATACAGTTATGACCGATCAAGAATAAACTTGTCATACAATGTTAGGGATCTGAAGATCATGCTGGCTAACTAGTGGGCTGCGAAGCACGTTCGGCTTTCAAAGTTCGTCGAGCAAGTGGGGTGCCGACCAAGGGTGGCCGAGCCAAGCGGGCGCTGAGGAGATTTAGGTAAATTTTGCTTGCTTAGCTGCAATACCCTCCTCTTTCACTGCCAAAGAATTGTTTGATTGTTATTGTGGTGAAGAATTTCAGGACCTGGCCAAATCCTTTCTCTAGGCTTTGAATCATTGACCTATCCTGACTTCATGTATGAACCTGAGCTTTGTTTTTCCTCAGACTGTTGCATCTTGTTTTGTCGGAAATTATCATGGTGGGCTGTCAAATTAGATGCTGGAAGTTGGTAGATAGTGACTTGCTGGATGATCTCATAATGCCAAAATCAGATGAAATTAGCTCATGACTAGGTTCTCCGAAGTCCTCAGGGCCACTAAAGTTCTGTCGGTGGTTCAAGGGAACAAACCCATATGCTTGTCCATGAGCCCACCAATGGGTTTGAAAAGCCCATGTGAGTTTTTTCTAAAACCCATTGGTGGGCTCATGGGCTTTCCAAAGCCCATGTGAGTTTGCTGAGATTTGAATGGCGTCATGTTTATTGTTTAGTTTTGTGTTTTAGAAATTGTGAAAATCAGTAGCATATAGTAAATTTAGACCTTATGGGAAAATGTAAATATGTGAAGCTCACATTAGAGGTGTCTTAAGTTAACATTTTAGTTTGATATACTAATTATCGTATATGTGCCTGCCGTGTGTTAATAAGATGTGAAAAGTTTTTATTTTTATTTTTAGGGGCTTGTTTGATTAAAAAAAAACTGGAAAAATAAGCGGGAAAAAAAATGAAAAGAAGAAGTTTGATAATTAATGGAAAAGCAATAGATAATATCAAAACGATAGTGTTTTCTTAACCTAACATAGAGTTGTAGATAATACTGGTAGGTTATAGCAACATTGTTGGTAATATTCCGACTTCTATTAGATACTTCTTCATAAATTAAGCAATCACTTCTTCACTAAATATATATATAAATATACATAGTGTAACTGAAACTTTAAATAAATAAAAAAATAGTTAATGTTCCCAAACGTGCTTGATCTGATCAAACATTGAATTTTTTTTTAAAAAGTTTTAATTTCTTAGTGCTCGATTGAGTTATCAAATGGGATATCCATGAAACGTGGCTTTTTTTTCTTAGCCTAGGGTTTTCGTCCTTTAGAGAGGCAATCACTTGTGGTTATGGATCCATTCTATTGCTAAAGTGTTAGTATAGAATTGAAAGTGGCATCTAGTGTGGTTCTTACCTTGTTATAGCGAAACGGGTCTCGGTGTACTATAAATAACGTAATCAAATCTTTCTCAAAATATTAAGTAATCAATAAGATTGATTTACGTATACTAGGTGACACGGCGGGCTTCTATTAGGCCTCGATTAAGACTCCTTTGATTAAAGGCCACAGAATCTATCACGATGGGTACTAATCGATCTTTTAACAATGTGGGGATAATCGTTTGAATAATAAAGCCATAAATAGTGGATTTTTTCATTGCAATCACTATCATCGCAATGGCCTTTTCTAAAGTCCATGCCAAACTTCATGCCTAACTGCTAATTATAGCGTGGTCAGCCTCGAAGAGCTCCTTTTTTCTTCCCGAAATGTGATGTGAATTGAGAAAAGAGCTGGTGTGAGGATCAATTCTTCATGGACATCTGTCGCTCTAATATTGTATTAGGCCCCAGGACAAACACATCAGGCACGGGCGTTAATGGAGGCAAACCACGGGAAGTTAGGCCCGCTTTGTTTCATGTCTTGTTTTGTCAAACATGACTTCTGGGAAATTTCTAAAAAAATCCTAAATTTATTATATTTGTGCCAATTTAATCTTAAATCTTATAATTATACTAATTTAGTACTAAACATTTTCATGTTTTACCAATTGACTCCATTCAGCTAATTTTGACCAAGTGTCCTACCTGGTACAGCCGGCACTGAAGTGGACATTTTTAAATAATATTTTGATTATTTTGCTTTTTTTTTTTTACTAAGGGCCAGCAAAGGTCGTTGGCCGGGCCGCGACGCTCTTGTCCAATGCCTACGAGGGTCGCCAACCCTCGGTCCAAGA
>BCNH02000008.1:6577907-6615318 GCA_001662345.2 Metrosideros polymorpha var. glaberrima | reverse complement strand
GCTTTGTTTCATGTCTTGTTTTGTCAAACATGACTTCTGGGAAATTTCTAAAAAAAATCCTAAATTTATTATATTTGTGCCAATTTAATCTTAAATCGTATAATTATACTAATTTAGTACTAAACATTTTCACGTTTTACCAATTGACTCCATTCAGCTAATTTTGACCAAGCGTCCTACCTGGTACAGCCGGCACTGAAGTGGACATTTTTAAATAATATTTTGATTATTTTGCTCTTTTTTTTTTACTAAGGGGCCAGCAAAGGTCGTTGGCCGGGCCGCGACGCTCTTGTCCAATGCCTACGAGGGTCGCCAACCCTCAGTCCAAAAAAAGAAAAGAAAAGAAAAGAAAAAACCAAAAATTATTTTAAAATTATTTTAAAATATCAATGTCAATGCCAAGTGTACCACGTAGGACGGTCGATGGCTACGTTAGCGATTTCCGATCAAAGTTGATCAGATTGACTCAATTAGCAAAATGTGAAAAATTTTAGGACTAATAAATTAATTCAATTGAAAAGTTTAGAACTGAATTAATACAAGTATAACCAATTTATGACATTTTTAGTAGTTGTTCCTGACTTTCGCTGGAGAAGTCTCTTTCTATGGCAGAGATCGATGGGAATGATCGATGGACACATTTCTTGAAGGCTATGTATCAAGGCATTGATGGACTAGCTCTTGAATGCAAGTCTCGTTCAAATGGAATCATGAACGAAACTAGGGAATATAAGAGATATGGTGCTAGGTTTTTCTCTTTTCTCTTTTTTCTTTTTCGAAATATGGTGCTTGGTTTGACCTGTGGAAAGCACCATGGAATTTAGATACAGAGAACATCGTCGTCTGGTATCCTTAGCATTTCCCCTTTTCTTTTTTTTTCTTTTCTTTTTTTTATTATCAAAATCCTAATCAAACGCAGCCAAAAAGGCTTATCGATTTTATCTATCACTGAATCTAATGAACAGGGTTTAGTAAATCAAGACACAAACGACATGGGCATAACTTCTTATTATGCTGTCCAAGTAATAAACATGTCTGTGGACTAAAGTACATCAAACTTTTCGTACTTTTTTTTTGGTGGTCCGGCAATCTTTTCATACTCGAATACACGTAATTGAGGGCGACAATTATGACGGCAGTAGAAGTTCTTCCGTGAGAGAATAGCCCGCTAACATGATCAATGAGAAAAGTCAACTATTATTCGGCCAACGGTCTATGTGATAATCCATCAAATAAAATAAAATAAAAAGAAGAGTGCATTCATCCTCAAATGTAAGTGAAGTGGCTCCTTTTTTCTATTTAAAAAAAAAAGGAGGAGGAGGAGGAGGGAGCGTCATCAAGTCAACTGCATGTTCCCTCCCTTGTTCTTTAATACAAATTATTTCTTGGCATACACCAATTATTTGGCAATAATTCGCTATTTAATAATTGAAACTCCGCTGTGTTCTTCGTGTCGATGGGATTAGGACTCTACTAATCATGGTTTGATGGGGGTTGGTGCGGCAAAGGGAAACACTGCGGGAACGTGGGAATTGGTAAAGCGCAACGTGGGGAGGGAGGAGGGTCGACGTCGCTTCTGAAGCAATGCTCCTGCGACGTGCGGCTGAAGATCTCTCTCTCTAAAAAAACACCAGATCTAGGAAGAAGATGACAGATTTTTTTGCTGTTTAGTCTCGACTGACATAGACAGTAGTGGATTCAGAACCTTAACTTAGAGGGTGATCAGTCGAGGAATTCCATAAGAAGATCGAACTGGACTGATCCGCCAAAACAAAGCCTGAACCGGATCGAACTGGGAAAAAAAAATCTGGCCAAAACCCGTCCTACGTAGGTCAAGTTCCAAAAAAGAAGGGTTAATATCACGAAAAACTTCAAACCGGTACATTTATAACAAATTTACCCCAAACTATTTTTTTGACCACGGAAAATTCCAAACTGGTTCATCAGTGACAAATTTACCTTAAAGTGATACATCTGTGACAAATTTACCCTCTATTAATTTTCGTCAAATTTTATTGTCAAAAAACTGAGTTTGATAACACATAACAACTGAACCAGTTTGGGATAAATTTATCATAGATGTATTAGTTTGAAATTTTTCGTAATAAAAAATTTAGTTTGAGGTAAATTTGTCACAGGTGTATAAGTTTGAGATTTTTTGTGATTAAAAAAATAGTTTGTGGTAAATTTATCACAGATGTACCAGTTTGTGATTTTTCATGATATTAACCCAAAAAAGAATATTCAAATGACCATTTGAGAGTGGGCCTTATCTATACAAATCACTTGAGAGAAGATCTTTCCCATTCGATCTAAGTCTTGGTGCGTCACAAGTCGGATCCATTGTGGCATGTAGCGATTGGGTATTGTTGGCCTTCATGATATGTCGATTTGGTACCATGGTATATAGTACAATGGACATTATACTCATAATTCGTCGAGAATAATAGGAAAGGAAAGGGAAAATTTAGGGACAGGACAAATATTTAATTGAATGTCTTTGGTGTCTAGTGTCTATTGTCGCTCTCGAACTCCGATGAGTGGGAGGTAACAATCCGGTGTTTTCCGACCTGAGATGGTCCACCCCTCCTATGCAATACAAATACTATATCAATCAATGATTGAACTACATAATGTCTTACATCAAAAAATTTCATTTCAAAAATCCTAGGGGTATGATATTGGGCAAGAAAAGTTTAGCTTATTCCAAAATGTACATCCCCAATCTCTCTCTCAACAAAATGAATTCGCTCTTTAAAAGAGAGATAGATAGAATGAAATTCACTTTCAAATGGGTTAGTCTAGTATCCATCCAAGTGTTAGATTTCGCGAAGATTAACGCAGTCAAGAAATACATAAAATGACAAATTTTCTAAACTTTCGTGAAGTTTAACAGGGTCGAGCTTAATCCCACCTTAAATGAAGATTAAAATCTTTAATTGGGGACATTTTTCTTTGTTAGGTATCAATGCACAATCACACGAAAAAAAGTAAAAGTCGAGAGAGAGAGAGAGAGAGTAATCGAGACGCAAAATTTTATCCTGATTTACCATTAAACTAGAGTTATGTCTAGCAGAGGATTCCATTATAATTAGCACATCGCACCTCTCGTTACATTGCTCAATTACAAGAGAAAGATAGTATATATAAGTAGTAACTATTCATTGGTTCAAACCCAAACTACTAATAGAAAATATGGGCTTAAGCAGCCCTCTGGCTTCCAGGGAGCGCTGCCCCCTTCAACCCCTGTCGGGGCAGCCCTCTCGGATCTTCACCCGCTCACCTGAAAGCGAGACCCTAGTGTTTTCCTGTCAATAAGGAGTATGAACCATACCTCAACATTTTTTTCCTCTTTTTCTTCAAGGCAAGTAGACCTTGCACGAAATTTCTATGGAGGCTCCCTTCCTATCGTAAATGGACGTGCTAGATCGAAACTCCCGTGCATTCCTCGATCTCGAAGAAGACGTAGAGGGTCAAACCCTTCCTTCATACTTGGAAAAGGTAGCACAATGAATCCGTGCAAGTATTACTATATAGTTGCCTTGTGCTCGAAAAAGCGATGACGTAATAAACACACTCGAACTTTCATCAAAAGCAGCAACCCTTTGCATCCTCCCGGAAAGCCGATTATAATTATTTTCAAAAAAAGAAAAGAAAAAAGAGCTGCTTATATAAAATAAAAGATGAATTTCTTTACAAATTAACGAGATTTTGAGGGGGAAAAAAAATGGAAAAAGCAAAAAGAGGTCCCCCAAGGAAGAGTGATGATGGATTCTAACGCATCGGCCGGGTCAAATAATACAAAAGAGCTTCGAAATCACTCCACGTTTTCGCCACCAAATTTGACGAAACCTTGGGGTTGGTCGATTTCGATTTTGGGCATTGCTGAGGGCGGTTCCTTCGTGGTCACCTAACGTTGGCTATTAGTAGGGAAGGCTCCATTTTCGTTTTTTATTTTCCCATAAAATGATTTATCATTATCATTTGCAAAGTACACCTTGACTTCCATCGAAAGCCACTAAAAAATTACCATTCTCCTCTCTTGCTGGATTCCGATCGAAACCAAACTCATTCGCACGGCTTATTAGTATAGAATTTTAATTAAGAGGAAAACCCTAATCATTGTATTCTACTCTTATAATCCCGTTTAGCAAAGTCAATGTCGGTGCTCTCTTTAGATTATTTAGAGAATTTCTGTCTAGCTCAATGAACAGGTCTCTCAAATGTCTTCAATAAAACAATAACTGGGTAGTTTGAAATGATGATTAGGGGTTGATGTTTGATAATGACTGGAGATAGAACGGAATATCTAAAGTTGGTTTTGCCACAATAGCGACGTGCTACCTTAGCCCGTTTTGTTTTTAGCAGGACCACGATTTATTTTACGGGCAACCGACACGGTTATAAGCACGTAGTAGGCTCGGTTAAAGTAATTTTTTTTTTTATATTTATATTTTTAGATCAGGATTGATCGGTCGAGAGGCATTGAAGAGCAAAATTAGGGTGTCCCACGAGCAAATTAGGTGAGAGATGGGATCATTGATTCTTTGTTTATTGAGAGTGGTTGTGCTGAAGTTAGCTTGTGCAATTTGATGATGAGGGATGCGAAGGCAAATCATGATTCATTGGGCAGATGGGTGGAGATTAGTTTTGGACAACTTCTATTGGGGTACAAGGTTGTCGTGGTAAGGATAATTTGTTAACCTAACTATTCTCTTTTCTTTTTTTTTTCTTATTTTAATATGTGTGGCAACTTTCAAAGTCATGATTTCAGCCTATGAGCCAAATTTCATCATTATTCTAAAGTGATGCTGCCAAACGTGATTGATTATGATAGTAATTATCATTATTATTGTCATCATTTGATTCTCCACTCTTTATTCCCCTTCTTTCGATTTTCCTTATTCTATTTTGTTGCTCAGTTGAACCAAGGGATCTCTTTAGTTTATGTTAATGTCGTCATTTTCTTTTGTGTTTTTAAAGGTGCTTTTTCTTTACCATAGTATTAAGAGAAATGATTAAGTAAATGTCCTTAATCCAACGTTTTGTTCTGGACAACAAAAAGATAAATGACAAATAATTATAAATTGCTATGTGAACCACTCCTTAAAAAAAAAAATTTGATTCACAATACTAATACTAATATAATCCTAACGTTCCCTCTTGAATCCCAACGTTCCGATCCGTTTTAAGAAAACCTGCATATCCGACTGGGTCAAGATGAAAATTTGAACCAACCCAGAAACCTGAAAATACTAATATAATCCTATTAGAGTGAATATTGAGTTATTTTTGTCTTTTGCTTTGCTTTCTTCTACCTCAAGGATATGTTTGATAACTCAACTAAATACCCAAAATTTACGTAACTTTGCATGTTCGAATTATGATGGATTTTGCGCTAAATTGACAAAAGCAATGTCGAAAATACGCTTAAAAATATTGAGCTCACCGAGTACCCTTTCCCCATTTTCGTGTGTGAGAATTTCGAGGACCAAATTCCATGTCAAGACTTTATATAAAAGTCGTGTTGTCTGTAACTTTGGCCGTATAGTTTCACCAAGTCGCATGTGGAAAATTTCTTAAATGATCCGGGTGCATATGAGCCTAATGCATCTGAGCCCTTGATATTGATGGATATCACACGAGACTCATATAATCTAAAGATTTGCTTCGCAACACCCAAGAATATCTTGCTTTAGTAATGTCGTGCATTGGGTTCCGTAAGCGTGTGTTTCAATAATTTAGGAGGGGGAAATAGCATGATTGACAAACGGTTGCATAGTCTGAGGAATGAATTGCTACTATATTCAAACATTTTTAGCTGATGGAAGACGAAAGTTCATAGGGAATTGTCATGCTGATTGACTCGCCCAATCGAACCCTTCTCACATGAACCCTGTAGAGGTGATTGCATCGTAATCTTTGCATGCTGATAAATTGGTAAGGCTCCTAAGAAATTTAGTACCTAAAGCTCATCAGCAAGAAGGCAATCGTGCCTAGTGATTTGCATTCATACTTCATGTGACGTTTTTGTTTCCATTGAGCTCGTATTCATGGAAGGAAAGTGTAGAAAAAAGGGCATATTTCTCGGAAAAAAAATCCTAAATTTTTCATACAGATGTCAATTCTGTCGTAAACTTTTTAATTTGGCCAATTTAATCCTAAATCTTTGAACGATTTCTTCATGTAATCTTTCTGATCAATTTTGGCAGGAAGTTGCTCACGTGGACGTCGGCCGTCCTATGTGGCACGGCTCATGCTAGAGTAGATAATTTTTGCATTTTTTTCAAAAGTATTCTAAAATTTTTTTTCTTTTTTTTTAAGAAATATAAAAAATGAAAATAAAATGTTCACGTTAGCGTCAGCCATGCCACATAGGATGTCACATGTCCACATCAGCAATTTCCGATCAAAATTGGTAGGAATGACTACATTGGGAATACATAAAAAAGTTTAGAACTAAAAATTGGTCGAGCTGAAAAGTTTAGATTACATTGGCATCCACACAATAAGTTTATAATTATTTTTTGCAATTGATGTGCAAACATCCAAGAATGTGGAGAATCTTGTAGGATAAAGCCAACCATATGGTTTCATAAACAAAAAACCCAACGACATTCCTTATATGCCTTCGATTATGTCTTTATTGTACACATGCGGGGGTTTTGTAGTGCGTAAATGCGGTACTTATTGGTAAATTTTTTTCCTTTTTTTTGGTCTTTTTTTTTTAATTTATAAAAGGTAATAATATCTCCACAAAAATACAGGAAATCAATGCCATAATGGAACACCCAAATAGGGTAAAAAAAGAGTTGATTTGGGAGTGAGTAGATCTGTGCACATGTAGTAAGTGGAATAAAATAAAAATGGAATTAAAATCATTTCACTCGAAAATGATTAATGTGAAGTTTTCAATTATATAATCCAATGGCCATGCTCATGAGAATGGGAAGGAGTAAAAAAGGCCATGATGTACAAATGAACGTTAACCAAAGAGGGAGGAAGATTAAAAAATCTCCCAAAAAGCAACCATCACCAACACATCACAACTCATCCCCACCCAACTTAGAAGCAACTTGCCAAGATGGAAAATTAAATAAAAAAGATTAAAATTAATCACTTCAATTAATTAACCTTCCCACCTTAAACTTTCAAATCACCTAATTAATCATAATACCGCCCCCTCCAAAATAAAAATGAAAATGGAAAAAAAAAATGCAACCGTTTACTTTTCAAACCCAATGCTAATGTCATTTTCCGTAAATAGACCCAACTTCAGCCCTTGTTTACACGGCCCAAGCTGATTAAATACGAGAAAGAACCCCCCCTTGTGTCGCACACTTGCCTCAGACCCGACTCTCGCACTCTCTCGCCGGAGAACAATTTCCGGGCGAGACGACTCTCTCTCTCTCTCTCTCTCTCTCTCTCTCTCTCTCTCTCTCTCTCTCTCTACAAATAATCCTTCGTTTCTCGTTCCGATCTCGGAATTTCGGGCCTCCGATCGTTCGACAGATCGCCCCGAGATCGAACCGAAAAGAAAAGGCAGAGAGAAAAGAACAGAGAAAGCTCGAAGAAAACGAAGCCGGACGGGAGCGCGAGAGAGAGAGAGAGCCGAAATCGGAATGGGGTCGGAACTGATTTACAGGGGGCACGACGCGCAGCCGGTGCCGGACGCGTACTCGCCGAAGCCCGACAAGCCGTGGCTCCCGGTGGCCCGCGCGATCCGGTACCTGCTCCGGGAGCAGCGCCTCGTGTTCGTCCTCATCGGCATTGCCATCGCCACCGTCCTCTTCACCGTCTTCCCCAGCAGCGCCTCAACCCACTATGGATACGGATCCGGGCCCTACGACACGATCCCGGGCACCCATATGGCCCACTACAACACCTTCAACCGGTTTGAGAGCGAGCACGCGCTGTACCAGCAACGCGCTGGGTTCGGGTCGGTGAGCGGGAAGGTGCCTCTTGGTTTGAAGCGCAAGGGGCTGCGGATCGTGGTGACGGGCGGGGCCGGGTTCGTCGGGTCGCACCTGGTGGACCGGCTGATGGCGAGGGGCGACAGCGTGATCGTCGTCGACAACTTCTTCACGGGACGGAAGGAGAACGTGATGCATCACTTCGGGAACCCCCGGTTCGAGCTGATCCGGCACGACGTCGTCGAGCCGCTCCTCCTGGAGGTCGACCAGATCTACCACCTGGCCTGCCCGGCGTCGCCGGTCCACTACAAGTTCAATCCCGTCAAGACTATCATATCCTTCCATTCTTAACCTTCCGTTTCCGTCGATTTATCTTTTTGAAAGTTTGAATTTTGAATTCTGTTTCTTGGGGTGATTGAATTCTTGCATTGCGGGTGAGTTTGGAGTCCTTAATCGGGTGATCTTACAAGACGAACGTGGTGGGGACGTTGAACATGCTCGGGTTGGCGAAGCGGGTCGGGGCGCGATTCCTGCTGACGAGCACGAGCGAGGTGTACGGAGATCCGCTGCAGCACCCTCAGGTCGAGACTTACTGGGGCAATGTCAATCCCATCGGTACTCTCTCTCCCTCTCTCCCATCGGGGTTCTGAGTTTGGCGGCCGTCGAAGCGGCGCGCGATAGCAAAGTATTAGTATTGCCCTTTATGCTAATTTTGTTTTCTGGGGCCAATTGGCCATTTGTGCCAACTACGGCGAATCTTTGGCTGAAAACAAAAATTTGTCGTAACGAGCTGAATAAAGGGGGGAGTCAATATGGCGATGAGATTCCTTCCTACTGTCCTAAATGGAAAGAAGGGTCATGACAAGTCCAATTCTTTTTCGTTTGTCTGAACTCTGAATCATTTAGCTATCATAAGGGTCTTAACTCTCGAGTTGATGGATCTGGTTTTCGAGCTCAACTCTACATTGGGAGAAAAGCAAATTTCTTTTGAGTCCTTAGAAGAATTCCCATTTGGGTCTGTCAAAGTTTACTCGTAGAACACCGTTTGAGGCCTTGAGCTTGAGAGAGAGAGAGAGAGATCTGAGAAGGTGTAGGTGGGCCACATGTGGTCCTAGAGCCGGACGGCTGAGATTAAATCAGGGGGGTCAGATGTAGGCAGGTGGGGCCAGATGGGGGAGAGATCTGACAATGGTTTTCTTTTTGGTTGTTGGGGCGAGACAGGTGTCCGAAGCTGCTACGACGAGGGAAAGCGCACAGCCGAGACCTTGACCATGGACTACCACCGAGGAGCCGGCGTCGAGGTAAATTCAAAGCCATGAGAAAATGGGTCCTCCCCAAATGTTAAATTCTTGTAAAGTTTAATATAATTTTATGGTGTCGAGGGATGAGGGTCCAATGCATGTCTCTGTGTGTCTGTGTGCAGGTGAGGATTGCCAGGATATTCAACACGTACGGCCCTCGCATGTGCATTGATGACGGTCGTGTCGTCAGTAACTTCGTTGCTCAGGTACTTCTCTTCTCTTCCTCTCGTTTTTTGTCCCTTTGTCCCCCCTTTTCCTTTTTGTGTTTTTTTACTGCATTGTACAAGTGAATGAAAAGCTTTCAATTGGGTTCATATGAACGCGTATTTGCTGAGTAAAAGTTGGAGCTTTTCCGGTATCCGGCTAGTCTGAAAACTGGCTTGTTTTTTGGGTTGGAAGTGTCCTCGTCACGTTCGAGAGAGAGAGAGAGAGTTTGATGTTGATGGGTGTTTGTATTTTGAGTGAATATGTGTATAAATCATGATTTGCGGCAATGATGCAGGCATTGAGGAAGGAACCGATGACCGTCTATGGGGACGGGAAGCAGACAAGGAGCTTCCAATACGTTTCTGACTTGGTAAGCACGAGTCATTCTAGCTTAAATTTAATCTTATCGATCCATTTGGACTTTTTTTTTTTTTTTTTTGTACTCGTGTCAGTCAACAAGCTCAATCCTTTTTTCCGGATCTCAAAAGGCACTTTCTTTTATTTCTTTCTTTTTTCTTTTCGAATTTTACAAATCTGGTTTGCTTGTGAAAGTGAACTGAGACATACAGGTCAAAGAAAAAAACTGAGACATGCTTTTTCCTCCTGTGTTTGCCCCATGTAAAAGCCAAGACAAGTAGCGTGCAAGCACATGGCATGTGATTGGATATGTCCAGAGTCCAGGCCATATAGGAAGATGCACTATTACTGTTGAGTACCCATTAACAAACACTGTAAAATCACAGCAGGGTTTGAAGTGATCTCTCTTTTTATCATGAAGAATCTGCAAATTTTTTGCATTTTGTTTCCTTGACCTCGGGCAGTACTTTTTTTTTTACTTCATATTCTGATTGACTTGGTCCATAGCTTCGGAAGCTACATATGACTTGGTCCACTGCTACGTCCTATTTGGGCCACTTTTTTGTTTTGTTTGGACAAATTTGGACCGCATATATTGATTGCCGATCAGATTAGGTTAGGTTGTTCTGGCATTCTATGGTTTTCACTGCATATCTATGCCCTTAGCAACATTTTATCGAATGGGTGCTCTCGGCACGTGGTGCCTACCGTATGTTCATAAATGAGGGTGGGGATCTTTGTGTTTCTTTCAGCATTATTGACATTCGGAGAAACAAAAATTCTCTCTTTGAGTTGTCGGTTATCTGAAATTATCTTCAAACTATCAACTGCCTCTGGCATTGGCAGAGCAGACACTCCGCTAGGTCTGTATTTCTCTCCGGCTTCAGCAATATACGAGGGTTACTGATGAAAAATTAGTTGGGTAATGTGCGGATTTGTTTGCCTTGGCATTGCATCTTGATTGCTACAGTATAAGACACGAGTGTGCCTTTGTTGTTATCTACTAACTTAGCAGTAATCTCTCATTCTGCAATGTGGTGCACGTGACAATAGGTTGAGGGTCTGATGCGTCTGATGGAAGGCGAGCATGTGGGACCTTTCAATCTTGGAAATCCTGGTGAATTTACCATGCTTGAACTTGCTGAGGTAAAATGAACAATTCTCCTAAGACATCCTTTAGGCAATGTTCACTGCTTGTCTTCTCTGCATCTTTGCGATCTTTACATCAGCTGCATATGAGATTATAGAAAATCAAACGAGATTAGCTAGTTCTCGAGATGGAACATGATATGATATTGTTTTGTCACTCGTGCGCTGGCAGGTGGTGAAGGAGACAATCGATCCGAACGCAAAGATCGAGTTCAGGCCAAACACAGAAGATGACCCGCACAAGAGGAAGCCCGATATCACAAGGGCAAAGGAGTTGCTTGGTTGGGAGCCAAAGGTTCCGCTCCGCAAGGGTCTGCCTCTTATGGTATCGGATTTCAGACAGCGCGTCTTCGGAGACCACAAGGAAGGGGTCGCATCTGGCAGCTCGTCTACTTAGGTCGGAGCACATTATACAGTGGAATGAGATGGTGGGGGAAGGATCAAGAGAAATTGCGTGGGACGACGCACTGGAACTTCCCTTGGACCTAGAAATCATAAATACCGGCACAGATGGTAACGAAGCACGAACCCTTTTACATTCTCTGTGGAGCTAGCATTTTAGAGGCATAATCCCGATTCAATATATTTACCATCTTTGTAATTTTCATGTCATTGTCAACCGTGGACTTATAGAGATGAAGTTCCTATTTTATTTTATTTTTCCCTTTTTGGCCCTCTTCTTGCGCATCTGAGGAACACCATAATCCAGCTAGTTCTGTAGTTCTCTCCAGCTTCAGCAATATATGACTGAGTTTCCTGTTACTTCTCCAACTTACAATCTTTCCATTCTACAACAACACGAAATAGAATACATTCTTGTCATGCACTTCACAATCTTCTGAGCAGGAAACCTGTTATTACCACTTGTAACCGAATTGCTACAAAGTCTCAAGCTTTAGGACCTCAGCCCGAATGATTTGGAAGCTGAAGTAATTTTTTTTTCGGTCAAATCGAGAAGTAACTTGACGGTCCGAAAATGCATCGGAAGAGAACTTTTTGCATGCATCCGTTTGAATCAGCGCAATACTGCTAGTGCGAGTGCAAGTCCCGTCATTGGCGCGCCTCACTCCTAAAACTAAAAGATTCACGCGACCATCAAAGAGGATGGTCCCAAGTTTGGACCTTACTCGTGCATTAAACCTAGCCAGCCAAGCCTTCAACGAAAAAGTGAAGTTTAGAGCGGAATCTCTCTAGTACCTGTAACAGCTTTGTCTGACTTGGGTTGCATCAACAGACCCACCGGACCAAATCCAATGACATCAGAACCTCCAATAGAAGCTCTGAACTGAACGATGCCTACTATAACTTCTCCACAGCAAACATCAAACTAATTCTCTAACAGAACCATGAACGTAGCCAGCGGAGCTAAAAACAAACAGAAGGCACAACATGGAAAATGAGATGATCGAAAGTTTTAGAGCAATAAGCATTGTACATCAGAAAGTCGGAGACTATCAACCTCGTCGCAAGTACTACACCGATGAAAACACTCTCTCCAACACATTAAAAGCACTACTTCAAGGTAATAAAAGTTCAAAAAGTACTAGAACAGCCGCTGCACTGCCTGGAGATCACGAAAAATCTGCTAAACCTCATTTTGGATTCCTCAGAACAATGATAACAGAGTCTCCTCGCAGGAACATTTTGCTGATGAACCTATCTTTGTTGACAGGCATAGCTTTCTTCTTACCTTTGCCTGTTTTTGGAACCTGAAATTGATGAACGCTAAATGACTAAATGTAACCAACTTGAAAAGGATAAAACAGATCATAAATTAATTGACAGGGAAAGACAACCTCAGTCCACATCTCCCTAACATTTTCAAGAACCATGTTGCAGTGTCGATCAAAAGCTCTCACGCGGCCCAGGAGCTTCTTGTTGTTCCGGCAATTAATGAGCACCTGCAAAGACGATGAATCATCAAAAACTTACACAAAGCCACATTAGCGTTGCAGGTATCAGATTGATGAATCCAATCCTGACTCATTCACTCCAAGAATTTTGTTCGTCAAACAATTAATACAGGCTGACGAGCACAAACAGACTTTGAGGTGCTTCCCAGATCGATAGCACCAGGACTTATGCGCACTATATTACCCAGTAATCAGAAACCATCGTGATTCTAAAGTACAGTCCTCTTGATTAATCCATGCGCAACTACCACTTACCTTAGCATACTTCTTGCTTAAAAAAAGAAAAGAAAAGTGTATGCCCGTCTCACAAGATTAGGTAAGTTGCCGCACAAAAGATTCTCCATTAAAATGTTTAGCTAAGTTTACTGATCAGTACTCCATACCATTTGGTATTAAATATCCAGTCTATGACACATCACTGTAGACGAAGTACTTATGTGAGGCCACTAAGATATCATACCTGTGTATTGTTTTTAACACTCATCATCAGCACTGACAGTGGGCCTGTGTTAAATTCCTCTTCCTCATTCTTGCCACCCTGTACCAGAAGGGATAGATAAGAGTTCAGTCATTATAAAATTATATTCATGATGATGTATACACTCAAAAGTCAAAGCAAGCACAAATTCAATCAACAAATGTAAAGATACCGAGAGATGAAACAGTTAAAGTATCCCCCCCGGGTGTGCTCAACACCAAATCATCATATCAAAGCCAATTTCTAATAACAGCAACAAGTTTTAAGACTCTTTGTCAGGTTGACGTCCATACATTGATTTAAATGTTCATTAGAAGGGGGAATTACAAACTTCTGATTTCTTGCAGACCACCAGTTATATCCATTAAATGGAATTATAATGCACGCACACATTATTTCACTGGAAAAACAGCATGAAGATAAAGCTCATGATGTAGATCACAAAATCACCTCATAAACAATTTCCGTGCAGAAGCATTTTACAGTAAACAGAAAAACCTTAAAGGATAGCACAACAGACTAATTGAATCAAAAGCATGAGATAACAGAGATTTGTAAGATCACTTACAGGGGCATCTTCCTCCATTGCTCTACTGCAAGAGCGGAAAGATGGAAAAACAACATGTCAGCAACTATCCTTGATTACTACTACAAAATGTAACGAAGTAGAAAAAATTTGATAACAAATAGATGTCTACCCTCGTGTAGTAAAATGCAAAAGCTGATAGAAAGTAACATCTATAGGTCGACAAAAATAAGGAACAATTGAAGGTACCTTAAATTCTAATAAAAGGGGGCGTTCATTGAGATCATACTACTACAAGAAAAAGTTACTTTTAAAGGAAAATTGAGCAAACTGCAGTCATCAATAGGCAGATACCCCTAAATTAGGAATTACAAACAGAAAAACCAGTGCTACGCCCCCATCCCCCTCCCCCATCCCCAAACATAAAAGGAAGAAGAACCACAAAATCAACCAATCTACCCGTTTAAATTAATGGGTTAGTGTCGACACGACCTATCTACGACCCATTTGAACATATTAGTTAAAAGACTATTATATCCCCGTTATTCATGGTTGAAATTTTAATTGACTTAACGAGTGTGTAATCTATATATTTTATAGATTACATACAGGGAAATGTACTAAAAAATTTTAGGTCGTATCAATGTTTCACACTAATCATTGTTGGGTTTGGCAACCTGTTCTAGTATACACTTACGTAGAAACGACACAAACACAACTAACAAACACGAATTTCCACCCCAGGAAGAAGCTCGGAATCATGACAGCTGACAAATAGGGCAAGTGCCCTCAAAAGAGGAAATCGGCAATATAATTCAGTACTACACTAAAGAACTTCTTAATGCCACCGACAGAGAACTTCACAGGACAAATCAGATGGCTGACTGGGAATAATAACTGACATATGGCTAAATGAATTATGCAGGAAATATCTTTGAAGTCTCAGTATCCATCTTTTTCTTAAGGGGACTGTTTTACTTAAGATATGGACAAATTGATTTGTATCGGGTCAAAAGGAGTAGGTGCACCAACAGGCATATCTGCTTGCTTAAAACATAAAGTGTCGAGGGATGGTGACATCACAGATTTAACAACAAAGAGAAAAATGAATCCATAGTTTTGAACTTTCAAATTAAGCTGTGGATGGATCAAAAGATGAAACTACAGTTTATGATAAACAAGCAAGAGCCCCTTATTCCACCCTCTGTTTTTCAATCTATGCACATTAGCTTGTCCATTTATTAACAGGTGGCAAGAACATGGTAAGTGAAGTAAAACTATGACAAACATTTAACAGAGGAAATCAAGTTCTAAAAGACTACTAGACCTTGACACCAGTGATGCTCATATTCGAATGGAATCTCTTCTCACCCATAATTTCATCCTGATAGCGTTCTCTCTAGGCACAGAAATACTCTTACTCACGAAGCATAGATTCCCAAAACAGATCTCAGAATTTCCTACACTGAACCCGTCCGATCTGCAAATCGGCACATATATGTGCCACTGGCAACCACGACATTGCCACTCAGTCGAGGCTCTTGAGCAATGTTTCAAAGCAAAAAGCTACTAGCAACCATCTCGATGGCAAAAGTTTTAAATTGAAGACTAAAATTTACACGAGAAGGCAAACTATCCAGGCAAAAGACGCACGCCGGCAACAGTTCTACTTTCTCAAACACAAGCTCCCTAAGCGAAAGAACCATTCACCAACTAACTGCGCCCTCTCTAAGCCCTCAATCGCCAGCGTATTAGGGTTTCAAGCGACGAAACAGCTGCGATTGAAATAACTGAAGATCGCGAAACCGCGATGGAGAAAAGCAGCAGGAAGCTCGACGTACCTCATGTTGGCTCAGAAACCAAGCGTGCCTGTAGAGGAGAGAAGACTAGGAGTTAGGGTTTTCGACGGCGCGGGAGACTCGACAAAGCTAAAAGAAAAAAAAAAGTAAAATCTTCGAAACCAAATGGCAAAGACAACGTACAGAGAGAGAGAGAGAGAGAGAGAGCTCACCGACGCAGTTAGGGTTTCGCGCAGAGGTTCTTTGGGAGCTTTCGTTCTCCGTCGAGCCGGTGGAGAAGAAGAGACTACTGCACGGCGTGAAGAAGAAGAGCGAGCGTGAAAAGCCCAGACGAAGTAAAATGAATCCGGAGAGGGTTTTAGATGCTGTCAACGTGTACGGTGATCAAGGTAGGTAATGATGAAATCCGACGGTGGACAACTACCCTTACTTTGAATGCGAAGCAGCTTACTACACACGTACCCCGGTCAAATAGGCCCGATTGGGGACGGGTTTGGGTCTTTCGAGCCCGAGGCCACACCGTCAACTTTTCGAGCTACAAGCGAAATCTGATCGAGGCCAACTTAGGGTGCATTTGGTAATAATTCTCTTTCAGAATTCAACTTATGGTAAGAATTAATTTAAAAAAAATCAATTCTGAAAGAGAATGAGAAATAAATTTCTAAAATGTTTACCAAACACACTTTCATTTTACTTTTGTTTCTGACAAGTTTAACAAACGGCGACCGAGAATCAACGATCGAGAGAGATCGACGATCGGTGGCTGGCGACCTGCGATACAAACCCACCAACCGGCGACCCTCAGCTAACGATACAAATCCACTGATTGGTGACCAACTGGCAACCGGCGACAAGCCACCAAAGAAGGAAGTGAAGAAGAAAAGTGGGAAAGAGGTGAGCATGAGAAATGGGGAAGGAAAGAATCACTTTTGGCCGTGAAAATTAATTCTTTATCAGACACAATTCTCATTCAAAAATAGAAAATTACTCCAGAAGTGATTCTTTACCAAATGCATTTCTCCTCTAAAATTACTTCTAGAGTAGAATTAAAAATTATGAATGGTTATCAAATGCACCATTAGACACATTAGGATCGATCCCCAACATTTAGGGGACAAATTGGAAAAATTGAAACATTAGGGCCAATTTGGAACAGCGCTAAAAACTTTCGAGAGGGGGGGGGGGGTGAATATGTAATTTGCCCTTTCTTTTCTTTTCAGTTTAATTTATTGTACTTGCTAAATAACGTTGTAGTCCAAGTTAGCTATCCGACATTTCATCCATACCGTGTAGTGCGGGGAAATTTGTCAAAAAAATCTTAAATCTATTACACTTCTGTCAATTCAGTCATAAACCTTTTAATTCGTCAATTGATTCTTAAACCTTTTATATTTGTATCAATACAATCTTTTTTGCCAGCCGATACTAACGTAGACAATTTTTAATAATATTTTAATATTTTTCTATTTTATTTTATTTCATTTCATTTTTCTTCCCCCCTTGTGGTCGACGAGGGTGGTCGGAGCTTGCCGACCACAGCTGTCAAGCTAAAGAGGGGGAAGAAAAGAAAAGAAAAATAAAAAAAATCGAAAAATATGAAAAATATTATTAAAAATTATCCACGTCAGTATCGGTCGGTCAAAAAGACTGCACAATGCAAAATGTTTAAGATTCAATTGGCAAACTTAAAAGGTTTAGAATTGAATTGGTAAAAGTACAATAGGTTTAGAACTTTTTTGACAATTTTCCCGTGTAGTGTGTACCACCAAATGCATGATAAAACAAAACTCAAGGTCTCGCCAAAAGCAGTCAGCCTGGATGTTATGGGAAAAATTGTCAAAAAAGTTCTAAACCTATTGCACTTTTGTCAATTCTGTTATAAACTTTTCAATTTTACCGATTCAATCCTAAACCTAGACTAAATCGGCAAATCATAAAAATGTTTAAAATTGATTTGGCAAAATTGAAAGGTTTAAAATTGAATCAGCAAAAGTGCAATAGATTTAGGACTTTTTTGACAATTATTCCAGATGTTATGTTGCAAAACCTCAGCAAGAGGCTCAGTAAAGCTCCTCTTTTAACGAAATGTCATACGGGTTGAACTCTGGAAACTGTGTGTGTAAACTCAATCAGTGACGAAGAATTCATGCTAATCCTGGATTAGTAATCCATATACTTTTATGTTTTTCCTTACTTCACCATCACCAAATAACCCGATAGAAAGCTTTCCAAGTGTTAGTAACTTTAATCTCTCTGATTTAAGATCATACAATCCGACGAAAGTAAGAGTTGCATTCACACGAAAACTTCATCCGTGAACATCTTGTATGTCGGACACAGATCATCACATGGCAGAGTGCTGGAACATGCGCCGCCCCTTCAATCCGCACAAGTAGCTTCTGTTTCGCTGCCTCCGCTTGCCGTTCGCCGTGGCAACCAGTGAGGACGTCGCAAATCTCTCGATGACGCCGTTGTTGCTCGACGGAAGCACAGGGTTGGCGGGGAAGGAATCCATGTCGGCGTCGATGTTGCAGTGCCTTTCGAGCCAGGAGATGATGTCGGAGAAGACAATGTCGATGTTGTCATCGGGCTCGCCGGAGGTGAGGCCGTGCCACATGCCGGGGTAGAGACGGATGGTCTTGTCCCTGCTGCTGGCCTGCTCGTACAAGGCCTTGCTCACTTCTGGGTCCGTCACCACGTCCGCTTCCCCGTGCAGCACAAAGAACGGCAGAGTGACCTGCAGTTGCAAAGAGTCATCACCATCCCAAGTCAAAGCTCAAGCAGCCACAGAGAAGATGGTTTGCGCACTCGACATCGCTAGTTCAAACCGATATACCACAACATATTTCGTGCAGTTCTCTAAAACAACGACCTGTGACAGATTGACATGCCTCACCGCGAGCGTATTAATGTTGAACGACTCCGCGAAACATGGGAGCCTTCGAGTTGATAATGATCATTAGGCGAAAACTCTGGTCTTATCGACAGAACGAGAGTAGTACATGTCTCCTTTATGAAGTGCATTTTGTTTTCAAAATCTTGATTGACAGCAGAATGAGTTCGAAAATGTCCTGTTCACAAATTAGACACAAACATATCGAGGTTCGGCTCTTTAGTTCCGAAGCCAGAAGTCGATCTATCTAATCAAATGTTGGCCAGTGCCTCCTGGAAATGGATGCGCAAAATGTCCGAGTTAAGGAAAAGATTCGATACTTCTGTTATCTGTTATGGATCATATTGAGTATGATGATAATGCAGCGAAAGGGAAAATATCAAATGTTACCTCATGTAAAGTGTCTTCGAGTCTCATGCTGACTCTGAGCATCTCCAATGCCGTTTTCAGCCGTGGCTTGTCTTGATATATCAACTTGTTGTTTCTCAACTGCGAGCATCGTTGGAATCGCAAGCATATGTCACTGCCGATCTGCTCGACTGAACCAAAACAAAAAATCGATGCATGAAGTAGAAGTATGCAATGATATCGACCTGTTCTCGCTTGATAGGGTCCTTGAAGGCGGAATCGATGACATCCTTTGTTGGGACTATCTTCCATTTCGGTATGATCTCTTCCACCTTCGTCAACAGGTTCACCACCACCGGGTGCGGCTTCACCTTCTCTGATATCTGCACATTTTAATGTCACACCAAAAACAAAACAGGCGTCACGGTGTCACATTGGCGGAATTGATGAGAATCCTGATACTCGCATAATTGGATTCGAGTTAATGGTCATCCACGCAAGCACTTGTTGTTACCTTGCACATGGGCGCCACGAGGACCGCACCAGTCCAAAAGGCGGGGTCTCTCTTGTGGAGAAGCAGCGCAACAGCTCCTCCCATGGACTCTCCATACAGGAACCTGCACTTGCCTCTGTACTCATCTTGAGCTGAAAAAAGGTCACAGAGAGTTGGCCAAAGTTAAGGAGGACACATTGCATTAGGTCTCATTCAAAGCCGAAGAGATTGCGCCCTACCGCAAACGGACTTGAAGAAATTGTCGCAGTCATTGACTATGTTCTCGAACTTCTTGATGTAACATCGGGCTCCCATGGAACGGCCGTGACCTTCATAGTCGATCCCAAACACCCCGTATCCTGCTCTGGCCAATCTTGTTCCACATTCTGCCAATCACCAAAACCACAAAAATGGATTGAGCTCCAGAACACAGTCGCCATTTCAGATCACTTGCGGTGTACATTACAATGCTTTTGCATGGCCAGAATGTGAGTTTCCTCTGATTCAAGCAGTTGACAAGTTTTGTTGCACTGTATGTAACATTGAACTGAAGTAGACCAGCCCAGTTTAGCTACATGAACAGCTCAATGTGGAAGATCAGTTAACAAAGGAGTGCTTGCTTTGTCCCCCTGAATCATCCCAATTAGTCTGCACTTACATTTCCATCTCAAAACAATGTGCACACAAGTAGTTGCAAGGGGGAAACTCTTTAGAACCGGTCGCTCGTGAAAATAATCATCTTCGCGCGGCGTTAGACAGAATAAAAACTCCCAAGTTACATTTGGATCGCTAAGACCGATTGGGAACATCTAAATTGTGAGGAAGACTACAACAACAACAACAAAAGGAAGCTCCGAATTGGACGAGGCTGATGGTGAACAAAGTGACAAATGATGACCAGAAAGAGTTCAAGGTTCAGTCAAGAAAGGGATAAGAAAGAACAGGACTGCCAGCGCCCATGCCCATGATAAGGATGAGCTGAGGACATCAATCATAGACCTCTATTGTGTTTTCACCCACGAAAGTCCACCAAACAAGCCGCCTCCATGTCCTGAAACCGATGAACATGGGGGAAGAAGAAGACAACATATCCTATCCTACCTCTTCTGTTCTAAAACGTTTAGCTTTGGCTAAGGATATGGCACCAATCATAGCGGTTGGTGTCCGTGGAGACGAACTTAGAAAGGTACTATCGAACGCTACGCCAGTGACATCAATGTAGACATCGCGACGAACCGAGTTACGATTCCGATATCGGATAGGAAAAGAATCATTTCGATAAGCGAACCCAATAAAAAAACGACAAGCATCTACGTCTATTGAATAATCGATAGCTACTTAAACCTAAAGACGTGCACGCATGGTTTGACTTCGATCGACATTTCTTTTCAAAATTCGAAGATCGTAGGACCTGTTGTTTTCGTGCGAGGGCAGAGAGACCAGTGATGAATGTGGGTAAACAAACATCCGACAACGGATGGCCGAACTGAAAATGTGGCGGTGGATAAATGAGGAAGTTGGAGGACAGTCAACATACCAATCTTTTTTCCAAGACAGGAAAAAAAGAAGACGAGAGTGGTTGGCTTTCCCCTGATGACTATTAACTGTGATCGACAGCGAGAGATCACCTTCCTAATTGAGCCAATTAAGATTGTAGGGTCGCATCGGCTAATCTCGAATTTCTCGAGACACTTATTTCCTAATGTATACAAAAATTCGAAACATTTTTTTTTTATTGATGGAACATTCGTTGTACATGACAATCCCCGAGAACTGTAATCGTTTTTTCCATTTAATTACTTGATAAATGTAGAATACTCGTGAATAAAATCTTTTTCGCAGATGAATTAAAACATGGTAAAACTCATAGGAAGTGACCCTATGGCAAAAAGAATCTACAAACTCTTTTTCTGGATTGTGATCTGGATGAAGGAATAGTAGCAGTCCTAGATGATAAAGCAGATCACAAATGAAATGTTAGATCAGAAGAAGATAATTTTATCGCATTTTCCTTTCGTGGCCATCAAAGTTATGACATGGCTTCTAGCAGCTAGACAGCTAGGGCTAGGTTTGAAATTACAAAAGATTATCAAGGTCGAGTTTGTAAATATAGAGATTTGTCGAGACACATTTTTTTTTTCAGGGGGGTCAAAATTTGTTGAGACATCCAACGACATATGTCTCCTTTCGGAGAATCCCTCCCGCTAGGGCAAACGACGTCGTGACTGACTATTTACATTAGGCCAAGGCAATTTACAGAATGACAACCTGATTTTTTTTCTGAAAGATGAACAGAGATAATGCTGCCATGAGTAGCAAGGGAATTGCTTAAGCAAGTTAATCATCGACAGAGAGAGAAAATAGCTCAAGCAGAGAGAGAGAGAGAGAGAGAGAGAGGAAAGGGGAGTTTCCGTGAAGAAGAAGGAAAGAAAGGTGTTCTGTTCACTGTTCAGCCACACCATTCGCATTAAATTACCTCCCATGAAGACGCTGCACTCCATACCATAACCTGCAAAAACCATTAAATGTCCCACCTTTATGTGATACTTCATCGAACCCCACCAACCAAACTTCACAGGCAGAGAGAGAGAGAGAGAGAGAGAGAGACCATGGCAAATGAAGACGAGTGCTCTCGGAGAGGACGAGCATGGCAGCCATCTGCAGGTGAAGAGCTGAACCCCTCTCGCGTTCTCCACGTGCTCCTACACGCACACCCCCCGCGCATTTCCATCAGACATCGACACATACCCGACTCGCGTCGGCTTAAACGAACAGCCCCCCAGGAAATTGTTAATGTTGCGGACACACTAAACGGCACGGTTAAATGGAAGAAAGGAAGGAAGAAAGCGGGCGAACATGGAGGGCGCATCTATGTGTAAATTACCTCCTGGTACACAATCTGCTTCATCTTCATGTGGGAGCAAGTAACATGAGACTATGCAAATGCAGGGTGAGAAGAGCCGAACTCGAACTCTGCTCGAAGGGTGTCTTCGATGAGCGATTTCAGAGGCTGGGAGGAGAGATATTTCAATGTGTGTGTGTGTTCTTCCCAAGAAGAAGGAAGAAGAAGAAGAAAAAATGGGAACTTGGTGGAGAGGCAGAGAGGTAACGCTACTTAAATAAACACACGCGGGTAGAAAATCTAGAGAGAGAGAGAAAGAGAGAAGGTGATGAGAGAGAAGGTGATGTGGAGAAATGGAGAGGGTGATCCGCCTTGCGTGCAGGGGAAGATGACATGAGATGTTTGGAATTGTGGGCTGCGACCGAGTGGGAGTCTGTGAATCACTATCCATCCGGCCCGGCCATCCTTATCACGTTTCCCAATATTCATGGGCACTCTCTCTGTCTCTCTCCCTCTCTACCTATCTAAATTGGGAAAAAAAGAGAGAGCAAAGGGTGGAGTATACGTACATTAGAATCGTTGCAAAATTACTTTATTAAATAACGTGACGGTCTGTTGCTAAATATCGAACATGGGCCGATAATAAATCGCTCCCTTCAATCGTCAGGAGTAACTTCCAAGTTGCGATCGTGCATACATACTCATGCATGGAAAATTAACATTAAGAGTGTCATAACTTTTATACGGCACTTTCATTTCGATGTCAAAATTTTTTGATTGATCACTCCGGTGTCACATCGATGGGAAAACGATCATTTAAGTACATCCGGCGATAATAAATTTCAACAATGGCTTTCTTGTAAAATAGGAAGTCGTGGATTTCCTCTCTCTCTCGAAAGCTTAAGCTCTCAAGAAGTCACCATGCATCTCCAAGGGCAACCAACTCAATCCAAATCGACCCTAGAAGTAGTTTTTGCAGCTCCAACTCCACCTTGTAAGTGCAAGCCCGTTCCTCTCCCTCAAAATCACCACCTTCATCTCCTCTCATCCCCACCACAGCTCCACCACCTTCATCGATGCCTCCTCCAACCTCCACATCCCCTTTCCCGAGCTTTGGCGTCCACGAACTCCCTCGCCTCCATGGCTGTCCAACTCCTTATTTACTCTTAGGAAAAATTACCAAAAAAGTCATAAACCTATTACAATTGTGTTAATTCAGTCATAAACTTTTTTTTGACCAATTGAATCATAAACCTTTTGCATTTATTCCAATTTAGTCCATTTAGTCGGTTGTCGTTAACATAGACAATTTTCAATAATATTTTAATATTTATTTCTTTTCTTTTCTTTTCATTCTTTTTCTTGTTTTTGGTTCAAGACTATGGCCGGCGAAGCTCGCCAATTACTAGTCGAGGGCCACGAAGCCCTCACTTGCAGCTAACGAGGCCATGGTTGCCTTCACTCGTGGCCAGCGAGGCGACCTTCTCTCGTGGCCAGGATGGCCTTGCCCAGGTTTGGGCAAGGGCTTCATGACCCTCACCTAGTGGCCAGTGACCCTTGCCAGCCACAGTCCTGAACCAAAAATAAGAAAAAGAAAAATAATTAATTAATATCAAAATATTATTACAAATTATCTATCTCAGCGCCGACGGCAATGTATCAGCGCCACCTAGCCAAATAGACTAAATTTGTATAAATGCAAAAGATTTAGGACTCAATTGACCAAAAAAGAGAGATTTATGACTGAATTAACACAATTGCAATAGGTTTATGACTTTTTTGTTAATTTTCCCTTTACTCTTATCACTTCGTCTTTGTTACTATCCATCCTCAAAACCTAGTGTAAAAATTTCTATTCTGAAAAAACAAAATCACATAAAATGAAGTAGTAAACCTCCATTGCAAGTTTCAGCTACTAATTTTGACCCAAATCCTCAATTGTGAGGTTAAGCTTTGAGGATAAGGCTGCATTTGTCCTTGAATTTGCGCCTCACGGTCCCTGAATCATGGATTGTGAGGTTAGGCCGACCTTGCCCTTGCTTCATCATCGTCTTTGAGGTCGGCCTCATCATCATTTTCGTCGCTTCAATCTCCCACAACCACCTCTGCGAATCCCCCACACTCGCCAGATCCGGGCAAAGGCGAGGTCGGCCTCGCCCTCGTCGGCTTTCCCTCTGGCCAGTCGCCGATTCGGTCACATGACGAATTTCATCAAAAAAGTTATCTACAGTCGAAACCATGAGGCGCACCTCTTTACTTCTCTAGAACCCACAATCCCTTTCTCGCTCTCTCTCGCTCCGTTTTATTCAAGAATCATGCCTAGAAAACTCATCTCTCCCTCTCAATCTCCTTCGCTCAGTTTCCCCTTTTCCACCGAGCTCTCTCTCCCTCAAGGACGAGCACTCCTAAGACTTACTTTTTTCTATTTTTTGTGCTCTTCCAGCCTGTCTGCCTCGACCCAGATCTCCCTCAACGATGTCTTCCATCTTGATTTGACGCCACTCCTTTCTGTTTTTTTATCTTTCCTCCAAACTTAAATCCCCCCTTGTGATGACGCCATCCTCATGCCCTGAGGAAGAAGCTAGAAAATAAGAAAAAAATAAAATAAAGTCACATCATTTAAAATTTTCGTCGAAAAAAAGTATTTCAGCAACTTGGCCAGAATTTCTCGTCGTTGGCACTTAAATGTACTTTTTAAAACATTTGGCACTGAAGTGTCCCATCATATCAAGTTTTGACACTTGCAACATTTTAATCAATGCTATTTTTCTTGATTGGAATTAGTCAACGACATTGGTCCCCCTCATCAAGTGATGTCAATTCTTTAACTCATTCTATAATGGACTTCACCAGAAGCATAAAACTGGAAAATGGCGGCACGTAAACTTTCGGCTGTCGGGTGGAAATAACTTATTTCGTGTAATAAACGTAATGCTTGAATACCCAACAAGAATTAGTGAATCTTATCAAAGATCCTTGAGTAATTTCGCAATTAGTGGTAACAAATTCAATTATATTTATATTAACAAAATGATAGCCCTTGCGATTGCGCGAGCAAGGAATGTGTTTACTTCGATGTTGTAACTCAATTCGATCGCAAGGGAAGATTTTAATTGATCGACTTCATTTGACGTGCGAAAGTCGATTAAGAAAATCGGTTGACGATGATAATGTTATCTAACAAGAATGGACATGATCAACGGTATCAAATGGCACAGCACGCATGTCCTTCTCATTCACTGAGTTCACATGTTGTGTTAATTCGAATGAAGGTCACGCGGGCTAAGCTAGTTTGAACGTTCTTCGAGATTTGAGTTTCATGTAGTTCTATCTATTGCGCAATAATTTCTAAGGCTGTGCATGACAAAATTTCTAGAATGGAATTTCTGTTCCAGAAATAGGTTTGGGATGGGGTTGAAACAGAAATTTATTTGGTAACGCAATTTAATTTTTCTATTGTCGAAACAAATTTCTGTTCCAAAAATAGGTTTGGAACAGAAATTAGAAGTCAAAATTTTTTATTTCTCTATTTCTAGAACAGAAGTCAGAAGTTAAAAACTCTTAGTTTCTCTCTTCACGACTCACTCTCCTATCTCCCCGGCTACTCTCTCCCCTCCGCTGCCTCCATCGGCAGCCACTCGCTTGCCGCCGCTGTCCGCTCGCCCATCTGCCACCGCAGTGCCGTTGGAGAAATGGAAATTTTATGTTGTTATCAAAATAATTTCTGTTTCAAAAACAGAAATTTTGTGTCGTTATCAAACACATTTTTCTGCTTATAAATTGATTTCTAGAACGGAAATTTTGTCATTCACGCCCTAAATTTTCATGTAAGCATGTCTCCACGAGCAAAGACGCCAAAAGGGTTATGTACATGGACCTTCCAAAGTGCTTATAAACCAATCCCCTGTCCAATTAGAAAAAGTACATCATACACACGTCAGCATATAATCGTGAAATCTTATATTTCTTTCTCAGCTAATTATATCGAATTTGCATATGTACATATCATGAAAATGTCATTTATTTGATAGTCAATGTCCTTGCATCACGTGATATATAACTAACACGATTTAGTTCATAGCGATGTCAAATGTTACCTCATTTAGTTTATGGTGCAATCCATCATAATTCTTGGTAGTTCCAACTTCCAACGAGCAAGATGATTTACTGCGAGCGAAGCACTTTGACTCCTGCTCAACAACGCCCACTGACCCTTCATTCAATGCTATTTCCACTTTCTCCGGACATTGCCTCAAGCCAAAATTAACAAGAGAGTATATCTTTTTGTAAAGGAGATCTCTCGTGATGTCATCCACATAATGCAATGACATCTCAAGTCCATCCATTGACAATAGGAAAAAATGACATAAATAGTCAAATGAATTTTGATCTAATATGTAATGTCATCTCTGAACTTTTAATTTGTTTAACGCGGTCCCTAAACTTTGATCCTATATTCAATGTGATCCATAAACTTTTTAAACATTTTCATATAATTTAGAGATTACACTGAACATTTACCAAAATATTAGGAATAACTTTGAACAAATTTAAAATATGAGGATGACATTAAAAGTTCGGAGATCCCGTTGCACATTGAACCAAAGTTCAAGAACCATTGATGTTACTATCCCTCCATTTCGAGTAAGATCGCAATTGCACATAAGATTAGAAACCTTTGAACATTTTTTTAATACTCGTCAACAAAGATGTTCGATCCATCAAGATACTGAGAATTAGTCCTAATCGGGACACTTGTACGACCCCTTCGGAGTATCGATCTTTCCATCGTAACATGTCTTAATTCCTATACAAAGTGTCATAATATGAATAAATAAATAAAAAAACACTCAAAGATTCTTTTTATTAGCAGTTGAAATTCATTATTTTGTGATCGAACGGCAATTAATCCCGACAGAGGATTCTCTTGTCCCATGTGATTATCAAAGATAGATTCATGTGCATTCCTAGCCTTTGGGATCGTGATTTTGTCCCAACACCAACTGAGCCAAACACAGACCATTGCAGTCCTCGTTCTGGTTGAAGTTTTATTAATGGTAGGAGACTCCTGTCATGGTGATCATTCATTGTGGGCTAATACGTTAGTTCAGTGACAGCAGAGGCATAACAGAAGAAGGCATGGACTTCTTCATTGTTTCCTCATGGACATGTTTCATTAACTGTGATTGAACCACTTCCAACGCTCGTGCTCTTGTTCAACCTCCAGTTTTTACCGCCATCATTCCATCGCTTAAGTTATACAGTACAGCTAAGTCACAATACGAATTGCGGATCGATGAAGAATGACCTTTGCCATTTTTTATAGTTAATGGGAGAGTATCGACTTAGATCGACTGAGCATGCCTCTTTTCCTTTTTCGGCGAGCTTCCGAGCTCTTATCTTGACGGAACACCAGATATCAATATAAAACTACGTGCAGAATGCGTGCAGCAGCAGATCGGCTTTCTTCTTTAGTTTATGCCAACTCTAACTCAGTCTACTAATTCTTTCTCGCTGATTGAATCCGAAGATCATGTTGTAAAACAATCATAAAGCCACTACGTATACGCGATATTTCACACATGTGATTGTTTTCCTGCACTTTGAGAAAGCTTGTGATTTTTACAACTGAACTCGGCAAGCAGATGACTAGAGGACTTCTTATCCCCTTCTTTGTTTCATTGCCAAAAGAATCAAATCTAAAATCAGCCTGGGAATTGTTTATCCTAGATGATTCTTGAAAACCAAAAGATACCGACAACTACCCTTGGCGGAACTGGAAAAATTGCCTCTTTCGTTGGCACCGAGGATTTATCTGACCTGGTGATTCTAGTTCGTTCTGGAAAAATCAGCAGCAGCACTACAGACAGAAACAAGGCAAGCCATCCCAAGTACATGCGGCCAGCTTCTTGTCCCTGCAGCAACAGCTGCACCAGCCACAGCTCCCGCAACCAGGCCATTTACCTGTATGAAGAGAACAAGAGGTCAAGATAATTTCAATTTGACATTGAGCTCTTTCCGCAAATGGCAGAAAGGAATTTACCATCACCAACTTTAATGGCCAACAATAAGCTTACTTGTCCCCAGACACTTTTTAAAACAGAGAAACGTAACCCATCGAATGTCATCATACTGCATGTGATCCTATAACCTTCTCTATCACTTTTACAACTACAGTTAGCCTCAAACCAATCTGGCTCAAATTAGCAGCAACATAGTCGCAAAAGTAGATGATATCTTCCACCATGATATGAGTATGAGACTTTTCTTGTGTAATCCTCTTATCAAATCATACACTACAAAAATCTACATCTGAAAGAAAAAAAAAGAAAAAGGGACAGATGTCTCCTGTAGAAAGAATACAATGGTATGGGGAATCCAGGGCATCTTTGCCCCTCTCACAGTCCAAACTTATTCCCAAGCAAAAGATAAAGGAGGAAAAGATAAAGACCAGACCCAAAATGCATATGCAAAGAGTCGAGACCTTAAAAGTTTCAACAGGGCAAAAAATGTACGAAAACCTAATTTACACATTGTGCTATCTCAATATACAACTGGCATGAAGATCTTGTCAGAAGTAACAACTCAGGTGCGACATGATACTGTCATGTTTCTGCTTAAAACTTTCCTCCTTGGATACATTTGCCAAAAGGAAACCAAGGAAATACTCAGTTTTAAATGGAAAAGCTAGCATCATGCCTCATTTGGCATGGTGAGATTCTAAGAACTAATATCTGAATTGCAGCTGGACTAGATCAGAAAACAAAAATTTGGCTGCTAAGGCCATTATAAGGGTGAGTTTGGAAATACTTTGCCTAGCAAGACTTTGAGTGAAGGAGCTGGGTAACTGTTTCAAGCTTGGAGCTTACAAAAGGCAGGATATAAGTTCAAAGAACTTCAAAATAATTTTACCAAGCACCACAATTTTCAGTCGAAGGACTTTAGAAGTGCAAAACTGCCAACTTTTCTCAAACTCACCTTAAGACTCATGCCAATATCTGTTAGCCATTTCTGGGGGAAAGGAGCTTGTTCTAGTCATGACAAAGCCGTCGATCAATCAACTTTGACTCCACAAGGGGCAGCCATATCATGACCTCGGGCCATTGATGTCAGATGTTTAAATCACTTGTCAAATGAAACTGACAAATACTCCATAATCATGCATTTCATGAGTGCGGTTGACACTGAATGCACACCCTAAAGCGCTAAAGGTTGTCTGCATTGATGATCCCTATATCCTTGAAGCTCAACAGCTAGCTCAAAGGCTGGCCAGCACAAGAGAATATACTGTATCCATGTTAAAGGATTCATTTCACATGCCTAATAAATATAAGGACCAAGAGCCCTAAAAGGATGCCAAGGGATTTACAAAACTAGAGAGCAAAAGAGCACTACATGCCAAGTGTTAATCATCATCAAGAGAGACATCATGATATCAATCCAAAGCTACAGAAGGTAGCCAAATCAACTTCCTAACCCTGTTCATTCTTTTGCAGATTACTCTCGCAGCTATGTTGCCATATTTAACAAACAATACAAAAATTATCACATGCCTCATGTATGACAACATAACTCCTATAACACGTTAACAAGCATCTCAAAGAAATCCTTGCGACGACAACAGCAAACGAAGGCCAGATGCTCTCACCAAAATTTCGAAGTTCCTCTACAGGAATATGAATGGTCAAACGCATGTAAATACCAACAGTATTTAAGTCGTTGTAACTGCGTAGTTTCTTCAATTTTAATATCAGATCCAAAACAGGAAAACGTGTTGCTATGATACTAACCCAATCATCCCTCCTTCGGTATCTCTGTATTCCACAGCGTGTCGCTGTAAAAACTCCAGCAACCAGTCCTAACAAACAAGATTACAAGCATAAGGTTGAGAAAAATCGAATCTTTTATCCACGGAATCAAAAGAAAATCTCAAAATGAGAAGCAGGTTGAAACATGGTCATTAAACTGAAAAAGAAAGTCCGGCTACTCAAAAGTATATGAGCAAGATCAAAGTCAATTACCAAGGACAAGGAAAGATCAAGCTAGTTACAGGAGAGCATGAATAAGCTAAAGCAGGCATCTGATCAATTTAATTCAGGAGGCTTCCCTCAAGGTCTGCAGGGTAAAAGGAAAAAAAAAAAGAGGCATGCATCACTGTTCTTCACTAGTCTGAAAGACAAACTTTTTTCAAGCGAAGAGACATCTAAATTCGAAGAGAGCCCCATTATGCAAATTCGTTCATTTTCAGGAATGCTAAGATGACATATCCAAGTATAACACCACGGGACAGTAGACTGTGATCACAACATCTACATATCTCCTAATATGATGCAATCACATTGCCTGCAAGGATGTAGCAATTGATGAATGAGGAAAATTTTGCCACTAAACACTGCTCAATGCCACAAGAGCATGCAAAAGACAGAAACAATTATCCTTCTCTTCCCATTCACAGAGGAGCAATACAAATGCCGAAAACAATTAGCAATTTCATTCATTCGATTCATAAAGAGAGCAACGATGCCTGTGCCTGTCCAAAACGCAGTCGCGGGGAATTTTACCGCATTGGAAGCTGAACTTGCCGACCGATTTCGCCTGCCAATCCAATCGACGCAATAGCATGAATAACCATCGAGCGAAAAGCAAGCTAATACATTACAATAAATGATGTTAAATCAACTTCCATACCACATAGTAGGCGCGAGGTTTCCCAGAAAGGCCTGCACAAGATAACCGGAAAGAAAAAAAAAAAAAAGTGAGAGAAGCAAATGGAATGGCGACAAGATGAAATTTTGAGGGCTGCAACATAATGGGGTCTTAATAGAAGCCATGTATACCCATTTTCCGAGCATCGTATGGACCTACGCACAATCCCCAGATCGCTCCTGCCTGAAAAGGGACACGAGAAGACATTCAGAATCAAAACTTTCTTCTCTCTTTTGCGATCCATGAATCGAGTCGTCTCTAATCTTAACCTCGCTCGTCGCGCGCTGTTCGCAGGAAAGGGAAAAGGAAGAGCCAGCGAGGGTCGGGAAGAAACACTCACCGTGCCGACGCGGAGAATGGAATCCACGGCGAGGGAAGAGCAGGGAACGACGTCGCTGAGCTCGTCCTTCATCTCTCATTTTCCTCGGCGTTGCGATTCAGCAGAAAGCGACATGGGTGTCGCGCGTACTGAGCGAAGTTAGAATGAGTGCAGGCTCTGGCTGGGAAGCAACAGCGACTATGTAAGAAGACGACGACGACGACGACGACTCGCCGCCGACGGAAGACCCGGATCAATGCCCGAGGACCCGATTGGGACTTCGGTTTGGACTTTTAAGTTATAGGTATATTCTTTTGTCTGTCATCTTTATATCTATAGGGGAATTCATTTTCAATCCTACATTTTATTTTGCATCAATCATAGTCCTTACATTATTTTCCGACTATAAATTAAGACTCCATTTATTTAGTAAAAATTGAATAATTTGAAAAATAATTTTCTAAAAAATATCATTTGTAATGCTTATAAAAATCAATAAAATGAAAATATTTTCAACATTCACGAAATGTTTAGACATAAATTGTTGTCGATGATAAAAAGAAAAATTTGGTTAATTATTTCAATTAATATAAACGATTATTTTTTTAAAATTTTTTTTCATGAAACAAACAGAGCAATTACATTTTTGGTCCATAGAGATGTCCAATTTCAATCCTAATTTTATTTTTTTTGGTCATAATGATGACCAAACAAATCCTTGCACCAAACAAGGGCCGAAATAACTAGTTCTTGATATTATAGATATCCAAAAGAAACAAATCCTTTCATTATTCTTCGACAAAAATTTAAGTATCGCTCATCACATTTCCATTTGAAATCTGATGAAAAATGTCTAACTAAGACAAATTATTGATAGATAATACCTGCATGTACAAGTTGGTCCAATTAGAGTCTTGTTAGTATTAATACCACCATTTGCAATGAAGGCATCCTCATTCCAAGTTCAAGCCTATCTAAATTAAAACTGCTCTTAGGAAAAGTCACAGCCTTTCTTCGCAAATTACAAGGACCAAGTGTGTAATTTGCCCCAGAAGTCATAAAATTGATATTGTTACTAATGAAAATTGGCCAAAGAGAAGAAATCATCAATGAAAAAGGTAGGAAAAGATAAATATTATCTTCGCTAATTGTAAAAATCAATCACATAGATATGAAAGGATGTTATGTTAACTTTAACTTTTTCATTTTTACAATTACAGGGGACATGCGTCTTTAGAAGTACCTATATTTTAATATTAAAGCCACTCAAAATTTATTCGTAACATTTTTCACAAACGAAAAGTATGTTTTACTTTGATGGGAAATTATAATGGGGTTTATTTGGTTGGCTTAAAGCCTAGCAAAGGGGTAATTTTCACTTTTTTCTTACTTTGTGGCATTGAAAGTTGACCACGTCAAATTAATTTGAACCTTTCGAACTATGTAATTGTGGAAGAATCACTTGGTATTTCTTAATCACATTCTCAATCTTCAAAATAAGAGTTTTTTTTTTTTTTTCATTTCAAAGTTCTGCAGAAAAAGTAAAATGTATATAAAGAAAAGCATAACCAACGGAATGTCAAAGTTTATAGAGTTATAAGATATTTAGTTAAATGAAAGTCAAATATCAATTTGAAAACATAAATATAAACAAAAAGCTATAAGTAAAGTTTATTCCACCTCATTGCTTATGGCGAGAGACCTCAATCTAGGAAGGCGATTGTCATTAATACAGTATAATCACCAGCCCCGTATGATGAGTGAGGATTAGCTGTCCAAATTAGGGTTTTTGATTCATGTCGAGTAATCATATTTGCTTCGGTTACTCACGTCCTTTGGATGTTATTGTCAAAAGGTTTTAATGTGATTACAAGGTGTTTTTTGGTAAAATCGACCGAAGACATGTCCATGTGTGTCGATTTAAATTAAATGAGTCACACGCTATCGTTTGGTATATATTGAGCCTTTTTTCCTTCAATGGCCACCCCCGGTCCAAACACGAGATCATTTTCGATATCATGACAATTCGAATCAAAATACTACCTCCCTCAAATATTAGGCTGGACACGAGATCAAGGGACATGTGGTGCCCCGCCCTTCTCATTGAAGGGCAAGACTCGATAGTAGATGGCCCGGACCCAAAGCGAGCCCCTCATCCTCGATGTGGGACAAAGCAATCATTAGGGACCATTGCACACAAATTAAACATGTCACAAGCTGTAGTGTGGTATAAATTGAGCCTTTCTTTTTCCTTCAATTGCCACCCCCGGTCCAAACACGAGATCATTTTAGATATCATGACAATTCGAATCAAAATACTACCTCCCTCAAATATGAGGTTGAACACGAGACCGAGGGACATGCGGTACCCCGCCCTTCTCATTGAAGGGCAAGGCTCAATAATTGTTGGCCCAAACCCAAAGCGAGCCCCTCGTCCTCAGCGTGGGGGACAAAGTAATCATTAAGGACCATTGCACGCAAATCAAACCTATCACACCCTATCGTGTCGTGTTGGATTGAGCCTTTTTTCCTTCGATAGCCACCTCAGTCTAAACACGAGATCATTTTGGATATCATGGCAGTTCGAATCAAAATACTACCTCCCTCAAATATTAGGCTAAGCACAAGACCAATGGACATGCGGTGCCCTGCCCTTCTCATTAAAAGGCAAGGCTCAATAGTAGATGGCCCGGATCCAGAGCGAACCCCTCGTCCTCGGCGTGGAACAGAGCGGTCATTAGGGACCGTGGCCCATCCTTTTGCGACCGATGGGCAAGCATTCGAGATCGTACCGCGTCATTCAATCCCGCACACCTCCTCAAACCATTCGTTTCTGTGTAGCGTGCAAAGCCACGTTCGAAGCCCATAATGAATCTGCAAACCGAACACACAATGCCTAGCAAATGATATTGCACCACGAGCCCTGAAAATATTAATGCACCGGCCCTCGCATGTTATCATCAAGGGTTGAGCAGTCCCCGAATCGCTCGCGCATCCACCTCTCCCCATAAGCACCACCGCGGTATCGTTCACAACGTTAGCGGGTGCCTCGGCACAGCAAGACCCACAAAGCAACTCTCCTAAATTCTTCAGCTAACGAAAGATATCGTATTTGTTTGGAATTGTATTGCAGCTTAACAGATGCAGTCTCGAAATCCAAATTATGATCATCTTCATTTAGAATAATGTGCTGTGAAGATCTTATCAAAGGCTAATAAAATAGACGGATCTTGCAGTGAAGCACAAATACTTTTCACAGTATGGATCTATAAACTGGGAAAGAAAAGAGGAAAGCAGTTCTGCTCTGCTCTGTCGTCACAAAATGAAAGACACGAGACATATAGGAGATTTTCGGGCTCAGCCGGCCATCTATTAAAGGGAAATGCCATGTTTCCACCAGTTTATTTGCAGCAAGATCACAACAACAACAACCACCACCTATCTTGTAGAAGCCTACTCAAAAACATCTAAGAGCTACAGCTCGCAACAGCGATAGCATAAAACTTTTTAATCCCCAAGCAGATCGTCATCTCAACCTCCATGACCCTTCTCTGCTCAAACAAGAGCACCTGTGCAAGCCGGAGCCCCCTGTTTCACTGGCGAACTGCACTTCTTGGTGATGAATCTGAAAGTAACCCAGCAATTGAACAATTTCGGTGAGGCAGTTTGTGTAAAATTATGACCTTTTGGTCATAAGTTTCCTTTTTGCAGAAGCATTAAAAAATGACGGGTGTAGGATCTATAACACGACTCAGTCTAGATGACGGGATAAGAACACTACAAGTGCCACAACTTTCGTACGACACTCACTTGAGTGCTATAACTTTTTTTCGACCACTTGAGTGCCAAAACTCTTTTAAAATGTTCATCCAAGTGCCAAAATCCATAGCACTTGTGATAAATGTTTTTTAAAAGTTGTGAATTGATTATAAAGTTATATAGCACCCAAGTGATCGGAAAAAAAGTACATAAGTCATGACACTTAAATGCGCGTTGTACAAAAGTTATGGCATTTGTGGTGTTCTTTTCCCCTAGACAAGAGAGGAGATCTGCCAAGATTGTTACCTGAAGAAATCCCTCCACAACAACTCATACATCAACCAGTTAGATCCAGTGCTAGATGAGCCACCATCGTCGTTCTTGGAGGCAGCAGAGATTACACTGTCAATCAAGTAATTCAATTGCAATGAGTACTCATCATATCACTGAGATTTATCTGACCTAAGACAGACAAATATTTAATCTGGTTAGACACTTACTTAGAGGCGGTTTTCTTTAGCTCCTCAAACATGGCACGCGGAGAGATACATCCATTGGTCAGCCACGGCGAGATCTTGCAAGAAAAGTTGGCTCCATAGATGTTATCATTGTTGGCCCCCTTGTTTGGCTGTGCTTGGCACTCAGCGGCAAATTTTTTGAGCCTTTGAAGAGCTTCGGTCTCACCTCCTACCATAGAAGGCGCCTTACCATCCTGCATACACGTAGACAGCTACCATCAAGCTGATACCCAAGAAACCAAAATCAAATATAACCGATTCATTCTAGCAATTACCAAATGACTCATCAAGTACTAATACCAAAGTTTAGGGATTGAAAAAAAAAAAAAAAAACTAACAGACACTATAGTTAAGCTTCCCTCTTGTCGTCACATCCATTTCTATCACATGTTTCTTCAACTAGACGGCGCAAGATCACATAAGAAAAGACAAAATGCTCAAGCTCGAATTATATAATCATACAAGAGCCATCCAGAAGATCCAACCAAATTTTGCACCCGAGGCATCTACTTCACTCAGTGACACATTACCAGCTTCGACCTGTTCAAACTAAGCATCTCAAAGACAGAATTCTACTCAAATGGACAATGCAATGGACTGTTCGAGAGGAACGCTACACTATGCTGTGCAGATGCCAAGATCAATCTCAACGAACCTGTGGACGTTTCAAAATCGTACATGAATTAACTTTTTTATCTTATTATTAATCAAGGATTTTCTTATATAGCTAGAACGATCCTCACAAATTGCAAATACTAATTTGTTAAGAATTAATCGGATTGAAGCTATGGCGTCATCATTTGCTGGAATCGAAATATCTGCAAGATCCGGGTCACAAATTGTTGGAATTACCGAAATGAGATCGATTTCGCAAAGCAAAAGAGACAGACCTGAGCCATGGAGGCACTAGTATTGACACCCAAGTCCGTCAAGGAAGGCATCTCTCCGGGCTCCACGTCGCCCCTCTTGGGCAATCCCTTCAGCTGGTCCAACGCAGTCATCGTCTTCCTCACCTCCAGACTCTGCACTCTCTCCCTGAAACCGCCGTAGTTCGTCGGCATGTCCTCCACCTTGAACGGCAGGTCGTCGACGTGGAACAGCGTGCTCCCCCAGGAGTACTTCACCTCCACCCCCTCCTCCTTCATCGCGGCCTCGATCCGCTCCTCCGACTTCACCTCATCCCGCGACACCTCGCGGTGGGCGTAAACGGCCTCGGCCCCGACGGCCTTGGCCATCTCGGCGAGCACTTCCTCGGGGCGACCCACCCTGACCACGAGGTCCGAGCCGCGGTCCCGCAGGCTGCGGCGGAGGTCGGAGACGGACTCAAGGAGGAAGGAGGCGCGGCAGGGGCCGGTCTTATCGAAGCCCGACGTGGACTTGCCGTAGTCGCGGGGGTCGAAGCAGTAGACGTTGAGGACGGACATGGACTCGTTGTGGGCGGCGTTGAGGCACTCGTTGTCGTGGACACGGAGGTCGCTGCGGAACCAGACGACGGAGGCGCGGCGGAGGCCGGCGGCGCCGGAGGGGTCGAGGGGGCGGTGGGGGCCGAGGGTGAGGGGGCTCTGGAGGGGGTTGGCGGAGATGGTGGACTTGAAGGAGATCTTGCGGGGAGAGACGGCGGGGGTGGAGAGGGAGAGGTGGGCGAGGGAGGAGGCCTGGGTGGGGACTCGGGCCTTGGCGGGCCGGGCTGCGGCGAACAAAGACGAGATCTTGGGCTGCTGGAAGAAATGGGTGGCGGGCTGGAAGGCGGCGAAGAGGGAGAGTGAGGCGGTGGCGAAGGGAGGAGGGGCGGGGGCGACGGCGAGCTGGTTGGTCTGCTCGTCGGGGGCGGCGTTGTCGGGGGATTTCTCGGCGAATTGGTGGTGGGAGTCCATGGCTGGAGGAGGGTCA
>BCNH02000008.1:6544309-6577821 GCA_001662345.2 Metrosideros polymorpha var. glaberrima | reverse complement strand
GAGAGAGAGAGAGAGGTGGGGGGTGGGAGAAGGGGGGAGGGGTTTAATAGTATTCCAATCCTCTGTCCTTCTGCCTCCTCCTCCTCCTCCTCCTCCTCTAACCGATTCCACCACCTAACCTTTTGCCATTGCTCCCCTGCTAACTTTCAATGGCTAAAATTTCTTCCCTCCTCGGGGCGTTGGGGTCGTTTTGGGGATTCCGCATGTCCCTCGGTTTGGTGGGAGCGACAGGAACCGGGGCGAGCGGGTGCGTTACCCCGGTCCGCTCGTGGCTACTAACGTTATTAGGAATAAAGTAAACTGAAAACCCTTAGATTTGTTGCGAAAATACAATCGAGTCCTAAAAATTTCAAAAGCACGATTAAATCGTAAAACTAATCTAGAAAATGTGATCGAGTCACAATCAATAAAAGAACTTGATTTGATCAATTTGACGAATTTTATGACTTGACTGCACTTTTTAAAAGTTTCAGGACTCGATTGCACTTTCATAACAAGTTTTAGGACTTCCAGTGCACTTTTAAAAGTTTTAGGACAATTGCACGTTCCCAATAAGTTGTAGAATTCTCAATGCACTTATCCCTATAAATAATTGTAGAAGATTATGCTAAAAAATTTGCCTCTACGTTTTCCAAACTATTTTTGTTTCGGAGTGCACTTTAAAAGACCCTCTTAAGTATTGATTAAGGGAAATTCGCGACCTTTTAAGTGCACCAGCTATCTTCTTGCCATGCGTTATCGCTTTTTTAGAAGCTAGACTTATTATGAGGAAAAATTCCAAATAATGGTATAAAGTGAACATTATTTTAAATAAGAGTATGAAGTGATCAAATTATCTCAAATAATAGCCTAAAGGGCCAAATCGTCTCAAATAAAGACATTTGGCCGACTGGCAACTATTCCGATTGTTAGAGAGGGACATTTTGGTCAAATCTTTAATAAGTTTATTTTTTTATTTTTCGACTTTTTTATTTTCTTTTTTTCTTTGTTCTTTCCATTTCCCTATTCCCTTCCCCTGGCCATCCTCTTCTGGCCATCTCTTTAGTGACGCCGGCCTCAAGTGAGGGCCACCCTCGCCAGGCCTTGCCAGCCCAAGTGAGGACAAGGGTCGCCCTCGCCAGATTGGGTGAGGGTAGCCCTCATCTGACATCGGCGAAGGCGGCACTCACCTGAGGTTGGCATCACTGATGAGGATGGCGAGGGGAAGGGGAGGGAAAGAAAAAAGAAAAAAAATTGAAAAAAATGTAAATGACGAAAATACCCTTCAGCTAGTAAAATCAAGCTCTTTTTTTAGATTGATATAGCCACTTTAAGCCCTTATTTGAAATAGAATCCACTTTAGGTCCTTACTTAAGAAAGTGAGAGCACTTTATGCTCTTATTTGAAATTTTCCCCTAAAATGACTATGGCTTTCTTTTGAAAATACTAATTTGCATCCTAAACCCCATTGTACAAGTATGAAATGACTAAATTACCATTACTCGTAAAAGAGCCTCTCAAAAACATCCTAGCCTCAAACTCCCCCCCCCCTTTCATCCTAACTCAATTCAAGATTGTCCCAATCGCTATTTCGACACAGTAATCGGGTTGTAAATGAATTCAGACTATATCTATTTAAGACTCATATATTTAGCATTCTTATTTTTAAAACCCATTATAGCTGATTTGGGAGAAATAATGAGTGACCCATTAACAACCCATTCAATCAAATATAGGTTCATTTATGGATTTTGAACCCATTTTGACAGGTCTAGACACGACTATCCACCATCCCACCCTTGAATATCTAGTGCACCCCCACCTTGTCGCAGCATTTACCCATCCATATTTACCTTGGTGGCCACACCCATCACAATTTGAGTGGAGCCTTATTCGATATACATAGAGGGGCATTTGGCATGTGTCCTTCAGCGATTAGTTGAGCCACAATATTCATTATTCTCCGTGTTATAAAAAAAAACACTTGATTTGTAACCCTTTTTTTTTCGTCTCGCTTCTCTTTTTTATGTACATATATGGACAATGTTCTGAAGATCGGACCTTAGACTTGATACTCTTCGACTCACTTGGGGATCTCTTTACCAGCAAGATCGTATGCCTATTGGCCGCATAGTACTCTTGATACTTACATTTACAACGTGAATTTAGCATAAAGGGTAGCCATCGTCATGCTACTAAATTCTTTCTCGTGCACGACTTCTTCCAAATGCTTCACGTTGACCATTGACCATCCGAACTTCCTTCCTTGTACTTCAAAGGCAACACCTTAAAAATTCGGTAGCCAATCGACGTTAGCTGCGAATGCGACTCGGAATGACAAATGAACTGAAGGCCCGTGGGGTACACTGCAAAAAATGCTATTATATTGGGAAATTAGGTACCTTTGACAATATAAAAAATCAAATGAAGAAAATAAGAGATTATACGCAAATAATGGGAAATCATGTCTTCTCATGAAAACACGTGGAATAGCAATCCTTGGATAAAATTAAGGAAATAATTTCCTAGCAATCTTGATTCTATTTTTTTTCTACATCCATGAGCTTGTTGATATCATAAACCTCAGGAGATTAGCTGAGTGATTATAAACACTCGGTTTAAATAAGATAATTCTAATCACGACGTATCGGATAATCGCGAATGGCCGCTCTAATCATTTTGCGAGTGAAGCTTACCGAATGCATGTGAAATTGGAGATTTACGTGCATTTTTTGGGAATGAGTCGAGTCCAGGGCTCATATATTACGTATTATTGAAAACATTAAAAATGCATATAGGTAATAGAAAAGGCAGAATTCAAAATATTATTTAAATCTCAAAAAATTATGACAAAATTTACACGTGACCTATTTATAGAAAAGGAATTACATGTGAACATTATGACAGATAATTATGACAAAAATTATATACTACATTGTAAATAACTACCAAATAAATCCACTCTTGATTATCCCGTGACATGTGTAATTACGTTGTGTTTTTAACTTCGGTTCATGAGAAAAGAAAGCCAAAAAAGAAAATTTTAAAAATAAATAATAACTGCATGCGCATATCAGTCTACTGGATTCGTTTTTAATTTATCACTTGTTAAGAAAAAAATATGCTTGGGTCCGCGAGAAGTGAGGTTGTCTACATACCTCTCATTTTAGCATGCCCAACATATAGGGCACACCCGTAATTTCATCGATGCCAACCCGGTCGGCTCAATTATTCGGCCTAAAGAGTCGGAGGGCTTATCGTTTATCAACTCAGTGAGGTCTGTTCGAACTTGTCCGAGCTCAGACCGCACAACCGGTTCGATTCGGGTCGGTCTGATTCCATTCATCCACCGGTCGATGCGTTTCATCGACGCTGAAACGACGTCTCGAAGAAGATAGACGCTCGTCGCTCGCTCGCTCAGTGCCCGGTGCGACCAGGACATCGCCTGCGGATTGAACTCGGCTCAACAGGCGCCGCAGAAGTTCCGCCGCATAGAGGCACGCATAGAGAGAGAGAGCGAACGAGCGGACGATGAGACTTTCCATTCAGTTCGCCGTTTGACCATGATGAGTATGGAGTATCTGGTGGGGTTCGGAGTTGCCCCTGCCACTCCTGTCTGGCGCCCGAAGCTGATGGGTGCTTATGGTGTTCGACTGAGAGCAAAACTCGGCGACGAGAGTGACCCATTTCTCCAATCTGCCCTCAATGCCGCGTCTCTTCGTTTCCGAGAGACCCTTCAACCAGGCAAGTAGATTCCTCTTCGGTCTCTATTCGGCCAGGCATTTCATCGAACACGGTGAGGGCGTGATGGCAATGGTGTCGTGAGTTTTGGCCTCTTGCTTTCTCATGGTTATACGCTGGACTTTGAAAAATGAGCGGAAAATGAAAAGTAAAAGGTATATCTTGGCCACGAAGGAAGGTCTCTCTTGCGCGTACGATATTAAGTAATGGAACAGGATTGGAACGGAGGAAATAAGGTTATGAGGCTAAGAATGAAAAAAAAATGAAATGTAGATTTTCAAATTTATGCTTGGTTCTAATGAAGGAAAAACATGATAAATAATAATAAAACCAGAATCTCCATTCCAGTCCAACCTTCATGCCCTTTTAGTGATTGCTAATTGTTAATTGGTCTTTCTTATGTTAATATCTAAGCCTGATTGTTTTCTTTTGAATATGTTTATTATCTTGGAGTAGTGCTTACTTCTGAATCCACGGCTTCTATCTATGAAGATTCATATTGTAGACATTGCGTTTGCAAGCTTGAGATTGATTAATGCTTCTATTTGTAGAGCCTCTTTTTGTCGATCCATATGCCGGTTGTTTTGTCTCTACTGATAATGAAGTGGACATGAAGAAGCAGACACGCCATTATTGTCTTGCAACTAAGTATATTGATGACAAGTTGCTTCATACTATCAATCGTATTGATGGGCTCAAGCAGGTAAGTTTTGCTCGTCGTGCCAAGACAAACTAAGCAACGGTCATTATTGGAAAACATTATTGCTTTCTACTCACGCTATGTAGGTTGTTTTGCTAACAGATGGCATGGATACTCGTCCTTATAGACTTAATTGGCCAAGTTCAACCTTGATATTTGACATATCTCCAGATGAATTGTACAAAAAAGCAGCTGAAAAACTTGAAGGTGCCCTTTTTTACTGGTTTGGTGGTTTATGAAATTTCAAGTTGAAGTTTTGCTGCAAGATATTTTCCTTTCTGCATTCTTCGTGAAATCCCTTCTTAAATTGTTTGTGTAAGGATAGGCCATGTAATGATTTTTATGCAAAAAAACCATGTGATATTCACTTACCAAAGGTTAGTTTAAGCTACGAGATTTGTGTGAAGAGTCATACTGTTGGCTTTTGGTTTCCCGCCATCACAAATTCCTAATTTGTTACAGAGACTTGTCTTTTCTTTATGAACTACGTTGTGTTAATGTCCAAACTACTAGGTGTTGGGGCTAAAATTTCAAGACGTTGCTTATTCTATCACATCCCCTTGGCGTCATCCAATTTGCAGCAGGTTTTGCACACAAAGGGCTTCAATGGAAGTTGGCCAAGTATATGGGTCATCCAGGTAATGTTCTCCTTGGAACTGTTCAAGTTGATGATGGGATGGCAGAGTGGAGTAGTGGAATGGATTTAGTTGCTCATTTATGTATTCTCTTGCAGGGCTTGCCTCTTATAAATTTGGCAAGTTTCGAGGATATCTTGTTTGTTGTTAGCAGTATGGCCATGAATGGTAGCCTTTTCTTGGGAGAATTGCCTTGCTGGCTGGCAGAGCCTGGAATTGGAAGAAATGTGAGATTTTTAATAGTTTGATGCTGGTCTCAAATTTGATTCATGTGTACATGCACTTTATATATCCTAGCTATTCGCAGTTTATATATATGTACTCAAATGGTAGGGTTTCTCCTGGTTAGTTTGATTCTGGAAAATGGATGGACAATCTTTTCATGAGCAATGGTTTTCGAGTGGACATAATTAGCTACGACGAAGTTGCAAGGAACTTGGGCAAGCAAGTGACATCAGAAGAATACAGACAAATACTATTTGTGGCAGAACAGTTGCGATTTTCTGATGCTCAGGTAAGATGGCTTGTCTCCTAGACCAACTTTTCCTCCATCTCCAGCTGTAATTTGAGCATTCTCTAGATTTATTTCTCAGTATTCCAAGTCAATATTATGTTAAAGCACATCCACATCGATTACTCACTGCTTTGTGAGAATTTGATTTTGCTTTGATAAGAATAAGTTATTTAGACGGTGTTTATAAGCTGCAAACAGTGCGTTCATTGACTCATTTTGTTAAATTACACTGAGTGAACAACTATCTTGTAGAACAAAATAGCAATGAATCATCCTTTCCTCTAAACAGTGCATGTTGAGTTCTAATCTGACAATAGTTCGATGGTTGCCCTACTATGCATCTTTATAAGGTCACACGGTGTCATTGATATATTCGGAAAGATAGCTTCTGATCAGGTCCATAGAATTCATTTTCTTTACTTCTGGCAAATTATGTACGCTCAGTGGACAAATACTTCGTAAACCATCCTGCTTTGCTTTCTTCACTGCGTAGAGCCTGAGGACCTGAGACAAGAGAAGGGTCAATTTAACTATATGTGTGGTTTCCTTGTTTTCATGTCGAGAAATGACTAGATTGTAGATTCTGACTCTGCTGTATTTAACACACAATGGTAGATGGAAACATGGAGGAGAGAATTCCAGAGAGTCGAGGAAGAAGGGGGTGAAGAAGGATTCGAGGAACTCTGAGATGCAAAAGCAATCTTAATCCCTCTATTCCTTCTCTTTGTCAGAGGCTTCAATGCCACTCCCTTTTGCTGTTGTTAGACATAGTATGTTTGTTCTTTTTCCTTTACTTTTTGATGTGTATGTCAACATACCTTCCTCAACCTTTTGGCTAAGTATGCAGAATATTTTAAGATGTGAAGTGAACAAACACATGGTAGTGTCAAATTTATGTTTCATCATATTATAAATAAAGGCCAATATTTGCATTTGTCATTGAACGGTAGGTCCCAATTGGAAGATCGCCGTTTTAGGGGATTCCCGAATTCCTCTTATCTCGTACTGAGCAGATGTTTGAATCTGGTAAAGATTGTCCCTTTTCCCTTTGTAGTTTGAGTGTAAAAATGCTATAGTCTATTGGTGGGAAATTATGGCATACCATTTTACTTAGCGGATGCGCATATGATAATCCCTTTGCGGCTTAGTTCCTCAACGGCTTTATCTTTTAGCGATTCACCAGCCAAGGAAGCACATGCTGTGTGCTGCTGGGGAATGCGATTTCAAGATAGTACAAGAAGTATAGTTTTGAACTTTAGTATGGCTTTCCTTTTCCAATTGCTTGCTTAAGCATTCTGGGGATATGTCCATTCCTTAGTTAGGTGAAGAAAGGCGATACATTTCTCTCTCTCTCTCAATTCCTCTTTGAACATATTATCTGTGCAAATTATTTCATGCATGGGCCATTTAACATGAGGTATCCCTAGGTAGCCTCCTGTAGTAGCATAGGAGAAATGCTTCCCAACCCAGATCTATGTTGACTGATCAGATATCAATCATCAAATGAATAGGCCTTCTCACGGGAAGTGACAGTTCAAATCACTTTGATTTAAATGAACACTGATGAATACTTTAGGCGGGTCTCACGTGGTCCCACAAGATCCGACGGTTGCCGACCACGGGAAAGGGGCAAGTTTTCCACTCGGGAAAGGCCGGCAGGGGAGAGAGAGAGACCCATTGCTAATAGTAAAATGGCGGACCTGCCGAAACCCAAGTGGAAGCACCACCTAACCCCGGAAGAGGGAAGGGTAGTTTTAATCACCAGAGAGACAATACATTTGAACTATGTGACTATATGAAAGCTCGATTAGATTTCACTAGAAAAGGGCCACCTGACTTTCAAGAACCAGACAACGTAATACAGATTCCAGAATCTCTAGAGGCAAGCCAACGAACAAATCTACGTTCCACCTAACAAGGAAGCTGATAGCTTGCCGCTCTTGGTACGACCTAATTTTCAAAGGGCAATTTCTAGTCTTCTCGACGACGGCTTACGGTTCAGCTTTGGGGAAATGTCTTTAGAGAAATGCAAAGACCTTTGGGCTAAAGGGGTTTTCTCAAATGCAAATGCCGTTTGGTAAACTGTAATTGAAAGATGTCTTGGGAATCAACTTTAGAGGAAATGTTGTTTGGTAAACATATATTTGAAAAATCTTTTGGTGTGATAAATTTAAGTCTTCTAACTTTAATTTGTTTAAAATTGAAAAAAATGACTTTAACTTTCATATTTTCGCATAGAGAATAATGTAAAAGAGACATACGAACAAATTTATAAAAAAAAAATCATATCAAAGTGGATCTTCTCAATTTAAAAAGAGTAATTTCATATAATAAACATGATCACATGTGTCCTAAGTTAAGATATACTCTATCATTAAATATTACAAACATTCTCAACTATTTCTTAAACTCATGGCTATTTCATCACGTAAACGTTCCATGTTCGAAATACGTTTGCACTTGCCCTCTCATTTATAGGCTTTCCCTCCTTGATTTCTCTATTAAAGATTGATCCACCAAAGAAAAAATATTATGGTGGGATGGGTCATCATCAATCAAAGGAAAGAAGATGAATCAAAAGGATGTGTCGCTGGCCAATGACGGGAGATATGATCTGAAGTTGAGCAAGCAAAAAAAACAGAATTTGAATCCATGCCAAGAAAAATCTCAACCATGCACCATCACAAATATCTATCAAGATTATTATTGTGATCGGATTTACCACCTCACACTCAACTCCTTTCCATGCAAAAGAAGTTTGAAGAATGGAAACAAGAATTGGAAGAAAAAGTATGGCTCTGTTAAGATCGATTTGTACATTCATTGGCAGATGAATGTATGGCTCCCAACCTATCACATTACAATCACAGCCCTTTCACCCAGACACCAGAGGACACCACCATGTCCATAAATCAGTCAGATTTCTAATTCAATGAGGGGGTTCTTCTAAATTCCCAAGCTGGTCACAGAGAGATCAAAATTAATAAAGCAACATGGAGATCATCAACAACCCTCATCTTAGCTACCAATAGCAAAAGAAAAAAAAAAAGATCAAAACTTTCACATCTTCAAACAAAACCCATCCTCCATCTCTCTGTCTCCATTGCAAGAACCCACCATCCCCACGACTAGAGAAGACGACGGAGACGAATTCGCGGAAGCCATCAAGACTAGAGACCCCTTGCTCCGCGCCCTCCTGATCGGATACGACACGCTCTTGTTCTTAGAAAACTGTACCACCAGCTCCACCACGAGAGAGATGGTCGAATCTTGAATCATGGTTGTTCACACTCATCGTAAAGAATCAACAAACCTTCTCGCTCAACACAACCTGGTCCAAAAAATATGAAATCAGCAAAGCACAAATCAAACCAGACCCAATCATGAAGCTATTAAATTAAATCCTCCTTGATTAACAACAAATAATGAAGGGAACATGCCAAATACTATGGGGTCCAAACAGGTCCTAGAACCTATCAATGCTTCTACTGCATTAAAGTTGATCATAAATGATGTAGCAATCGCTAACTTATTGGACATCTCGTAGGTGATACATGGTAGAGGAATACTTTTTCCTTTTTAGATGCATAGTAGAGGAGCAACAAACTTTAACATTCTAATCTTATGAAGTTTGTTGCAACAGAAATCCCATGGCTTCAACTAGATAGTACACTTTGGCCCAAAAAAAAAGCTAGACCCTAGATTATTTGATCCCTCCAGAAGAATCCACAAAGAACTGGAATTGGCTCTACAAAACTACAGGCTTAAACAATATTGTAGTACCTAGATTCATGTAAAAGATGGCTCTTCAAGTAGATATAGATTTATGTACTCTGTAAAAGGATATATTTATGGATATTTCCAACTAATTTCCCAGAATAGGTACACAAAATCAAATGAAAGCCGACCCTCATCGTAAAAACCCAACACAGAGAGAAAATGCAGTCACATAGGGGTTATCCAGAAGTTTAAGTGAAGCAAAATGAAGCCGAACCAGCAAAGCACAAATCAAATCGACATCGTAAAAATTTTCATGCTCAACAAGCAGAACAATAGGCGAAAACGATTATTTACAGGAGAACAAGGGTGGCTTATCAAATCATGCAAAATTCATCGCTAAACAATTGATCTAGACTTTAAAACATCGTCTGGGTCGAGAAAGAAAAAAGTCCTCTTAAAACAGAAAAAGAAAAGGGCACAACAAAGGGGAAAAAAGGCATAGGGATACATCATTGCCAAAAATATATGCATTATGCAAGTCTCATTCTCGAGATCCAAGCGCACGGTAAGAATTAAGCTGAAGCAAAGAAGTTATCCAAAAATTAAAAAAACCAGCTTACCAAATCCAGAAATCTTCGAGCTTTGTGAGGGAAGAGAGGCGAAGTGGCAAGCGGCGTCACGAGGGAAGAACCGAGAAGGGCCCGTCGAGAGGAAGAGGCGAAGAGGCTTCGAGTGCGTTTGTCTGTCGAGAGCGAAGAGAGAGGAGACGCGAAAGAGAGTATGTGAGAGGGAGGCTTGCGGTTTTGTTTTAAAGGGGTAAATTGGGAATTATGACTAGTGAGTGAGGATGAGATGGGAAATTGTAAATTTTCATTAAATGGGGAGACTAGCATGCCGAGAAAGCCAGAATGCCAAAGCTGGTCCAATGCTGCCTTGAGGTAAAGGCTCTTGGAGGGTACTTGAAAATGCTAGAATTTTCCAAATGGCCTTCCTAAAACACTTGCCAAACACATTTGTATTTGCCTAAGGACCTTTAGAGGTCCAAAGAGCTTTGCAAATGGGTTCCCAAACGCAGTCGGATACAAAAACAAGAACAAAAAACAGGGTCAGACAAATACTAACGGTTTAAAACTCCCCAAAATAAGAAACTTTTTTTGTAGCTTAGGATACTTATGATAGAGCCTCGGCTGCTCTTTGGTGTTGGATTTGAGTCCTTGCATGCGAATTGCGATTGCAATAACCTTTGCGATTGTAAAAGGGTATCAGATACTTGATGATGTGTATGTAATGTACAATTCGTGTAGCCTTCGCAAAGGCGGATGCTATACAACATGAGATACTCCGGTTGGTTTACAAATTTGATTTACAATCTAGTGCAATAGATTGAATGTGGGTATTTAAGCAAGGGGATTATATTTATGACCCAACAAGAATCTACCATTTCGTGGTATAAACAAGTTGATTTTTTTTTACCGGGTCTGTTATTTTGAGTATTATCCATCCAACGCCTGGCGATTTCACGGCACCTTAGTGAGTCGATGGATTAGTTTGGAGTTTCTTGTGATGATTGCATTTGATGATCAAACCCTTAAAGGAGGTTATGGCTGTATTATACGTAGAGGAGGATGAGAAGAAATAGAGTCTACATTGGAGTGTGAAGACACGTGTCCGAACATGCTGGATATTCAAGAGCATAGTATTGTCTCTCGTGATCTATTTATTTATTTTGGGGAAGATTACATGGTGAGTCTCCTCAGAGATTCCCAAGGAATACATACATACAAACTCATGGGCTTGGCCCCAATCGAATCAAAGCATACCGAGCCAGCTGGTCAGGATAGCCCATGCCAATGCCATGATGTTTGGCCCATTAAATCTTTGCCTAGCCCAAAATGGGGTTGGGCTCATCCCTAAACACTCGATCTATGAGCAATGACTAGGACCGATCCACGTGGACCCAACCCTACAAAGAATATTTCCCTTCTTGCAATAGTGTAGGGGTGAGTATTGTGTCCAGTTCAACTCGAGAACCTGATCGATTTGGCTGAGCCAAGGGTCGTTGTCGGGTGAACCGGATTAATTCTCGATTTTGGGACCCTAGAACCAATCGATTGCTAGTCTGATTCCCGTTTCCAAGGCCGAAATTGACGAATCTATAAGAGAACTGATCTCCTTGGTCCAGTTCTCAAATTGAATTGGTCTTTTAGAAAAAGAAAACACACTTTTGAATACATAGAGAATCGAATCATGGTTTTTAGTATGAACAAATAATAAAATAGTCACTTGACCAACAAATATTTTCGTAACGAAATGATGCAGCGTTTGTATTTTATTATAAAAATTTGATTTTTCTCGACAAAACAAAAATTGGAACGGTTCTTGAGTAGAACTGACCGGAACCGGAATCGGCTGATTTAGTTCCCGATTCCAATTTCTAAAACCAAGAGTCACTGTGTTAGTTCTTGGTTCGAAGCAAGGAACCGATCACCTCTACAATCGCGTACCTTGAAATCAACAAGTCTAAGTTGTTTGATGGCTTTCGCACACGCAAGTCAACTGTCTTGAGTAGACGATATGCTGTACAATGATCCAATCACAACCATTGAGACTATTAATGATGGTGTATATATAGATTGTTCATGGACCCTCCATGTTTCGAGCGAGGAGATAGTCAACTTTTGGACTTGATGCAGATGGTGTCTAGACTCAAAATGAAAAGTCAAAACGAGATACGGTCCGTAACCCATGACACTTGACAGACACGTGCATTAGTAATTTAGTATCTAACCTTCTCTTTTACCCAGATTTTCACCTGTTCATAACTCGTGTTCATATGTAATATCAGCTAATTATTAATTTTAGCTTTTCCACTCTGTTTTGGCAGTGGTGACCGGTGATAACTCTTCCGACGAACCGAATCTATACAACTACAACAGCCTTAGCGATGATATATAAGTTTTCTTCAAATCAATGAGTATATGCTGATCAACATTATTCCAGTACGTGTGATTGTTCTAGGGCTGAAAATATCGGGCATGATCCAATCTGTTCTCCGTTCGTGTCTTACAGATTTAGAAAAAAAAAAAAACAATATTCTAATAACATTAACACGACCCGGCAAGGATTACAAACACACCGTGTTCAAGTTATGTTCGATCTGCTTTAGTTTAATGTATCGAGATAAATATGTATCAAAAGAAGGGGTTTTTTTTTTTTTTGAGGTTCACTACTGGCGTAGAAATTAATTTTTGCACTCGCTCTTGGATCATTGAAATGCAGGAGAATTCGGGTATGAAATTAACTCTGTAAGCTGATGATATAGTTGCTATATCATTAAAATGCACGTGCCGGGATGAATACTAACATGAGACGGTAATCTGTGAATGTTGTGTGTACATGTATATGCACGAAGAGGGTGGAACATTCGAAATGGAAGCTGGAATTTCGCTCCGAGTTGTCCATTCTATTTGGTGAGTTATATATACGTATACGAACTTATATAACCTCTTCCGAAGCTCTAAATAATCGGTCACTCTTGCACATCAGCAGCAGCTCCACAAAGTAACCTTCGTTAGTGCATGGGGAGGAGCCTCCTGGTATGACAGACGTTGCCAATGAGGAGATTGAGAGAGACTCATGCTCTCTTCCTCTCTTGTAAAGCTCCGATGTATCTGCGAGAGAGCCTAGTTGACCGACGAGTTTGTGTTAACTGCTTCTTAAAAGTCAGGAATTATGCATAGATGAGAGACCTAAACAACGCTGAAGAAAACGAACATATCATTGTCGCTGCACAACACAATGAACACCACGCATACCGTACGAAACGCGACAAGGAAGACGCCTTACCTAAAGCGCACGAGATCAATAAACTCCAACACCCTGCTTGTCGAGAGAATCAGGTTCGAGATTCGAGTTGCCTGAGGCGGGAAACCCGTGTTGGAGAAGGGGAGCACGTGCAAATAACGCGACGGCATTGCAAAGGCTAAGGAGCTTCGGTTTTGCACGTGCCCTGCTTCTCCAGCAAGGAAAGCTACCCGCCTGCACAGTACGAGGCCTGGTCTCTCGACACTTGGTGTCTGCGTGCGTGCGTGCGTGGGGTGTTTGTTTTTGTTGCTGATAAGTCATGGGCGACAGAAGAAGCTTGAAACTGGTGCGTTTTTATAAGCGGAAGAGAGAGAGATATTTGGGGGATTTACAAGAGTCATGGATGGGCATAGCAATCGAGTACACGATATCATTGCGTCGAGGTTGAGAACACAACAGGAAAAGATAAATATATTTCCCTCCAAAACCATACTATACCATCATTTTGGTACGACCCTCTTAATACGAAGGGACATCCCAAGACAAATTAATAATAAAGGAGGACCCAACTGGTCCAAAAGCCAACGACCCTTTGCTCCTCTCGGCGCTCCCTCCGTAACACCCCCCCTAGACAAGCATAAACCTCCGAAACCCTAGGTAGATCCATTGCATTCAAAACCACGCACATGGATTGCCAATCTCTACATTTGAATGCTAGTGTAGGACTTGGGCGAGTGCATAGCTACTAGTGTCGAAAGTATCCTGTGTGACTGTTGTACCATGTATGTTGTATTGTTAGTAAGATAGAGAGACAAAACTATTCCATCCACATAGGTGAGTTGTCATAAATTACGTGAGGACAGATGGGTTTAGGTGGAATTTGTCATCATTATGACACGATGGTTCTTGAGTTTGAAGAGTTGATTGCATTTGTTAAATTGACATATCCTAAGTAAGTAGTTTATTCCTTTTCATTTCAAGACACAAGCATGAAATTCTGCGTCGATTGATGTTTCTATATGTCAAACTTTTGGAGGTTGAAATTGAAGTTCTACTCCCGAAGATGACGGTTTGAATCGTCGGATCCTTCGACGAATTGAGATTCGCTTGACAGGCAAAAAGATATTAGACTCTCTCTACGCACTACAAAAACAATGGGCTAGTTTTTTTGCCTCGGGTCCAAATTTTGTAGCCTTTCCTTGGTGGCCTTTGCTCTGTCGCCTTTGCTTTTAAGGTGGCAAATTTTCCATGGCTTGACATCGGACCCGATCAAAGCCTGGGGTCTCTGATCTCGGTGTCCAATACCAATTGAACTCGAACCCAAATTATGAGATTTCCATGGCTTGACATCAATCACACGCACCAGCGTGGCTGAGAAGTACAGCCTTTCACCCCAGGGCAAGAAGAGTGGAAGGGGAGAGGAGAGAATATTAATAATGCATAGGAGTGCACGAAGACATTGCGTGTTGGGCATAAAAGGTTCTTGAGTGTGTTGGGATCGTGTTGTGTTTGTGATTCTTGGTGAGAAATAAAGCTAGAAGTGTGGAGGGTATGATTCCCTATGCATATGAGTAGAAGTAGGTGTGTGTCCAGCCTCTTATCCACCCCCAAAAATTTATGGTGGTTCGATCATTTAGAAGACTTCTCCTCCAACATATATCATGCAAGAGATTCAGTGTCCCCCCCAGCCCAAGGTTGTAAAAGAAAGAAGGGGAAAACAAAAAGGGAAAAAGGTTCTTTCTTCTCGAATGCTTTTTAAGTCACGGATCGATATGGGTCGCACAATCTATGTGACTTCATGTCTACACATCTCGCGTTCATCATTATCGACACCACTAGTGAGCAACTATAATCGACTCTTTAAGCAATCTAGGGTGCTGAATTGCTTGATGTACAAGAGCCCAAGCCTCAAACGGTTTATTAAAATGGCCAGAATAGAAAGGAAAAGCTTAACCCTAGCCATGAATGCGCTTGGGTCATTTGTCTTGACTTCCACTGCAAAGACCATGAGTAGTAGCAGATCCATGTCTGCCCTTTTCTTTTTTGCCGACCCGAATTGATGGCAACTGCCGTCACCATTGTCTTGCGGAGGAAGAACATAGATTCTCGGATGATTTCATCATGCGAATCTAGAGACATAAATACGAGCCCGTGTACTATGTACGTGCGGGAGTGCGCATAGTAAATGCTTTATCTGGTCGCTCACTCTTTTTTAGCTCTTGCTTATTCAAACGCTCTCGAGACTCAATCATGCCCCTTTTCTCCAGCACCTCCGATTCCACCCCCCCACTCGATGCGTACCTTTGACTTTTAATCGGCTCAAGAACAGCAACCCAACAAATGGTGATGCACGCTCGTATCTAAAAAAACTGGCCGTGAAGATCTTCTTCCAGGACTGATGTGGTAGATCGTGTTCGTCGTAATCTGTTGCACGAGCGAAAGAATGATCCTAGAGTTTGCTCCTATTTAGCAAAAATGATCTATCTCGAGACGCAGACGGCAACCGATATTGGTCGAAAAAGGGCGATTTAAATGCAATCGACACGACATCGACGAATACATAACAATTAATTCATGTTCTGTCGGGGTGTATTTTTCTACCTTATATTTGTGGCTAGAGAAAGATCTGTCCCTCTGCTTCTTCACTACCGTCATCCATTCATCTTTTTCAGCCGGACCCATGTTTTCAGAAGTCATTGCATTGCGCAGGCATTGTGATCATGGTGCTTCTGCTTAAGGAAGCCCATTTCCTAGAGAAACACAGAGTAAGAAACTGCAAACACAGGAGGCGGACTGTCTTTTGCTTGGCTTTGCCTCTTTTGACCCTCGGTGAAGATTAAAAAGAAAATGATGCCCGCGCATTGAAATGCTACCAGATCCGGGTAAAGATAAGAACTATAAGGTGGAAGTTTGAAGAAAAAGCAGTTTATAAAGTCATGACATTGAATTCTTATTGAAACTGAGACAGTATGTTGCACTGCGATTATACCACTCAGCAATAACATGTGGCCTCGAAAAGCAAGTCGATCGGAAGTAGAGATTTCAATGTTCAAGATCAAAGTTGGCTGGAGTGATCTCGCGAGGCAATGCAAGTTGGTGGTTATGCCACGTCAGCCATGTAATCAATACATAAAATACTTACTACATCAATAACAGAGAACAGATGCAAGGAAAAAAAGTTTATAAAGTCATACTTAAAGTCAAAAAGAAGCCGTGGCTGTTAGTTTAGAACAGCGACGATTGTGGTCACTTACGAAGATGCAACCTACAATGTCCTTATTGTTGCTCACAGTTAACAGATACTTGTGCCTTTCTTGCAATAGGCAACGCCAACTAAACAAAAACCTTCGCTATAGACAGCTTGATTCGTAGAAATTCTTAAACTTTCACGATACAGAAAAAATATGAAACATTTTAAGAGGAATTTCTACATCTCATTCAGCAGAAAAGCCATCACTTTCTCTCGAAGCATACTTGCTTACAAACAACAGTACATCCCAATTTTAAGCCACTATTTACCTATATTGAAGTTAACTTGAACAACGTAACGCATTCGAATCTGGTCAACATTGTAAACTATGTACTCATTGTAGAGCAAGGCACCCTGCAAGCAACAGAAAGTCCAGAGTGACCATAGAAAATATTCAGTTTGAATTATGTGTCAGTACTTGCAATTCCTCTAAAAGTATGCATTGCACGTATATAACAGTAACGTAACCTGAAAGGCAAGGCTTGAGTATGTAATTATCTACCTTACAATCTGATTGCTCCTTTGGCCTCCCTAAGGGAACAACAATATTATCTTCCAGTGCCTGAGCTTCTGATGGATCCGGTGAAGTAGCACCAACCCCCTTCGTACTGCAATATTGGAAATATTAGGTTGAACCTCAAATACTTTATGTAGTTCTGAATTATCTGGGTTGATCAATTTGAAAGAGAGGATATGATATTGTAGAGTGCAAAAGCAAAATAAGTCACTGGCAAATGTCCTAGATATGGAACCTGCACATCAGTTTTAGTGCAGAGAGAGCACATTAATGTGACAAAATTCTTCATCATTAGTGTTTGAAAGCTGAACTTGTCGCTGGTTCAGATTTGCAAATGGAATTCATAATCTAAAAAGGAATTACTTGTCCACTAATGCCCCAACCCCCAGCTCACCCATGACCACTAGTCTGACTGCCAAGGGTCTTGTGATGTTATTTAACAAAACAGAAAGAGTTTTCTTTTTACTGTTGTCCTTAAGGTATTTGCTTCAATGCGATGTGATGGAAATTATATTCACATTCAAACCTTAGCTTTCCAGCTGGCAACTTGTCGGCATCATACTTCGCATGTAGAAGCTCAACCATGTCACCAAGTGCAACCTGGAGAACATTTGACGGAATCAGAGAGAGAAAGAGGGACAGAAGCAATTTGCAGCCACATATATGTTATTCCAGCCAAGAAAAGTTGATAACTTCAAGTCTTTGGATCTTTGTTCATTTTGCCAAAAAATTGGGCCTTCCAGTTATGGAAAAAAAATTATAAGGAAATATTATATCTGAAAGCCAGAGACTTTTCAGTGTACCAATGGTAACAAAGGTACTTTCCTGCAACTAGTTCTCCATGTAACGAGGAGTCGGAGTTTCTGAAATCACATCGAAAAATAAAGCCGCTATCCATATATAAACTCTGACACAGTTCTCAACGATACATGCAGGAGATTGCTACTCAAATTGCATGCATGAGTATAGACATGGTTTTATTTATTGAATTCATTCAGCTTCTTCATCACCTCACAAGCAGCACTCAAGCAGTTAAGCAACCAGCATGCTTCTATGGTCATATCAGGACAAGTACTGACATTGTGCTTTTAACTCAGGTTCGTTAAGTGCAAACTGTATAAGGACAAATTTATACCTCACATAAAAGAAGAACACCAGCTGTGGCAGCGCTATTGGTATAGCAATAATTAGCACTTTTGGAGAACATGTCTGCAAAGTAAACACCTTTCCCAAACATGTAGCCAGTTGCAGGGGCTTCGGGAGGAGCAATTCTCAAGCCTTGTGGTTGCACGGAAATTTCAACTCAGTATCTATGGTTCTACACATGGATAGAGTTCTCAAGAAAACAGCCAACCATACACACCTTGGGACAAAATGCCAGTCCAGTTTGTAAGACGAGAACCATGCCACAGAAGCATTCTGTTTGAGGTACTGGAGAACTGAAAAAGAATTACAGAGTAGTCAGTAGTTGGCTACTTGTACTAGGCACGCAATTGCTGAATCATGTGTCATTACAAAATCAACTAAAGAAATCTGATGAAAGCTAATATTGCTCTTGAGGATATAGATATTCTAGGTCCATGCATGACGACCTTACTGAAGCGTTCAGTTTCCCCTTCTCGTGATACTTGGAATATTTGAACAATATCAACGGTATAACTAGAATGGGTCTTTGCATGAGTGTTGTGCATGTATGTTGCAATCTGCACTTGACACAATACATAAGTGGATCAGATCAGGCAGACATACAGGTACTGAGGCAAAAGCAGGAGCAAATGAACAGTTTCGAGTGCAGAAGATGGAAATCATGCAAGGGAATGATGGAAGTTATCATTTACAATAACATTGATACCAGCGTATATTCCTGAGAACCAACTTCAAGTGGCGTTAGTTCGCATCCAAGACGTTGATAGCGAGCATACAAGGGATCCTATAAAACAAAAGACATGCAAATTAGCCAAATTGAAGTCGGTCAAAAACAACTCAAACAGAAAGAGTACACATATCCACATCTCTGAGGAGCTAAAACAAACTTGACTTACATAGTTTTTTTTTGCTCGAATACTGAGATAGTTTAAAAGCAAAAAATAATTGTAGAAAAGCCAAACTATCAAAATAAGAACCAGCAGATCCCTTTAAAAGAGGATTAAGCAAGCAAAATAAGTCTTCAAGAAAGCAAATTCAGTTCTATCCTGTATCTTGTTTCTGGAAAAGAGGAGCAGAAACACAAAAGTGCAGAGTGAGTATATCAATTAGCAGTTGAAGTTGATGCCCTATACCAGAGGACACATTTTTCATGTCATTAGCCTTTAAAAGGGATATAGACAAATAGTTCCAAGTAACTCATGAAATCAGCTGGCACTTATAATTTCCCAGAAGCTAGGCAAACAGGTCCAAGTAACTCGAGAAATTAGTTTGCACTTACAATTTTGTAGAGACTCTGACAACAATAACAGAAAGCCTTTTATAATAAGTGGGGTCACTACTTGGTGAATATGATTCTCAAAATCTTTCCTTTCAGTTTCCATGAATGTCTTCTGCGGCCTTCCTTTACCTCTTTGAACCAATAGCCACACAGAGATAATCTTCCAATTCCAGAAACTCACAAAAAAAAAACGAAAAAGAAAGAAAATTTGATGGAAAATCTGTTTCGTTTTTGGGCCCAATCAACATAGACAAAGCACAAGCACAATGGAACTTAGCACCCAACCCCCCCCCCAAAAAAAAGTACCCTCAAACGCATAAAAAGGCTAAAAGTATTCCCAAAAAATCACAAGAATTCAAAATATTGGTATGAGCATGTCGATCTTGAAAGCTCCCTACTACAGGATTTACATCTACTCAGCATCTAAAACCTCCCCACCATAAAGGTTGAGAAAAAACACTGTCCTTCAACACACTGTATGCTTCTGCTGCACACATACTAGCATTCACCTATATCACAAAATACAGCGAACTGACCAGCACACGCATAGACACATAAGGTACCTAAATAAGGATTTTTAGTCTACATCCAAACTTGAGTCCCTACACTCAGTTACAGATTAGTGCAAATTTATAAGTAGGAAACCATAAAAATTATACCTCTGTCCCAATATCATCCTTCAACAACTTGGATGCAACCTCTATTTCACCCAGAGCTTCAACCTTCAAGATATTGTAAGCAGCTGAGGATATATCATTTTACTTTATACAAACAACAGCATAAGGGTACTTCCATATACAGAAGGTTAAAACTCAAAAAGATAAACTGCAGAGAATTTATACTTGTTAAAAAAAAGATCATGTGTCTATAAGACTCTTAAAAATCACCATGCAAGTGATGTGGGATAACAAATTAACACCCCCCGCCTCCCAACCCCCCTTCCTTTCTCCATCTCAAACATAAACTGTGCTGACACCATATAAGAAATGCAAGTGGAACTGAAGAGCGAGGTATCACACACGTAATAAACTTAAATGGGACATGAAGGATGAGAAATGTTGGATTGCTACTATGCTACAAAATCCAACCGTGAGCTTAAGCCATCAGGTCGAGGGAGGCTACATATATGTAAGCAATGTGGGATAACACAATAGCAACACTAATATTAAAGTTTCTCCAATAAAGGAATTTTACATAGGGTTTAAGTGGTAAAGAAAACTGAACCATGATAAAATGTAAAATCTCATGGAAAGTGACTGAGTGGAAGTCATTTTTTAGGAGTCTTTTGTAGAATTTACACAACAATTACAACATTTGTCTTTCTTCTCTCCCGTTCTCCCCCAACTTAATTCTTCACAATGATTCCATAGATAACAAACTCGTCTTGAACCAAGATGGACAATAGATGGAACTATGAACATAGCTCTTCCATTCCACATAGTAGGAAATTGCATAAGCAAGAACAGCTAAGTATGTATTGCAGAATCAATGGTGGCACAGAGAAACTTTGAATAAACTTGGAAAGAAATGACTAGAATTCGGCCTTTCACTTGGTAATTATTTCATTTAGGAGTATCTAAATTATGGATTAGTAGGAGCCCTAAATGGATCTAAACTCCCTCTGCCAATATTACTTGTTCAGAAATAAGCATTTGCATCCAACAGAGCTTTACTGAATGTAGACCATCTTAATAAATTGAGGTTCTAAAAGAAGATTCTATCTCCTTAGTTTCCAAAAGGATAACATAAAAGAACCAAACCAAATGACAGAGATCAGGCCACAAGATGAAAACCATAAGGAAACAAAAAAAGAGACAAAGTAGTTGGAAGAAGAGAACCCTCAGCAGCTTCCCTATCAGATCAATACAGCATAATCAAGATGTCACCAGAAGTATTCAGATAATTTTTAGAAGATATTTAATTACCATTTCCAACTTGCTTTTCAATTTCTGAGGGGTGTCAATGACAAACTCTCCTGCAATTATCAGATAGCCTCATCAATCAAAACTATCTACAATTTGGTAAAAACTCCAGAAATCACAGTGTATGGGCTGATCACAAAAAAAGAAAGAGAAACTCACTCATTCTTTTAAAGCCAAAGTCATGAGGAATAACAGTATAAAATTCACTGCCAAAAATAGGGGGAAGAGCCTCAGCTTTGCCAGATGCATAAACGAAGATGCGTCTTGATATAATAAAGAATAGAACAAAAAAAGAAACAATTCTTCATCATGTGTGTGTGTGCATAGAGAGAGAGAGAGAGAGAGAGAAATTTTTACCCGCTCAATTGTTCAAGCTTTTTCCTATCTGACTGCCCAATCAAATCAGCGATCCTTTTTAATACATCATAACCCTGAATAAGATGAACAATTGCATTGAAAAAAACTAGTGGAGGAGCAGAGCTAACACCATTTTTGCAATTAAAAAACTACAATCCCCAAGAGAGAGAAAAAGCCAACGAGCTCCTCATTGTTCTTTTCTGGCTGATTCATACAGAAAATTAATATAATCTTGATATGACATAAGCAGAGGGATGAATCTCACAGGAGAGAAGGGACAAGCAGCAATATTGACCGAATGGATTGGCATTGTCCAGTATATTTAGAGGTATAACTTGGAGTGGAAGTGGAAGTTCTTATAAATTCTAAATTTTCACAATGATACACTTAATAGTTTGCTGTATAAAGGTGTGGGCAGTGAGGTATGCACACGCATTCCATGCGCCCTCACAGGCTAGCAACAAAGCACAAAGCACGTGGTGAAACAGATTTGCATTGACTATGTGTTCTGAAGCACAGATGCACGTCTCCATGTGCCTCACAGCATCAAATTTCAGGTGCACAAGGCAACCATTTTTTTCGTGGCATTGTTCAGGGGACTTCACTCATCAAAATCTCTAACAGAATTTAATCACGAAAGGGGCCAAAATGTGTGCACAAAAATTTATAAGATAATGCCGCATGGATAAATGGCACATCCTAGCTGCAAATAGAATTTTCTCAGACAGAAAACAGGTAGGATTGCATTACCAGAACAGTGCAGAATGAAAATTATGGGAGAACACAACTTTAAAGTGGTTTTGCAGCCAGAGCACACTCAAAAATAAATTATTGTGCAAAAACTCAAACAAAGAGGAACACTTAAATGTGAAAAACTTAAAAGACAAAAGGCTGAATTGTAACCAACTAGAGACTATCCACAGCATTAGTTGTAAACTTGCCTTCAATATCATTGATTTGCTAAGTTTACCAAGAGGCAGCTTTTCCGCGTTATATCCTAAAATACAAGAAGATAAACAATTAAACAAACTAAACATCCTGTAAAAAAGTTACTGATGGAACAAAGAAATAAACAAATTGAACTAAATGAATCGTGATGTATACTTATAATATGAATAAATGGGTTAATGTAAGATGTTCTGAGGCATCTATTACACTTAGCTATGAACTGAAAAAGATGAAATGATTGAAGTACTGACCTATTTCCATCATTTGCTGTTTCATCATACTGATATTGCATATTAGAGAGAGAAACTTTGCAATACAAGGCTCAAGTTTTGTTTCCCGCAGTTGACCTGTAGTAACAGCAGGCTCGGTAATGACCTGAGAACAATTATGGCATTCTAAGAATATGTTGAAAAGATTAGATGAAAAGTTGAGATCAAGATTTCTTTAATTTAATTTTTTGTTCCCGCCTTCTCCAGCAAACTCTGATGATCAAATTTCTTTCCCAACTTTTCCTTCTTTTGCACATGGACATAGGTAGACTCAGTTAATGCAGCTGAAAGAACACCACGCTTTTGGATGCAAATGCTCACCTCTTTCTCTTCCTTTCCACCATAGTCCATTTCCAGCCATGTATAGTATTTAGGATAACAAATGAATTCCTTCCGGTTGAACCATTGATTTCTCGTTTTGTCATAAAATTTCTGTTCAAACTTATTGATGGCGGTATCTCGTGATGTATAGGGGCCTCGTAGTGTATCTTGACCCTTAACACCAACTCTCCCCCATCTATGATAAACCATGAATGCAGCCCCGTCATCAGATTCTGCGAGCAATTTCATAAACATAAAAATTCAAATAGAAATCACCATTAAGGTTATTAACTTATTGGCAATTGTTTTGTCACTGAGAAACATAACCATGATATAAGAGGAAGCTGTAAGATTGGTCGAGCAAATTATCATGGATTCATTAATGAACTACAAAAGCATGTAATTTTAGTGAAAATGAAGGACAACAAAGTTAGAGCTATAAAGAAATTGTTCGTTCATCATTAATTCAATGTTTCCGCCAGCATAGCTATAAGATCTAGTGGTAGTTTGTTCTCTTGATGGCCAAGCACTATATAGACACAAACAAAAATACCACATGCAAATAATGTACTTGTGCAGGTATTTCAATATGTTATCCCCATGCCATATGGCATTTATTAACAAATAGAGCTCCGGTCAATACGGCGTACTTCCTTTTTACTTCTTAACCTTTCGCTGATTTAGGATATAGACATGGTTAACATTGTCTCAAAGGACATCACTAGCTCGTCCAACTACATATCAGTGGTTGCACTGCTAGGTACAGCCAAAATCAATTTCCTAGAACTCTACCTATTTGCGAGAGAATCAAATATGTAAAACCAGAACTCAGAGATGTCACCTAGAAGTTGAATTGCGTAGAACTTGTTATTGTTATCCCCAACATTTGTCTGATTCAACATAGCATCATATACATCATTACCCTGCATTTCACACAATAGAACTGCTCAATACGATCTCATGGCATGTATTCACTTTAGCTACTACAGCGAGAAGAAAGCAAAGGACTTGCCCGTTGAAGAACATGGTAATTCGCCTTTATGTGATCAGGAAGCCACTGATCTAAAACTGCAACACCCTTTTTAGTCGCAGTAATTATCTTCTCTGTCTTCACTTCATCCGCTGCTGCTTCTTCTTCTTTCACTGCCATGGCCACCAAAGCATTGAAACATGAGGCCAAATGAGAAAAGGGCAAGATGAAAAGAATCAGAACGAGAAGAATAAGAGGCCAAAAAAGGAGCAACACATACACCTGATCAGTAGAACTAAATCGGACAAATAAAAGCAAACACCACTATGCATCATTAACTCGTGCGTTCTTCGAATTTCTTTAAAATGCCGCACTACCAGCAAACTGAACTTTTCGAGTATGAAATTTCTACATTTTAGACGTTCCCCTTTCGCATTCGGCGGTTGGAAATAGCAGAAAGATGCGACCTTCGACAGAAGTAAAAAGACCACTAGAATTTAAATTGTGATTACGTTCATCTGCAGCCGCCGAGTCCTTCTGCGCATCGCTGCAGAGCCTCTCGAGCAATTCTTTCTTCGACCCAGATGAGGAGATTCCCCGTCTCTGAGCTTCTTCGCGCAGTTGCTGAATGCCCAGTTCGCGAAACTTGTCGAACGCTCTGAGCTTCGACGGACCATCCGAATCCCCATTTGGGATGTCCAAGTCCCTCTCCCTCTTTCCATTGACGGTGGAATCCACGGAATCCGCCGCTTGCTTATTCTCTTTGGTGAGAGCTGCTCGGAGTCTCCTCGCCTGAAAAAGGGAAAAAGAAAGCCTCGAAATGTAGCGACAGTTTTGAATGCGTTCTACTTCGAGAGAGAGAGAGAGAGAGAGATAAGAGTACTAACCAGGGTGGGTTTTGTTCCGGTGGTACTGATCCCGCGTTGGGCGAGCTCGGCTCTAAGCTCGTCCACTTTGAGGTTCGTCGCCATTCTTTACGGAGAGAGAGAGAGAGAGAGAGAGAGAGAGAGTTTGATAGTGGAAGTTGGAGAAAGCGGGAGGAAGATGGAGAAGTTTTTAAAGGAGGGAAGAGAGAATGATGGAGCAAACCAAGTTTGCGAAGCACGATTCTTTGGCGGGGTTTTTACGCAGTCTGCAAGAGAACCTTTGGACCCTATACAGAAGCCCAACAAAGGACATTTGGACCGAATCAAAAGCAAGAAAGTCTCGAGTCCTGTGCACTCTTGCTTCGCTGGAATTTCTCCATCGACGAAATATCTTTTATCGAATCAATATTCGATTCTTATTAAGGAGATCGGGTTATGTGCCAATTTCAGATAGAAAATGTCCAAACCAAATATGATAAACAACTTTACGAAATAGGACTGTATAGACGCAAGTATCGCTGAAAATTAATGGACAATAAGACCGATCAATATAGTAATCAGATATAACCAAATCGTGACGAAATTTAATCGACGATGCGACTTGAGAACGTGAAAGAACTATATCGGAATTTAATCGACGACGCGACTCTTGGGATAAGAGAAACAATGCGGAATTTAATCGACGACGCGGATCCGAAAAATACAATGAAAGTAAAATGTAGTGCGGAAAAGTAAAGATATTGAGAAGTAGTAGATTTGTTGATTTGTGCGGGACTCAAGTACGACGACGTGTCTATTTATAGCCAACAATAGATGCTTATCGATAGAGGTTACAAAGAAAAGTTACGAACGATTACATCGACGGTTTCTTCGACTCAACTACGTTAATGGTTGCTTAGGGTACAGTTTATTTGACTCTACTACGTTAACAGTTGCCTCAACGGTTTCTTCAACTCCACTATGTACGGTTGCTTCGACGGTTTTTTCGATTTCACAATGTTGATGGTTTCTTTGACAATTTCCGCGTCGATAATTTCACGTTGTCACATGTCAATAACGAAAAATCTGACATTTTTTGGTGCAAACGACTCCAAAGAGTCCCGCTCCCCATTCAGCCTTTACCCATACACGTACTTCCTGACCTGCTAGAACGTTTTCATCGACCTCAAGCAATTTTTTCCAAAGAGTACTCAACAAGACATTGCTATCAACTGCTTTGCTTAAGGCAAGTACAGCATCAAGGATTGAGCTTTCCGTCATGGTCTTGCAACAGTCCTCCTGCTCCTGCTCCTGCTCCTGCTCCTGCTCCTGCTAAGCCGGATTCCGTGTCCGTCGCTCCATCGATATCGAGTTTAATCCGACCATGTCGGGGTGTTTTTCCATGCTCGAGCTCTCCTCGTCTAGGTTTAAGTTCTAGCAGCCTCCCCTTTAAACGGAAGGAACTGGCCTGCTTTGATTGACATAATGGAAATTAGATGATTAGAACAAGGTTGAATATAAAAAAGGTTTAATACCACAAAAACCCCGAGTTGGTACATCTGTGACAAATTTATCCAAAACTAATTTTTTTACCACAAAAAACTCCAAACATGTACACCTATGATAAAGTTACATTTCGTTAGTTTTCATCAAATTTTAATGTCAAATTACTGAATTTGATGACACATGTTGGTTGATGGGATGTACTGATTTGGGGTTTTTTGTAAAATTAATCCACTTTAACGTAAACTAACAAAGGGTAAATTTGTTGCAGGTATACCGAATTAGGATTTTTCCTGGTCAAGAAATTAGTGTTTTATAAAATTGTCACAGGTGTACCAGTTTGAGATTTTTTATGGTTAAAAATTAGTTTGGGATAAATTTGCCACATTAATTTGAGGCTTTTCGTGGTATTAACCTATCAAATACTCATTCAGCTGTAGTGCATCCAAAGAACCCATGGGCCATAACCCGCTCTAGAGAAGATACAAGCCCATGATGGGGTTCTTGGGCTCCAGACGGGGTTTCCTGTTTCCTGCAATTGGACTCGATCCGGTTATAGCGGTCCTCGCTAAACAAGGCAAATTATGTAGATAGGTAGACAGACAGATAGATGAATTGATTTAATTGTAGCTCTCAATCGATAAGTTTACTGGCAAAACTTTTAACTCGCCTACGCCACTGAGATTGATTATCGTCATACATTAGTGGTAATTTAAAAGAATGTAACCTATTCGAAAAAATAAAAAATAAAAGGTTGTAACCTCGCTATTGCGTCATCGGTTCATCCCGCTGCCCTCTAGCGTATTCTATTAAATTACCTTGTTCGGAATAATTTAAACTTCTGAAACAATGGTTGCTCATAACACATATGACAGTGGTTTGGTGCACCAGAGATTACTTTCTTTATTGAATCAACAAAATCCTCCCAATGTAATCAAAGTCATGATTTTTGTGATTTATTGCTGTTGTTGTTATTATTATTATAATTTTGCATAGGCATATAGGCACGCGTGTGCACAGTGAGATGACCCTTTCACAGGCAAGCCGGTCATCAAGGAATGGAGCAAGTGAAAAAAAAAAATTGTATATTGATCTTGATACATGTGAGCTCAATCCATAAACACCGTTGGATGAGATACGCCCCATGCGAAACCCACATAATCTAACGGTCCTGTGAATTAGGCTAACACATTCCGAGATTGGGCAAGAATGACTCCAAAACAAAAGCTGGGCAAGCAAGCTGATAAAGAAACCCGTAGGAGGAGAGAGCTGGACAAGCTGTCCAAAGCATTGCCCAACCGGGAAAAAGCACCAATTTTTTTTTTAATCTAATGCATTAAAAAAAACACACACACACACAGAAAAAAAACAGGAACTTAGAAAATGCAGCGATCAGAAACCGACCGATGAATCCAAATGGCCTTCTTCGCGGCGCCGCGGGTTTCCGATAGTCTTCTTCTGTTCCCGAATACTGAAACCTCGGCGTCGCTGTCCAAATTCATCAATGCTCGGTTCAACGGTGAGCAGAATTTCGGAGAGAACAGAAGTTTGCCGATTCTATAAAGTGCAACATCATTCACCATGAACTTTTGTGGCATGCGTCACGGACACATATCATATTTTGGTTTGCAGAGAAGTGGTTGTAATTTACACACCCGCACCACGTATAGCGAAATTCATGTATAAGCTCAAGTGTATAGCGAAAATTCATATAATTCATATCGGCGCTCGTGATGTGATTTTCAATCTTTTTCGCTTGTGAGAGAGCACCCCCAGTCGATGAGACGAGCAATTTGTTTCTGGAATCCTGAACAATCTCGTGCCGATAAGCACGCACTTCCGTGAAAATCCGATGTCGAGATTTCATCGCCGGAAGTCGGCACGCGTTGAGGACCGGCCGGCGGCTTCGTACTTTGTGTTTGAACCGCGTCGTGTCATAATACTTTCGGTTAAATTTAAACACCTTTTTTTAATTTAGCGCTACGTGAGGTGAACCGGCATCGCTCTGCGCGCTCATTGGCTCCACCGGGCAGCTTTGTCAAGTTGGCAAGAAGCTGTGACCCGGACATATCCCAAATTGCTTCTCTCTCCGTTTAATTATCCATTTATGCTAATTATTGAGCAGTTTTTTTTATTTACTTGATATCCATGACCATTTTCATTAAAGTAATTTTGCAAATAGAGCCCTATTAAGCCGTACTTGTTCAACATCCATTTAAGAAAAAATAACATTTTTTTAATGCATTTCCTTCCTCGCCTTATGAGCAATCGTTAAATTGAAAATCGAAATATTTTCCCATTATATATACTTAAAAGAATTCGGGACAACAGTACACATGCCATTTATCAAAATCTTATCACTCACTAAGAATATCAAAACGGCACGCATTTCATTTATCAAAGGATAAGTATATGTGTAATTATTGTTATTTTGAATCAACGGATAAACTTACATGTAGTAGTGTAGCATGCTGTGACGTAATAACTTTGTCTTCATAAGAAAGAGCGAGTTCATGCACCGAATTATGTTCCATTATATCCGAAAAACGAGTACATATAATATATTTTACAAATATATGTTGATAAATATACTAAAGACACCCGTCATATACTCATCATGAAAGTGCTTAATTAAAAAAAAAAAAATTGAATGCGACGCTTTTTTAAATAGTTATTGCACGAGACATGACGATAAATATTGAAAACCGTAAAGTTTCATAAAACAATTATGCATAGTAGGAGAACAGCAGACGCAACTAGAATCGTAATTTGTTTCAATTAATTGCTTAATTAGTACCCAGGACGCTCTCGGTCGGTGAAACCCACGAAAGCATTCAAATCTTAAAAGTATGGATTCTGGACATATATAATGCACCGAAAATCATTTTACATGTTTTTATTTGGTAAATCCTAAATTTAACAAACGAATGTGAAAACCATTTTTGCTTTCACGAGGCGAGTGGTTGATCGGGGATCTTCCAAAACCACGGAAGTGTCTTTGCCGCTAGCATCCTTCTATTGCCGCTTAACACCTGTGCGCTTACGGTTGCGCATGATAAAATTTCAAGAACAGAATTTCTATTTCATAAATAGATTTGGAACATATTTGAAATAAAAATCCATTTAGTAACATAATTTCATTTTTCTATTTCTATTTCAAAATTAGGTTTGAAACAGGAACCAGAAGTTAAAATTTTTAATTTATCTATTTATGAAATAGAAATCAAAAGTTAAAAACTTTTCTTTCTCTTTTTTCTCTTCACGACTTACTCTCTTTTCTCTCTCGACTCCCTGCCTCCTCCCTCCCCTTCGCCGCTCACCGCCGCCGCTGCCCATCCGCCATCCCCACCATCACAATCCTCCTCCTCTACCGTCTCCCGTCGTCGCCCATTGCCGGTGCTGTCAGAAAAATAGAAATGTTATGCAGTTGTCAAACGAAAATTTTTCCCTCGAACGGATATTTTGTATTGTTATTAAATACGTTGTTTTGCTAAAAAATTTTATCATTCGCGCCCTACAATGCCCTCGGGCTTTACCCATCGACGGCCACGAAAGTCTCTCTTTTAAAAATTACCCCGTGAAGAGCGGCTCGTTTCACGTGCTCGGTGGGATGGGGACAGCCTTGGATCAAATCCGAAGAACGAGTCAATTTCTCGTGCCAGTCTTTAAGACCGCAGCGGTTGACTCGTGCGAGCCTTCTTTCCTCCGCCTGCTGCCAGAAGCATTGAAAACTCTCGAATGATGCTGATGAAATGATAGCATTTCTCCACGATCCCCTAAAAAATTGGTTGAATTATGTAAAAGATGTCCCGTGAACAAGTGACCGTAAGGCATTGATTAAGTCAACTAAAATTGGAGATATGAAAAACAATTTGAAATTGTAAATATTATTATACTTTTTAAATATAAAGTCGCTTATTTCAGATAGTAAAGTTCAAATTTCCAAAGCACGTTTGATGAGACTTGACGAACATCCGAGTCTCTACATGTCCATTCACAGTACCCGTAGTATAAGTAAAGGGGCGAAAGCATTTTCACAAATCTATATAAGTCCAAACGAATCCTAACAAGGTCAAGTAATAATTAATTACCCAATAATTGCAACAAAAAACCGTCATTGAGTATTTTCGGAACGATGGAAAATTACATTCCTCACCCAAAATTATTTTCCATTTATCTATTTTTTTAGCTGAAAAATCTAGAAATGATGAGGAAGAAAGGTGGCCCAATCCTAAGATCAGGATTGAGCACGCTTGGCCCGAGCCCAAGCCCATTCAATGAGCACGTCTAAGTTGATCTTTGGAGACCAATTTGCACGTTATTGTTAATTATTCCCGTATCTCTATATCTGAAAATGCGATTTTTTGTCATCGAAACATGCCCATTCCCAAATTATAAATTCTCTTACCCAATCAAAACACTCAAAACCAACTGAAAACCATACCGACCAAGTCCTAAGCATATTTTCCGACAAAAAAAAAACCCTAAGCATATTTCTCAAATGAATCTGCAGGGACGAGGCCATTGGGTCTTTCCAATGTTGAGTTTTACGGAGAGCTACGTGAGTAATATTAAAATAAAAATGGAGATATGTAAGTGGAGTTGCGTTAAAAATAAGATATTTTCTTATATTTTCCCAGATATCTTTCCTTTTGAAGTCGCTCCATTCTAGATCAATAGGAACGAATTAAACAAATAAGAAAAATTCCATAAAACGGCTCTACGTAGTCACCACCAGGCACCACCAAGTGGCAAGGCACGGAAGGCGTCTTTCACCTGGCCCCAACCTATGGACCTTCTTTCTCCGTCCCTTCGCCGCTCCTTCACAACGCGTGTCTATCTCTCGCTCGCTCATGTATCCCCCCACCACCTCCTGTATATATAGAGCCCAACCCTCCTCTCTCTCTCTCTCTCCAACCCATCTCAAACGCAGAGAGAGAAAGAGTTTCCAGAAACCAAGAAGCAGCTTCCCTCTTGCACCTGTAGAAGAAAGACTCTTTCTACAGCAGCGTCGAGATACAGCAAAGAAACCCCTCTTCTCTCTTCCATTCGTTGTGCAAATGGCTCGCTCGCTCTCGAACGCCAAGCTTTTCTCAGCCGCCCTCGTCGACGGCATCTCCGCCTCCATCGCCAGGTACTGCGCGTTCTCTCGCCTCCCCTCCTCGTTCTAGATGACGGGTCTCTGTTTTCTCCTAAAAAGAACTGGGGTAGACAGAGCGTTCTTGATCCTCCGTTTCCTTCCCCTTTGTTTCTGCGTTAAAATGAAACGGCGTTCGATAAAGCTTCGATCTTTTCCCCGTGTTTGTTTGCGTGTTTATCTTTGCTTAACCGCGTGACGTGATTGGCGTGCAGGCGCGGGTACGCGGCGGCATCGCAAGGGGTCGCTTCGAGCTTCGCGAAAACAGGGGCGACGAGGAGAGCCGTGATGTCGAAGAAAACAGGGGAGGAGATGGCCAGGTCCACCGAGAGCGTCTCGTGGGTGCCCGACCCGAAGACCGGGTACTACAGGCCCGAGAACCGCGCCGAGGAGATCGACGTGGCCGAGCTGCGGGCGATGCTCTTGAAGAACAAGAACTGAGCCCGCCTAACAGTAACCAATCCGCGACTGATCTCCCTGATTCGATCGTGATTGTGGCGACGCCATCGTCTCCGGACGCGTTCGTCCCGCGATATGACTCGATCGGATTGGAAGTGGGAATCTGCATCGCCTCTCTCCGCGGTTTTAGGAAATTGTTAGCGATCTATTGTACCAAACTGCTTCTCTCCCCGTTTGATTATCCATCTATTCTAGTTATTGAGCAATTTTTTACTTGATATCCGTACCCATTTTGGTACTTGTTCTACACCCATTTAAGAAATTTCTTTTTTAATGCCTTTTCTTTTTCACGTCAGGAGCAACCGATATATTGAAAATTGAAATATTTTTTTTATTATATATACTTAAAAAGTATTCAGGACAACAGTAGGCATCTTATCGCTCGCCGAGAAGATCAAAACGGTATGCATATCATTTGTCAATGGATAAGTATATGTGGAATCATATCAATTTTTTTAAATCAATGAATAAATTTATGCGACGTGATAACTTTATGCTTCTTAAGAAAGTGTCAGTTCATGCACACGATTATTGTCCACCGTCTACAAAAAAAAAACGAGTACGTATAATATCTTTTACAAAAATATGCTAATAAATATACTAGAGAAACCCGTTATATGCTCATCACGAAAGTGCTAAATTCTGAATACGACACGTTTTGATATCATTATTGCACGAGACATGACAATAAGTATTGAAAATCCTAAAGTTTTCTAAAATAATTATTATGCATAATACGAGAACAACAGACGTGATGGAAATTGTAATTTTTTTCAATTAATTGCTTAATTAGTACCCAGGACACTCTCGGTCGGTGAAACCCACGAAAGCATTCGAATCTTAAAAGTATGGATTCTCGACATATATAGCGCACGAAGATCATTTTACATGTTTTTTATTTGGTCAATCCTACATTTAACAAAGGGACGTGAAAACCATTTTTGCTTTCACGAGGCGAGTGGCCGGTCGGGACCTTCCAGAACCACGGAAGTGTCTCCGCCGCCAGCATCCTTCTATTGCCGCTCGACACGTGTGCGGCTACGATGCCCTCTGGCCTCACCCATCGACGGCCGCGAAACTTCCTCTTTTTGAAAATTACCCCGTGAAGAGCTGCTCGTTTCACGTGCTCGGTCTGATGATGGGGACAGCCTTGGATCGAATCCGAAGGACGAGTCAACTTCTCGTGCCAGTCTTTCGGACCGCGCTGGTTGACTGGAGCGAACCTTCTTTCCTCCTCAGCTTCCAGAAGCATTTGGAGACTCTCTCGAGTGAGCGCATGGCATTAATTAAATTGTAAAATATTGTACCTTTTTTTTTAAAAATTTGAAGTGGCTTACTTCAAGCATTAAAGTTTTAATTTTCAAAGCTAAGACTTAACGAGTATCCGAGGGTGGGTTTGATAACCTGCCAAAATTTTTAATTCTATACCAGAAATGATTCTGGAAGAGAAATGCGTTTGGTAAAGAATGATTTCTAGAACAGTTTTCTACTTCTGA